>JACGWO010000013.1:7375690-7984384 GCA_034509735.1 Sesamum alatum
TAACCTTTTGCCACAAGCCTGGCCTTGAAGGTAGTCACCTCCCCGTCAGCTCCAAGCTTACGTTTGTAGACCCATTTACACCCGACGGGCTTGACACCCTTGGGTGGATCTACTAAGGTCCAAACCTTGTTGAACTCATAGAGTCCATTTCGGGTTTCATGGCCTCAACCCATTTTCCCGAATCAATGTCCGACATTGCTTCTCCGTAGGTCTTGGATCATTGTCCAACTGACCGGTCACACCCAGAAACCCATACCTATCAGGTTGATGGGAAACTCTAGTCGACCTTCGGATGACAGGAATATCGTCAGTGGGAACTACAGGTGCAGATGATGTCATTGCATCCGTTTGAGGTATTGCCTCACTTGATTCCTCAAGGAGCAATTCCTCACGACGGGTATTCGTTGGAAAACCCTTTTCCAGGAACACTGCGTTTCTCGAGACAAAAACCTTTTGCTCGGAAGGATCATAAAAATAATACCCCGCAGTTTCCTTAGGATAACCTACGAACCTGCACAAACTAGACCTCGAGTCCAGTTTGTCTCCCACTAGTCTCTTGACGTAGGCAGGGCTACCCACACTCTCAAGTACTTGTAGGAAGCAGGCTTGCCATGCCATATCTGATATGGCGTCTGGGCCACAGTTTTAGAAGGCGCCATGTTTAATAACTTGGCTGCCGTCTCAAGAGCATAACCCCAGAAGGATAAGGGCAGTTCAGTAAAACTCATCATGGATCGAACCATGTCCAACAAGGTTCGATTCCTCCTTTCAGAGACGTCGTTCAGTTCTGGCGTTCCTGGAGGAGTCCACTGAGAGAGAATCCCATTCTCTTTTAAGTAATCCAAGAATTCCCCACTCAAATACTCACCACCTCGGTCCGACCGAAGGACTTTAATTTTGCGACCAGTTTGGTTTTCAACTTCAAACCTGAACTCTTTAAACCTTTCAAAGGCCTCAGACTTGTACCTCATAAGGTAAACATAACCATACCGTGAGTGGTCATCGGTAAAAGTTATGAAGTAAGAAAACCCTCCTCTGGCCTGTGTATTTAGTGGCCCACAGACATCTGAATGGATCAAATCCAACAGACCACTGGCAAGCATGCTTTGTCCAACAAAGGGCTTCTTGGTCATTTTCCCTTTTAGACAAGACTCGCAGACCGGTAGATGGTCCAAATCATCTATTTCTAGACTCTTTGAGTCCACCAACCTCCTAATCCTGTCTTGAGAGATGTGACCTAGCCTTGCATGCCAAATCTGTGCGTTTTCTTGATTATCCATTTTCCGTTTGTTTTGAGCAGTCATGATCAAATCACGCTGTTGAAGAATATAAAGACCATTATGAAGTTTACCTAGCAGATGTGAAGAACCATTATTCATCAAATAAAAATAATTTTTATTGATCATGAAATCAAAACCAGCATTGTCCAACAACGGTATTGAAATGATATTCTTGATCATGCTAGGTACATAATAGCAGTCTTTTAATTCTATCCTAACTTGATCACTAACAACTAAGTGGACTAGACCTACAGCTTCAGCAGCAATAGCCTTGCCATCACCAAGCCTCAGCACGACCTCGTCCCTACTTAGCTTTCTGCTTCTTTCCAGCACCTGCAAATCATTGCAGATGTGAGCTCCACAACCGGTATCCAATACCCAAGAAGCAGAATTAGTAATCATATTAACCTCAATAACAAATATACCTTGATTGGATAGGAGCTTGGGGCAGTCCCTCTTCCAATGCCCTCTTCCATGGCAATGCATGCAAACATCATTTGCCCTCGAGTACTGCGATCCAACCTTTCCCTTTCCTTTGCCCATCCCCACTGGGGCAACAGGAGCGCTCTGAGCGCTAGCAGCGGCTTTTGCCTTTCCCTTCTTCCTCTTCCAGCGTCCGGCCCTCTTGCCTTTCGCCTTAGAGGTCGAAGCCTCCCCAACCAGTATCGCCGGCACAGACCTTTTGGTCGTTGCTTCGAACTGGGTCAACATGTTAATCAACTCGTGTATGGACTTCTCAAGCATTCATGTTGTAATTCACGACAAAAGGGTCGTAAGAGGGAGGAAGAGACTGTAGGATCACATCTATATATGTATCATTATCAAGCCCAACTTTGAGATCCTCGAGCTTTTCCACAAGGGAAAGCATCTTGATCCCATGTTCATGTACAGAGGATCCTTCAGTCATCTTGGTGCCGAAAAATGCTTTTGTGGCGGCATATCTAATATGCCTATCCGGAACCGCATACATATCCTATAAGCGGAGCATTATCGCGTTGGCATGGTCCAGCCTATCATACTGCTTCTAGATCTCATTGGTCATGGATGCCAGTATGATGCTGCGTACCTTGCGGTCATCCTCATGCCATTTTTCGAACGTCAAATGCTCTTCTGGCGAGGAACCTTCCGGCAAGGTTACGGGAAATGGCTTATCCAGAACATAAGCCTGGTTTTCGTAATCGAGGACAATCCTCAGATTACGCAGCCAATCGTTGTAGTTCGTTCCATTAAACTTATTAGTCTCCATAATCATAGATAACGGGTTCTTAGACATCTACATTCAAAATGTAAAGCAGAAATTAGCAAACGAATTGTAATATTAATTCAAGTTTATGACATGGTCTTTAGTCATTAACCCTCCCATTATTTCTACGAAAGCCCACCACTCTCAAGTGGAGTTTCGGAAAATCATTTCCTAGTGGGCTTGGGATCCGCAAACGCAATTCTCCATGCCCCACTTTTACGATTCACATAGAAAAAGCTTTGTGGGAGGTATCCAATACCATTCTCATCCAATGAGATTCCTAAGATATTTTGCCTCACCTCTTTCACATGATTCCGAGGACTCCAAGCGAATCATGTTACTTCGGCGTTAGGCCCGACCTATCAACCAAATCATATCTCAACTGTCGCCCCCCACGACTCGTGAGACAGGGAAACAAGAGCATATTCCTTTGTTCGTAACAATAATGTAGCTTTCTTTCATTCCAAAACGTGCCACGACTCGTGAGACCACACTTTAGAGGAAAGTAGCTTCCTCATTACATTATTACGGATGGAAGGCTTGAAATAATCAAACCATTTGATTTAATTCAATTTTGGGCCTAAAATTTACTTGGACCATCCAAGTGAGAGTTCATCATTTTATTAAGACCGAGACCTCATCATTGTTAGTATTTTGCATGCTCAAGATTTATACATATAATGTAATAAGATGCATTCCAAACACACCATACATCAAAGCATAAAAAACTTAAGCATATGCAAAGTAAGCCTAGCACGCCCCTGTTAGGATGATCACAAGCCCATTCCTAAATGATCCACTGAGCCCGCAGTGGATCTATGGTCAAACTAGGGTAGACCTACACTATTACAATATTTACATCCCATTATCATTCTAATGGGGCCTTGTAAAAATTCCTCCTTTGTTCTTCTTGACCTTCCATCATGGGCTCCATCCACCGGACCTTCATCTCCTTGGAAACTTACAATTAATAAATTAAATCGTCACAATCTAATATACTCTCATTACAACTTAAAAGAAACCCCAATCATAAGTCGGGGGAGTACATTAATAGAGAGGAAGAAAGCCTTATTATTCCAAGGCTAAAAAAACGATAGAGAGAAGAAAATCAAAGAGGCACGCAGGCCTCACCCAACAATAAATTAAACCATACATAGGCTAAAAAAGGACTAGTGATCATCCTTATTGTTTATCAAATAAACAACAACAACAAAGCACATTTACATCAAATATAAATATGCCAACACATAAATAGATACCATGTATTTATAACAAGATATCCAATATCTAACCATAAACATAATTAAGTGCAGAAAATAATATATTAATAATGCAATTAAAAAAATGGATATCACCTATACATCCAATGTATAAACCATTTTAGTTTGGAAACCATTTCAAAAATAATCTAAGGCATCAAAAATAATTTTAGAAAAATCCAATTTAACTAAAATTAAAATATGCCAAAATTACTCACATTCAGAAAACAGCAGAAATCAGAAATTTGAAATTTTTCATGAAAAACGATGCAAAATGGCCCAAACGTCCCAGGCCGGCCGCACGCGCGCGCGCGCTGGCACCTCTGCCTGCGCTGCGCGCACAGCACTGCACGCCCAGCGCACAGCGCCTGCGCTGCCCGCCAGCACGCACGGCCAGCGGGCGCGCGGGCCCGGCCTGCGCGCCTGCTGGCCCAGTGACCGGCCGGCAGGCAGCAGCAGGCAGACGGCTGCTGAACGTTTTCCAATTTTTTTTTCTTTTTTTTTTTTTATATCTGCTGTAAAACTGAAATATAAACATGCATTTACAGAAAATCAAATTCTCATAAAATGCATAGATATCCATAATTTCAAAAGCAAAATTAACACATATTTTCATACATATAATCATGCTAGAAAAACCGTAAAACATACTTTCCAAAAGCATTTTAAACACGTTCAACATGCTTAACACATTGTAACATGTAAATCCTTAAAGCCACAACACCGAACCGGGCTCTGATACCACTGAAAGAATCGGGTACGGCCCGGGAACGCAACGGAAGCGTAAAAAACGTAAATTTAAGACATAATTAAAACCGGATTCAAAGGGGTGTTCCCTTTGAAGTTCCCGGGCGTTTGGTGTTTGTCAAAGCATAAACAACAAAATAAAACATGCTGGACATGTGGCTTAAAAGGAGCAGAAGAAAGTTATACAAAAATGTAAAAAGGAAACCAACCTTTGTTCGTTTATGTAGAACGGGTTCGTGCGTTGTTCCTTTCTTTTCTTTCTTCGTTCGTCCACTTGAGAGCTCAACGTAGAACTCCTCTAATGCATTCCACACCACACTATGGATTTATTTCTACTCTATTGCTAGATAGAAATTAGAAAAAAAGAAGAAGAAACAATTCCAAAGAAAGCACTATCGATTAGTGTACCTTGGAATGTTTTTGTTTAATCTTCTCTAAGAAGTATGAACACTAAAAGAGAGAATTTTCAGAGAGTATTTGGCTAAAAAACTCCAGCAAAAAGTGAAGCAAGCTAAATGAATTGTGTCTAGCAAAGTAGTTTTTGTGTATGTAGAATGTAGTGTTCAAAAACCACCTACATAAGTAACCTTCAAGGCAACTTCCACATACACACAGTTCTAGCACATCCACTACACATGATAGAAAGAGAAAACCACCCACAAATCAGCAAATTTTCGTGCTCATCATGTACATATGTGGAAGAGTTGAAAACTCCTCCTTAACTAGTTTCAACTTGCATGAAAAAATGGACTTGGACCTTCATGGTTTTTGGACTTGTATTTAATCAAATTAAATAAAGTCCAAACATGTATCCATTGGGAATTAATTAATCTAATTAATTTCAATCCAATTGAATCCCAATTATTTATTTAATCCAATTAAATAAACATAAATCCAAATTAAGAATAATTGATCCAATCAACTATTCTAGCCAAAACCCAATAAATTAATCCAATTAATTTAAAGGTCCTTAGTCCAAAAAATTAACTAATCCAATTAATTAATTCTTGGACCATCCATCAAATGGATTTCTCAATAAATGATCCAATCATTTATTTTCTCTCTTGAATAAATTTAATCCGATTAAATTTATTCGCTTCTTGTAGAATTAATTCCAAATTAACTCCGCCAAATCCAAAGTGATTTTTGTGTGACTCATTAGGTTCACCCTCAGCTAGACTTGGGCTTGTGTCCAACAAAATTGATCAATTAAATCCAATTTAATTAATTATTTTTTTCCGATTAACCACTAATCAGAAAAACGCCCGTCACCATGGGTGGCCGTCTAGCAACGGTCCATGGCACTAGAGACTAGGTGAATGTTGGCGTGAACATTTAGGCTCCTGAGTTTCATACGAGTACGGTCCTTCCATCATCCGTCTCCCGGTCTAAGTCTAGGGTATGGAATTGGGCGTCGGTTCCCATCCTGGGCTAGACAACTATGCTCAGTAACTCGAGGCACGTTTACTCTATCGATCGACGTAGGAAACCATTCCCTACTCGACCAATCGCTGTGGCCACAGACTTATAAGAGTTTAAACTGTCTCAGAGCGCATAGAAGACTCGACTGTCATATACTGACAGGTGACGGATCCTATCGTGGAATCCACCGTCCTCAATACATATTCCGACTGCATTGTATAAGGCTTATGATGAACATATCCCAGATACGGACATCTCTTGCCAGATGCTAGATACAACTGAAGGACAAGCGGATCCGCCCGGGAGCGCGAGCGGAAGCGAGAAAAGCGAGAAATTGCGTAAATTTAAATCAAATTCAAAATACACGAATCCCAAGGGGTGTACCCTTGGGTGCTCAACCGGGCGTTCGATGTAGGATGTGTAAATATTAAAACATATATTTAAACACATAGGGCATAGATATACAAATGAAATCAATCAAAGCGTAATAAACCGTTACCTTTGATTGTTTAGCGTATGCTCCCGGCTACTAGCGTTGTTCCTTCTCCTGAATGCTCACGAAATCAAAACGTATGGATTCTCCAAAGGTGATCAACACCACACCGGAAGAAAACACACGTTCTTCTTGCTAGAAAAGAACGGGTTTAGGAAGGAATCGGTTTAAGAGAAGAACACTATGAATTAGTGTTCTCTTTAACTTACTTTGTTCTTCTTCTTGATTCAAAATCAAGTGAAGAACACAAGTGTAAGAGAGGGAGGGAGCACGAAATTTTGAGAGAGAGGAGAGGATTTTTGTCTTCTCTTTTCCCTAGAAAAAGATGAATAATGAATCACTTATGCTAGGTGTTGTATATTCTAATATATATATACATAATTAATGTGATTATTGGAATGTGTCTAAGTTCATCCAAGGATGTCTAGATTCATTCCAATCAATCACCATCAATTCTTCAATCAAAGCCTACCAAAATTTATGGTATGATCAAATCATACCAAAAGGGAAGAGCTTGATTGGAGTTGATTTGTCTGTTTCCAAAAGAGACAAGTCAACATACCACCTAGCATGAAACATGGCTGATTTTGCTTCCTCCAAGGGAGCATGTCGGCTATGTTTAATTAAGGGAAGAAGTCCAACTTCTTCCTATTCCAAATTAGGAATTATTTCTCCTCTCGGGTATAATTTAACGGACCGGGTTTTATCGTAATCCAATTACGACGAACCCAATATTAAATCCAATTTAATGTCCACTTAAATTATTCCCGTTGATCTTTTAATCCAATTAAAAGATCCAACGTCTCAACATCTCAACTTTCCATATTTAATCAAAAATCCAATTTACCGATTAAATGAAAGCTCGATACAATATCGGCCCGTCCATCCAATGGACTTTCCGTTAAGTAATCCAATTACTTATTTTATCCTTCGAGATTGACTCCAAGTCGATCTCTCAACCTCCTCGGTGATTTGTGTGTGACCCTTTAGGTTCACCTTAGCTAGACTTGGGCCCGTGTCCCACAAGGGCCCGTTACCATGCGTGGCCGTCTAGCAACGGTCCATGGCACTAGAGACTAGGTGAATTGGCGTGAACATTTAGGCGCCGATTCCATACGGGTACGATCCTTCCATCTACCGTCTGTCGGCCTTAGTCTAGGGTATGGAATTAGGCGTCGGTTCCCATCCTTGACTAGGCATCTATGCTTAATACTCGAGACCACGTATGCTTCATTGTGTCGACACAGGAAACCATTCCCTGTTTGACCAACCACTGTGGCCACAGCGTCAAAACAGCATGAACGTGTCTCCGAGTG
The DNA here is from genome assembly GCA_034509735.1 of Sesamum alatum. Lineage (NCBI taxonomy): Eukaryota > Viridiplantae > Streptophyta > Magnoliopsida > Lamiales > Pedaliaceae > Sesamum > Sesamum alatum. The sequence continues at coordinate 7,383,451 of JACGWO010000013.1, forward strand.
CATAGGAGATACCTCTGTCACATACTGATAGGGGACGGATCCTCTTCTTGGAATCCACCGTCCTCGCTACACATTCTGACTGCACTGGACAAGGCTTATGATAATCATCTTACAAAATGATTACCCCTCGCTAGATCCAAGATACAGTCGTCCTGTGCACGCGACTACCATGATCCCTCAAGTCTGAGGATTACTCCCGTACTATCGGAACCGGGGAAAACCAATCATACCGACCAAGCCTCCAAGGCTTCCATATGATGATCCCCGCGAGTCAGTCCAGTCGGCTCGACCCCAGTCGACCAACCCATCAAGATCGTGTAGGCGTCCCACGCCTGTCGCCCATGAAACACGGCACTCATCCAATGAACACGACTCTTGACGCAAGTCTCAATAGGACTCTCGATGCCCTGTCTCGAGGTCCTCGACTTGGAACATTTCAGACCCAACTCTTAATCAGTTGGTTTCATGACCACCATCCAATGCGTGGCCCAACTACACGAGTTGTTTATCCATGGTCTGTGGGCTTTGTTGCGATATAAGTTAAACACCATTTTAACAAATGTAAGATGAGCGCAACAAAGAAGGTACCATTGGTGACGAACACTCATCTTATTCATCACATAATAATATTACATTCACATCAAGTTGTCGGATAGGTTACAAATTGCCAAACCTATTGGCTTTCTGGTCACCTATTCCAACAATCTCCCACTTGACCTAAAGCCAATCACCCATTGACCTCGAACCTCTTATTTAGATGGTGAGTATGGGCAACTTGCGACATGGGCTTAGCAAGTGGATCTGCTATGTTTTCTGCGGAGCTGACTCGGTCCAACCGAACGTCAGTCCTGCTATCCATCTCTCTAAGTAGATGGTAGCGTCTAAGAATATGCTTGGATCGTGATGAGATCTCGGTTCCTTTGCTAGCGCTATCGCCCCGTTGTTATCGTGAAAGATAATTACAGGCTTAGCAATGCTAGGTACTACACCCAACCCTTGGATGTAGCTCATCAACCAAAGCACTCCTTAGCAGCTTCCAAAGCCGCTATGTATTCAAAACTCTATGGTGGAGTCCGTCGTGGTAGCCTATTTGGAACTCTTCCAAGTAACCACGCCACCATTTAGTCTAAATACAAAATCATACTGAGACTTGGCATCATCGTCATTCGACTGGAAGCTAGCGTCGCTATAGCCTTCCAGTATCAACCCTCCACCGCCGTAGATCAAGAACATGTCCTTAGTCCTTTTCAGGTACTTTTGGATAGTCTTGACTGCACTCCAGTGATATCGGCTAGTTACGCTCAAAGCGAAAGCCACATCAGGTCTAGTGCACTGAACAACATACTGTATGATGCCTACGGCTGAAGCATAGGGGATGTCCAACATCCTTTTAAGCTCCTCATCAGTCTTAGGAGACTGCTTCTTGGATAACTTAATTCCATGCCTCATTGGAAGGAATCCTCATTTTGAGTTTTCCATCTTGAATCTCTTCAAGACTTTCTCAATGTACGAGGACTGGGCCATTCCTAACATCCTTCTAGATCTATCCCTATAGATCTTGATGCCAAGGATGTAGGATGCCTTGCCCATATCCTTCATGGAGAATTGCGTTGACAACCAAGCTTTAGTGGTACCTAACATCTTAGCATCATTCCCAATGAGCAAGATGTCATCCATGTAAAGCACCAAAAATGCAACTGAGCTCCCACTGATCTTCTTGTATACACAAGGATCGAACTCGTTCTTGATGAAATCATATCCCCGTATGACTTCATCAAAACGTATGTTCCAGCTTCGGGTTTAACCCCTTTTGGTGGATCTGCTAGGGTCCAAACCTTGTTTGTACCCATCGAGTCCATCTCGGATTTCATGGCCTCAAGCCACTTGTCCGAATCGATGTCCGACATCGCTTCTCCGTACGTCTTTGGATCATTATCCAACTGACCGGTCAGGCCCAGAAATCCATACCTATCAGGTGCATGGGATACTCTGGCCGACCTACGGAGGACTGGAACAATATCAGTGGGAACCACTGGCTCAGATGTCACTGCCGCCTCATGGGGTACCTCACTTGATTCCTCAAGGAGTACCTCATCGCGTCGACTATCCGATGGAAAACCTTTTTCCAAGAACACTGCGTTTCGCGATACAAAAACCTTTTGCTCGTAGGGATCATAGAAATAATACCCCGCAATTTCTTTCGGATAGCCGATGAACCTGCATAAACTAGACCTCGAGTCCAGTTTATCTCCCACTAATCTCTTGACATATGCGGGGCAACCCCACACTTTCAAGTATTTGTAGGAGGCAGGCTTGCCATGCCATATCTCATATGGCGTCTGGGATACCCTTTTAGATGGCGCCAAGTTCAAAACTTTGGCCGCCGTCTCAAGAGCGTATCCCCAGAATGAAAGGGGTAGTTCGGTAAAACTCATCATGGATCGGACCATGTCCAACAAGGTCCGATTCCTCCTTTCAGACACACCATTAAGCTGCGGTGTTCCAGGAGGGGTCCACTGAGAGAGAATCCCATTCTCTTTTAGATAATCAGTAAACTCACCACTCAAATACTCTCCACCTCGGTCCGATCGAAAGGCTTTGATCTTTCGACCGGTTTGGTTCTCTACTTCAAGTCTGTATTCCTTAAACCTTCCAAAGGCTTCAGACTTGTACCTCATCAGGTAAACATAACCATACCGTGAGTGATCATCGGTAAGGTTATGAAGTACGAGTACCCACCTCTAGCCTGAGTATTTAGTGGACCACAGACATCTGTATGGATCAAATCCAACAGACCACTGGCTAGCGTACTTTGTCCAACAAAGGGTTTCTTGGTCATCTTTCCCTTTAGACAGGATTCGCAGGTCGGTAGGTTGTCCAAATCGTCTATTTCTAGACTCTTTGAGTCCACCAACCTTCTTATCCTATCTTTAGAGATATGACCTAACCTCGCATGCCATATCTGTGCGTTATTATGATCATCACGTTTTCGTTTGTGTTCTGCAGTCATAATCCAATTAGACTGTTGAAGTATGTACAGACCGTTGACCAATGTACCAAGCAAATGATAAGTACCATCTTTGATAATGAAAAAACCGTTTTTATTAATGGTAAATTCATATCCCTCCTTATCAAGGACCGGGATGGAAACAATGTTTTTAATCATGCTAGGTACATAGAAACAGTCGTTCACAACAATCCTAACATGACTACTAATGGCTAACTCTAGTGATCCTACGGCCTCCGCAGCAACGGCCTTGCCATCGCCTAGCCTCAGGATCATCTCATCCTTGGTTAGCCTTCTACTTCTTTGCAGTGCCTGCAGATCACTGTAGATGTGAGCACCACACCCGGTATCCAATACCCATGAAGCAGAATTAGTAATCATATTAACTTCAACCACAAACACACCTGGGTTGGAGAGGAGTTGTGGGCACTCCCTCTTCCAATGCCCTTTCCCTTGGCAATGCATGCAGACATCATTTGCCTTGGACCGCTGAGAACCACGGGCCTTCCCTTTCCCTTTGCTCGGTCCAACTGGAGCAACAGGGACGCCCGGAGCGTGAGCAGGGGCCACAACCGTCTTCCCTTTGCCCTTCTTCCTCTTCCAGCGTCCGGCCCTCTTGCCATTCGCCTTGGAGGTCGAAGCCTCTCCTATCAATACCGCCGGCGCCGACTTGTGGGTCGTTGCCTCGTATTGGACCAGCATGTTGATCAACTCATGAATAGGCTTCTCAAGTCCGTTCATGTTGTAGTTTACAACAAATGGGTCATAGGATGGAGGAAGCGACTGGAGGATCACGTCAATGTACGTGTCATTGTTAAGCCCAGCTTTAAGGTCCTCGAGTTTCTCTACTAGGGAGAGCATCTTGACCCCATGACTCTGTACAGACGCTCCTTCAGCGAGCTTGGTGCCAAAGAATGCTTTTGTGGCGGCATATCTAATATGCCTATCCGGAACCGCATAAACCTCGTTCATCCGGAGCATTATGGCGGAGACGTTGTCCAGCCTCTCATACTGCTTCTGGATGTCGTTAGACATCGAAGCCAGTATGATACTGCGTACTTTCCGGTTGTCCTCATGCTATTTCTCGAACGTCAAACGTTCTTCAGGCGTGGACCCCTCCGGTAAGTCGCTCGGTGGCGGCTCGTCCAAGACGTAGCCTTGGTTCTCGAAAGCGAGGACAATCCTCAGGTTTCTCAGCCAGTCCGAGTAGTTCATTTCGTTGAATTTGTTAGTCTCAAGAATCATGGTTAACGGGTTCTTAGACATATTTACATTATTAAAAAATGTAAAGCAGAAATTAGCAGATGATGGTAATATTATTGTTCAAGTTGAAGACTTGGTCTTTTAGTCTTTAACCCTCCCACTATTTATACGAAAGTCCGCCACTCTCAAGCGGAGTTTCGGGAAACCATTTCCTAGTGGGCTTGGGATCCACAAGCGTAATCTCCATGCCCCGCTTTTACGATTCACATGAAGAAGACCTTGTGGGAGATATCCAATATCATTCTCATCCAATGAGATTCCCAAGATATTTTGCCTCACCTATTCACATGGTCCCGAGGACTCCAAGCGAACCATGTTACACAGTGTTGGGCCCGACCCATCAACCAAATCATGCCTCAAACTGTCGCCCCCCACGACTCGTGAGACAGGGAAACAGCGAGCGCAGTCTTTTTGTTCACAACAATAGTGCAGCTTTCCCCTTGTCCAAGTGTGCCACGACTCGTGAGACCACACTTGGGTAGTGGTAGCTTCCTCACCATATTGCTGTGGATGGAAGGCTCGGACAGACCAAAATACCATTTTGATCCAAGTCCGTTCTGGGCCTAATATTTAATTTGGTCCAACCAAATGAGAGTTTGTGTGTGACCGAGACCTCATCACATTATTGTGTTTTAGCATGCATAAATATCTAATATTTAAAGCGATAAATAAAAAAACGCCGCATGCATAAAACATAGCATACCCCTGTTAGGATGATCACAAGCCCAACCTATGCGACCCACTGAGCCCGCAGTGAGTCTATGGTCTGTCTAGGGTGGTCCTAAATTATTACAATAATAATAAACCCATTGTCATTCCAATGGGCCTTGAAGTGCTTCTTGTTTCACGCCTTGATGCTCCTCCTTGGGGTCTCCGACTCCAATTGCTTGTTAAAATTGAAACCTCACCAATCCTATCTACTCTCATTACAAGTGAAAGTAATACATCGGTAATAAAGAAAACAAGCCTTAACATCATGAGGCTGAAAATACGGGAGATGATAGTCCCAAAAACAAGAGGCACGCAGGCCCCACCCAACAGAAAATATATAAACATTCATTCATCCATACACAAGGTCTAGGGCTTTGTGATCATCCCATGTTGATTCCATCAACTCACATATAACATAATTTTTCCAAATAATCATGCAATAAAACCAATGGATATTTCAAATATCCAAGTGATGTCCAACATCACAAAAGCATAAACATATAAATAATATGCAAAATTCAAAATTTCAAATTTAATGGACATTTTACACAATGTATCCAATGCATGTATTAATCCCAAATTAATTAAGAAAATTTAATTCAAGGAATAATCCAATTATCCCAAAATTAAAAATGCAAAATTAACATATTTTCAGAATATCGTGCAGAAAATACAAAAAATTGAATTTTCCGAAAAAAGTCGAAAACGGCACAAAACGGCCCAGCCGTTGTGCTGGCCGGCCGCCGCGCACACAGGGCAGCGCGCGCGCGCGCTGGCCCTCGGCCAGCAGCGGCCGGCTGCGCACAGCGCGCGCACGCGCCTGTGCGCAGCGTCCGCGCGCATGGCGCGCGCGGGCGCCTGCGCGCAGCCACTGCCGGCCCGACCAAATATATTTTTTTTTTTTTTCAAAACTGTTTCAGCACAATAACATTAATATTACTCTGAAAATAAGCATGCAATTTTAGATCCAATCTAACGAAATTAAGCATGCCAAAAGTCCATTAAATCCAAACAATTGAATCATCATATTATTCATATATTTATGTAATCTAACATGCCAATAAAGCCATTTAAAAGCAAGTAGATCATGCCAAACACATAGATCTATGCCCCTTACATCGAATCGGGCTCTGATACCACTTGAAGGACAAGCGGATCCGCTCGGGAGCGCGAGCGGAAGCGAGAAAAGCGAGAAATTGCGTAAATTTAAATCAAATTCAAAATACGCGAATCCCAAGGGGTGTACCCTTGGGTGCTTAACCGGGCGTTCGATGTAGGATGTGTAAATATTAAAACATATATTTAAACACATAGGGCATAGATATACAAATGAAATCAATCAAAGCGTAATAAACCGTTACCTTTGATTGTTTAGCGTATGCTCCCGGCTACTAGTGTTGTTCCTTCTCCGGAATGCTCACGAAATCCAAACGTATGGATTCTCCAAAGGTGATCCACACCACCACACCGGAAGAAACACACGTTCTTCTTGCTAGAAAATAACGGGTTTAGGAAGGAATCGGTTTAAGAGAAGAACACTATGAATTAGTGTTCTCTTAAACTTACTTTGTTCTTCTTCTTGATTCAAAAATCAAGTGAAGAACACAAGTGTAAGAGAGGGAGGGAGCACGAAATTTTGAGAGAGAGGAGAGGATTTTTGTTTTCTCTTTTTCCTAGAAAAAGATGAATAATGAATCACTTATGCTAGGTGTTGTATATTCTAATATACAAATTAGGAATTATTTCTCCTCTCGGGTATAATTTAACGGACCGGATTTTATCGTAATCCAAATTACGACGAACCAAATATTAAATCCAATTTAATGTCCACTTAAATTATTCCCGTTGATCTTTTAATCCAATTAAAAGATCCAACGTCTCAACATCTCAACTTTCCATATTTAATCAAAAATCCAATTTACCGATTAAATGAAAGCCCGATACAATATCGGCCCGTCCATCCAATGGACTTTCCCTTAAGTAATCCAATTACTTATTTTATCCTTCGAGATTGACTCCAAGTCGATCTCTCAACCTCCTCGGTGATTTGTGTGTGACCCTTTAGGTTCACCCTCAGCTAGACTTGGGCCCGTGTCCCACAAGGGCCCGTTACCATGGGTGGTCGTCTAGCTACGGTCCATGGCACTAGAGACTAGGTGAATTGGCGTGAACATTTAGGCGCCGATTCCGTACGGGTACGATCCTTCCGTCTACCGTCTGCCGGCCTTAGTCTAGGGTATGGAATTAGGCGTCGGTTCCCATCCTTGACTAGGCATCTATGCTTAATACTCGAGACCACGTATGCTTCATTGTGTCGACAAAGGAAACCATTCCCTGTTCGACCAACCACTGTGGCCACAGCTTCAAACAGCATGAACGTGTCTCCGAGTGCATAGGAGATACCTCTGTCACATACTGACAGGGGACGGATCCTGTTCTTGGAATCCACAGTCCTCGCTACACATTCTGACTGCACTGGACAAGGCTTATGATAATCATCTTACAGAATGATTACCTCTCGCCAAATCCAAGATACAGTCGTCCTGTGCACGCTACTACCATGATCCCTCAAGTCTGAGGATTACTCCCGTACTATCGGAACCGGGGAAAACCAATCATACCGACCAAGCCTCCAAGGCTTCCATATGATGATCCCCGCGAGTCAGTCCAGTCGGCTCGACTCCAGTCGACCAACCCATCAAGATCGTGTAGGCGTCCCACGCCTGTCGCCGATGAAACACGGCACTCATCCAATGAACACGACTCTTGACGCAAGTCTCAATAGGACTCTCGATGCCCTGTCTCGAGGTCCTCGACTTGGAACGTTTCAGACCCAACTCTTAATCAGTTGGTTTCATGACCACCATCCAATGCGTGGCCCAACTACACGAGTTGTTATCCATGGTCTGTGGGCTTTGTTGCGATATAAGCTAAACACCATTTTAACAAATGTAAGATGAGCGCAACAAAGGAGGTACCATTGGTGACGAACACTCATCTTATTTCATCACATAATAATATTACATTCACATCAAGTTGTCGGATAGGTTACAAATTGCCAAACCTATTAGCTTTCTGGTCACCTATTCCAACAATCTCCCACTTGACCTAAAGCTAATCACCCATTGACCTCGAACCTCTTATTTAGATGGTGAGTATGGGCAACTTGCGACATAGGCTTAGCAAGTGGATCTGCTATGTTTTCTGCGGAGCTAACTCGGTCCAACTGAACGTCAGTCCTGCTATCTATCTCTCTAAGTAGATGGTAGCGTCTAAGAATATGCTTGGTTCGTGATGAGATCTCAGTTCCTCTGCTAGCGCTATCGCCCCGTTGTTATCATGAAAGATAATTACAGGCTTAGCAATGCTAGGTACTACATCCAACCCTTGAATGTAGCTCATCAACCAAACCACTCCTTAGCAGCTTCCAAAGCCGCTATGTATTCAAAACTCTATGGTGGAGTCCGTCGTGGTAGCCTATTTGGAACTCTTCCAAGTAACCACGCCACCATTTAGTCTAAATACAAAACCATACTGAGAATTGGCATCATCGTCATTCGACTGGAAGCTAGCGTCGCTATAGCCTTCCAGTATCAACCCTCCACCGCCGTAGATCAAGAACATGTCCTTAGTCCTTTTCAGGTACTTTTGGATAGTCTTGACTGCACTCCAGTGATATCGGCTAGTTACGCTCAAAGCGAAAGCCACATCAGGTCTAGTGCACTGAACAGCATACTGTATGCTGCCTACGGCTGAAGCATAGGGGATGTCCAACGTGAAAGAAATTGGTGGATCGTCCCGGGAATTGCGCGAATGCGGAAGCGCGATAAAAATAAACATACAAAAATAAAAGGCATGCTTTTAATTTAAAAGAACACGCTCAAGGGGTGTACCCTTGAGGTTCCCGGGCGTTCGGTGTATCTCATGATCATAAAGCAAATAAAGAAATCATGGAGGCCATAGAGTTGAAAATTAAAGAGGGACGAAAAAAGTAAAACGAGACCTACCCGTTGTCGTTTTCGTCTTCAACGGCTACTCGCGTTGTTCCCCGTTTTGCACCGAGATCTCGTTCTTGAGACCCTCCAAATCGTGACACACGATCCACCCACGTATCTTGCACGTCGTGCTAGCAACGAACAAGTGTATAATTTTTGGAGTGGACGAATCAACAACACGTTATCAATTAACGGTATTGATTCGTCTAAGTTCTAATGTTCCAAGAACAAAAAGAACTAAGAAAAAAAAATATATTTTCTTTAGGGAGAGAGGGGCGGACGAGAGGTGAGGAAAGGGGAGAGTGTGTGTTGTGTGTGTTTTTCAAGAATCATCATCATCCTACAATTGTTGGAAGCTAGACGTTTATATAGAGGAGGAGTTTAATCCTCTTTAAACTCCAACTCTAAGTACTCTAATTTGACTAGGATTTTGACCTAGTCAAAGTCCTACTCAAACTAGTGTTTGACCTAGTCAAACGAATACTAGCCTTCCATCTCCCCTTTCCATCTCAACCGTTGATTTTAATTTAATGGAATATTTAAATCCCATTAAATATTCCAAAAGGCTAAAGAATAAATATAATAAATATTATTATTTATTCTAAGCCCATTAAATCAACCCTTTAATAAATCCTATTTATTAATTTAATTCCCTTTATCAAATAGAAGGAATTAATTTCTCCAAGAAAATATAGGACCCGATTAAATCTAATTTAATCATTCCTTTACTCCAATATTTAATTCCAAATTAAATACTAAGTGTGTGTGGATAGTGTGTGACTCTTTAGGTTCACCATTCAGCTAGACTTGGTCGTATTCCTTGAATCCGCCCGTTACCATGGGTGGCCATCTAGCAACGGTCCATGGCACTAGAGACTAGGTGAAATATTCAGGGATGAACATTTAGGCTCTAACAGTACACTTGTCCTTCTGTCTTCGGTCTCATCACTTAGAGTCTAGGGCACGGAAAATGCAGGTACCCATTTTGAACCTAAGTGTCGGTCTGTCCTTACTAAACGCCGCAAGGGAAACCTTTCCCTTCTGTTCAGTTACTGTGGCCACAGATTTCAGGGACAAGACACAGAGCATACATGAGACTCAACTGTCAATACCTTTTGACAGGAGACAGATCCTTTCTTGGAAACTACTGTCACTCTGTACACCCGAGCTGCACTAGACATGGCTTATGACTACTCAAGAGTATTTTGGCAATCTCTCACCATATCTAAAATACAGACCTGATGCACAGGTAAACTCAGCAGTTCCTCAAGTCAAAGGACTTGGCCTGTACCGTTGGAACCGAGAATACACGTCATACCTTGCTGACCATACTCAAGGTCCTCCGTAAGACGGTTCCCGCGAGTCACCTCAGTCAGCTGCTTCCTAGCATGCTGACCCACTAACACTGCTTAGACGACCTTCGTCACCCGTCGATGAAATACGACAGCAGATGCTTAGTGCAAGTCTCAAAGGGAATCCCGGTACCCATTTTCAGGATTCCTTGACTTGGAGATTTCCGGACTGATTCGGTGAGACTGATTTCATGGACCTACCTCCAAGCATAGTCCCAGTCCCCGAAATCGTTTCTCAGTCCGTGGGCTTTGTTTGCATAGTGAACAGAAATGTAAATGCAGATAAGTGAACGTAAACAAAGTATTGCCATATGAATTTTTCACTTCTTTATTCATAAATGTTTTATCAAATACCAAAGAATTGTCTAGACATAGGTTACATATTCCTGCCAAAATTGGCTTACATGGTCACCTATTCTAACACAACATCCTTTTAAGCTCCTCATCAGTCTTAGGAGACTGCTTCTTGGATAACTTAATTCCATGCCTCATTGGAAGGAATCCTCGTTTTGAGTTCTCCATCTTGAATCTCTTCAAGACTTTCTCAATGTAAGAGGACTGGGCCATTCCTAACATCCTTCTAGATCTATCCCTTTAGATCTTGATGCCAAGGATGTAGGATGCCTTGCCCATATCCTTCATGGAGAATTGCGTTGACAACCAAGCTTTAGTGGTACCTAACATCTTAGCATCATTCCCAATGAGCAAGATGTCATCCACGTAAAGCACCAAAAACGCAACTGAGCTCCCACTGATCTTCCTATATACACAAGGATCGGACTCATTCTTGATGAAATCATATCCCGTATGACTTCATCAAAACGTATGGCCTGTGGGCTTTGTTGTGATGTTAAATGGAATAAACATAAATAGCGAGCACAACAAATGGAACTGCCAAACATGAATACTCACTTTATTCGTATAAGAATATTACAATTACAATGACATTGTCAGAAATAGATTACATCAAGACCAATCTAATTGGCTTTTCGGTCACCCTATTCTAACAGCCTCCCCTTTAGTAGATCAACCTAGTTAATCTTCTGAGCGCCAAGTATCGGCTCCGACCGAGGTTGCTGGTTCTGCTTTTCCAGGTGATACTCTCATAGGGCCATCTTCTATCATCACCCCAGGCGCTCTTGCTGCAAAAACCAGCGGTTCGAAAGGCGCGAGCAGCGGGATTGAGGGTGCTCCTGCTATCGGTGAGTCGAGCAAATTGAAGAAGCATAAGCAAAAGAGCAGGCGTCATAGTAAGGGCAAGAGTTTTAGTAAGTCGAGCAAGCAAGCAGAACGTCGAGTAGCCAAAGACGCGGCTGAGGAAGAAGAGAACACCTTACACTTTAAGGACTTGGCTACATGGTGGAAACAAGCTCACGAGGACTTTTAAAACCCAAAGCAGCCGAGTCGCTGAAATGGAGGGGGAAAAGCTCAACCCCTATTGGGCAATCTCTGCGCGTAGTTCCGTATTACGCACTTTGGTGGGAAAGATTCCTTTGAGTTATACAAGACTTGCTGTCTAGATCGTGACCAGGTGTTATTCGCCCAAACTGCTCATACACGGGTCGAAGAGCATCTCGCGCATGCCTTAATGCAGGTATGCATCTTTGCATCTCAAGTCGCTCGTCGTTTATCTTGACCCCTTGTTACTTCAATCATTTTTTCAGGCCTCAGCTTTTGGCCATAATCTGGCGCTGAAGTGTTTGATGTTTCGAAACGATAAGGCCGATGCTGAGAACAAGATTCACGAGCTCGAACAGAGTCTCGAGAGTGCTAAGGCCGCGGAGAAAGAGGCATTGGAGGCTAGGGCTGCTATTGATGCTCGGGTCATTGCCTTTGGAGGCTCGGCTATCAGCGACCATAGAGGGGAACAAAAAACAGGTCGCCGATGCTTTGGAGCAAGGTCGTACTGATGGCTTCTCGACCGGCCTTCTTGCCGGGAAGACCGAGGGCATTACAGAGGGTCGAGAAACCTTTCTTCAATTAGATGAATACAAGCGATCGATTTCTAGCGCCCGACTCCAAGGGGCCCGGGATTTCCTCAAGTCTCCCGTTTTCAAGATGGTGGTCAATCTCCAATCTGCTCAATTTCTTAATGATGGCTTTGACAAGTGCACTGCCCAGGTCGTTCATCTTCAGGGCTTCATCGAAGGATTCGATCAAACGCGACTTGACTCTTCTTTGGACGCTGAACTCCAACCTTATCCTTCCAAAGTTGCGCCTGAACTCGCTGGCGAGGATGAATTTGTGTCCTTGGCTTCCGAAATTGACCTCCCGTAGATTGTCTAGCATTTAATATGCTTGCCTTTTGTCCAGGATTAATGTAAATGAATGTAAATGACGATCTGAGATCGCTCAATCACCTTTTAGGATGAAGTCTTTTTTTTGTAGGGTGATGTGTTGATCTTGTGTTTTGAATTTAATCCTGATGAATGCTATGATGCTTTACCTTGAATATTTTGTCCATTGCTATTCTGTTCGGGGTCGTTTGATTCGATCCCCTTTTAATCCTGTAAAGATTTTGATCTCGCCATTCTTAGCCTAGCTTTATAACCTTTTAAACTTTTCGACCTGGGTGTAATGACTTGAAATACTTCCAAAGTTATTAGATCGACAAAATCTTTCTTCTTTTAGGTTGAGGTCGTTAGTTACCTTGGAGAGGTTTTTAATTCGTTTCTAAATGATTTATCATAATCCTCGTTTGTGCGACGTAAATATAACTTTTGCAAGAAACGAAGAGCCTTTCACAGGCTTTAGAATAGAAAGCAAAATGGCATCGTGCCTGACATGACCTTTTCCAGGTCGTTACACATCCTTACATAAAATTAATGATCTTTTTCAGATTGCAAATGGAGATGCCTTTGTTCATCGGTCTTCAAAAAGATGGTCTTTCACAGACCATAAAAAGATCTTTCACAGATCGCAGTTGGATCTTTCACAGATCGCGCTCTTGGTCACGTATTCCTTTGCTTTTCTGGCTCTAGTCTGCCTTTCACAGGCAGTTCGATGTTTGCCCATTGGGACTCCTTTATGCATAAAATTTTTTCAAGTTGTGGATGTTCCATGGTCTCGGTAAATCTTTTCCATCCATGCCTTGTAACCGATATGTTCCTTGCTTTTTGATTTCGTTGACTTTGTATGGGCCTTCCCAGGTTGGGTCCAATTTTCCCACATGTTTGGATACCTCAACCTTTTTTAGCACTAGATATCCGACCTGAAATTGCGTTGGTTTTACTTTGTGGTTGTAACTCCTCATCATCAAATTTTTGTGATGCAGGATCTTGGCATAAGTGCGATCCCTACTCTCTTCTATGTTGGTAAGGTCAAATGCACGTTCCTCTTTGTTTGTCTGGGGGTCGTAGTGTGCGACCCGTGCCGTCATCTCTCCAATTTCTGCAAAGATTATTGCTTCAGTCCCATAAACCAAACAAAATGGGGACTCACCTGTCAAGGATCAAGGTGTAGTACGATACGCCCATAGCACGCCTGGCAGCTCCTCGACCCACGACCCCTTCATTCCTTCGAGCCTGGTCTTTAAATGTTGTAACAATGTGCGATTGGTCACCTCGGTCTGTCCGTTCACTTGCGGGTTCCCCACAGAAGTGAAATTTTGTTGTATTTTTAGTTCTTTGCACCAAGCTATGATTCCCTTTCCTTGGTACTAAGTACCATTATCCGAGATCAAGACTCTAGGTACACCAAACCTGCAGATTATGTTTTTCCAAATGAAATTTATCACCTCCTTTTTCAAAATTTTCGCTAAGGCCTCCACCTCTATCCATTTTGAAAAATATTCCACTGCCACTATGACAAACTTTTTCTGGGCTGGTGCCGGAGGAAATGGTCCTACGATGTCGATTCCCCACTGATCGAAGGGGCAAGCTATTTTGATAGGTTCCATCGAGGTCGCTGGTGTATGAATTAGCGAGGCATATTTCTGACAGCTCTCCCAATTCCTGGAAAAATCCATGGCATCTTTTACTAGTGTAGGCCAAAAATATCCCTGTCGCATCACTTTCTGGTCTAGCGACCTGCCACTAGAATTGTTACCACAACTTCCTTCATGCATTTCTTTAAGTACATAGTGGGCCTTTTCTGAAGTGAGGCATTTTAGAAGTGGTCCCTCAATCGTCCTCTTGTAAAGCTCCTCTCCCAGTAATGTGAACCTGTTCGCTTTGAATTTCAGCCTTCTGGCCTCAATGGGGGCGCTAGGTATGATGCCCTCCTTGAGGTACCTGATTATGTCTGTCTTCCAACATTTTTCCTCCTCAACGTTTTGCACCTCGAAGACTGGTTAATCTACTTCTGCCATCTCCTTGACCATCACTGATATATTTCGATCCCTTATCCCTGATACCATAGCCCCAAACTTAGACAACGCATCAGCTCTCTCATTCTCCTCCCTAGGGATTTGCTGGATCGAACACTTTTCGAACGGAGCCATTATCTCCTTTACCTTCTTCAAGTATTGCGTCATGGACCACTCCCGCGTTCATATGATCCCTCGATCTGCATTGCGACCAACTGTGAGTCCCTATATACATCCAACTTCCTTATCCCAATTTCCCTTGCCATTTTCAATCCTAAAATCAACGCCTTGAAGGACAAGCGGATGCGCCAGGGAGCGCGAGCGGAAGCGAGAAGGCGAGAAAGGGTGTGTAAATTTAAATCAAATTTAAATTAACGTATCCCAAGGGTTGTACCCTTGGGTGCTCAACCGGGCATTTGATGTAGGATGTATTAATGTTACAAGCATACATGTAACACATAGGGCATAGATGAAAAACAAAACTATCAAAGCGTAATAAATTGTTATATTTGATGACTTTTACGTGTGCTCGGATACTTGCGTTGTTCCCTTTTTTGGAATGCTCACGAAATCCAAACGTATGGATTCTCCAAAGGTGATCCACACCACACCGGAAGAAACTCACGTTCTTCTTGCTAGAGGAAAACGAGTTTATGAAGGAATCGGTTTAAGAGAAGGACATTATGAATTACTGTTCTCTTAAACTTACTTTGTTCTTCATCTTGATTCAAAATCAAGTGAAGAACACAAGTAGAAAGGGAGGGAGATAGCCGAGAGTTAGAGGGAGAGGAGAGGGCCGAAAATTGTCTTCTTTTTCTTGAAAAAGATGAACAATAATTCTAATACACAAGGTGTTGTATATACTCCTATATATACATAATTAATGTGATTATTGGAATGTGTCTAGGTTCATCCAAGGATGTCTAGATACATTCCAATCAATCACCATGAATTCTTCAATCAAGCCTACCAACTATTATGGTATGATCAAATCATACCAAAAGGGAAGGGCTTGATTGGAGTTGATTTGTCTCTTTCCAAAAGAGATAAAATCAACATACCACCTTGCATGAAACATGGCTGATTTTAGCTTCATCAAATGGAGCATTTCGGCCATGCTCAAAATGGGAAGATATCCAACTTCTTCCTATTCCAAAATATGAATTATTTCTCCTCTCGGGTCAAATTTAACGGACCGGGTTTTGTCGTAATCCAATTATGCTGAACCCAACATTAAATTCAATTTAATGTCCACTTAAATTATTCCCGTTGATCTTTTAATCCAATTACAATATCCAACATCTCAACTTTCCATATTTAATCAAAAATCCAATTTACCGATTAAACAAGGGCCCGATACAATATCGGCCCGTCCATCCAATGCACTATCCCTTAAGTAATCCAATTACTTATATATCCTTCGAGATTGACTCCAAGTCAATCTCTCAACCTCCTCGGTGATTTGTGTGTGACCCTTTAGGTTCATCCTCAACTAGATTTGGGCCCGTGTCCCATAAGGGCCCGTCACCATGGGTGGTCGTCTAGCAACGGTCCATGGCACTAGAGACTAGGTGAATTGGCGTGAACATTTAGGAACTGATTCCGTACGGGTACGGTCCTTCTGTCTACCGTCTCCCGGCCTTAGCCTAGGGTATGGAATTGGGCATCGGTTCCCATCCTTGACGAGGCATCTATGCTTAGAACTCGAGACTACGTATGCTTCATTGCGTTGACACAGGAAACCATTCCCTGTTCGATCAACCACTTTGGCCACAGTTTTAAACGGCATGAACGTGTCTCCGAGTGCATAGGAGATACCACTGTCACATACTGACAGGGGACGGATCCTCTTCTTGGAATCCACCGTCCTCGCTACACATTCCGACTGCACTGGACAAGGCTTATAATGATCATCTTACAGAATGATCACCTTTCACCAGATCCAAGATACAGTCGTCCTGTGCACGCGACTGCCATGATCCCTCAAGTCTGAGGACTACTCACGTACTATCAGAACCGGGGAAATCCAATCATACCGACCAAGCCTCCAAGGCTTCCATATGATGATCCCCACGAGTCAGTCCAATCGGGCAACCCATCAAGATCGTGTAGGCGTTCCACGCCTGTCACTGATGAAACACGACACTCATTCAATGAACACGACTCTTGATGCAAGTCTCAATACGACTCTTGATGCCCTGTCTCGAGGTCCTCGACTTGGAACGTTTCAGACCCAACTCTAAATCAGTTGGTTTCATGACTACCATCTATATGCGTGGCCCAACTGCATGAGTTGTTAACCGTGGTCTGTAGGCTTTGTTGCAATATAAGTAAAACACCGTTTTAGCATATGTAAGATGAGCACAACAAAAAAAGTACCATTGATGATGAACACTCATCTTATTCATCACATAATAATATTATATTTACATCAAGTTGTTGAATAGGTTACAAATGGCCAAACCTATTGGCTTTCTGGTCACCTATTTTAACACGCCTCATATTCTGCTTCATTGTTGGTGGCAAGGAATGCTAATTTTACTACGATCTCGATCTCAATCCGACCAGGTCCTTGTAATAGGATTCCAGCTCCACCATTGCTCGCATTAGATGATCCATCAACATGTAGCAACCAACTTTCTTGCCTTTTCGTCTCTTGTTCACCTGCGAGCTCAACCACAAAATCAGCGAAAACTTGAGCTTTTATGGAGGTTCTTGCTTGGTATTCAATGTCAAATTCCCCGAGCTTGACCGCCCACTTGATCAGGCGACCTGATGCATCTGGTTTGGACATGATCTATTTTAGCGGGTGATTTGTCAACACGATGATCTTATGGGATTGGAAGTATGGCCTCAATTTCCTCGCGGTGGTAACTAAGGCTGGTGTTAACTTTTCAATCAATATGTATCTTTTTTCAGCTCCTTGTAACATCCTGCTCACATAATACACTGGGTTTTGCGACCCCGCTTCCTCTTTTACTAATACGGAACTTACTGCGTCATCAGATACCGCCAAGTACAAATATAGCGTCTCGCCCACCGTGGGGTTCGCTAGTAGAGGAGGGTTTGTTAGGTAATGCTTCAAGTCTGCCAGTGCTTGTTCACATTCATCCGTCCAGCTGAAGTTTTTTACTTTCCTCAGAGTCTTAAAAAATGGTAGGTTGCGATCCGCTGATCTCGAAATGAAGCGACTAAGGGAGGCGACCTTCCCTCCTAACTTCTGTACGTCTTTTACTGTCCTTGGTGAGCTTAAACCTAAGATCGCTTTGATTTTTTCTGGATTTGCTTCGATACCCTTTTCACTCACCATGTATCCCAGAAATTTTCCACCTCGAACCCCGAACGTACACTTCGATGGGTTCAGCATCATGCCATAAGTTCTCATTACCTCAAACGCCTTTCTTAGGTGATCGAGGTGATGCTCCTCCACCTTACTTTTCACCAACATATCATCGACATACACTTCCGTGGAATGGCCAATTAGTTCATTGAACAACCTGTTCACTAGCCTCTGATAAGTGACACCTGCATTTTTCAATCCAAAGGGCATCACATTATAACAATAAATGTCATTTTCACTAACGAAAGAGGTCTTATCTCTATCCTCTTCTGCCATGAAGATTTGATGATAACCCTGGTATGCATCCATCATGCTAAACAGTGCGCATCCTGTCATGGAGTCCACCAATAAGTCTATTCGAGGTAGTGGGTAGAGGTCCTTTCGGCATGCCGTGTTCAAATCCGTGAAATCCGTACACATTCGCTATTTTCCTGATGCTTTGGGTACTATCACCACATTTGATAACCATTCTGTATATTGAACCTCGGCTACATATCCTGCCTCCAGAAGTTTGTTCACCTCCTCCTTAATAATCTTATTTCTTTTGACCCTTTACGACCTCTTCTTCTGTTTTACTGGTCTCATCTGCGGATCCACATTGAGTCTATACACAATAAACCATTCCTTTAAAGTCCGATAGGCTCCACACGAACATATCAGAATTTTTTCTTAACAATGCGATCATCAATGTCTCTAAGGTCGAGGTCATTCGCGACTCGATCCTAGTAGTCCTGCCAGGCTCCCGGGAATCAACTCGATCACTTTGTGCTCTTCGACTGGTTCTATGCGTTCGGGTTTTGATTTCTTCAAAGTATCCAGGATTTCCTCAGGGTGGTCATCTCCTATCTTCCGCTTGATATTCATGCCTTCACCATCATTCCTTTTCAGAGACAGATTATAACATCTCCTGGCTTCTCGCTGGTCGCAACACACATCACCTATTCCACCTGGCGTCGGGAACTTCATCCTCAAGTGGGTAAGTGGATACTATGGCCTGAAATAAGTTCAAACTGGGTCTCTCCAAAATTACATTATAAGCAAATGGAGTATCACCAACTAAAAATTTTATCATTAAAGTTTTTCTCCTTGGTTCATCACCCAGTGATGCTGGGAGGTCGATGGTTCCCATTGGTGTCACCTCACTGCCACCGAACCCAACTAACGGAGTTTGCACAGGTTGTAGTCGTGCAGTATCAAACCCCATTTTCCTTAGCACTTCCAAGAATATTATGTCCACTGAACGGCCATTATCAATCAACACTTTGTGCACCAGGTAATTTGCAATATCCATTTTGATAACCATGGGATCGTTCTACGATGCTGCTTTTGCTACTAGATCTTTCTTATTGAATTTGATTTCTTCGTTTTGTTCCAGATTTAAGACCAACTCTCTTCTTTCTGAATTCCCATACCGAGCATACCTTTTTTCGCGACCTCGCAGAATCGCCGCCAGTAGGCCCAACTGCGATCGTGTGGATGACTCCTTTCATAGGAGCATTATCGCGTGCGACCTCACCTTGTCTGTCATCTCTTCTGTCTTCTCTTTGGCGAAATCTGTCTCTACTACGGGGCCTACTCCTCGACCTCTCTCTTCCTGTTTTGTGTTCCCTCTCCTTCTCAAACTTTTGAGGTTCTCTAACATAGTCCTTAAAGTATCCCTGTCTACCAACCTCTCTATTTCATCTTTAAACTGAAAACAATCCTCGGTATCATGTCCCTTTTCTTTGTGAAACTTGCAATATTTGTTACCTAAGTACCTCTTCGATGGCGTAGCTCGCGTTTTCTTCGGCCATTGGAGCAAATTTGCCTTTTCCACCATCATCATCATTTGTTCCCTGGAAGCTCTCAACGGAGTATATCTATGGAATCTAAGCTGATATGGTGCTTCGTGATCTTTTTCAGATCGCACCCTACGGTCTCTACCTCGACCTTCTGTCCATTCACCATCTTTCATGGCGTTCATTTCTTCCTCATCGATGTATTTCTGAGCCATCTTCATTAACTGCTCTACATCTTTAGGGGGGTCCCTTGCTAATGCTGAAGCGAAAGGGCCCTTCCTCAATCCATGTATGAGGATATTGATCATCATGTCAATTCTTAGATCTTGGACCTCTAGGGTCTCATTGTTCAACCTTCCCACAAAGCTCTTTAGCAATTCGTCGTCTTTTTGCCTTATCGTGAATAGTTACGTGGCTGATCTCTTTTGTTTCTTTTTGCTCACAAAGTGAAATGCAAATTTCTGTATCAACTGCTCAGAAGTTTCAATAGTTCCGCTGGGCAAACTAGTGAACCATTCTTGCGCTTTTCCTGTTAGAGTAGTCACAAACAGTTTAGCATTAATGGAATCAGATTGACCATAAAGATTCATTACCAGGTCGAATGTAACGACGTGTTCTTGTGGGTCTTTGCTACCATCATACTTGGGCAAATCTGGCATTCTGAAGTGGGGATCGACGGTCTTAGTGAGGATCTTGTTAGAAAAAGGTTCCTGTTCTGGGCCACTATTTCACCTCTACGTTTGAGTTCGCTGATTTGGGCTCCCAACCTCTCAATTTGACGACCAACATCCTCGACCTTGGCCTTCGATATCCCTGGTTCTCTCCTTTTACTCTTTCCATTTTGGCTAGACACCGCATCCGACACTTCTACTGCCGTACCTTTCACAGGCGCTTCTCTACTGTCCTCCTCTCTCATCTCCTCCTCAACTTTCCTCTCTTTAAATAGCTGTCGTTTTTCATGTTCGCAGACTATCGGAGTGGCAGTTCTTCGCTCATACTCCACTATAGCGTTCCTACTGGCCTTCCTACTAGCCTCGTCTATCATCCTTTGGAGATCATCTCTAGTGATCTATATAACCTAATCGTTTTGTCTCTGCGAGGTGCCCTCATGGTCCCCTGAGAACTAGTCCCTCCTAGACGGTCCTTCCATCTCAAACAGTAAGTAATCCTCTCAGAAAGTTCCCACAGATGGTCCCCAATGAAGGACAAGCGGATCCGCCCGGGAGCGCAAGCGGAAGCGAGAAAAGCGAGAAATTGCGTAAATTTAAATTAAATTCAAAATACGCGAATCCCAAGGGGTGTACCCTTGGGTGCTCAACCGGGCGTTCGATGTAGGATGTGTAAATATTAAAACATATATTTTAACACATAGGGCATAGATATACAAATGAAATCAATCAAAGCGTAATAAACCGTTACGTTTGATTGTTTAGCGTATGCTCCCGGCTACTAGCGTTGTTCCTTCTCCGGAATGCTCACGAAATCCAAACATATGGATTCTCCAAAGGTGATCCACACCACACCGGAAGAAACACACGTTCTTCTTGCTAGAAAAGAACAGGTTTAGGAAGGAATCGGTTTAAGAGAAGAACACTATGAATTAGTGTTCTCTTAAACTTACTTTGTTCTTCTTCTTGATTCAAAATCAAGTGAAGAGCACAAGTGTAAGAGAGGGAGGGAGCACGAAATTTTGAGAGAGAGGAGAGGATTTTTGTCTTCTCTTTTTCCTAGAAAAAGATGAATAATGAATCACTTATGCTAGGTGTTGTATATTCTAATATATATACATAATTAATGTGATTATTGGAATGTGTCTAGGTTCATCCAAGGATGTCTAGATTCATTCCAATCAATCACCATCAATTCTTCAATCAAGCCTACCAAAAATTTATGGTATGATCAAATCATACCAAAAGGGAAGAGCTTGATTGGAGTTGATTTGTCTCTTTCCAAAAGAGATAAGTCAACATACCACCTAGCATGAAACATGGCTGATTTTGCTTCCTCCAAGGGAGCATGTCGGCCATATTTAATTAAGGGAAGAAGTCCAACTTCTTCCTATTCCAAATTAGGAATTATTTCTCCTCTCGGGTATAATTTAACGGACCGGGTTTTATCGTAATCCAATTACGATGATCCCAATATTAAATCCAATTTAATGTCCACTTAAATTATTCCCGTTGATCTTTTAATCCAATTAAAAGATCCAACGTCTCAACATCTCAACTTTCCATATTTAATCGAAAATCCAATTTACCGATTAAATGAAAGCCCGATACAATATCGGCCCGTCCATCCAATGGACTTTCCCTTAAGTAATCCAATTACTTATTTTATCCTTCGAGATTGACTCCAAGTCGATCTCTCAACCTCTCGGTGATTTGTGTGTGACCCTTTAGGTTCACCCTCCGCTAGACTTGGGCCCGTGTCCCACAAGGGCTCGTTACCATGGGTGGCCGTCTAGCAACGGTCCATGGCACTAGAGACTAGGTGAATTGGCGTGAACATCTAGGCGCCGATTCCGTACGGGTACGATCCTTCCGTCTACCGTCTCCCGGCCTTAGTCTAGGGTATGGAATTGGGCGTCGGTTCCCATCCTTGACTAGGCATCTATGCTTAATACTCGAGACCACGTATGCTTCATTGCGTCGACACAGGAAACCATTCCCTGTTCGACCAACCACTGTGGCCACAGCTTCAAACAGCATGTACGTGTCTCCGAGTGCATAGGAGATACCTCTGTCATATACTGACAGGGGACGGATCCTCTTCTTGGAATCCACCGTCCTCGCTACACATTCCGACTGCACTGGACAAGGCTTATAATGATCATCTTACAGAATGATCACCTCTCGCCAGATCCAAGATACAGCCGTCCTGTGCACGTGACTGCCATGATTCCTCAAGTCTGAGGATTACTCCCGTACTATCGGAACCGGGGAAAGCCAATCATACCGACCAAGCCTCCAAGGCTTCCATATGATGATCCCCGCGAGTCAGTCCAGTCGGCTCGACCCCAGTCGACCAACCCATCAAGATCGTGTAGGCGTCCCACGCCTGTCGCCGATGAAACACGACACTCATCCAATGAACACGACTTTTGACGCAAGTCTCAATAGGACTCTCGATGCCCTGTCTCGAGGTCCTCGACTTGGAACGTTTCAGACCCAATTCTTAATCAGTTGGTTTCATGACCACCATCCAATGCGTGGCCCAACTGCACGAGTTGTTATCCATGGTCCGTGGGTTTTTGTTGCGATATAAGTTAAACACTGTTTTAACAAATGTAAAGTGAGCACAACAAAGTAGGTTACCAATAGTGACGAACACTCACTTTATTCATCACATAATAATATTACAATTACATCAAGTTGTCGGATAGGTTACAAATTGCCAAACCTATTGGCTTTCTGGTCACCTATTCCAACAATCTCCCACTTGACCTAAAGCCAATCACCCATTGACCTCGAACCTCTTATTCAGATGGTGAGTATGGGCAACTTGCGACATGGGCTTAGCAAGTGGATCTGCTATGTTTTCTGCGGAGCTGACTCGGTCTAACCGAACGTCAGTCCTGCTATCCATCTCTCTAAGTAGATGGTAGCGTCTAAGAATATGCTTGGATCGTGATGAGATCTCGGTTCCTTTGCTAGCGCTATCGCCCCGTTGTTATCATGAAAGATAATTACAGGCTTAGCAATGCTAGGTACTACATCCAACCCTTGGATGCAGCTCATCAACCAAACCACTCCTTAGCAGCTTCCAAAGCCGCTATGTATTCAAAACTCTATGGTGGAGTCCGTCGTGGTAGCCTACTTGGAACCCTTCCAAGTAACCACGCCACCATTAAGTCTGAATACAAAACCATACTGAGACTTGGCATCATCGTCATTCGACTGGAAGCTAGCGTCGCTATAGCCTTCCAGTATCAACCCTCCACCGCCGTAGATCAAGAACATGTCCTTACTCCTTTTCAGGTACTTTTGGATAGTCTTGACTGCACTCCAGTGATATCGGCTAGTTATGCTCAAAGCGAAAGCCACATCAGGTCTAGTGCACTGAACAACATACTGTATGCTGCCTACGGCTGAAGCATAGGGGATGTCCAACATCCTTTTTAAGCTCCTCATCAGTTTTAGGAGACTGCTTCTTGGATATCTTAATTCCATGCCTCATAGGAAGGAATCCTCGTTTTGAGTTCTCCATCTTGAATCTCTTCAAGACTTTCTCAATGTACGAGGACTGGGCCATTCCTAACATCCTTCTAGATCTATCCCTGTAGATCTTGATGCCAAGGATGTAGAATACCTCGCCCATATCCTTCATGGAGAATTGCATTGACAGCCAAGCTTTAGTGGTACCCAACATCTTAGCATCATTCCCAATGAGCAAGATGTCATCCACGTAAAGCACCAGAAACGCAACTGAGCTCCCACTGATCTTCTTGTATACACAAGGATCGGACTCGTTCTTGATGAAATCATATCCCCGTATGACTTCATCAAAACGTATGTTCCAGCTTCGGGTTTAACCCCTTTTGGTGGATCTGCTAGGGTCCAAACCTTGTTTGTACCCATCGAGTCCATCTCGAATTTCATGGCCTCAAGCCACTTGTCCGAATCGATGTCCGACATCGCTTCTCCGTACGTCTTTGGATCATTATCCAACTGACCAGTCAGGCCCAGAAATCCATACCTATCAGGTGCATGGGATACTTTGGCTGACCTACGGAGGACTGGAACAATATCAGTGGGAACTTTAGGCTCAGATGTCACTGCCGCCTCTTGAGGTTCCTCACTTGATTCCTCAAGGAGCACCTCATCGCGTCGACTATCCGATGGAAAACCTTTTTCCAAGAACACTGCGTTTTGCGAGACAAAAACCTTTTGCTCGGAGGGATCATAGAAGTAATACCCCGCAGTTTCTTTCGGATAGCCGATGAACCTGCATAAACTAGACCTCGAGTCCAGTTTATCTCCCACTAATCTCTTGACATATGCGGTTGCAACCCCACACTTTCAAATATTTGTAGGAGGCAGGCTTGCCATGCCATATCTCATATGGCGTCTGGGATACCCTTTTAGATGGCGCCAAGTTCAAAACTTTGGCCGCCGTCTCAAGAGCGTATCCCCAGAAGGAAAGGGGTAGTTCGGTAAAACTCATCATGGATCGGACCATGTCCAACAAGGTCCGATTCCTCCTTTCAGACACACCATTAAGCTGCGGTGTTCCAGGAGGGGTCCACTGAGAGAGAATCCCATTCTCTTTTAGATAATCAGTAAACTCACCACTCAAATACTCTGTACCTCGGTCCGACCGAAGGGCTTTGATCTTTCGACCGGTTTGGTTCTCTACTTCAAGTCTGTATTCCTTAAACCTTCCAAAGGCTTCAGACTTGTACCTCATCAGGTAAACATAACCATACCGTGAGTGATCATCGGTAAAGGTTATGAAGTACGAGTACCCACCTCTAGCCTGAGTATTTAGTGGACACAGACATCTGTATGGATCAAATCCAACAGACCACTGGCTAGCGTACTTTGTCCAACAAAGGGTTTCTTGGTCATCTTTTCCCTTTAGACAGGATTCGCAGGTCGGTAGGTTGTCCAAATCGTCTATTTCTAGACTCTTTGAGTCCACCAACCTTCTTATCCTATCTTTAGAGATATGACCTAACCTCGCATGCCATATCTGTGTGTTATTATGATCATCACGTTTTCGTTTGGGTTCTGCAGTCATAATCCAATTAGACTGTTTGAAGTATGTACAGACTGTTGACCAATGTACCAAGCAAATGAGAAATACCATCTTTGATAATGAAAAAACCGTTTTTATTGATGGTAAATTCATATCCCTCCTTATCAAGGACCGGGATGGAAACAATGTTTTTAATCATGCTAGGTACATAGAAACAGTCGTTCAGTACAATCCTAACATGACTACTAATGGCTAACTCTAGTGATCCTACGGCCTCCACAGCAACGGCCTTGCCATCGCCTAGCCTCAGGATCATCTCATCCTTGGTTAGCCTTCTGCTTCTTTGCAGTGCCTACAAATCATTGCAGATGTGAGCACCACACCCGGTATCTAATACCCATGAAGCAGAATTAGTAATCATATTAACTTCAACCACAAACACACCTGGGTTGGAGAGGAGTTGTGGGCACTCCCTTTTCCAATGCCCTTTCCCTTGGCAATGCATGCAGACATCATTTGCCTTGGACCGCTGAGAACCACGGGCCTTCCCTTTCCCTTTGCTCGGTCCAACCGGAGCAACAGGGACGCCTGGAGCGCGAGCAGGGGCCACAACCGTCTTCCCTTTGCCCTTCTTCCTCTTCCAGCGTCCGGCCCTCTTGCCATTCGCCTTGGAGGTCGAAGCCTCTCCTATCAATACCGCCGGCGCCGACTTGTGGGTCGTTGCCTCGTATTGGACCAACATGTTGATCAACTCATGAATAGACTTCTCAAGTCCGTTCATGTTGTAGTTTACAACAAACGGGTCATAAGATGGAGGAAGCGACTGGAGGATCATGTCAATGTACGTGTCATTGTTAAGCCCAGCTTTAAGGTCCTCGAGTTTCTCCACTAGGGAGAGCATCTTGACCCCATGACTTTGTACAGACGCTCCTTCAGCAAGCTTGGTGCCAAAGAATGCTTTTGTGGCGGCATATCTAATATGCCTATCCGGAACCGCATAAACCTCGTTCATGCGGAGCATTATGGCGGAGACGTTGTCCAGCCTCTCATACTGCTTCTGGATGTCGTTAGACATCGAAGCCAGTATGATACTGCGTACTTTCCGGTTGTCCTCATGCCATTTCTCGAACGTCAAACGTTCTTCAGGCGTGGACCCCTCCGGTAAGTTGCTCGGTGGCGGCTCGTCCAAGACGTAGCCTTGGTTCTCGAAACCGAGGACGATCCTCAGGTTTCTCAGCCAGTCCGAGTAGTTCGTTCCGTTGAATTTGTTAGTCTCAAGAATCATGGTTAACGGATTCTTAGACATATCTACATTATTAAAAAATGTAAAGCAGAAATTAGCAGATGATGGTAATATTATTGTTCAAGTTGAAAACTTGGTCTTTTAGTCTTTAACTCTCCCACTATTTATACGAAAGTCCGCCACTCTCAAGCGGAGTTTCGGGAAACCATTTCCTAGTGGGCTTGGGATCCACAAGCGTAATCTCCATGCCCCGTTTTTACGATTCACATGAAGAAGACCTTATGGGAGATATCCAATATCATTCTCATCCAATGAGATTCCCAAGATATTTTGCCTCACCTATTCGCATGGTTCCGAGGACTCCAAGCGAACCATGTTACTCAGTGTTAGGCCCGACCCATCAACCAAATCATGCCTCAAACTGTCGCCCCCCACGACTCGTGAGACAGGGAAACAGCGAGCGCAGTCTTTTTGTTCACAACAATAGTGCAGCTTTCCCCTAGTCCAAGTGTGCCACGACTCGTGAGACCACACTTGGGTAGTGGTAGCTTCCTCACCACATTGCTGTGGATGGAAGGCTCGGACAGACCAAAATACCATTTTGATCCAAGTCCGTTCTGGGCCTAATATTTAATTTGGTCCAACCAAATGAGAGTTTGTGTATGACCGAGACCTCATCACATTATTGTGTTTTAGCATGCATAAATATCCAATATTTAAAGCGATAAATAAATACGCCGCATGCAGAAAACATAGCATACCCCTGTTAGGATGATCACAAGCCCAACCTATGCGACCCACTGAGCCCGCAGTGAGTCTATGGTCTGTCTAGGGTGGTCCTAAATTATTACAAATAATAATAAACCCATTGTCATTCCAATGGGCCTTGAAGTGCTTCTTATTTCACGCCTTGCTGCTCCTCCTAGGGGTCTCCGACTCCAATTGCTTGTTAAAATTGAAACCTCACCAATCCTATCTACTCTCATTACAACTGAAAGTAATACATCGGTAATAAAGAAAACAAGCCTTAACATCATGAGGCTGAAAATACGGGAGATGATAGTCCCAAAAACAAGAGGCACGCAGGCCCCACCCAACAGAAAATAAATAAACATTCATCCATACATAAGGTCTAGGGCTCTTGTGATCATCCTATGTTGATTCCATCAACTCACATATAACATAATTATTCCAAATAATCATGCATAAATAACCAATGGATATTCCAAATACCCAAGTGATGTCCAACATCACAAAAGCATAAATATACAAATGATATGCAAAATTCAAATTTTAAATTTAATAGACATTTTAAACATTGCATCCAATGCATGTATTAATCCCAAATTAATTAAGTAAATTTAATTCAAGGAATAATCCAATTATCCCAAAATCAAAAATGCAAAATTAACATATTTTCAGAATAATGTGCAGAAAATACAGAAAATCGAATTTTTCGGAAAAAAGTCGAAAAAACGGCACAAAAACGGCCCAGCCGTTGTGCTGGCCGGCCTCCCGCGCGCACAGGGCAGCGCGCCTGTGCGCAGCGTCCGCGCGCATGGCGCGCGCGCAGGCGCCCGCCTGCGCGCGGCCACTGCCGGCCCGACCAAATTTTTTTTTTTTTTTTGTTTTTCAAAAATGTTTCAGCACAATAACATTAATATTATTCTGAAAATAACCATGCAATTTTAGATCCAATCTAACAAAATTAAGCATGCCAAAAGTCCATTAAATCTAAACAATTGAATCATCATATTATTCATATATTCACGTAATCTAACATGCCAATAAAGCCATTTAAAAAACATGTAGATCATGCCAAACACATAGATCTATGCCCCTTACATCGAACCGGGCTCTGATACCACTTGAAGGACAAGCGGATCCGCCCGGGAGCGCAAGCGGAAGCGAGAAAAGCGAGAAATTGCGTAAATTTAAATTAAATTCAAAATACGCGAATCCCAAGGGGTGTACCCTTGGGTGCTCAACCGGGCGTTCGATGTAGGATGTGTAAATATTAAAACATATATTTTAACACATAGGGCATAGATATACAAATGAAATCAATCAAAGCGTAATAAACCGTTACGTTTGATTGTTTAGCGTATGCTCCCGGCTACTAGCGTTGTTCCTTCTCCGGAATGCTCACGAAATCCAAACGTATGGATTCTCCAAAGGTGATCCACACCACACCGGAAGAAACACACGTTCTTCTTGCTAGAAAAGAACGGGTTTAGGAAGGAATCGGTTTAAGAGAAGAACACGATGAATTAGTGTTCTCTTAAACTTACTTTGTTCTTCTTCTTGATTCAAAATCAAGTGAAGAGCACAAGTGTAAGAGAGGGAGGGAGCACGAAATTTTGAGAGCGAGGAGAGGATTTTTGTCTTCTCTTTTTCCTAGAAAAAGATGAATAATGAATCACTTATGCTAGGTGTTGTATATTCTAATATATATACATAATTAATGTGATTATTGGAATGTGTCTAGGTTCATCCAAGGATGTCTAGATTCATTCCAATCAATCACCATCAATTCTTCAATCAAGCCTACCAAAATTTATGGTATGATCAAATCATACCAAAGGGGAAGAGCTTGATTGGAGTTGATTTGTCTCTTTCCAAAAGAGATAAGTCAACATACCACCTAGCATGAAACATGGCTGATTTTGCTTCCTCCAAGGGAGCATGTCGGCCATATTTAATTAAGGGAAGAAGTCCAACTTCTTCCTATTCCAAATTAGGAATTATTTCTCCTGTCGGGTATAATTTAACGGACCGGGTTTTATCGTAATCCAATTACGACGATCCAAATATTAAATCCAATTTAATGTCCACTTAAATTATTCCCGTTGATCTTTTAATCCAATTAAAAGATCCAACGTCTCAACATCTCAACTTTCCATATTTAATCGAAAATCCAATTTACCGATTAAATGAAAGGCCGATACAATATCGGCCCGTCCATCCAATGGACTTTCCCTTAAGTAATCCAATTACTTATTTTATCCTTCGAGATTGACTCCAAGTCGATCTCTCAACCTCCTCGGTGATTTGTGTGTGACCTTTAGGTTCACCCTCAGCTAGACTTGGGCCCGTGTCCCACAAGGGCCCGTTACCATGGGTGGCCGTCTAGCAACGGTCCATGGCACTAGAGACTAGGTGAATTGGCGTGAACATTTAGGCGCCGATTCCGTACGGGTACGATCCTTCCGTCTACCGTCTCCCGGCCTTAGTCTAGGGTATGGAATTGGGCGTCGGTTCCCATCCTTGACTAGGCATCTATGCTTAATACTCGAGACCACGTATGCTTCATTGCGTCGACACAGGAAACCATTCCCTGTTCGACCAACCACTGTGGCCACAGCTTCAAACAGCATGTACGTGTCTCCGAGTGCATAGGAGATACCTCTGTCATATACTGACAGGGGACGGATCCTCTTCTTGGAATCCACCGTCCTCGCTACACATTCCGACTGCACTGGACAAGGCTTATAATGATCATCTTACAGAATGATCACCTCTCGCCAGATCCAAGATACAGCCGTCCTGTGCACGTGACTGCCATGATTCCTCAAGTCTGAGGATTACTCCCGTACTATCGGAACCGGGGAAAACCAATCATACCGACCAAGCCTCCAAGGCTTCCATATGATGATCCCCGAGAGTCAGTCCAGTCGGCTCGACCCCAGTCGACCAACCCATCAAGATCGTGTAGGCGTCCCACGCCTGTCGCTGATGAAACACGACACTCATCCAATGAACACGACTTTTGACGCAAGTCTCAATAGGACTCTCGATGCCCTGTCTCGAGGTCCTTGACTTGGAACGTTTCAGACCCAATTCTTAATCAGTTGGTTTCATGACCACCATCCAATGCGTGGCCCAACTGCACGAGTTGTTATCCATGGTCCGTGGGCTTTGTTGCGATATAAGTTAAACACCGTTTTAACAAATGTAAAGTGAGCACAATAAAGTAGGTACCAATAGTGACGAACACTCACTTTATTCATCACATAATAATATTACAATTACATCAAGTTGTCGGATAGGTTACAAATTGCCAAACCTATTGGCTTTCTTGTCACCTATTCCAACACCCAACTGATCCGGGTCGCTTACTCGATTCCCCGTGTTCTCCTTAGTTTGGTACTCTTGAGCTCGATCTCGTAAGCTCCTAGACAAGTAACCTGAGAAGAAACAAGCACGTGAGACTAGCCGGGAGTGTCCCCGTCGTAGACCCTCCGATGCTTAAGTCAGATACTGGTCGAGATGGATATACGGCAAACTGGTAGAAATATCTTGGTCGAATATTACGAGAATAACTTACCTTAAATGTGGTGGGGTAGGCACATTTATAGCACCAAGTGTCTGTACTTGGACGGTCCACGTGGCCTCATATCTCAAGTCTGATGTATTTTGATATCAATGGTCTACATCTGTACACCTGCCTCAAGGTACTAACCGGGTCGTTAATTCGGGTCGGGTTGCAGGACCCGACCCATTCCGCCTGTGCACGGGTCCACTGTATTTTTCTTTGTTCTAGGCCCCTTTTGAGGGTATTTTGGTCTTTTTGTCGTAAATTGGGTTGTACCCCCATCACCGTCTGCATCGTGTAGTCTCCAACTGGTGATCTCCACCGTAGGCTATCCTCTTCACATATCAACTTGAGCTGCTGTAGCAGCTCAGCCAGAGGCGACGCTCGCTGTGTTGGCTAGTACCATTCCCTTTTTGCATTTTTTCAAACTTGAAACCTTAGATATATGATTCATGGGCCATGTAGCAATTTTCAACATAATAAAAGTTATAATTAATAAGCTTGCATTTTGTTAATTAGTTCATTATTTATCTTTCAAGGTTTATCTAATTCTTTCTTTTTTATATCCTTATATAGAGTTCGATATATATAAAAAAGTGGTATATATATATATATGTATACATATATTTATTATAATTTCATAATTGTTAAAAGTAATCCTCATATAAATATAGATGTTGGTAGAAATATGTTTTGTGTGTGGAAAAATATCATCCACAGATAATACTCAAAATAGATTGAAAATCTAATAGTACTCTTTTTTTTTATCTATTAATAATGACATGTTATTTTACATAAAGGATCTTTACATTCTACAGCGCGATATACTATAAAAAAAATATTTAGTTGAAAATAAAGACAAATATATAATCGTGCATAGCAAGATTTCTATGCTAGTATATATATAGCCGACCGAAACGAAAAAAAGCAGTAAGTACAACGCAAGCAACACAAGTGACAAATCATTGCCGCGGTAGAAAAATTGTGTTCAAGAGACAAGACAGGTAAGGTGGTGGGGTGATAAAAATGATAATGTGTCGTAAAAGTTATTCTAAGATAAAAATTAATATTATTTTATTTTATATTTTATTTTATTATGTGATCTAATAAGAGTTATGCATACATTGGCTAATCAGTGAGCATAATGTGAAAATACAAATACAAATAAGGTGATGTTGTCTTTGCGTGTCTTATGAATGTGTAATTGCCGGCTTATCTGACCATTGCATATTCCTTGGCCTCGCAAAATTCCTTATCAAAAGTTTTAGAATAGGAGGATATGCGTGCATGTGTATATTCAACGAATGCAGATCACTTTCGTTATCTTTCCTCTTTGTACTTTTGAAATGGGAAAAATGCATGCTACCCCCCTGTGATATAGGAAATGTGTAATATACCCCCCTGTGAAAAAGAAAATACCAAATTACCTCCTTGTGTTTTTAAAAAATGAGCAATTTACCCCCTTGAAGTGAAGAGTGTAATACACTCGCCCCTCCTGCAAGTGGGCATGATTTTTTTTAATAAAATATTATTTTTTATATAAATATATTATATTATATATATAATTTTAATATTTATATATATATATCAAACTTTATTAAAAAAGTAAAAAATACTATTTTATATAATATAAAATATTTTTAATAATATATTATTTTTAATTATTAAAAAAAAAAAAAATCCCAACCACCCACCCCGGCGCCGCCGCCCAGTTCCCTTCCCCCTCAGTCCCACCGCCGCCGCTAGTCCCCTTTACCCTCCAACCCCACCGTCGCCGCCCAGTCCCGCCGCTGCATCTACATCGCCGCCCCAGAACCCGCCGCCGCAGCGGTCGCCCCCCTTCCCCAACTCCAAACCCTCAGCGCCGCCCCCCCATAACCCGTCAGCCCCACGCTCACACGACCCCCCCCCCCCACCTGCAGCGCGCCCCAGCGGCCGCCTCCCTTCCCCAACTCCAAACCATCCAGCGCCCCCCCATAACCCGTCGGCCCCGCCCTCGCACGCCCCCCTCCCCCCGGCAAAAAATCTTGTCGCCGCCTCCTTTTCCCCTTCCCCCCGTCCGCCTCCCCGCCCCTCCCTCTCCCTCGCGCCGCCCCCTCCCCCACCACGGCTTCCCTCTCCCCTTTGCCGGCGCCGTCTCCGCGCCCCTGCCTTCCCTCTCTCGTCGCCGCCGCTGCCCCTTCCCCCTCTCCCGTCTCTCTCTCTCTCTATATATATATATATCTATATATCTATATATTTTTAACTTTTAATGTATATAAAAAGATATATATTTTTAATTATATATATTACATATATATAATTAAAATTTAAATTGCATATTGGTTTAAATCTTAACCGTTAGATTGAAATTAAACAAAATCTACACCGTTGATCTCCTAGTTAAATTTAAACCTTAGATCAAATAGATCCAACGGGTATTAAATGATGGTAAAAATGTAATTTTAGAATTAAAAATTAAAAAAAATAAAAAAAAAATTAGAAAAAAGCGCGTGAATCACACGAAATCGCGTGAGGGGGGTAATTGCTCTATTTTGAAAAATACAGGGGGGTAATTTGCTCATTTTCTTTTCACAGGGGGTAATTTGCTCATTTTCAATATCACAGGGGGGTAATTTGCATTAAACCCCTTTTGAAATGGTATCAAAAGCATCGTTCTACTTATAAAACCTTCATAGACCCTCCCCCCTAATTCTAAAATTTCAAACAACACGACCAAAACAACTCTCCGTGATTCTCGATGCTAAATCTTTTAGGCTGATTTCGTTACTTTCCGTTGTACCATTAGGTTGTAAGTTTTTCAACATGAAGTTGATGTGTTGAGAATGGAGCCCAATGCCACAGTGGAAACTAAGGGATCCAGGTGCCATAATTTAGTAGCAAGAATCAAGAAGGGGAAGAGGCCACGAGTCGTTACACTGAGTATGCAGGATGGGAAGCCTGCACATTGACGCGAGACTACATTCGTGATGCTCTGCACATCAGTGAACATGTGTTCGGCAAACACAAATCATTTCATAACATCCGATCATGCTATTCTAGTCCTAGAATTTATAGAAGCTCACCCTAGAATGGTTCACAGACCAATGCATAAAGAAGATGCGGAACACGTGAAAAGAGGTGTTTTTTTATTTATTTTATATTCAAAATGTGTGTAGTAATTTCTTTGCTTTACTCTAAACCGAAGTTACTACAATTACTAAAGGAAATTTTAACCAAGCTTATAGTATTATATATTTTTATTTGTTTAAATACTTCTAAAAAACGATAAAGAAAACAAATCCCCAAAAATGGGAATATATATATATATACATATGTAACCTTGATATAATAATGAGATTTGTCTTCTATTCACTTGGGTACGCCAATAAAACTATTTTTGAACATTATTAAACCCTTCTTCTCATCTCATCATATTTCTATAAATCTCGTCTTTGTGAAGTAATGAATATAAATATACTATTTGTTGAAGAATTATTGTTGTAGCGTATTGCATGTGATTTATTAGTTTTCTCCATCATTTTATACTCTTTTCTTTTTTGGTTTTTTATAGAAGGTAATTATACGATTATATCAATATTTCAATAAATTGAGCAACTAAGCAATTAATCAATTCGACAATACATCAATATATTTCAAACTCTTTCTTAAGAACACAGATTTTTCACAATTAGCAGCGTGAAAGCTAAGGGGAATATAATTTAAATAAAAATAACAAAATAGTAAAAAGTTAAAAAATTATAAAAATATCGAAGTTTACAAAGAAATCTTTTAGGCTGAACTGCTTAAACCGGAACACCCAGCCCGAGTAGCAGAATATTCTTGATTTACTATTCTCGACATACTTCCTCCTCATCTGATTGTTTTAAAGGTCGATTGTCTTGTTATGCTACTCAGGAACAACAACCCCGTAGAAGCATTGAACAATGGTACCCGCTTAAATTGTGTACTCTTTGATTTTATTTTGATGTTTTTTAAGAGATGACTCAGACAGAAACGAGATCAATTTGCCAATTAACAGAACTGAGGTAGCACTCAAGAAAAAAGACTACGTGAATGCAATGGTATGCGACTCCCAGGAATATCTCTACTTAACAACCACTGACAGATCATACAAGCAGAGCAACCATTTAAAAAATAAAAGGAAAAACATACCATGGTCGCAATCTAAAATGACCAACGTGCAGAGTATCAAGCGCAACTTGTTTTCCAAACGTTCCAATGTGGTGCATTAACATATCCAGATAACTCCATCCAATTACCACAAAACAAAACATAAAATCCAAAAAATACTTTCTTTTTCGTCTCCGCAATATGGTCTTCTCCACGAGTCCAAATAGCAATTTACAAACTAGGAAATAGCCAAAAGACGGCTGAATCTACCGATTGACCGTGATCACAAAAACACAACACTTTTACAAATATCTTTGTACATACTACCATTGTAGATTTTTTTTTTTCTTTTTCTCTCGTATAGGGATGGACAAAAGAAATAATATTGGTCGGAATTTCCCAATCAAAAGCTAAATAAAAAGATATTGGGTGGAGAAATTCAAACGGGAGGATGAGAAAAGATTTAATTCAATTGTGTTGTGTTTTATTTCCACTTCCCCCATATATATAATGATACTTCAACGAATTAACACGACAACATAAGCATGTTTATACTAAGGCCCCGTTTACTTTGAGTTATTAGCCTGAGTAAGAAAATTAGTATAGGATAATATATTGTTTACTTTCATGTATTGGGGCCCTGTACAATTTCAGGGCCCGGTACTAATCACTGTTACACTTACATAACTTATACCACCAAAGGTGGTGGTATAAGTTATGTAATGTTTTATACAACAATTAATGCATGTGGTAAAAGTTACATTTTTCCTCTAATAGGACAAAAAAGTAGCTCACCTACCACTCAATCACCAACACACTTTGACCCCCATTTCTTCATTCTTCATCCTGTCCGAACGAGAGGAGCACCAAAGAATAAGGTGAGTTCTTCATCTTCTCTCATTCTTCTTCTTCAACTCCATTTTGTATTCTAGAGTTTATGAAAGAAATCGGTGGATCGTCCCGGGAATTGCGCGAATGCGGAAGCGCGATAAAATAAACATACGAAAAATAAAGCATGCTTTTAATTTAAAGGAAGACGCTCAAGGGGTGTACCCTTGAGGTTCCCGGGCGTTCGGTGTATCTCATGATTATAAAGAATGTAAAGAAATCATGGAGGCCATAGAGTTGAAAATTAAAGAGGGACGAAAAAGTAAAACGAGACCTACCCGTTGTCGTTTTCGTCTTCAACGGCTACTTGCGTTGTTCCCCGTTTTGCACCGAGATCTCGTTCTTGAGACCCTCCAAATCGTGACACACGATCCACCCACGTATCTTGCACGTCGTGCTAGCAACGAACAAGTGTATTATTTTTTTGGAGTGGATGAATCAACAACATGTTATCAATTAACGGTATTGATTCATCTAAGGTCTAATGTTCCAAGAACAAAAGAACTAAGAAAAATATTTTCTTGTTGGAGAAAGAGAGAGGGGCGGACGAGAGGTAAGGAGAAGGGGAGAGTGTGTGTGTTTTCAAGAAGCATCATCCTTCAATTGTTGGAAGCTAGAGGTTTATATAGAGGAGGAGTTTAATCCTCTTTAAACTCCAACGCTAAGAACTCTAATTTGACTAGGATTTTGACCTAGTCAAAGTCCTAGTCAAACTAGTGTTTGACCTAGTCAAACGAATCCTAGCCTTCCATCTCAACCGTTGATTTTAATTTAATGGAATATTTAAATCTCATTAAATATTCCAAAAGGCTAAAAGAATAAAGATAATATAATAAATAAATATTATTATTTATTCTAAGCCCATTAAATCAACCCTTTAATAAATCCTATTTATTAATTTAATTCCCTTTATCAAATAGAAGGAATTAATTTCTCCAAGAAAATATAGGACCCGATTAAATCTAATTTAATCATTCCTTTACTCCAATATTTAATTCCAAATTAAATACTAAGTGTGTGTGTGGATAGTGTGTGACTCTTTAGGTTCACCATTCAGCTAGACTTGGTCGGATTCCTAGAATCCGCCCGTTACCATGGGTGGCCATCTAGCAACGGTCCATGGCACTAGAGACTAGGTGAAATATTCGGGGATGAACATTTAGGCTCTAACAATACACTTGTCCTTCTATCTTCAGTCTCATCACTTAGGGTCTAGGGCACGGAAAATGCAGGTACCCATTTTGGACCTAAGTGTCGGTCTGTCCTTACTAAACGCCGCAAGGGAAACCTTTCCCTTCTGTTCAGTTACTGTGGCCACAGATTTCAGGGACAAGACACAGAGCATACATGAGACTCAACTGTCAATACCTTTTGACAGGAGACAGATCCTTTCTTGGAAACTACTGTCACTTTGTACACCCGAGCTGCACTAGACATGGCTTATGACCACTCAAGAGTATTTTGGCAATCTCTCACCATATCTAAGATACAGACCTGATGCACAGGTAAACTCAGCAGTTCCTCAAGTCAAAGGACTTGGCCTGTACTATTGGAACCGGGAATACACGTCATACCTTGCTGACCATACTCAAGGTCCTCCGTAAGACGGTTCCCGCGAGTCACCTCAGTCAGCTGCTTCCTACCATTCTGACCCACTAACACTGCTTAGATGACCTTCGTCACCCGTCGATGAAATACGATAGCAGATGCTTAGTGCAAGTCTCAAAGGGAATCCCGATACCCATTTTTGGGATTCCTTGACTTGGAGATTTCAGGACTGATTCGGTAAGACTGATTTCATGGACCTACCTCCAAGCGTAGTCCCAGTCCCTGAAATCGTTTCTCAGTCCGTGGGCTTTGTTTGCGTAATGAACAGAAATGTAAATGCAGATACGTGAACGTAAACAAAGTATTGCCATATGAATTTTCACTTCTTTATTCATAAATGGTTTTATCAAATACCTAAAAATTGTCTAGACATAGGTTACATATTCCTGCTAAAATTGGCTTACATGGTCACCTATTCTAACAATCTCCCACTTGACCTTTAAAGCCAATTGCCCATATGCTTAATCCCCATCTTCTCAAGATGTTGCGTATGAGCGCTCTGCGACATAGGCTTTGTCAGCGGGTCTGCTGTGTTGTCTGCCGAGTTGACTCGGTCCATCCGGAAGTCACCTCTTCCTACCATTTCTCTAAGAAGATGGTAGCGTCTAAGAATGTGTTTGGAACGGTGATGAGATCTCGGTTCCTTTGCTTGCGCTATAGCGCCGTTGTTATCACAGAAGACGACAACGGGTTCGGCGATGCTAGGCACCACACCCAACTCTTGGATGTAGTTTCTCATCCAAACCGCTTCCTTAGCAGCTTCTGAAGCTGCTATGTATTCAGCCTCTGTGGTGGAGTCAGCAATGGTTGCTTGCTTGGAACTTTTCCAAGCTACTACTCCTCCATTAAGTTTGAATACGTACCCCGATTGAGACTTGGCATCATCGTCATCAGACTGGAAGCTAGCGTCGCTAAAGCCTTCCAGAATTAGTTTTCCATTGCCATAGACTAGGAACATTTCCTTAGTCCTCCTTAGGTACTTAAGGATGCCCTTAACAGCATTCCAATGTGCCTCTCCTGCGCAGGACTGATATCTGCTTGTCACGCTCAAAGCGTACGCAATGTCAGGCCTAGTGCAGTGGACCGCATATTGTATGCTACCTACGGCAGAAGCATAGGGGATGACCTTTATCCTTTCAAGTTCCTCATCAGTCTGTGGGGACTGTTTCTTGGATAACTTGATCCCATGCCTCATTGGAAGGAATCCTCGTTTGGAGTTGTCCATTCGATATTTCTTTAGGACTTTTTCCATATACGAGTTTTGGGTGAGTCCTAACATCCTTTTAGATCTGTCCCTGACAATCTGGATGCCTAGGATGTAGGAGGCTTCACCTAAGTCCTTCATGGAATACTGGGTTGACAACCATGCTTTTGTGTTTCCTAACATTCTAACGTCATTACCAATGAGCAGAATGTCATCCACATAAAGCACTAGGAACACTATTGAGCTCCCACTGACCTTCTTGTATACACAAGGGTCGGATTCGTTTTTGATGAAGTCATAACCCCGTATTACTTCATCAAAGCGAATGTTCCAACTTCGGGAGGCTTGTTTGAGGCCATAGATGAACTTCTGGAGACGACAGACTTTCTGTTCTTCTCCAGTGACCGTGAAACCCTCCGGCTGATCCATATAGATCTCTTCTTCAACGAAACCGTTGAGGAAGGCCGTTTTCATGTCCATCTGCCATATCTCATAGTCATACCATGCTGCTATGGCGAGCAGGATCCGAATGGACTTAGCCATCGCTACTGGCGAGTAGGTATCCTCAAAATCGACCCCGGGTTGTTGAGTGTATCCCTTAGCTACAAGCCTAGCCTTAAAGGTTGTGACTTCTCCATCAACGCCAAGTTTGCGCTTGTAGACCCACTTACAGCCGACTGGCTTAACACCTTTCGGTGGATCTATAAGACTCCAGACTTGGTTCTCGCTCATAGAGTCCATTTCGGCTTTCATGGCCTCAAGCCATTTCCCGGAGTCGATGTCAGACATCGCTTCTCCATAAGTCTTAGGATTGTTATCCAAAAGATCGGTCGCACCTAGAAAGCCATATCTCACTGGAGGTCTGGACTCTCTAGTGGACCTACGGAGAACGGGAACGTCAGTGGTGACTGTGGGCGCTGACTGTATCGGAGCCGGTGGTTCAGGAACCGGGGCTGGCTGTTCCTGAGGCTGTCCTTCATGCCTAGCATGTTGGACCTCTCGAGGTTGGTCAGCCCTTCGGCTGTCTATCCTGAATCCTCTAAGTGAGGGTTCCGCGGCCTCCTCTGATGGCTGGATTCCATCACTTGATTCCTCAAGGATCAACTCATCAGGTTGGATATCCTCCGGGAAGCCTTGCTCCAAGAATACTGCGTTTCTTGAAACAAACACCTTTTGTTCCAAGGTGTCATAAAAGTAATAACCCGCAGTTTCTTTAGGGTATCCAACGAACCTGCATAAGCTAGACCTAGATTCTAACTTATCTCCCACTAACCTCTTGACGTATGCGGGGCTTCCCCACACTTTCAAGTAGTTGTAGGATGCAGGCTTGCCGTGCCATATCTCATATGGCGTTCGGGTCAATGCACTAGTAGGCGCTAAATTCAATAATTTGGCCGCTGTTTCTAGTGCATAGCCCCAAAACGATAAGGGCAATTTGGTAAAACTCATCATGGACCGAACCATGTCCAACAGGGTTCGATTCCTCCTTTCAGAGACACCATTTAACTGTGGTGTTCCTGGAGGTGTCCATTCTGATATTATACCATGTTCTTTTAGATAATCTAGGAACTCCGTACTAAGGTATTCACCGCCTCGATCCGACCGAAGGATTTTAATTTTGCAGTTGGTTTGGTTGTCCACTTCAAGTCTGAATTCTTTAAACCTCTCAAGAGCTTCAGACTTGTACCTCATCAGATAAACATAACCATACCGTGAATAATCATCGGTGAAGGTTATGAAGTAGGAGAACCCACCTTGGGCCTGCGTCCTTAGTGGTCCACATACGTCTGTATGGACCAAGTCCAACAGACCTATGGCAAGCCTGTTTTGTCCTACAAAGGGCTTCTTGGTCATTTTCCCTCTTAGACGGACTCACAAGTTGGTAGATCGCTCAAGTCCCCAACCTCTAGGTCTTTGAGTCTACCAACCTTTTCATCCTATCTTGGGATATGTGACCTAGCCTAGCGTGCCACAGACGTGCGTTCCCGTTATTATCTAATTTTCGTTTGTGTTGTGCATTGAGGACGAAATTCGTTTGTTGCAAGATATAGAGTCCGTTATGCAATGTACCAAGTAGATGAGCAATTCCACACCTCATCAAATAAAAGCAATTTTTATTGATTCTAAACTCATAACCACTATTGTCCAACAATGGAATGGAAATGATGTTTTTAATCATACTGGGTACAAAATAAACTTGCTCTAAATCTATGCTAATACTATCACTAATCACTAGAGTGGCGGATCCTACTGCTTCTGCCGAGATGGCCTTGCCATTCCCAAGCTTCAGGATCATGTCCCCGCTACCCAGTTTTCTGCTTCTTTTCAACACCTGCAAGTCATTGCAAATGTGAGCTCCACAGCCGGTATCTAATACCCAAGAGGCAGAACTAGTGACCATATTAACCTCAATCACATATATACCTTGGTTCGAGAAGAGTTTGGGGCACTCTCTCTTCCAATGCCCTTTCTCACGGCAGTTGATACATATGTCATATGCCTTTGACTGTTGCTTGGAGACAACCTTTCCCTTTTCTTTGCCTTTCCCCTCTTTGGCAATGGGAACACTCTTAGTGTTCGTAGCTGCTTTGACGGCCTTTCCCTTCCCTTTCTTCTTCTTCCAACGTCCGACACCCTTGCCTTTCGTATTAGAAGTCGAAGCACCTCTAAACAATACCGAAGGCGTGGACTTCTTAGTCGTTGCCTCGTATTGCACCAACATATTGATCAACTCATGAATGCCCTTCTCAAGTGCGTTCATGTTGTAGTTGACGATAAATTGGTCAAAGGAGGGTGGGAGTGACTGAAGGATCACATCTATGTACGTTTCATTATCGAGACCTGCCTTTAGGTCCTCGAGCTTTTCCACCAGGGTAAGCATTTTAACCCCGTGCTCTTGTACAGAGGATCCTTCTGTCATTTTCGTTCCAAAGAACGCCTTGGTCGCGACATACCTAGTAT
Source organism: Sesamum alatum (assembly GCA_034509735.1). Taxonomy (NCBI): domain Eukaryota; kingdom Viridiplantae; phylum Streptophyta; class Magnoliopsida; order Lamiales; family Pedaliaceae; genus Sesamum; species Sesamum alatum. The sequence continues at coordinate 7,425,232 of JACGWO010000013.1, forward strand.
GCCGGTCCGGGACTGCATACCAATCCTTAAGGCGAGCCATAATGGAAGGGACATCGTCTAGCCTTTCATATTGCTTCTGAATCTCATTGGTCATCGAAGCAAGTATGATGCTACGGACCTTCCGGTTATCCTTATGCCAAGTCTCGAACGTCTCACGTTCTTCTGGCGTGGATCCTTCCGGTAAGGTCCTAGGGAGAGGCTCGTCCATGATGTAGCCTTGGTTCTCGTAATCTAGGACTATCCTGAGATTGCGCAACCAGTCGTTGTAGTTTGTTCCATTGAATTTGTTTGTCTCAAGAATGGTGGAAAGTGGGTTCTTAGACATTTTAAAATCTACATTTTAGAAAACAACGCGCGATCAGCAGAAAATAAAAAGACGGTGGTTTGATAAAATAATTAAATGCATGGACTTTAGTCATTTAATCCTCCCACTATTTATACGAAAACACGGTACTCTCAAACGTGATTTTCGGGAAATCCTTTCCAAGTGGGCTTGGGATCCATAGCGATTTTTCCCATACCCCGCTTTTACGATTCGCATGGAAAAGATCCTGTGGGAGGTATTCCATACCATTCTCGTTCCACGAGATTCCCAAGATTATTGCCTCACCCTTTCACATGATCCCGAGGACTCCAAGCGAATCATGTTAATTGGGCGTTAGACCCAACCCAATCGACCGAGCCACGGACCCACTGGTACCCCCACGACTCGTGAGACAGGTAGCAGCAGCCCGTTTTTCGTTCATGACATAATGCAGCTTCCTTTAAGTACAATAACGTGCCACGACTCGTGAGACCATGCTATTGACCCAAAGCAGCTTCCTCACTATGCCATGGATTGGAAGGCATGGACAAACTCCTAGAGCTTATGTCCACTTTGTCTAGGGTCTAATATTTTGACATTGGTCCAACCAATGTGAGAGTAAGAAATGACCGATATCTCAAATAAATAAATATCTACACATACATCTATAATGCGTAAATAAACCATCCATAGAAGTTATATGATAAATAAACAACCCATTCATCCATCATCATAACCACATGCAAAATTAAAGCCTAGCACGCCCCTGTTGGATGATCACGAGCCCGAATCCTATGCGACCCACTGAGCCCGCAGTGGATCTATGGTCAATCTAGGGTTGGTCCTATACTATTACATTAATAGTAACCCAATCATCATGCTGATGGGCCTTGGTCTCTTTTTCTCTTTCTTCGCTTCATGGAAAACTCCAAGGGGCCTCCCGTCTGGGCTCTCCATGTGGTCCTTCCTTCTTCTCCACCAATTACAAAAATAGAAACCTCACTCCTAGTCTACTCTCATTACATATTAAAAATAGAAACCCCAGCGAAAACCCGGGGGGAGTACATAAGGAGGGAGGTAGAATGCCTTATTATTCCAAGGCAACGAGAAAGAGAGAAGGAGAAAGCAGTAAAAGAGGCACACAGGCCCAACAGAAAATAAACCATACATCCGGTCTAGGGCTCGCGATCATCCATTTCCATCCAACACACATAATCACATGATCCAATTATATAATTACAATATACCAACAACATATGATTTCCAATCATAAATATCCAAAATAATAAATGAATATGTGCACAACGTGTGAAAAATAAAACACAAATATTGGTAATATTATTTTCTCATTTTAGGAAAACCTTTCCTCATTATTTTAAGTAAAATAACCCCGGGATTCCAAATCCAATTTATTTTACTCCTAAAATAATGTCTTTAGAAAAATAGGCATAATTGAACCAAAAACGATTTTTCAGAATTAATTCAAAATTAAAACTGAAAATAATTAATAAATTAAAGAAAAAACACTGCTAGGGTTTTGAAACCCTAGCAGCAGCAGCAGCCGCCGCCGGCAAGCGCACAGGGCAGCAGGCTCAGCCTGCCGCCCCTGCGCGCGCCTGGCCGGCAGCGCGCTGCGCGGCCTGGCATTCCGGCAGGCCGCCACGCGCGCAGGCTCCCTTGCCTTGCGCGCGCGCTGGCCTGCTGGCTGCAGGCCATGCCTGCGTAGTGCGCGCGCAGACGCGCACTGGGCACGCCTGCCGGGCGCGCGAGCGCAGACTCCTCCGTCTGCGTGCGCGCGCGGCTGGCGGCGCTGCCCAGAGCCCGTCCGCGCGCGGACTCGCAGGCGCGCAGCCTTGCGCGCGCGCGCGCGCATGAGCGCGCCTGCCGGGCGCGCGCAGAGATACCCTTGTCTGCGTGCGCGCGCGCCTGGAGGCGCTGCCCTGCGCGACCGGCTGGGCAGGCACGCGCAGGCCGCCCTTGCCTGCGCGCGTCTGCCCTGCCGGCAGCGTGCGGCTGCGCGCGGCCAGCCCTCCCGGCTGGCCGGTTGCGTCGTTTCTCGTTTTTCGTTCAATTTTCCACCCCGTTTCCCAAGAAAAACAGAAAAAATACCAATATTCAGAAATTCACACGAATTAAAAGTAATAAAACCAACATGCTTAAAATCAAGAAAAATCAAGATTTAATAAAAACATGTCAATTTCACGTTTCATGCTTATAACGCACATAAACCCTAGGCCTATACACTAAACCGGGCTCTGATACCACTGAAAGAAATCGGTGGATCGTCCGGGAATTGCGCAAATGCGGAAGCGCGATAAAACAAACATACGAAAAATAAAACATGCTTTTAATTTAAAGGAACACGCTCAAGGGGTGTACCCTTGAGGCTCCCGGGCGTTTGGTGTATCTCATGATTATAAAGCATGTAAAGAAATCATGGAGGCCATAGAGTTGAAAATTAAAAAGGGACGAAAAAGTAAAACGAGACCTACCCGTTGTCGTTTTCGTCTTCATAGGTTACTTGCGTTGTTCCCCGTTTTGCACCGAGATCTCATTCTTGAGACCCTCCAAATCGTGACACACGATCCACCCACGTATCTTGCACGTCGTGCTAGCAACGAACAAGTGTATTATTTTTTTGGAGTGGACGAATCAACAACACGTTATCAATTAACGGTATTGATTCATCTAAGTTCTAATGTTCCAAGAACAAAAGAACTAAGAAAAATATTTTCTTGTTGGAGAAAGAGAGAGGGGCGGACGAGAGGTAAGGAGAAGGGGAGAGTGTGTATTGTGTGTGTTTTCAAGAAGCATCATCCTTCAATTGTTGGAAGCTAGAGGTTTATATAGAGGAGGAGTTTAATCTTCTTTAAACTCCAACTCTAAGAACTCTAATTTGACTAGGATTTTGACCTAGTCAAAGTCCTAGTCAAACTAGTGTTTGACCTAGTCAAACGAATCCTAGCCTTCCATCTCCCCTTTCCATCTCAACCGTTGATTTTAATTTAATGGAATATTCCCATTAAATATTCCAAAAGGCTAAAAGAATAAATATAATATAATAAATAAATATTATTATTTATTCTAAAACCATTAAATCAACCCTTTAATAAATCCTATTTATTAATTTAATTCCCTTTATCAAATAGAAGGAATTAATTTCTCCAAGAAAATGTAGGACCCGATTAAATCTAATTTAATTATTCCTTTACTCCAATATTTAATTCCAAATTAAATACTAAGTGTGTGTGTGGATAGTGTGTGACTATTTAGGTTCACCATTCAGCTAGACTTGGTCGGATTCCTAGAATCCGCCTGTTACCATGGGTGGCCATCTAGCAACGGTCCATGGCACTAGAGACTAGGTGAAATATTCGGGGATGAACATTTAGGCTCTAACAGTACACTTGTCCTTCTATCTTCGGTCTCATCACTTAGGGTCTAGGGCACGGAAAATGCAGGTACCCATTTTGGACCTAAGTGTCGGTCTGTCCTTACTACACGCCGCAAGGGAAACCTTTCCCTTCTGTTCAGTTACTGTGGCCACAGATTTCAGGGACAAGACACAGAGCATACATGAGACTCAACTGTCATTACCTTTTGACAGGAGACAGATCCTTTCTTGGAAACTACTGTCACTTTGTACACCCGAGCTGCACTAGACATGGCTTATGACCACTCAAGAGTATTTTGGCAATCTCTCACCATATCTAAGATACAGACCTGATGCACAGGTAAACTCAGCAGTTCCTCAAGTCAAAGGACTTGGCCTGTACTATTGGAACCGGGAATACACGTCATACCTTGCTGACCATACTCAAGGTCCTCCGTAAGACGGTTCCCGCGAGTCACCTCAGTCAGCTGCTTCCTAGCATTCTGACCCACTAACACTGCTTAGACGACCTTCGTCACCCGTCGATGAAATACGACAGCAGATGCTTAGTGCAAATCTCAAAGGGAATCCCGGTACCCATTTTCGGGATTCCTTGACTTGGAGATTTCCGGACTGATTCAGTAAGACTGATTTCATGGACCTACCTCCAAGCGTAGTCCCAGTCCCCGAAATCGTTTCTCAGTCCGTGGACTTTGTTTGCGTAGTGAACAGAAATGTAAATGCAGATAAGTGAACGTAAACAAAGTATTGCCATATGAATTTTCACTTCTTTATTCATAAATGGTTTTATCAAATACCTAAAAATTGTCTAGACATAGGTTACATATTCCTGCCAAAATTGGCTTACATGGTCACCTATTCTAACAGTTTATATATATAAGAACATAGCTTCCATCGATTATTATGCTTCAATGTGAAAATCGATTAATAATTTATTTTTTTTATTATTTTTCTTCTTGGTGGGTTTTACTAACAAAATGTCTTCACTTTTTTTTTGGTGTTTAATGTTATAGATCCAACCTCCATTTCAAGGTATGTTCGAAATATATATAATTTTTAATTTTGTTATGAATTTTCCACTGTGATGCCCCATTTTTTTGTGCTATTTTCGGTACTTATGAAGTTCACTTGTATGTTATTAGCATTTTTAGTTATTTATCTTGTTCATTATGTTTGTAAGTTTGCGCCTGTGTATTTTGTGACAGTTTTTTTCCTCTTTCTCGTATTTTGTGATTTGTTTGTTGTTTTCATTTTTTTCTGTTTTTACAACATTTGGTAACATTGTTAAGTTCTGTATTTTGTGTGTATTATGTGTATTAGTTTCAGTTTGAAGATTTGTAAATTGTGATAGTTTCGGTACAACATTGTTAAAATATATATGTGAATATTTTTGTCGGGTTCTCATTTATTGGTTATCTAAATATATACAACATGTTAGTATTGTAATCTAATATTGGTTTCGTATTTTATGCATCGATTAAATATTTTGAATGCCTTTCATTGCGTATATATTTGCGTTAAGTCTGTTTAAAATTGTAATGGTAGGATGCGGTTTCACGAGAAAATAGATGCTCTTCGTGCTATTTAAGAAATTTTGGTCGATGCCCTGAAGATGTTAAGGTTGTTTTATCGGTGGTATCATTTTTGGAGGTCTCAATTATAAAATTTTAGGGCTAGACGGGGACTAAATTACAGTTTAAAACCTCGAGTTCCAGCTCAAGTTCATATAATAAGACGTTTAGTAGAAATTAATGACATTTCTTATGTTGATAATCTCCGAATGAGTAGAAATGCATTTGGAAGGTTGTGTCTCCTCTTGCAAAATCAAGGGGGGTTAAGGGACACTAAACACATTTCTATTAGTGAGCAAGTTGAAATCTTTTTAAGTATTCTTGCACATCATAAGAAAAACCGAACTGTTAAATACGACTTCATTCGTTCTGCTCGCACAGTAAGTAAACATTTTCACCACGTACTTAATGCTCTTTTGAGACTACATCCACTGCTACGATCCAAAGCTGGGGAAAAAAAAATTTTAGTACACTAGGCTCTCGTTCAATTTTAGTACACTAACTTTGGTAATTATCACATTTTATACATTATGTTGCAATTTAACTTTAATTAAGTCCAATTGACCGGAATTTGCTGATGTGGTCAATTTTTACTTATGTGTTCGGTGAAATTAACCACGTCAGCACATGACGTGGCTGGCGACTGATGTGGCGGGATGACTTGGATGTATTTTCTTCCATAAGGATAAATTTTAGTACACTAACTTTAGCATGGTTTAATTTTAGTCCAATAACTTTGAATGATGTGAAATTTAAGTCCCCTGTCATTGTGTCTAGGGGTTGTCACTGCCCATTTATATTTATATTATAAAAAAAATTAAATATAAGTGTACCGCTGAAAACGGTACACTTATATATTTATGACTGGTCGCTAGTTGCGAGCTGCACTCACGACCAGCCCTCAAATTTTTTTTAAATTTGTTAATTCTTTATAATTATTAGTTAAAGTTAAAAATAATAATTAGTCATACTTAATTAGATATAATTAATTAATAATAATTTGATAATTCTTAATATAGCTATTAAATTAACTAATTAGAGAATAATAAATTTAATAATATAGTTTTTAATATTAATTAATTTGATATATATATATATTAATTATTGAAAATTTGATAATATAATTGTTAATCATAATTTAAAAAATAGATAATTATATATTTTATAATTATTAATAATTTGATAATATATTTGTTAATTATTTATAATTATTAATACAGTTGATATTATGAGAGCCGAGATCTTTTCCTTTTCACACTTATCAGTTCAGTTGGATCATCTATTTTTTAAACTATGATTAACAACTATATTATCGAATTTCTAACAATTAATCTATATCAAATTAATTAATATTAACAACTATATTATCAAATTAATTAAAATTATCTTAATCATATTACATTCCCGTACGAAAAAAATAAAAATATTATATCATTATTATAATTATTATTCTGTACTTAAATTTAACCTCATTCAAAGTTATTGGACTAAAATTAAACCATGTTAAAGTTAGTGTACTAAAATTCATCCTTATGAAAGAAAATACATCCAAGTCATCCCGCCTGCCACGCCATGTGCTGACGTGGTTAATTTCGCCGGACACGTCAGCAAAAATTGGCCACGTCAGCAAATTCCGGTCAATTGACCGGAAAATTGGAACAAAAACCCTCAATTGAACTTAATTGAAGCAAAATTGCAACATAATGTATAAAATGTGATAATTACCAATGTTAGTGTACTAAAATTGAACGAGAGCCAAGTTAGTGTACTAAAAAAAGTTTTTTCCCATCCAAAGCTACAGTTGTACCAAAGGAAAGCACATGCCCGAGGGAAGTGGTTTGAAGTTAGTAGTAAATATTCATTTCATGTCGATTTCTATTGTGGAATTTATAACGATTTTGTTCTTAATTATATGGAAACTAACTATTACACCTTTCTTTGTGCAAGGGATGTTTGGGGGCATTGGATGGGACATACATTGACGTTCGTGTTCCGCATGAAGACAAAGCACGATATCGCACCGTAAAAGGTCTGTTTTCGTTAATTTGTTGGATGTTTTGTGATAGAGAGATGCGATTCATATATGTTTTAACTGGGTGGGAGGGTAGTGCGGCAGACGGTCAGGTTCTTCGTGACACTATAACTAGATCGTCTGGATTGAAAATTCCAAGAGGTATTAAATTCCTACTATATAGAAGGCTTTATTTGATGTATTTTATTTGATTCACGTACATCCTTGCATTCTGAGATTTCTGAAAGCTAAATTATGTCACAAATAAAGTAATAAATTTAAAAATTATTCATAAAGTTAGTTCTATTTACCTCAATGATAATGTCCCAAACATGTTGTTCAGAATGAAGTTCTTTTGTGGTACGATTATAGGACATACCAGAAAAACTTAAAATCCATGAGAATGAAAGGAATCGATTAAACAAACTTCTTACTTAGGATTCGTAGAAACCGTAATCGAAAGACAAACCGTGTTCTCTATTGGTTTCGCGCACTGCTTGGCATATGGAATAAGAATTTGGGTAACCTGGCTCATCTAGACCAATAGCAATCTGATCGACTAGAGTGTCCATGAAGGTTTTCTCCATTTCGACGGTCCAGTTAGTGTTGTAAAACACTCTACATTGAAGTGTAGCGGCATCTGATGCCCTTGTTTTAATTTTTTTTTTTTTTGTCAAATAGTTTCTAAGTGAATTCTTATATACTACAACAATATGGATGCAAGTATATATAGACTTGGAAATAAATAGTGAATGATTAATTGTCATGTCAATCAGCTATTACAAAATGAGAGAATTGTTCACGTGAATGAACAAGTACAAAATATGAAAGCTTCACAAGAAAAGGCTGAACGCATTCATTATTGATAGAGGTTTAGGATGAGAAAAGGAATATATTCCATTTGAAAGGTACACCATAGTACACATCTATTCCTAGAAGCATGCATGAGTTTTCTTGTCAATCACATGTTAGTAACAAAAAACTCACTATTCTAAATTATAGTCATATATAAAGCTAATACTACGAGATGGATTATGAATAAGAACATAGCAAGAACCAAAGTTATGTCTTTTGTTGTAAGGCCTTCCTCAACTCACCTCGTACCATTGCAATTTCTGCCTCGTTAGCATTTATTTTCCTCTCGTGAGCATTCAATTTCTTTAATAATCCTGGTATGATAGCAACACTACGATCACACATCGGGGGTCAATTCATTCGAAAATATCACAATAACGACCCTGAAATGCGAATACGTTAGGTAGCTAAACACCAAAGCTGAATTAGGTAAAAGATATAACCATACATTTGCGCCGGAACAACCACGGAATCGATGTCCAGGATTAGTGTTAGTCCAAGAGATTTTTGTGACGATAATATTGCCGCATAAGCATAAGTCGATACTTCCGCGAACATTAGAAGCCGTGCGGCGACTAGTATTCATATTCCCAAATGTAGCATTATTTCTAGAAGACCAAGATGTGCTCCAGCCGTTTGACATTTTCTAGTGAAAGTTGTAAAATGTAATTTGTAAAAGTATGGATATAACTTCACTACACAAATGAAGACAAATTCTTAAATTCCCAAGATCTAGAGGAAATTATTCGGATACGGAACAATACAAAAGGAAGCAATAGAATGCAAAATTTCAAACTAAATAAACGTAATTTCTTTTAATTTTTTGACAAAATCGTAAAATTTGAAAACTGAAATCAAACATTATTTTCCCAACCTCAACCACAAATCAGAACCTTAGAAACCAAAAATTAAATTATTGGTCAGGATTTACAAAAATGAAATGAATTAAAGAAATTATATGAAAAATTGAATGTTCTTACATAAATGTTCTTATATGAATAATTGAATGTTCTTACAAAAATGAATTTTCAGAATTAGTGAAATTATGAAATTATATGAATTACGAAAATCACAATCATTACATAAAAAACTAAAAAATATTTTCAACAAATCGATGTTCTTACCGACACTAGCTAGAGGAGGTGAAAGTACTTGAAATAAATTGAAATACTTGAGGATGCGGTCGAGGAGCAGAAGAACAACAAAGTCTTTTTGCAAAGAGGTAGGTGAAATGATTGTACCTACTATTATTTAATTATTGAAGAGCAAATGTGTAATTTTCCCATACAAAACAAATAAATACAACAAAGTAAACACTACACTAATTTTATCAGAATTTTTTACTACATGTAAATAAACATATTACAATTAATACAAGGCTTTTTTATCATTCATTTAGTTTAACATAATCCTATCACTCATATAATTCAGTCCTCAAAGTGAACAGGACCTAACTCTTGAAAATCATACACGCAACATGTAAACCAATTCCACATAGCTACAATGGGCCATACAGACGCACCAAAAACATACAACTATATTCTATTACCATACGCACGTATTATTAATGACTTCATCACAACAACATGTTCACGCTGTTTTATACTAACTCCTAAAACACATACGCAAAGTGCCAAACCGATTATTTATCGCTAAAATTCGCCGCACAACTGTAGTAAGAAAATGTTAGGATAGTCCATATACAGAAGCAAGAATTATCAATCACCTCATTACAACTGTAATGGCAAAAAGCAATGGAACTTGGGTACAAAGCAACAAGTATACAAAACGCTACGGTAACCAAATGCGTGTTGAAAAAAAAAGGTGCATTTAACATGTAGCATTTTAGGAATCCTTGCCTATTTCCTACCAACTAAAGTTTTCTTTCTCCGGCTGAAGAAGAGAAAATAAACGAGCTCCATAAGTATCCCACTCTTCATGTCTAGAAAAATCTTCAATGAGCATACTAAACACTAATTACTCAGGAAGTCGCATTACATCATTTTAGAATTTATAGAACTTAAAATGATAATAAAAAAAATATCCTGCTCTCAACAAGAAACGTAACTGGGACGAATCATTGAGAAATAATTTTGATTTGATTGAGACATTGTTGAGGCCATCCTATATCAATGTTAATCTTTTCCAGATCTCTTACGACATCGTAGAATGCTTCTATTAACTTGCTATTTCTTCATGGTTGCATGCCAAGGTTGTATACTCTAGTGGGTTAGCACCAGCTTCAACAAAAATTTCATAAATCGTGTTTTGGATTCTAGTGGTGTGAAAACTAAGGGTGCAATACCATATGAAAAAGTATCAGAGTCATCCCCAACGTACAAGGCAGGCTTGGTGGATGTGTCTTCGGGATGAAAAAAGGTAGGAAAATTCAATAAAAGCTTCAAATATGCCAAATAATGAAAATCTAAAAAAGATGAGGAATAAAGGCATTGGCACAATATACTAGTCAAGTACTACTATTAAAACAACCACCGCAGAAATTTTATTATTATATTATTTATTTATGTGTTAAGAAAAGTTGAGGATGCATAAAAATGAAATGAAGAACCAGATAGACAAACATCCACCATCAACAAAGCCCCCACTACATCCAACTGAAATTTATATCTTTAGGTGAGACTGTAGAAGGCGCCCCAGTAACTCAGGTGTGAACGTTCATTGAAATTTAATTGGAAAGGAAGCTTTTAGAGGTCTACAAGGAAAATCCTTCAAACGAGTCATCGAAGAACATAGTAACACGTCCCCCTTCTTCCTCTTGGGCAAGTTGACAGAGGAGGCCCTCCAGTTGTAGACGGTGTTGACCAATGCAATATTGGCTACTCGTGTTTTTGTTTTCTTGTCAATTAAATGCAAAAAGGGACCCACAAATAAAAATCGACTTTTTGTTAAATGGTGGTTAAAACATTGTGTGCGGTTGTATATTTCTTTTCCTTCTTCAGGAATATGCAAATAGACAAGCAAAAACGAAAAAGGGAACAAGTTTTCACCAAAGAACATCCGGAATCGTAAGTTTATATAGACGAGAATTCACTGAGTGAATAAAAATAATCAATAAATGCAACGCAAGCAGCATGCTTGAAAAGTAAAGTCAACGGGAAATGACCCACTCCAACCGCACATGATGAGCATGTCCCCATAACAGCCATTCTCACAACAAAGAGATTCATATATTTCACATCAATGCACCGAAAATTAATCAACACTGTTCAAAGAAACAAGCATCAAAGACCAACAGACCGAACACTAAATTCTAAAAACTAACAACAATACAACATTTGTCGAGCATGAGAAATCTATATTCGATTTGCTTGAGGGATCCTATTTTATCTAATAACATTAAAAAGCAATAAAATAAAATATATACTCAAACCAGTGCGCTAACATAACAAAAGAAGGAGAAAAACAAAAGAAGAGCAAACACACGAACAGTGCATGTAAGACAGATGTGCATCGGCCTTGCCATTTAATGTTAGTAGTAATTAATTAATGAATTAAATCTTAAAGAAATAAAGAAAAAAACAAAACTTGCATAAGACATACTCGTGACAGAGACACACACCAATTTTGGCATTTGCAATTAGTAGAGATATAATAGATACAAGATATTAGAAACAAACCAGCATTACTCGCTGAAACAACACGCCTAGGAACTCATTGACTCCATGTAACAACATAAAATTTCGGCTTCCAAGAGAAAGCTTGCTTAAGGCGGTGGGGTGCTAAAAACATGGATGACTTTAATGGAAAAAGTAACTCTCCAATAAGTTTCGTTCTATGTGCAAAGGAAGCGATCTAGATCTTACAATTGAAAACAAAAAAAAAACCGTCGACAACCAACGAAAATTGGTGCATTGGATATCACAGTATTTACATTGCAGCGAAGCAATAATACTCTTATTTATAATAAATTTTAAATTGTGAAATATTATTTATTATATGCACATAGGAATGAAGTGTCGTGATGTCTAGTTACTATAGAGCAAATGAATTGAACCGGTGGGAGACACAAATATTGTAATAGGAAAATTGTATTTTTCATGAAAGAAAACGCGTGAGACTATAGGACACCAAAAAGACAACAAAAAAGACATACCATTAATGGAAATTTATTGAAAGGAGCATTACCCTAGCTTAATAGAGAAGATTATAGTGAAGAAGCGAAAGATTTGACCCATCAAACAATTCAAAAGAACAACTGTATGAATATAGAGCGCGTCAACCACATAAATTATAGTATACCGTTTGAGATAGTATTACATAAGGGCAACCACGCGAATATAGCTCGTGTCGATCACGAGAAATGAATATTTTATTAATTTGTTTTAGAGTTCCTGTTATTATCTAATAAAAAATAATAAAATAAAATATATAATTCAACCGGTGCAAGAACATTAAAAAAAAAGAATAACAAATGCACGAACACTGCACGTTATAACCACGGGAATGTAGATTTTATTTGCTCGAGAAATTCGCAATAAAGTACTAATTGATTAGTTTAATTTTAGCCAAAGAAAAAACACACAGTAATAGTATACTAGCAAAGAGCACGAGTGCGCCCAACATAGGTCCACATACATAAAAACCACTAATAATAATACTTGTCAAGTTTATCCAAAGGCTTCAGTGATTTTAGTACATCCATTTATAATTAGGTGCACCTGTAGGGCGGTAGGACACCCAAAAAGAAGATAACTTTCTTGGAAATTTTTTTATTATATTATTTATATCTATAGATATAAATAAATTCTCTTACAATTCTCATCGGCTTATCAAACGTTCGTTGAATGCTTCCCGAGCATTAATTATTATTTCGCTAAACAAGTAGTAATAATTTTTGAATTTTTGTCTAACCCAAAGTATTCCTATTGACTTTTCGTATGATAGTATTTTTTTATCAGGTAAATTGAAAATATAATAGCTTAGCCTTTTAGAAATTATTATAATTATACAATTTTAATGGCTAATTAAGTGTTGGTTGCACTGATCTTATTTTACTTCATTAATAGATCATACACATATTTATACAACAATATATATTCTATTACTATTACTATTACTATTACTATTATATTGTAAATACAAATTATTATTATTATGAGTGCACACACTCCTTGGTATTTTTCTCATAATGTTTCTAATCTTTTGTAGTCCCCCATTATGTTTGTAATTATATTTTTTTTAATAATTTAGTTTGTACAACAAATTTGGTGGTCTATAGATACCACTATGTAATTCATTTGTGGAAAAAGCTTTTGGAAGAATAAGAAAATGAGCTTTGGAGAGAATAGTTATTCTTATTGTTCCTCATGTACAATTGGGAGTAATAGGCCAATAAGCTTATCATTATCAGTTTACCGCTATATCTATATCTGGACTAATTCTCCGGTGAAATGCTCAACTTTACGATTACCTCATATCTTTAATTTTTGTGATGACTAAATTATCCCTTATTAAATTTGAAGTAACATACTAGAAAATATAGTAAAAAATATAAAACAATTATAAGACTCTAATAGATTACAAATTCTAACAACTCAACAAAGTAGCGATGGTTGTATCAACAAAAAGAGGAAACTCGCAACGAAAGTCACAACGAAGTGAAATATTTTGCAATTGAGACAAAAATCAGTCATAACATTCATCATTTTCAGAAAATGAAAATAATGTATATTTTGATGGAGTGCGCATTGGTGCCACGAAAGTGAATTAATTTTAATCTTATTATAATTTTCATCTAAAATATGATTATTGTTTTTATTATTGTTATTATTGTTGTATTATATTAAAATAAAATAATAAAATCAAAGAGAAATGGCAGCACCAACCGACACCCCAACCATAATAACTTTTATATTAATTTACAATACAATACAATACATACTCAATCGGTTCAATACATGCCAGCAAAACGCACCGCTAAATAGTAGACCACATCTCCACGCCAACAACAGTGCAGTGGAGACCGTTGTATCCCTGTGCTTAACAACCACCGTAACACTACACAGTCGAAGCAACTATGAACAGACAAAAATGAAAAACATATGTCGTCAATTGATTGTCTTAGTTATCCTGTTGTCAACAAAGAAACATAACTCCCATTACCAGCGTAGATGAAAAATATTCATGAAAGCATTTTGGGTATAACAAAATGAAACTTTATTATATAGGCACCGGGATAATCGATTTGCGCAAAAACATTCTTAATTTTCTCCATTTTACAACAATTGAGCTTTGACTTGCAAGAACAATTATACATTTACCCAACTCAAAATACGACATATAGCCCTCTATTGAGGAAACAAACACATTTGAAATAACTTCAAATATGCACGAGATTTTTCCAACTTAACAGACATAAGGTGCCGATTTTGGCGTTGCAGCACCGATGTGGATATCACAATTTCGCATAATATTACTCAACTGAATTATGGTACACCAAAGGCATGAATATCATACACTAACATATGGAACACTAAATTATCAAAAGAATGAAGAATAGACTCAAAAAATGTTGCATTGTACATTCAACGTTTCATGAATCCTTGCTTATATTCCTCTAATTACAGTTTTACTTTTGCGGTCGACCAAGATGAGAGGAACCTTCTGAAAAACTATGTTGTTTCATCGTGTCTTCAGAGATCCTAAATTAGTGCGACATTGATGATATCACAATTTTTTTTTATAGGTCCCAGATTTACACTAGAATAGAATACTCAGCTAATTTAGATCGACACCCTTGATTTGAAAATTTGGAAGGATGATGTCCTGCAAGCGTCTTTCCGTGGATTGTGAGGACCAATATGTGGTGGATGCACACTACCTTATTTATCGCTTCAATTCTTCTGGATAAGTATCAGTCGTCCTCAATCCGAAGACAGAGGTCGTGAAGCATTCTAAATAAAAATATTATAAAAAAAGTAAGAAATCTTACCCCCATTCACTCCAAGAGTAACCGTCCTTAGTCTGGCCCCATCCTTTTGGTCATTTTGTTCTGCTGTGAATCAATACGTCCAAACAACTTGCCTTGTAATAAACTATAGTCCAAGCATACAACATATACATGTTGTGATTTTTTTTAATCACTGATATAAAAATACCCACGAATAGTGGGCATGCCAACCAGGACAAACTTATTTTCTTTGAGACTAAGAAATATTTCTATTAGTGTTATTATTATTGTTGTTGTTGTTGTTGTTGTTCTTATCATTTTATTCATTATGTCCCATGCACAATGCACTCGATATTTATAGAAGTTCAAGTATACCGATTGACAAAGTAATGCACAATAATAGTGGCATGAATAGCGCGCCCCCAACTCACAGGAAAACACACAGGATAGAATTAGTCCAAAGACACCAGATTGCATACCATCAAATAATGTTATCCTACTGGTATCCTACCCCTACAATTTATAGAAGTTAATAATAAACTGATTGTCAGTCCAATGCAGAAGAACAAATAGAAGAACAACGCATGTGTCAACCACGAGAAATATAGTTTTTATTTTCTTGAAAAATCTAAATTATATCCTAAATGAAAAGAGAACCCTACCAATATACCAAACTTACGAAGGAAAACACAATGGATATATATATATATATATATATATATAACAATCAGACCATCAAATATTAAATTAAATAAAAAAGAGAATGCTAGTGAAATCAGCCAAAAGACACTTCTAAAAAAATATTAATTTCAGTGGTTTTTTCACTCATAAACGTGAAAGGAACGGTAAGGCCCGGGAAAATAAAAGTAACTGATGGAGGTGGAAATTAAATCAAATTTCAAGTCCGATCAAGGGGGTGAACCCCTTGATTTTCCGGGCATTCGGAACTTGAAACACAATATAAAATGAAACATGCATACATACGTTTTCATGGCTATGGCTAAAAGAAGAAAAGGGATGAATGAAATATAAATCCGACTTATACCTTTTCGATTTCATTTGGATTAGCTACACGCGTTGCTTCTTCTCCGGATTTGCGCTCACACAAGGATTAACGTAGATCGTCTCTCGTTTGCCCACACCACACAAACGGAAGCGATATGCACACGACTATTGGTAGATAGCTTCTATGCTCTCAATCAAAGAAACGAATTCAGATTTGCACTATCAATTAGTGAAGCCAAATTGTTATTTCAATCTTGAACCTTATTCAAGAGAACCCAAGAAGAGAAGGAGAGTGTGATGAGAGGAGAGGGCCGATTTTTGTGTACGGAAGACTAGGAATGAATATTTTTTTGATTGATTGCTAGATATATATTCAACTTTCCAAAAGGTGAAATACACACATGGGCTAATTGTGTGCTTACCATAATACACAAGTCAACCCTCAATCAATCAAGTCAATCAAACCTTGATGTGTTTGACTTGCCATAACGTCCAAGTCAAACATCATGAACCTTGTCATGGTGGTGTTGGTTCTGGCTGAGAATGAGGCCCCTTTGGGTCCTATTATTGGCCACATTCATTCCCCAAGGAAGAGCCTCCTTAGTTTGGGCTCCTTGCTCATGGACTAGGCTTGTTCAAGCCCAATAATCAATTAATTCCATCAACAAAAAGTCCGACAAGTAGCGCAATTTATTTATTTAGTCTGATTAAATAGATTGAGTCCATCTCTATCAATTAATTAAACTAATTAATTGAACTAAAACAAATTAAATCAATTAAAATATTATGCGACATCCAAAATTTAATTAATCTAATTAATTAAATATTGGGTCATCCATCAAATGGATATTCTTGAATGATCCAATCAGTTATTCTCTAGAATTAATTTAAACCATTAAAAATTAATTTATTTCTTCTGTTTAGTTACTGTGGCCACAGATTTTAGGAACAAGACACAGAGCATATGTGAGACTCAACTGTCAATGCCTTTTGACAGGAGACAGATCCTTTCTTGGAAACTACTGTCACTCTGTACACCAGAGTTGCACTAGACATGACTTATGACTACTCAAGTGTTTCTTGGCAATCTCTCACCATATCTAAGATACAGCCCTGACATACAGGTAAACTCATCAGTTCCTCAAGTCAAAGGACTTGACCTGTACTGTTGGAACCGGGAACACACGTCATACCTAGCCGACCCTACTCAAGGTCCTCCATAAGACGGTTCCCGCGAGTCACCTCAGTCAGCTGCTCCCTAGTAGGCTAACCCACTAACACTGCTTAGACGACCTTCGTCACCCGTCAATGAAATACAACAGCAGATGCTTAGTGCAAGTCTCAAGGGGAATCTCGGTACCCATTTTCGAGATTCCTTGACTTGGAGATTTCCGGACTGATTCGACGGGACTGATTTCATAGACCTACCTCCAAGCGTAGTCCCAGTCCCCGAAATACGTTTTCAGTCCGTGGGCTTTGTTTGCATAGTGAACAGATACGTAATGCAGATAAAGAGAACACAAACAAAGTAATGCCAAATGAACTTCACTTCTTTATTCATTAATAATTTATCAAATCTCTGAAATTGTCTAGACATAGGTTACATTTTTCCTGCCAAGATTGGCTACATGGTCACCTATTCTAACAGTTAAGGGCATTCTTAAGTACCTGAGGAGGACTAAGAAAATGTTCTTGGTCTATGACAATGGAGAACTGATCCTGGAAGGCTTTAGCGACGCTAGCTTCTAGTCTGATGACGATGATGCCAAGTCTCAATCGGGTTATGTATTCAGGCTTAATAGAGGAGTAGTGACTTGGAAAAGTTCCAAGCAAGCAACCACTGCTGATTCCACTACTGAGGCCGAATACATAGTAGCTTCAGAAGCTGCCAAGGAAGCGGTTTGGATGAGAAACTACATCCAAGAGTTGGGTGTGGTGCCTAGCTTCGCCGAGCCTGTTGTCATCTTTTGTGATAACAACGGAGCAATAGCGCAAGCAAAGGAACCGAGATCTCATCACCGTTCCAAATACATTCTTAGACGCTACCATCTTCTACGAGAAATGGTAGGAAGAGGTGACGTTCGGATGGACGGAGTCAACTCAGCAGACAACACAGCAGATCCGCTGACAAAGCCTATGTCGCAGAGCGCTCATACGCAACATCTTGAGAAGATGGGGATTAGACATATGGGCGATTGGCTTTAAGGTCAAGTGGGAGATTTTTAGAATAGGTGACCATGTAGCCAATCTTGGTAGGCGAATTGTAACCTATATATGAAAATTTTCAGGGATTTGATAAATCATTAATGACTAAGAAGTGAAATTCATTTGGCATTTACTTTGTTTGTGTTCACTTTATCTACTTTATATTTCTGTTCACTACGCAAACAAAAGCCCACGGACTGAAAACGCATTTCGGGGACTGGGACTACGCTTGGAGGTAGGTCCATGAAATTAGTCCCGCTGAATCAGTCCGGAAATCTCCAAGTCAAGGAATCTCGAAAATGGGTACCGAGATTCCCCTTGAGACTTGCACTAAGCATCTGCTGTCGTATTTCATCGACGGGTGACGAAGGTCGTCTAAGCAGTGTTAGTGGGTTGGCCTGCTAGGGAGCAGCTGACTGAGGTGACTCGCGGGAACTGTCTTACGGAGGACCTTGAGTAGGGTCGGCTAGGTATGACGTGTGTTCCCGGTTCCAACAGTACAGGTCAAGTCCTTTGACTTGAGGAACTGCTGAGTGTACCTATATATCAGGGCTGTATCTTAGATATGATGAGAGATTGCCAAGAAGCACTTGAGTAGTCATAAGCCATGTCTAGTGCGGCTCCGGTGTACAGAGTGACAGTAGTTTCCAAAGAAAGGATCTGTCTCCTGTCAAAAAGTATTGACAGTTGAGTCTCACAAATGCTCTGAGTCTTGTCCCTAAAATCTGTGGCCACAGTAACTGAACAGAAGGGAAGGTTTCCCTTGCGGCGTTTAGTAAAGGACAGACCGACACTTAGGTCCAATATGGGTACCTGCATTTTCCGTGCCCTAGACCCTAAGTGGTGGGACCGTGGACGGAAGGACAAATGTACTGTTAGAGCCTAAATGTTCATCCCCGTATATTCACCTAGTCTCTAGTGCCAACGACCGTTGCTAGATGGCCACCCATGGTAACGGGCGGATTCTAGGAATCTGACCAAGTCTAGCTGAAGGTGAACCTAAAGAGTCACACACAATCCGCACACAATATAGTATTTAATTTAGAATTAAATATTTGGAGAAATGGAATGATTAAATTGGATTTAATCGGGTCCTTAATTTTCTTGGAAAGAATTAATTCCTTTTATTAGATAAAAGGGATTTATTTAATAAATTAGATTTATTAGAAAATTAATTTAATGGGCCTAGAATAAATATTTATATTTATTATATTTATTTATTGCCCATGCAATATTAAAATAGGATTTAAATATTTCATTAAATTAATTGGATGGTTGAGATTAAATGGAGAGATGGATGGCTAGGATTTATTTGACTAGGTCAAAGGACTACTTTGACTAGGTCAAATCCTAGTCAAATTAGTCTTCCTAGAGTTGGAGTTTGAAGAGGATTAAACTCCTCCTCTATATATATTCCTAGCCTTTCACTTGTAAAAGGATGATGAATCTTCACACAAACACACACACAAAATTCGTATGCTCTCTCCCTCTCTACCTCTTGTCCGCCTCTCTCTACTCTTTCCAAGAAAACACTCTCTTGTTCTTTTGTGTTAACAATAGAACATAGGAGGATTAATCCCGTTAAACTAATAACGTGTGATTGATCCGTCCTCTCCAAAATACTTGTTCGTTCGCTAGCACGAAGTACAAGATACGTGGGCGGATTGCATGTCACGAATTAGAGGGTCTCGCATACGAGATCTTGGAGCAAATCGGGGAAGAACGCGAGTACCGGTTAGAAGAGAAAAACGACGAATCGGTAGTTCTCGTTTACGTTTTCGTCTTCTTTATTTTACAAATCCTATGGTCTCTATGATTGCATGTATGTTTTTTAATTCATGAGATACACTGAACACCCGGGAATTTCAAGGGCACACCCCTTGAACGTGTTTTATTTTAATACGTATTATGCATGTTTAAATTTTGTAATTTAAATTATACCGCGCTTCCACATTCGCGCTATTCCCGGAATGATCTACACGCTTACCCAAGGCTTTCAATAGTGTATAATGTAATAATTGTTGAATAACCACAAATATAGTTACCTTAAACTATTTCCACCCTCAGGTTGAAACAATCTTCAGAAATTGGATTGGGAGTGGCCAACAAAACGAGGTGCAATTTAGAAGAGCAGCTAACACATTGTTGAAATGACGGCTAACAATGCGGCTCATTCATTTGAAATCAAACTTCACGACCCATTTCATTTTTTGACGTGAAAGAACACTAAGAAACATAGCGACTTGTTCGCTCACACAATATGAGTTGTACTTTGGACACCCCCCGGGTGTTCTAAAAGATAGCATAGCCTACCAAAATCTTTCCTATTCATACGAAAGTTATCGATACAAGTTGTATCACTAAGTCCAAACAAAGATGGGAAGAATTTGAGTCGGTCATCAATCCTACTTTACATAGGTAACGTTGTGCACAAACTCGTCTATCAATTAGATTCAATTCGGTATAGCAACGCTTGTAAACGCAAACAAAAACTTAAGAATTTGTATGATAATCATATGGACAACAATAACAATCTCATCAAGTTGGGTAGGCTCCATCATATACTAATAACAAAACCAAATTGGGAGAATTTGAACCAATCACATTTACATGTAAATACAATAACTGACATTAAAAGAAGTGTCGGAGTACACATATAAGTAGTGATTTTAAAATACATTATGAACGATTAGAACAATGAATTCAACATATAGTGCATGTTTCTATCATTTATGTACCACGAACACAATAGAAGGGTTATTCTGAAGCAAATATAAAAAGGATGTACACACACAAAACGAATTGTTGTCCGATTTACTAAAGATGGAAACAAGGTCAACAAATTCGACTGTGCCCCTCCTATTACGACAACAAATAGTATGTTTAGGATTATATCTCTCTGAAATGAGCTAGATATACAACAATTAGTGGTAGGGTTCCAATCGAATATTACTGAGCTAACTACCAACTTCTTACCTGAAACATAAACAAAATCGAAATGAAATTGACTACAGAACAATACTTTTCAGTACCAATGGAAAAGCCATTGCAACCAACAATCGATTCATGAAAAAAAAAGGGGGAAAAACAACTCCATGAAGCTGATACTTACTTCCTACCTTAAATCTAGCCAGATCCAACTTTAAACTTTTATGTCAGCTCATGAACATCACGGAAGCCACTGTAGGTGAACTTGTAGAGCATTGAAGATGATGTTTTAAACGTGTGATGGAGAAGCTTGCTTGCATGATGTTTACTACATAGAAAAGGGGGCCATTTATGTAGTTAACATGAAAGGCTAGTTTGGTAGTGTTTTTTTTAATAAATGGGGATACAAAAGTAATTTTACCTTATATCTCCATATGGTTGACCTAGGCCTGATGGGATTTCAACTCCCTGCAAATCTCTTGAAATCACGAGATGGGGTAATTTCATGCGAGTTGGCCCACCTCAAGTAAATAAAGGACATTGATTGATTTGAGGGAATGTCAGCCCATCCCATTTGAAGTAAATGCAATCTTGATGTAAAAAATTATCCCTTCAATCCTCATAAAGAAGATGAAAACATTCTTAATTCTAAAGTACTAATCTAAGTACTATAAGAGCACTTATGTATCATTTAAATTGTATAAGACCTGGTACATGTTTTGCAGTTAACTTACTAGCAATATATAGTTCCAATTCTACTCGGAGAAATTGAAACGGGTTCAAATATGTTCTTTGTTATCTCCATGGAATAATTGATATGCGATTATTGAAAGGAAGTGGATAGGCCCGAGAACGTGGCAGAAGCGCAAAAAAGGCGAAAATAAAAGCAATAAACCATATTCAAGGGGTGTGCCCTTGAATTGTTCCTGGGCTACCGGTGTATAAATAGTAGAAACATAACAAACAAAAACTAGATCTACGATCTAGGCTACGAAATTAAAGAGAAGACCAAACATGTAATTTGAAGGACAAGCGGATCCGTCCGGGAGCGCGAGAGGAAGCGAGAAAGCGTAGAAGTGTGCGTAAATTTAAATCAAATTTAAATAAACGTGTCCCAAGGGGTGTACCATTGGGTGCTCAACCGGGCGTTAGATGTAGGATGTGTTAATGTTTAAGACATACATATAACACATAGGGCATAGATGAAAAGTTAAAACTGTCAAAGCGTAATAAAATCGTTACCTTTGATGATTTTACGTATGCTCGGCTGCTTGCGTTGTTCCTTTCTCCGGAATGCTCACGAAATTCAAATGTATGGATTCTCCAAAGGTGATCCATACCACACCAGAAGAAACACACGTTTTCTTTGCTAGAAGAAAATGGGTTTAGGAAGGAATCGGTTCAAGAGAAAACACTATGAATTAGTGTTCTCTTAAACCTACTTTGTTCTTCCTTTTGATTCAAAATCAAGTGAAGAACACAAGTGGGAAGGGTGAGAGATGGCCGAGAGTTAGAGAGGAGAGACGGCCGAATTCTTGGTCTTCTTTTTCCTTGAAAAAGATAAATAATGATTCTCTTACACAAAGTGTAGTATATACTCCTATATATACATAATTAATGTGATTATTGGAATGTACTTAGGTTCATCCAAGGATGTCTAGATACATATCAATCAATCACCATTAATTCTTCAATCAAGCCTACCAACTTTTAAGGTATGATCAAATCATACCAAAAGGGAAGGGCTTGATTGGAGTTGATTTGTCTCTTTCCAAAAGAGATAAGTCAACTTACCACCTTGCATGAAGCATGGCTGATTTTAGCTTCCTCCAAGGGAGCATTTCGGCCATGCTCAATATGGGAAGAAGTCCAACTTCTTCCTATTCCAAAATAGGAATTATTTCTCCTCTCGGGTCAAAATTTAACGGACCGGGTTTTATCGTAATCCAATTACGACAAACCCAAAATTAAATCCAATTTAATGTCCACTTAAATTAGTTCCGTTGATATTTTAATCCAATGAAAAGATCCAACATCTCAACTTTCCATATTTAATCGAAAAATCCAATTTACCGATTAAACAAGGGCCCGATACCATATCGGCCCGTCCATCCAATGGACTATCCTTAAGTAATCTAATTACTTATTTATCCTTCGAGATTGACGCCAAGTCAATCTCTCAACCTTCTCGGTGATTTGTGTGTGACCCTTTGGGTTCACCCTTAGCTACACTTGGGCCCGTGTCCCACAAGGGCCCATTACCATTGGTGGTCGTCTAGCAACGGTCCATGGCACTAGAGACTAGGTGAATGTTGGCATGAACATTTAAGCGCCGATTCCGTACAGGTACGGTCCTTCCGTCTACCGTCTCCCGGCCTTAGTCTAGGGTATGGAATTGGGCGTCAGTTCCCATCCTTGACAAGGCATCTATGCTTAATACTCGAGACTACGTATGCTTCATTGCGTCGACACAGGAAATCATTCCCTGTTCGACCAACCACTGTGGCCAAAGCTTTAAACAGCAATGAACATGTCTCCGAGTTCATAGGAGATACCTCTGTCACATACTCACAGGGGCCGAATTCTCCTCTTGGAATCCACCGTCCTCGCTACACATTCCGATTGCACTGGACAACGCTTATAATGATCATCTTACAGAATGATCACCTCTCGCCAGATGCAAGATACAATCGTCCTGTGCACGCTACTGTCATGATTCCTCAAGTCTGAGGACTACTCCCGTACTATCAGAACCGGGAAAAATCCAATCATACCAACCAAGCCTCCAAGGCTTCCATATGATGATCACCGCAAGCCAGTCCAGTCGACTCGACACCTGTCGATCAACCCATCAAGATCGTGTAGGCGTCCCACGCCTGTCGCCGATGAAACATGGCACTCATCCAATGAACACGACTCTTGATGCAAGTCTCAATAGGACTCTCGATGCCTTGTCTCGAGGTCCTCGACTTGGAATGTTTCAGACCCAACTCTCAATCAGTTGGTTTCATGACCACCATCCAATGCGTGGCCCAACTGCATAAGTTGTTATCCGTGGTCTTTGGGCTTGTTGCGATATAAGTAAAACACCGTTTTAACATATGTAAAAATGAGCGCAACAAAGTATGTACCATTGGTGACGAATACTCATTTTATTCATCACATAATATTACATTACATCAAGTTGTCAGATAGGTTACAAAACGCCAAACCTATTATCTTTCTGGTCACCTATTCTAACTGAAAGATTGTGGATCGTCCCGGGAAATAGCGTGAATGCAGAAGCACGGTATAAATTTAAATAACAAAATTTAAACATGCTTTATACGTAAAAATAAAGAACACGTTCAAGGGGTGTGCCCATGAAGTTCAGGTGTGTTTGGTGTTTCTCATGAATTAAAACACATGCAAGAAATCCTGGAGGCCATAGGATTTAAAATTAGAAGAAGAGACTAAAACGTAAAAAAGGGAATTACCGGTTCGTCGTTTTCCTCTTCTAACCGGTACTTGCGTTGTTCCCCGATTTGCACCAAATCTCGTATGTGAGATTCTCCAAATTGTGACATGCAATCCGCCCACGTATCTTGCACGTCATGCTAGCGAACGAACAAGTATTTATTTGGAGAGGACGGATCAATCACACGTTATTACTTAACGGGATTAATCCTCATTTTTTTGTTCAATTTGTTAACACAAAAGAACAAACTTGGAGAGAAAGAGAGAGAGGCGGACGAGAGAGGGAAACCGAGAGAGAGAGTGTTGTGTGTGTATTGTAGTTTCATCATCTCTCTAAAGGTGAAGGACTAGGAGTATTTATAGAGGAGGAGTTTAATCCTCTTCAAACTCCAACTCTAAAGAAGACTAATTTTACTAGGATTTTGACCTAGTCAAAGTCCTAGTCAAAGTAGTAATTTGACCTAGTCAAATTAATCCTAGCCATCCATCTCTCCTTTTAATCTCAACCATTAATTTAATTTAATGGAATATTTAAAACCTATTTAAATATTCCAAAGGGCAATAAATAAATATAATAAGTATAAATATTTATTCTAGGCCCATTAAATTAATTTTCTAATAAATCTAATTTATTAGATTAATCCCTTTTATCTAATAAAAGGAATTAATTCTCTCCAAGAAAATTAAGGACCCGATTAAATCCAATTTAATTATTCCATTTCTCCAAATATTTAATTCTAAATTAAATACTTAATGTGTGCGGATTGTGTGTGACCCTTTAGGTTCACCTTTCAGCTAGACTTGGTCGGATTCCTAGAATCCGCCCATTACCATGGGTGGCCCTCTAACAACAGTCTATGGCACTAGAGACTAGGTGAATATTCGGGGATGAACATTTAGGCTTTAACAGGTTCCCTTTTCCTTCTGTCTACGGTCTTACCACTTACGGTTTAGGGCACGGAAAATGCAGGTACCCATTTTGGACCTAAGTGTTGGTATTGAAGGACAAGCGGATCCGCCGGGAGCGCGAGCGGAAGCGAGAAAGCGAGAAATTGTGCACAAATTTAAATCTAATTTAAATATGCGAATTCCAAGGGGTTTACCCTTGGGTGTTCAACCGGGCGTTCGATGTAGGATGTGTAAATATTGAAAACATATATTTAAACACATAGGGCATAGATATATAAATGAAATCAATCAAAGCGTAATAAACCATTACCTTTGATTGTTTAGCATATGCTCCCGGCTACTAGCGTTGTTCCTTCTCCGGAATGCTCACGAAATCCAAACGTATGGATTCTCCAAAGGTGATCCACACTACACCGGAAGAAACACACGTTCTTCTTGCTAGAAAAGAACGGGTTTAGGAAGGAATCGGTTAAAGAGAAGAACACTATGAATTAGTGTTCTCTTAAACTTACTTTGTTCTTCGTCTTGATTCAAAATCAAGTGAAGAACACAAGTGTAAGAGAGGGAGAGATCACGAAAATTGAGAGAGAGGAGAGGATTTTTGTCTTCTCTTTTTACTAGAAAAAGATGAATACTGAATCACTTATGCTTGGTGTTGTATATTCTCATATATATACATAATTAATGTGATTATTAGAATGTGTCTAGGTTCATCCAAGGATGTCTAGATTCATTTCAATCAATCACCATCAATTCTTCAATCAAGCATACCAAAATTTATGGTATGATGAAATCATACCAAAAGGGAAGAGCTTGATTGGAGTTGATTTGTCTCTTTCCAAAAGAGACAAGTCAACATACCACCTAGCATGAAACATGGCTGATTTTGCTTCCTCCAAGGGAGCATGTCGGCCATGTTTAATTAAGGGAAGAAGTCCAACTTCTTCCTATTCCAAAATAGGAATTATTTCTCCTCTCGGGCATAATTTAATGGACCGGGTTTTATCGTAATCCAATTACGACGAACCCAACATTAAATCCAATTTAATGTCCATTTAAATTATCCCCGTTGATCTTTTTAATCCAATTAAAAGATCCAACATCTCAACGTCTCAACTTTTCATATTTAATTGAAAATCCAATTTACCGATTAAACGGAAGCCCGATATAATATCGGCCGGTCCATCCAATGGACTTTCCCTTAAGTAATCCAATTACTTATTGTATCCTTCGAGATTAACTCCAAGTCAGTCTCTCAACCTCCTCGGTGATTTGTGTGTGACCCTTTAGGTTCACCCTCAGCTAGACTTGGGCCCGTGTCCCACAAGGGCCCGTTACCATGGGTGGCCGTCTAGCAACGGTCCATGGCACTAGAGACTAGGTGAATTGGCGTGAACATTTAGGCGCTGATTCCGTACGGGTACGATCCTTCCGTCTACCGTCTCCCGGCCTTAGTCTAGGGTATGGAATTGTGCTTCGGTTCCCATTCTTGACTAGGCATCTATGCTTAATACTCGAGACTACGTATGCTTCATTGCATCGACACAGGAAACCATTCCCTGTTCGACCAACCACTGTGGCCACAGCTTCAAACAGCATGTACGTGTCTCCGAGTGCATAGGAGATACCTCTGTCATATACTGACAGGGGACGGATCCTCTTCTTGGAATCCACCGTCCTTGCTACACATTCCGACTGCACTGGACAACGCTTATAATGATCATGTTACAGAATGATCACCTCTCGCCAGATCCAAGATACAACCGTCCTGTGCACGTGACTGCCATGATTCCTCAAGTCTGAGGATTACTCCTGTACTATCGGAACCGGGGAAAACCAATCATACCGACCAAGCCTCCAAGGCTTCCATATGATGATCCCCGCGAGTCAGTCCAGTCGGCTCGACCCCAGTCGACCAACCCATCAAGATCGTGTAGGCGTCCCACGCCTGTCGCCGATGAAACACGACACTCATCCAATGAACACGACTCTTGACGCAAGTCTCAATAGGACTCTCGATGCCCTGTCTCAAGGTCCTCAACTTGGAACGTTTCAGACCCAACTCTTAATCAGTTGGTTTCATGACCACAATCCAATGCGTGGCCCAACTGCACGAGTTGTTATCCATGGTCTGTGGGCGTTGTTGCGATATAAGTTAAACACCATTTTAACAAATGTAAGATGAGCGCAACAAAGAAGGTACCATTGGTGACGAACACTCATCTTATTCATCACATAATAAAATTACATTCACATCAAGTTGTCGGATAGGTTACAAATTGCCAAACCTATTAGCTTTCTGGTCACCTATTCCAACAATCTCCCACCTGACCTAAAACCAATCACCCATTGATCTCGAACCTCTTATTCAGATGGTGAGTATGGGCAACTTGCGACATGGGCTTAGCAAGTGGATCTGCTATGTTTTCTGCGGAGCTGACTCGGTCCAACGGAACGTCACTCGTGCTATCCATCTCTCTAAGCAGATGGTAGCGTCTAAGAATATGCTTGGATCGTGATGAGATCTCGGTTCCTTTGCTAGCGCTATCGCCCCATTGGTTATCATCAAAGATAATTATAGGCTTACCCATGCTAGGTACTACATCCAACCCTTGGATGTAGCTCATCAACCAAACCACCCCTTAGCAGCTTCCAAAGCTGCTATGTATTCAGACTCTGTGGTGGAGTCCGCCGTGGTAGCCTGCTTAGAACTCTTCCAAGCGACCACGCCACCATTAAGTCTGAATACATAACCAGACTGAGACTTGGCATCATCGTCATCCGACTTGAAGCTAGTGTCGCTATAGCCTTCCAGTATCAACTCTCCACTGCCATAGATCAAGAACATGTCCTTAGTCCTTTTCAGGTACTTTAGGATAGTCTTGACTGCACTCCAGTGTGCCTCCCCGGCACACGACTGATATCGGCTAGTTACGCTCAAAGCGAAAGCCACATCAGGTCTAGTGCACTGAACAACATACTGTATGCTACCTACGGCTGAAGCATAGGGGATGTCCAACATCCTTTTAAGCTCCTCATCAGTCTTAGGAGACTGCTTCTTGGATAACTTAATTCCATGCCTCATAGGAAGGAATCCTCTTTTTGAGTTCTCCATCTTGAATCTCTTCAAGACTTTCTCAATGTACGAGGACTGGACCATCCCTAACATCCTTTTAGATCTATCTCTATAGATCTTGATGCCAAGGATGTAGGATGCCTCGCCCATATCCTTCATGGAGAATTGCGTTGACAACCAAGCTTTAGTGGTACCCAACATCTTAGCATCATTCCCAATGAGCAAGATGTCATCCACGTAAAGCACCAGAAACGCAACTGAGCTCCCACTGATCTTCTTGTATACACAAGGATCGGACTCGTTCTTCATGAAATCATATCCCCGTATGACTTCATCAAAACGTATGTTCCAACTTCGGGAAGCTTGTTTGAGGCCATAGATGGACCTTTGGAGACGGCAGACCTTCTGCTCTTCTCCAACAGTTGTGAAACCTTCTGGCTGATCCATATAGATCTCTTCCTCTACGAAACCGTTGAGGAAAGCCGTTTTCACGTCCATCTGCCATATTTAATAGTCATACCATGCTGCTATGGCAAGCAGTATCCGAATGGACTTGGCCATTGCTATGGGCGAGTAGGTTTCCTCAAAATCGACCTGGGTTGTTGAGTGTAACCTTTCGCCTCAAGCCTGGCTTTGAAGGTTGTAACCTCCCCGTCAGCTCCAAGCTTACGTTTGTAGACCCATTTACACCCTACGGGTTTAACCCCTTTGGGTGGATCTACTAGGGTCCAAACCTTGTTTGTACCCATCGAGTCCATCTCGGATTTCATGGCCTCAAGCCACTTGTCCGAATCAATGTCCGACATCGCTTCTCCGTACGTCTTTGGATCATTATCCAACTGACCGGTCAGGCCCAGAAATCCATACCTATCAGGTGCATGGGATACTCTGGCCGACCTACGGAGGACTGGAACAATATCAGTGGGAACCACTGGCTCAGATGTCACTGCCGCCTCATGGGGTACCTCACTTGATTCCTCAAGGAGTACCTCATCGCGTCGACTATCCGATGGAAAACCTTTTTCCCAGAACACTGCGTTTCACGAGACAAAAACCTTTTGCTCGGAGGGATCACGTCTTATTTCATCGACGGGTGACGAAGGTCGTCTAAGCAGTGTTAGTAGGTCAGCGTGCTAGGAAGCAGCTGACTGAGGTGACTCGCGGGAACAGTCTTACGGAGGACCTTGAGTATGGTCAGCAAGGTATGACGTGTATTCCCGGTTCCAACGATACAGGCCAAGTCCTTTGACTTGAGGAACTGCTGAGTTTACCTGTGCATCAGGTCTGTATCTTAGATATGGTGAGAGATTGCCAAAATACTCTTGATTAGTCATAAGCCATGTCTAGTGCAGCTCGGGTGTACAAAGTGACAGTAGTTTCCAAGAAAGGATCTGTCTCCTGTCAAAAGGTATTGACAGTTGAGTCTCATGTATGCTCTGTGTCTTGTCCCTGAAATCTGTGGCCACAGTAACTGAACAGAAGGGAAAGGTTTCCCTTGCGGCGTTTAGTAAGGACAGACCGACACTTAGGTCCAAAATGGGTACCTGCTTTTTTCCGTGCCCTAGACTCTAAGTGATGAGACCGAAGGCAGAAGGACAAGTGTACTGTTAGAGCCTAAATGTTCATCCCCGAATATTTCACCTAGTCTCTAGTGTCATGGACCGTTGCTAGATGGCCACCCATGGTAACGGGCGGATTCTAGGAATCCGACCAAGTCTAGCTGAATGGTGAACCTAAAGAGTCACACACTATCCACACACACTTAGTATTTAATTTGGAATTAAATATTGGAGTAAAGGAATGATTAAATTAGATTTAATCGGGTCCTATATTTTCTTGGAGAAATTAATTCCTTCTATTTGATAAAGGGAATTAAATTAATAATAGGATTTATTAAAAGGGTTGATTTAATGGGCTTAGAATAAATAATAATATTTATTTATTATATTATATTTATTCTTTTGGAATATTTAATGGGATTTAAATATTCCATTAAATTAAAATCAACGGTTGAGATGGAAAGGGGAGATGGAAGGCTAGGATTCGTTTGACTAGGTCAAACACTAGTTTGACTAGGTCAAAATCCTAGTCAAATTAGAGTACTTAGAGTTGGAGTTTAAAGAGGATTAAACTCCTCCTCTATATAAACCTCTAGCTTCCAACAATTGTAGGATGATGATTCTTGAAAACACACACAACACACACTCTCCCTCTCCATACCTCTCGTCCGCCCCTCTCTCTCTCTCCAAGAAGAAAATATTTTTTTCTTAGTTCTTTTTGTTCTTGGAACATTAGAACTTAGACGAACCAATACCGTTAATTGATAACGTGTTATTGATTCGTCCACTCCAAAATTATACACTTGTTCGTTGCTAGCACGACGTGCAAGATACGTGGGTGGATCGTGTGTCACGATTTGGAGGATCTCAAGAACGAGATCTCGGTGCAAAACGGGGAACAACGCGAGTAGCCGTTGAAGACGAAAACGATAATGGGTAGGTCTCGTTTTACTTTTTCGTGCCTCTTTAATTTTCAACTCTATGGCCTCCATGACTTCTTTACATGCTTTATGATCATGAGATACACCGAACGCCCGGGAACCTCAAGGGCACACCCCTTGAGCGTGTTCTTTTAAATTAAAAAGCATGCTTTATTTTTGTATGTTTATTTTTTATCGCGCTTCCGCATTCGCGCAATTCCCGGGACAATCCACCGATTTCTTTCATGAACCTGCATAAACTAGACCTCGAGTCCAGTTTATCTCCCACTAATCTCTTAACATATGCGGGGCAACCCCACACTTTCAAGTATTTGTAGGAGGCAGGCTTGTCATGCCATATCTCATATGGCATCTGGGATACCTTTTTAGATGGCGCCAAGTTCAAAACTTTGGCCGCCGTCTCAAGAGCGTATCCCTAGAAGGAGGGGTAGTTCGGTAAAACTCATCATGGATCGGACCATGTCCAACAAGGTCCAATTCCTCCTTTCAGACACACCATTAAGCTGCGGTGTTCCAGGAGGGGTCCACTGAGAGAGAATCCCATTCTCTTTTAGATAATCAGTAAACTCACCACTCAAATACTCTCCACCTCGGTCCGACCGAAGGGCTTTGATCTTTCGACCGGTTTGGTTCTCTACTTCAAGTCTGTTTTCCTTAAACCTTCCAAAGGCTTTAGACTTGTACCTCATCAGGTAAACATAACCATGCCGTGAGTGATTATCGGTAAAGGTTATGAAGTACGAGTACCCACCTCTAGCCTGAGTATTTAGTGGACCACAGACATCTGTATGGATCAAATCCAACAGACCACTGGCTAGCGTACTTTGTCCAACAAAGGGTTTTCTTGGTCATCTTTCCCTTTAGACAGGATTCGCAGGTCGGTAGGTTGTCCAAATCGTCTATTTCTAGACTCTTTGAGTCCACCAACCTTCTTATCCTATCTTTAGAGATATGACCTAATCTTGCATGCCATATCTGTGCGTTATTATGATCATCACGTTTTCGTTTGTGTTCTGCAGTCATAATCCAATTAGACTGTTGAAGTATGTACAGACCGTTGACCAATGTACCAAGCAGATGAGAAATACCATCTTTGATAATGAAAAAACCGTTTTTTATTGATGGTAAATTCATATCCCTCCTTATCAAGGACCGGGATGGAAACAATGTTTTTAATCATGCTAGGTACATAGAAACAGTCGTTCAGTACAATCCTAACATGACTACTAATGGCTAACTCTAGTGATCCTACGGCTTTCGCAGCAACGGCCTTGCCATCGCCTAGCCTCAGGATCATCTCATCCTTGGTTAGCCTTCTGCTTCTTTGCAGTACCTGTAAATCATTGCAGATGTGAGCACCACACCCGGTATCCAATACCCATGAAGCATAATTAGTTATCATGTTTACTTCAACCACAAACGTACCTAGGTTGGAGAGGAGTTATGGGCACTCCCTCTTCCAATGCCCTTTCCCTTGGCAATGGATGCATATATCATTTGCCTTGGACCATTGAGAACCACGGGCCTTCCCTTTCCCTTTTCTCGGTCCCACTGGGGCAACTAGGGCGCCTGGAGCGCGAGCAGGGGCCACAACCGTCTTCCCTTTTTCCTTCTTCCTCTTCCAGCGTCCGGCCCTCTTGCCATTCGCCTTGGAGGTCGAAGCCTCTCCTATCAATACCGCCAGTGCCGACTTGTGGGTCGTTGCCTCGTATTGAACCAGCATGTTGATCAACTCATGAATAGACTTCTCAAGTCCGTTCATGTTGTAGTTTACAACAAACGGGTCATAGGACGGAGGAAGCGACTAGAGGATCACGTCAATGTACATGTCATTGTTAAGCCCAGCCTTAAGGTTCTCGAGTTTCTCCACTAGGGAGAGCATCTTAACCCCATGACTTTGTACAGACAATCTTTCAGCAAGCTTGGTGCCAAAGAGTGCTTTTGTGGCGGCATATCTAATATGCTTATCCGAAACCACATAAACCTCGTTCATGCGGAGCATTATGGCGGAGACGTTGTCCAGCCTCTCATACTGCTTCTCGATGTCGTTAGACATTGAAGCCAGTATGATACTGCGTACTTTTCGGTTTTCCTCATGCCGTTTCTCGAACGTCAAACGTTCTTCTGGCGTGGACCCCTCCGGTAAGTCACTCGGCGGCGGCTCGTCCAAGAGGTAGCCTTGGTTCTCAAAACCGAGGACAATCTTCAGGTTTCTCAGCCAGTCCGAGAAGTTCATTTCGTTGAATTTATTGGTCTCAAGTACCATAGTTAATGGATTCTTAGACATATCTACATTAATAAAATGTAAAGCAGAAATCAACAGATGATGGTAATCTTATTGTTCAAGTTGAAGACTTGATCTTTTAGTCTTTAACCCTCCCCGCCACTCTCAAGCGGAGTTTCGGGAAACCATTTCCTAGTGGGCTTGGGATCCACAAGTGTAATCTCCATGCCCCACTTTTACGATTCACATGAAGAAAGCCTCGTGGGAGATATCCAATATCATTCTCATCCCATGAGATTTCCAAGATGTTTTGCCTCACCTATTCGCATGGTTCCGAGGACTCCAAGCGAACCATGTTACTCAGTGTTGGCCCGACCCATCAACCAAAATCATGCCTCAAACTATCGCCCCCCACGACTCGTGAGACAAGAAAACAGCGAGCGCAGTCTCTTTGTTCACAACAATGGTGCAACTTTCCCCTAGTCCAAGTGTACCACGACTCGTGAGACCACACTTAGGTAGTGGTAGCTTCCTCACCACATTGTTGTGGATGGAAGGCTCGGACAGATCAAAATATAATTTTGATCCAAGTCCGTTCTGGGCCTAATATTTAATTTGGTCTAACCAAATAGAGTTTAATGTACGACTGAGACCTCATCACATTACGGTGTTTTAGCATGCATACATATCCAATATTAAAGCGATAAATAAATACGCCGCATGCAGAAAAACATAGCATACCCTTGTTAGGATGATCACAAGCCCAACCTATGCGACCCACTGAGCCCGTAGTGAGTCTATGGTCTATCTAAGGTGGTCCTAAATTATTACAAAATAATATACCCATTGTCATTCCAATGGGCCTTGTAATGCTCTTGGTTCACGCCTTGATGCTTCACCTTGGGTCTCCGACTCCGACTCCATAAACTTGTTAAAATAGAAACCTCACCAATCCTATCTACTCTCATTACAAATGAAAGTAATACATTGGAAATAATAACAAGCCTTAACATCATGAGGCTGAAATACGGGAGATGATAGTCCTAAAAACAAGAGGCATGCAGTCGCCACCCAATAGTAATTTAAATGATCATACATTCATCCATACACAAGGTCTAGGGCTTTTGTGATCATCCTATGTTGATCCCATCAACGCACGCAACATAATTATTCCAAATAATCATGCATAAACCATGGATATTCCAAATATCCAAGTGATGTCCAACATCACAAAGCATAAATACATAAATAATATGCAAAGATTCAAATTTCAAATTTAATAGACATTACAAACAATACATCATGCATGTATTAATCCAAAATTAATTAAGCAAATTTGATCTAAGGAATAATCCAATTATTCCAAAATCAAAATGTGCAAAATTAATACATTTTCATAATAATGTGCAGAAAAAACAAAAAATCAAATTTTCCGAAAAACGTTGAAAAACGGCACAAAACGGCCCAGCAGTTGTGCCTGTCGGCCAACCGTGCGCACGCAGGCAGCAAACCTGCGCGCCCCGTGCCACGCTGGCCTCGGCCGGTAGCAACATGCCTGCGCACAACGCGCGCGCGCCTGCGCAGCATCCGTGCGCCCGCGATATGCGCGGCCGCCCCTACTAGCACACACGCTGGCAGGCACGCCGGGCAGGCGTGCGCGCCTACCAGCCAGTAACCGGTCAGCAGGGGCAGCAGCCAACCGCTGTCATTGCTGTCTGTTTTTTCATATTTTTCAACATCATTTTTCACCACAAAACAGTAATAATAAACTGAAAATGAGCATCTAATTCTAGATCCAATCTCAGAAAATTAGCATGCTTAATCTCCATCAAATTTAAACAATTGAATCATCATATTCATTCA
The DNA here is from genome assembly GCA_034509735.1 of Sesamum alatum. NCBI lineage: Eukaryota > Viridiplantae > Streptophyta > Magnoliopsida > Lamiales > Pedaliaceae > Sesamum > Sesamum alatum. Next base: position 7,460,443 of record JACGWO010000013.1, read on the forward strand.
TATATTCTTGCAATCTAACATGCCATTAAAGCCACAAAAGCAAGTAGATCATGCCAAGCACATAGATCTATAGTAAAAACATAAATAGTAGAAACATAACAACAAAAAAATAGTAGATAGTTCCTGGGCTACCGATGTATAAATAGTAGAAACATAACAACAAAAAACTAGATCTACGATCTAGGCTCCGAAATTAAAGAGAAAACCAAACATGTAATTTGAAGGACAAGCGGATCCGCCTGGGCGCGCGAGCGGAAGCGAGAAAGTGTAGAAGTGTGCGTAAATTTAAATCAAATTTAAATAAACGTGTCCCAAGGGGTGTACCCTTGGGTGCTCAACCGGACGTTCGATGTAGGATGTATTAATATTTAAAACATACATATAACATATAGGGCATAGATGAAAAGTTAAAACTATCAAAGCGTAATAAAATCGTTACCTTTGATGATTTTACGTATGCTTGGCTACTTGCGTTGTTCCTTTTTCTGGAATGCTCATGAAATCCAAACGTATGAATTTTCCAAAGGTGATCCACACCATACTGGAAGAAACACACGTTTCCTTTGCTAGAAGAAAACGGGTTTAGGAAGGAATCGGTTCAAAAGAAAACACTATGAATTAGTGTTATCTTAAACCTACTTTGTTCTTCCTTTTGATTCAAAATCAAGTGAAGAACACAAATGGGAAGGGAGAGAGATGGCCGAGAGTTAAAGAGGAGAGAGGGCCGAATTTTTGGTCTTCTTTTCCTTGAAAAAGATGAATAATGATTCTCTTACACAAAGTGTTGTATATACTCCTATATATACATAATTAATGTGATTATTGGAATGTGTCTAGGTTCATCCAAGGATGTCTAGATACATCCCAATCAATCACCATTAATTCTTCAATCAAGCCTACCAACTTTTAAGGTATGATCAAATCATACCAAAAGGAAAGGGCTTGATCGGAGTTGATTTGTCTCTTTCCAAAAGAGATAAGTCAACTTACCACCTTGCATGAAGCATGGCTGATTTTAGCTTCCTCCAATGGAGCATTTCGGTCATGCTCAATATGGGAAGAAGTCCAACTGCTTCCTATTCCAAAATAGGAATTATTTCTCCTCTCGTGTCAAAATTTAACGGACCGAGTTTTATCGAAATCTAATTACGACAAACCCAAAATTAAATCCAATTTAATGTCCACTTAAATTATTCCCGTTAATCTTTTAATCCAATCAAAAGATCCAACATCTCAACTTTCCATATTTAATCGAAAAATCTAATTTACCGATTAAATGAGGGCCCTATATAATATCGGCCCGTCCATCCAATGGACTATCCCTTAAGTAATCTAATTACTTATTTATTCTTCGAGATTGACTCCAAGTCAATCTCTCAACCTTCTCGGTGATTTGTGTGTGACCCTTTGGGTTCACCCTTAGCTAGACTTGGGCCCGTGTCCCACAAGGGCCCATTACCATGGGTGGTCATCTAGCCACGGTCCATGGCACTAGAGACTAGGTGAATGTTGGCGTTAACATTTAGGCGCCGATTCCGTACGGGTACGGTCCTTCCATCTACCGTCTCCCGGCCTTAGTCTAGGGTATGGAATTGGGCGTTGGTTCCCATCCTTGACTAGGCATCTATGCTTAATACTCGAGATTACGTATGCTTCATTGCGTCGACACAGGAAACCATTCCCTGTTCGACCAACCACTGTGGCCACAGCTTTAAACAGCATGAACGTGTCTCCGAGTGCATAGGAGATACCTCTGCCACATATAGACAGGGGCCGGATCCTCTTATTGGAATCCACCGTCCTTGCTACACATTCCGACTGCACTGGACAAGGCTTCTAATGATCATCTTACAGAATGATCACCTCTCGCCAGATCCAAGATACAGCTGTCCTGTGCACGCGACTGCCATGATTCCTCAAGTCTGAGGACTACTCCCGTACTATCGGAACCGGAAAAATCCAATCATACCGACCAAGCCTCCAAGGCTTCCATATGATGATCACTGCGAGTCAGTCCAGTCGGCTTGACCCCTGTCGACCAACCCATGAAGATCATGTAGGTGTGCCACGCATGTCGCCGATAAAACACGGCACTCATCCAATGAACACGACTCTTGATGCAAGTCTCGATAGGGCTCTCGATGCCCTATCTCGAGGTCCTCGACTTGGAATGTTTCAGACCTAACTCTCAATCAGTTGGTTTCATGACTACCATCCAATGCGTGGCCCAACTGCATGAGTTGTTATCCTGATCTGTGGGTTTTGTTGCGATATGAGTAAAACACTGTTTTAACATATGTAAAATGCGCGCAACAAAGTATGTACCATTGGTAACGAATAGTCATTTTATTCATCACATAATATTACATTACATCAAGTTGTCATATATGTTACAAAACACAAAACCTATTGGCTTTTTGGTCACCTATTCTAACATAATTAACACTTACCATTGTTGTTTTCTCGTAACGGCTACACACGTTGTTCCTTTTCTCCGAGATCTGTCGTTCGTCCACGCAAGACTCCAATGTAGGTGCTTCTAAACTCATTCACACCACTCCTTGGTTGTGAGATTCGTTCTCGTGCTAGCAAGGATCAAATCAATGGAAGAGGGTTTGAAAACTACACTATTGGTTAGTGTATTTTTCGATCTACCTTGTTCTTGACTTAGTTCTAAATCAAGAAGAACTTGAGAGATGGAGTAAGAGAGAGGGATGGACGAAATTTGTTGTGTTTCAAGAGAGAGAAATTGGCTTAGGATGTGTGCACAGGGTTATGGAAGAGTTGAAATCAAGTTGAGAGAAAAGGGAGGAAGATCTAGTCAACTAGGTAACTTTTCTATCTCCATCAACTTTCCATAAACCTCTCCACCACCTTCGACACGAATTTTCAGCATTTTCCTAATGCTTATAGTGGATTTTGACCTCGAAAACACAAGGTAAGTTGACCTAACCAAAGTCAACATGGGTTAGGTTTGGTGCATTTGGACGGGCTCAATTAATTTGTCCAACAAATTAAATTGAGCCCCATTGCTAATTTTGTTGGGATTATTATTTTATCTAATTAAGTTAAAAACCCAAAAAAGAAAGCCGAAGTGTTTTAATCTAATTAAATATTCACAAGCCCAAAATACACTTAATTAATTAACTGAATCTAATCCACTTAACTAATTAAGCCAAAACAAATATAATTAGTCCAACTAATTATTTCTAGCCCATTTCTAATTAATGAATCCAATCAATAATTAGAAAAACCCATCTACTAATTAATTAATGAATCCAATCCACTAATTAATTATCCGAAGCCCCTTTAAATTCCGATCAATTTAAAGGCCAAATCCAAAATTCAATTAATCTAATTAATTAATTTTTTTTATCATCCATCCAATGGATCTCTCCACATAAATGATCATTTATTTATGCTCTCCAAAAATTAATCTAATCCAATAAAATTAATTCATGTTTTTCGGAATTAATTCCAAATTAGTTCCATTGCATCCCAGTGATTTGTGTGTTACTCTTTAGAATCGTTTAGTTCGCCTGATGGGCCAGGATTGGATGGGAAATCTGGGCTTATTCGGGTCTATCAAGCGTTTAGTTTGCATGATTTAGGCCCATAAAAAATCTCCCAAGCACAGCGGAGCCCGAGATTAGCCTAGTTACTTGATCCAGGTAGGGAGGCCAAGATAACTCAATCCCGCAAGTGCCACTTTTTAGCTTGAATGTTCTTTTACGTTATTACCCCTGCTTTTTACAAAAAAGACTCAAATGACCTTCAAGTTACAAGAATTACGACACGACCAACCTCAATATCTGAGACATCAAAACCTGTGCTTGTTTGAAAATCGCTTTCCCCCTTCTCTGAAAATCAAAGTTCCCTCTTGTCCGAAAATTTTAGCTCAACTGACCATTTCCGCAAAATTCCCACAACGACAATGGCGCTAACTTCTCCCACCATCAAATTCCACTTATGGTGGAGTACCTATATTAAAAGTTGTACGGTTGAGTGGAGGTCCTCAATTGAATGAAGTTGTTGTTAGCTCTATTGAAACCGAGAAGCTAAGTCACCAAAAGAGTGAGTCTGTTAGGCTTGGGTATTCATCCGTTGGATTAACTTGTAATTGAGGTAAAATCGTATTCTTTTTCTTGTAACTTCTGTATCAATAAATACACATGCTAATAGTTCATACACCTATCATGCCTTTCGTTTGAGCTTTTTTACACAATCTGTAAGTTTGAGCTTACATTTATCGGAAGCTGTAATTCTTATTGGACTCTTTCATATGAAAGGATTTTTGTTGAGGATTGGAATTGCTCGTGATGAGTTGGCCTTGTTTGCGTTGCAAGAGTTCTTGGGGGAGACCGTGCAGTTTTTGATTTTGCCATATCGTTTTAGTCGCCGTTGTGTTAGTCTCTTACCTTCTTAGAAATCTTGCCACTTTGTTGCGCTATAGTCTTAAGAGTAGGATCCCTGATCAAGTAAAATCAATTAGACGTTTAACTGCTATAACACTACAAAAAAATAGAGGAATAGGAACGGATAGAGACGACCGTTGTAGTTGTCGTTCCAAATAGGAACGGTTGTAGGAACAGTTGTGGAACAGTAAACCGTTGATGACGTCACAGTCGTGTTAATTGTAATACAAATTAATAGGAACGAACCGACCGTTCCTATTAGAGTGCCAAAAATGGTGAGCCAATTTGTACACCTACAACCGTTCCTAAAGGGGACCTGATATATTTTGGACTTCAATTTGGAACACATGTGTGGGATTTGGAAGGGCTTGCCGACCGGGAACACTTACCGTTACTATATGTGTTCCAAAGACCAGGTCTATTTGGACGGGTGGACCGACCGTTCCAACATGTAGTCCTACAGAAGACCCTTTTACGCCATGGAAAAAAATGTAATGCAATTACCATTCCAAATTATGGGTATATAGTAAGTGCAATATTGTTAGGAGTACCGTTCCAAATTGTACTCCAAGTAGGAACGGTCCTTTTGGGTGTGCCTCATACCGTTCCTAATATGCGCTAACGGCTATATTACAACGATAACATTACCGTTCCTGTTTCCTCTCCTTAGACCGTTCCTAAAGCTGGAACAATGGCTATATTTGAACTGCTAGTTTTGTGTTTCAAATAATATTTCAATACCCGTTCCAATATTTTCTATATATATGTCCCCCTTCTTTGTTATTGTTCTTATATTTACTCTCCAACACATTTTGTTGTAACTCCCCCTCCCCCCTTGATTCTTTATACGGAAAATCGAACATATCAATTACCGAGCGCGAATTTTTGTGTCTGGCTATGATTATGTGTCTGGCTTGTCAGACCGTTTTTTTGATGTAGTTCATGTTGCGGACCAACCTTTGTGGAATGGTTGCTCCACCTCTCAGTTGGCGTCAATTGCCTCTTTGGTGAATATCAAGGCCGAAGGGGGTTTTTTCGAGCATACATATGATCGGTTATGCTAGTGGGTTGATACTGTAATGCCCGCGATTACACTTTCCCCAGCCGATTATTACAATACGAAGAAATTGATAAGAGAATTGGGTTTACCAGTTCAGAAGATTGATGCTTGCAAAAACGGTTGCATGTTGTACTGGAAGAACGATATTGATTTGGAATATTGCAAGTTCTGTGTAGACGCTAGGTACAAGCCCACCAGGGACAGAAATCTTAAACGCAAGAAGTCCCCATATGCCATTCTTAGGTATCTACCGATTACCCCTCGGCTGCAGAGGTTGTATGGGTCAAATGTCACAGCAGAGCATATGACTTGGCATGCAAGCCATCAGACGGAGGAAGGATCCATGTGTCATCCTTTCGATGCAGAGGCTTGGAAGCATTTTGGCCGGACGTATCCTGATTTTGCAGCTGAACCGAGGAATGTTAAACTTGGGTTTTGCACGAATGGGTTTGCACCGCTTGGCCAGTATGGTAAAATTTACTCATGTTGGCCCGTGATACTTACACCGTACAATCTTCCACCGGGAATGTGCATGAAGTCTGAGTATATGTTCCTAACGATGGTGATCCCTGGCCCATCGAATCCCAAACGTCTTATCGATGTCTACTTGGAGTCGTTAATCGAGGAGTTGTAGAATTTATGGCATGTGGGTGTACATACGCACGATACTGCGACAAACCAGGCATTCATGATGCATGCCCCATTGATGTGGACAGTGAACGACCTTCCTACTTATGGTATGGCGTTTGGATGGAGTAACGTCGATGTTATGGGGTGTCCAGTTTGTATGGAGGAGACACAGACATTCTATTTACAGCACGGTCGGAAGGCTTGCTATTTTGACTACCACAAGCAATTCCTACCACTGGTTCATCCTTATCGCAGGAACAAGAAAGCCTTCACTAAAAATCGAATGGAGAGGAAGGTTGCACGTCCGAGGCTGACTGGAGAACAGATCCGAACCCGTGTAGATGCATGTGTGGCTGTCGAACAACCATTGAGTGAACCAGAAGGCTACGATGTCGACTATAAGTGGACGAAGAAAAACATATTCTGGGAGCTTGAATACTGGGGAACGCATCTAATACGACACAATCTTGATGTCATATATATTGAGAAGAATGTGTTCGATAATATATTCAATACTGTGATGACATCAAGGGAAAAACGAAGGACAATCTAAATCCACGGACGGATCTGAAGATCATATGTAATCGGCCGGAGCTTGAGGTGGACGAAAGGAGACCGAACGTGATGCCCAAGGCAGTATATACACTGACGAAGGAGCAAAAGAAGAAGATATATGAGTGGATTCGTTGTCTTAGGTTTCCTGATGGGTATGCCTCTAACTTGGCCCATTGCGTCGACCTGAAGGAGTTGAGGATACACGACATGAAGAGCCATGATTGTCATGTATTCATGCAGAAATTGATTCCGGTTGCTTTCCGTGAAATGCTTCCAGAGCACGTGTGGAAGGCCTTGACGGAAGTGAGCCTTCTATTCCAGATCCTATGCTCAACAACACTAGATGTGGCCAAGGTAAAAGAATTGGAAGATAGTGTAGCCGTCATCATGTGCAACCTCGAGAAAATTTTTCCTCTTTTCTTTTTCAACTCAATGGAGCATCTAATTGTTCACCTTCCATATGAGGCGCGCGTTTGGGGCCCCGTGCAATACAGGTGGATGTACCCATTTGAAAGGTAATTAAATAATTAATACTGTTAAATATATATTTATTATTTGCATTTTAATAAATTGTCATATGAATAAATTCCTACGCGATTTGAAGAAAAAGGTGAAAAACAAAGTACACGTCGAGGCGTCAATTGTAGAGGTTTATATTGTCGAAGAAATCGGACTTTTCTCCTCTCACTACTTCGAACTGCACATTCTCTGCAAGCGAAACAGACTCGGTCGGAACGATGATCTCACGAGCAACGACGATCGAATAGTTTGGTCCATTTTCAATAACCCAGGCCGAGCAAGTGGAGCCTCGAAGAAGAGATGGCTGAGCGAGGAGGAACTTCATGCTATCGTGACATACGTCTTGTGTAATTGTGAAGTAGTTGCACCGTACTACGAGTAAGTATCTTATACAAACATAATTATCTCGTATGAATCATTTCAATTTCAATTACTTGTATATTTATAACTATCAGTTTTACTATAATAGGTCATTCCTGAATGAACTGTTCGAGCAACACAATTCGGTGGACCTGATAATTGATCAACTAGTGGTGACACAATTCAAGGATTGGTTCAAGGCTCGTGTAAGTATCATCGATTTCTTGTAAATGCGATATGCTCATTAATTTGTAATGATTGGTTCAATTGCTATATATATCATTAATTGTAGGTGAAACCCGAATTGAATCACACAAATGAGGAATTGTTGAAGTTGCATTATTGGGGGCCAAGAGCAGAAGTGACGACATACCTATCTTACTTCATCAATGGCTTCAATTTCCACACTGAACGTCACAATGTCGGGAAGTCAACAATGAATTGTGGTGTTTGTGTCAAAAGCTCATCATATAGAGACACGGATTCTGACTTCTACCAGATGTTGTAATAGATAACCAAACATTTGAACTGCATGACCCAACGGGAATACAATTGGTCGTTAATCATGGAGCAGGGCCATCGCGCTCGCCAGACAGTGAATCCGAAGATCAAGATGAAGATAGCTTTGACGAGGCTGAGTCCGATGAAGAGACTTATTGAATTTTTCAAAAAAATTCTGTAATTTTTTCATTACAAATATTGTAAAAATTGTACTCGATAGATGTATTTTGATTATTCTAAGAAATCAGAATAAATTTTAAAAATGGGTATGGAAATTTGATTCTAACAACCGTTCCTAATACAGGTAAAACTATTTGAATAGGTGCCAAACAAAAAACAACGAGAGAATTTGAATTAGGAACGGTCAAAATTTATCAGGACCGTTCCTATTTAAGGTACAATTTTTCAAATATGGCGGCTAATAAAAAAAAATGAGCTAATCAAGAAAAATGAGAGAAATTTGAATAAGGAACGGTCAAATATTAAAGGGACCGTTCCTATTTGAGTTACAATATTTCAATTATGGCGCCTAATTAAAAAAAATAAGGGAAATTAGAATTAGGAATGGTCAACTTTTACACTGACCGTTCCTATTTGAGATACAATATTTCAAATATGGCGGCCAATCCAAAAAAATTGAGGGAAATTTGAATTAGGAACGGTAGGTGAAAACTAAACACCGTTCCAACCTGAAGTCCAATATTTTGTTTTGGCGCCCAATGAAAAATTGGTGGGAAATTCAACTATTGGAACGGTCCGCTTATACATGACCAGTCCAAATGTTAATAGGAACAGTAAATACGTGCGTGTATTAAAACGACATCGTCCTTTTCGTTGGGAACGGTATCGGGAACACCTTTTCTATTAGGTGACCGTTCCTAATATTACAATTCCAACCAATTTGTCCGATATCTCAATATCCGTCAGCCGGATGGACACTATTTTTTAACACATAAAAGGTTATGGATATGAATTGATGTCCAACGGTATGATTTTCAATCAACAACCCAGATTTAAGGATGCATCTGTTTTTGTTATGATGAATACTGACTGGATACGATACCTCGAGATCCGCACACCGAAAATATTTCCAAATGACATGTAATGTATTCTTTTGAGTGTTATATCATATCTAACGGTCGGATTAGAATTTTGACGGTCTGATTGTGGCCTGCAGTACAACAATATAGGATGCTAGTTACATCTATGAAATACTAACAAACATAAATTTACAAATATACTTCATATTTTCAACGTGTGTCTATTTTTTGAAAATTATTATAGATTTTTAAAATCTGTAAACATCCAATTGTATACATTTATTTAATAAAATAAGTGTTCAGAACGTGTTTTTCTTAATTGATATTTATTATCTAAGAAGATAAAAAAAAAAAAACAATTGCAATACACATAGGAACGGCTCTATATGAAAGTAGGAACGGTAACTATGTGAATGTCTAAAAACGACATCGTTTCTTACTTTGGGAACGAGGTTGGGAATACATGTTCTATTAAGTGACTGTTTCTATTAGTACAATTCCAAGTACTAAGTATTTAGAATTGATATGGGAACGGCAATTTGTAATTTAGGAATGGTGGGAATTGTGAACGGTTAGGCGAATGGTAGTACTACTAAGTTATCGTTCCTATTTAGGTTAACATCATCAAAACGACATCGTAGTATGGCGAATACGACGTCATTTTGTTTTGTTGGACCGGGGATAGGAACCGTCATGGAAAATATGACCATTCTAAAAGATTATATAAATTAACCCCTTGGCTCATTTTTTTCTCACTTTCTCCTCTCTCACTCTCTCTCTCTCTCACAAGCTGTCTCTCTCTCTCACTCCGCCCCTTCAGTAATCCGCCGCCGACCATCCTCCTCCATCGCCGCCTTAGAGCCAGTCCGCCACCGCCAGCCGTCACAGTCCGTTGCCGCCATCATCCGCCTCCATCGTTGCCGCAATCATCTGCCATCGTCGCCGCCATCATCCGCCTCCGTCGTCGCCGCAAGTAGGGTTTCTACCAAAACCCTTTTTTTTTTTTTTTTTGTATTTTGTCTATTAAAAAAATATTTCTTTGTCTATTTTCTATAATTTTGAAATAATTTTGGGCATTTTTTGTAATAGTATGTAATGTTGGGGTTATTCTGTAATTGTATGAAATTTTTCTGCATTTTCTGTTATTGTTGTATGCAATTTATGTAATGTTAGGGGTTATTGTATGCAATTAGTTGTAATTATTGTGAATTATTGTGAATTTTGTGAAGTTTCTGTAATATTGTGGAATTTTGTGAATTTTCAGTAATTATTCTGAATTTTTTGTTTGTTTTTTTTTTCTTGAATTTTCTGTAATTATTTCTGGAATTTTTTGTTTTCTTTGTGAATTTTATGTAATTATTAGAAAATTAAGAAAATAATTAGAAATTTTATATAATTATTAGAAAATAATGTAATGAAAATTCTTAGAAAAATCGAAAAATAATGTTATGTAAAATTCTATACGAAACTGTTTTAAAAATTCTGAAAATTTTAATTTTTTCTGTTTTAAAAATCTGGAAATTTTCATTTTTTCAAATTATGAAAATTTTCTAAATTTTTCTAAATTGTATGTAATTTTCTGTAAATTTTAAAAAAAAAATTGGGTAATTTTCTATGATATATGAAATTTCTGAAATATGTGAAATTTTTTATGTAATATATGAACTTTGTTAATTTTCATAAATTTAAAAAAAAAATTGGGTAATTTTCTATGATATTTTGTAAGAATATAGATAAATATTGATATTTAGTATAAATATATAGGAAAATAGAAGGATTTAGTGCAATTTTAGGATAAAATATGGTATTTAGTATAAATATATAGAAAAATAGAAGGATTTAGTAAATATTGTAGAAAATTTTTAATAACAAAATTGGGATTCATTATACATTTGTTAAATAATTTTAGGATTTAGTTTGCATAATTATTTTAAAAATTTAGAAAAATTATCATTATTCAAATAAATTGATACTAATATTTTTTTAAAAAATGCTAGATCATGTCTGGTCGGGATTTTTCCACCTAGAGGAGGTGGATGTGGCCGCGGTCGTGGTCGTGGTCGTGGTCGTGGTCGCGGTCGCGGTCGCGGCGAACCAGCTATACCGCCGGCCGGGTGTTGCTTCCCAAGATGAGGAAGCAGTGTTCCGACCACCACCACCACCACTGCAGAGCAGACACCCTCACCACCTACGCCGGATCAGCAGCACCGGCGGTCAATCCGACCCGTCCATGGGCTGCACCACCACCACCACCCCCCACCGGCCCTACCACTCCCACCACCATCCGCGCGTCAGTACATCACACTCGCCAATGCGAGGTATATTTATATTTTAAATTTTTTTTGTAATTTAAATTAATATTTTAATGTCATACTAATTATTTTATAATTTCAGTTCTGATCGGAAGATCCACGAGTGCATGTACGCGGTTGTGCGAGGACACTATCCCCATTCTTGGGGCAGTTTGTGCAAGGTGCTATCAGAGCACCAGCTTTTCTGGTTTGAGAGTGTAAAGGTAACGACAATTATTTTTTATTTTTAAATATTTTAACAATCTACTGTAATGATATATGTATATTTTTTTTAATACAGATGACGTACTGGTGGGACGCCGATGACGAGTCGATGTTCAAGATTTTCCACGTTTGGGTGGGGAAGTTCCTCAGGAAGAAGTTCGTCCTCGCCAGACAGTCCCTGCAGAAGCCGCTATGGCTGGCGAACGAGGTGTGGCGGCAGCTCCTCCTGTACTGGGAGTCCCTAGAGTTCATGTAGGAGTGCAAGGAGAACAAGGCGAACCGGAACGCCAACCCAGCCGCATCCGCTACTGTGTACCGCGGGGGATCTGTCTCCGTCGGTATGCACAAGCGGACATTGGTAAGATATCTAATGTAATTTCAATTATTTATTACTATTAAATTAAAATTGTAATAATTGTTTCCCATTTCTTTTTACAGGAGGAGCAGCTCGGCCGGCCAGTGAAGCAGATGGAGTTATTCTCCAGATGTTACAAGAAGAAGGCCGACGGCGGTTGGAGCGGGTCGAGGGTAGCGAAGGTGGCGGTAAGTTGTAATTAATACATTCTACTTTATTTTTTTAAATGTTCTAATTTATTGTAATTATTTTTGCAGGAGATGTTCCAGAAGATGATGGAGGATTATCAGTCTCAGGCCCCGTGCAATCCTGAGGATCCTGCTTCCGAATCAGAGGGCTCGGTGGCGCAGACCGAGCAGCAGATGTGGCTCACTTGCGTCGAGGGCAAGAACAAGGGCCGAGTATTTGGTCTTGGTTCTGAGGCCTTGGGTCTCAGCCAGACCGTTACCTTGCCATCACCACCGCCACTGCCACCGCCATCGCCCGCTCCAGAGCTAGCACCTTCATCAAACATGGAGGGTTGGTTGGTCCACCTCGAGGAGATGATGGCGGACCTGATGGGCATGATGAAGGACATGCAGACCAGTCGCTCCGGCGCCGGCCTGTCACGGCCTCTAGAGACCCCACCCTTCCAGACATTGACGAGATGGACGTGGAGTAGATTGTGTATTTTTTTTATTTTGATTTTTTGTAATTAAATCGGATAATATTCGTATTTAATATAATTTTTATTTCTAAATTATGCATTTTTTCATATTTAAATATTAATTATATAATCGAAATATTATTAATAATTAAATTTATATTTAAATGATAATAATTATTACTAAAAAAAATTAATAATTCATCTGTTAGGAACGGTACTTTAGACGGCAATTGCAGCTCCAAATACTGGTCCTATATTTGACTATTTAAAAATATATACCGTTCTCAATGCCGATGAAAAAACCATTCCAAAAACAGAAGCCAACCGTTCCTAAAAATGGGACTTACCGTGCCTACATATATTCCAAAATCAATTCTTTCGTGGTTAGGCTTTCGTTCTAAAGAAAATATCAAAAATCGGTCCAAAATGGTATTCCAAAGTTAGAGTGCAAAAACCGTTCCTAAATCATGAGACAAAATGTATTCCAGTTACCGATCCTAATGTATACAACCTACCGTTCCTACATGTATTCCAGATACCATGCTAAATTGTATCCACAACATAGTGTGACAATTCCAAAATGTGTTCTAACTACCGTTCCTATATGCGCGATTTAATTTCGATGCTACCGTTCCTAAAGTTTATAAGGTGTTCCAAATACAAAAAATATAAATTTATACGTACAAATGTAATTAGGAACGGTAGCACGAGAATATGCCAAAAAATCGTTCCCACGTAGAAACGGTATCTTCATTACCGTTCCTAATAATTAGGATCGCCTCTTATTGCCACTGATAGCCTCCCATTCCTCAACCATTCCTAATTGCAGTCCAAAAGGTTCAAGTGAAGTATTTACCGTTCCAAAAATTAAAAAAACCGTTCCTGTTTCTGTTTCAATTCTCATTTTTTTTTTTGTAGTGTAAGCAACACTGGTTGTATGAATAATCTATACATGAGTATGGATGTGTTTGTCCGGTTCTGCTATTTGTTGAAGCACTTGGGTGGTCTCCGCAGATCACGCAATGTTGCTATAGATGAACAAGTTGTTGTCTTTTTAATGGTCCTTAGTCATCACACGAAGAACACGGTAGTGAAATTCTATTTTAGTCGAAATGGTCGAACTATCAGTAAGTATTTCAATCATGTATTGAATGTCGTCTTGAAACTTTATTCCATGTTACTCGTTAAGCCTACCCTGTCGAGGAAGCCAGTACATGCCCGATGTGGAAATGTTTCAAGGTACTACAACTGTCTGTAATTATCCATTTAACTGTTCTGTTTCAGCTTCACTTGTTTGTTAGAATAGGTGACCATGTAAGTCAATTTTGGCAGGAATATGTAACCTATGTCTAGACAATTTTTTAGGTATTTGATAAAACCATTTATGAATAAAGAAGTGAAAATTCATATGGCAATACTTTGTTTACGTTCACTTATCTGCATTTATATTTCTGTTCACTACGCAAACAAAGCCCACAGACTGAGAAACGATTTCGGGGACTGGGACTACGCTTGGAGGTAGGTCCATGAAATCAGTCTTACCGAATCAGTCCGGAAATCTCCAAGTCAAGGAATCCCGAAAATGGGTACCGGGATTCCCTTTGAGACTTGCACTAAGCATCTGCTGTCGTATTTCATCGACGGGTGACGAAGGTCGTCTAAGCAGTGTTAGTGGGTCAGCATGCTAGGAAGCAGCTGACTGAGGTGACTCGCGGGAACCGTCTTACGGAGGACCTTGAGTATGGTCAGCAAGGTATGACGTGTATTCCCGGTTCCAACGGTACAGGCCAAGTCCTTTGACTTGAGGAACTGCTGAGTTTACCTGTGCATCAGGTCTGTATCTTAGATATGGTGAGAGATTGCCAAAATACTCTTGAGTAGTCATAAGCCATGTCTAGTGCAGTTCGGGTGTACAAAGTGACAGTAGTTTCCAAGAAAGGATCTGTCTCCTGTCAAAAGGTATTGACAGTTGAGTCTCATGTATGCTCTGTGTCTTGTCCCTGAAATCTGTGGCCACAGTAACTGAACAGAAGGGAAAGGTTTCCCTTGCGGCGTTTAGCAAGGACAAACCGACACTTAGGTCCAAAATGGGTACCTGCATTTTCCGTGCCCTAGACCCTAAGTGATGAGACCGAAGATAGAAGGACAAGTGTACTGTTAGAGCCTAAATGTTCATCCCCGAATATTTCACCTAGTCTCTAGTGCCATGGACCGTTGCTAGATGGCCACCCATGGTAACGGGCGGATTCTAGGAATCCGACCAAGTCTAGCTGAATGGTGAACCTAAAGAGTCACACACTATCCACACACACACTTATATTTAATTTGGAATTAAATATTGGAGTAAAGGAATGATTAAATTAGATTTAATCGGGTCCTGTATTTTCTTGGAGAAATTAATTCCTTCTATTTGTAAAGGGAATTAAATTAATAAATAGGATTTATTAAAGGGTTGATTTAATGGGCTTAGAATAAATAATAATATTTATTTATTATATTATATTTATTCTTTTAGGCTTTCGGAATATTTAATGGGATTTAAATATTCCATTAAATTAAAATCAACGGTTGAGATGGAAAGGGGAGATGGAAGGCTAGGATTCGTTTGACTAGGTCAAACACTAGTTTGACTAGGACTTTGACTAGGTCAAAATCCTAGTCAAATTAGAGTTCTTAGAGTTGGAGTTTAAAGAGGATTAAACTCCTCCTCTATATAAACCTCTAGCTTCCAACAATTGAAGGATGATGATTCTTGAAAAACACACACAACACACACTCTCCCCTTCTCCTTACCTCTCGTCCGCCCCTCTCTCTTTCTCCAACAAGAAAATATTTTCTTAGTTCTTTTGTTCTTGGAACATTAGAACTTAGATGAATCAATACCATTAATTGATAACGTGTTGTTGATTCATCCACTCCAAAAATATACACTTGTTCGTTGCTAGCACGACGTGCAAGATACGTGGGTGGATCGTGTGTCACGATTTGGAGGGTCTCAAGAACGAGATCTCGGTGCAAAACGGGGAACAACGCGAGTAGCCGTTGAAGACGAAAACGACAACGGGTAGGTCTCGTTTTACTTTTTCGTCCCTCTTTAACTTTCAACTCTATGGCCTCCATGATTTCTTTACATGGTTTATAATCATGAGATACACCGAACGCCCGGGAACCTCAAGGGTACACCCCTTGAGTGTGTTCTTTTAAATTAAAAGCATGCTTTATTTTTTCGTATGTTTATTTTTATCGCGCTTCCGCATTCGCGCAATTCCCGGGACGATCCACCGATTTCTTTCATTGTTACCAAGTGCGCGCGCACGCAGACGGAGGAGTCTGCGCGCGCGCGCCCGGCCAGGCAGCGCCTGTGCGCGCGCAGGGGCGGCAAGCTGAGCCTGCTGGCCTGTGCGCGTGCTGGCGGGCCGCTGCCGGCGGCTGCTGCTGCTAGGGTTTCAAAACCTTAGCAGTGTTTTTTCTTTTATTTTTTAATTATTTTCAGTTTTAATTTTGAATTAATTCTGAAAAAAATCATTTTTGGTTCAATTATGCCTATTTTTCTAAAGACATTATTTTAGGAGTAAAATAAATTGGATTTGGAATCCCAGGGTTATTTTACTTAAAATAATGAGGAAAGGTTTTCCTAAAACGAGAAAATAATATTACCAATATTTGTGTTTTATTTTTCACACGTTGTGCACATATTCATTTATTATTTTGGATATTTATGATTGGAAATCATATGTTGTTGGTATATTGTAATTATATGATTGGATCAGGTGATTATGTGTGTTGGATGGAAATGGATGATCGCGAGCCCTAGACCGGATGTATGGTTTATTTTCTGTTGGGCTTGTGTGCCTCTTTTACTACTTTCTCCTTCTTTCTTTCTAGTTGCCTTGGAATAATGAGGCATTTTTGCCTCCCTCCTTATGTACTCCCCCCGGGTTTTCGCTGGGGTTTCTATTTTTAATATGTAATGAGAGTAGACTAGGAGTGAGATTTCTATTTTTGTAATTGGTGGAGAAGAAGGAAGGACCACATGGAGAGCCCAGACGGGAGGCCCCTTGGAGTTTTTCCATGAAGTAAAGAAAGAGAAAAAGAGACCAAGGCCCATTAGCATGATGATTGGGTTACTATTAATGTAATAGTATAGGACCAACCCTAGATTGACCATAGATCCACTGCGGGCTCAGTGGGTCGCATAGGATTCGGGCTCGTGATCATCCAACAGGGGCGTGCTAGGCTTTAATTTTGCATGTGGTTATGATGATGGATGAATGGGTTGTTTATTTATCATATAACTACTATGGATGGTTTATTTACGCATTATGGATGTATGTGTAGATATTTATTTATTTGAGATCTCGGTCATTTCCTACTCTCACATTGGTTGGACCAATGTCAAAATATTAGGCCCTAGACAAAGTGGACATAAACTCTAGGAGTTTGTCCATGCCTTCCAATCCATGGCATAGTGAGGAAGCTGCTTTGGGTCAATAGCGTGGTCTCACGAGTCGTGGCATGTTATTGTACTTAAAGGAAGCTGCACTATGTCATGAACGAAAACAGGCTGCTGCTACCTGTCTCACGAGTCGTGGGGGTACCAGTGGGTCCGTGGCTCGGTCGATTGGGTTGGGTCTAACGCCCAATTAACATGATTCGCTTGGAGTCCTCGGGATCATGTGAAAGGGTGAGGCAATAATCTTGGGAATCTCGTGGAACGAGAATGGTATGGAATACCTCCCACAGGATCTTTTCCATGCGAATCGTAAAAGCGGGGTATGGGAAAAATCGCTGTGGATCCCAAGCCCACTTGGAAAGGATTTCCCGAAAATCACGTTTGAGAGGATCGTGTTTTCGTATAAATAGTGGGAGGATTAAATGACTAAAGTCCATGCATTTAATTATTTTATCAAACCACCGTGTTTTATTTTCTGCTGATCGTGCGCTGTTTTCTAAAATGTAGATTTTAAAATATCTAAGAACCCACTTTCCACCATTCTTGAGACAAACAAATTCAATGGAACAAACTACAACGACTGGTTGCGCAATCTCAGGATAGTCCTAGATTACGAGAACCAAGGCTACGTCATGGACGAGCCTCTCCCTAGGACCTTACCGGAAGGATCCACGCCAGAAGAACGTGAGACGTTCGAGACTTGGCATAAGGATAACCGAAAGGTCCGTAGCATCATACTTGCTTCGATGACCAATGAGATCCAGAAGCAATATGAAAGGCTAGACGATGTCCCTTCCATTATGGCTCGCCTTAAGGATTGCTATGCAGTCCCGGACCGGCATACTAGGTATGTCGCGACCAAGGCGTTCTTTGGAACGAAAATGACAGAAGGATCCTCTGTATAAGAGCACGGGGTTAAAATGCTTACCCTGGTGGAAAAGCTCGAGGACCTAAAGGCAGGTCTCGATAATGAAACGTACATAGATGTGATCCTTCAGTCACTCCCACCCTCCTTTGACCAATTTATCGTCAACTACAACATGAAAGCACTTGAGAAGGGCATTCATGAGTTGATCAATATGTTGGTGCAATACGAGGCAACGACTAAGAAGTCTACGCCTTCGGTATTGTTTGGAGGTGCTTCGACTTCCAATACGAAAGGCAAGGGTGCCGGACGTTGGAAGAAGAAGAAAGGGAAGGGAAAGGCCGTCAAAGCAACTACGAACACTAAGAGTGTTCCCATTACCAAAGAGGGGAAAGGCAAAGGAAAGGGAAAGGTTGTCTCCAAGCAACAGTCAAAGGCATATGACATATGTATCAACTGCCGTGAGAAAAGGCATTGGAAGAGAGAGTGCCCCAAACTCTTCTCGAACCAAGGTATATATGTGATCGAGGTTAATATGGTCACTAGTTCTGCCTCTTGGGTATTAGATACCGGCTGTGGAGCTCACATTTGCAATGACTTGCAGGTGTTGAAAAGAAGCAGAAAACTGGGTAGCGGGGACATGATCCTGAAGCTTGAGAATGGCAAGGCCATCTCGGCAGAAGCAGTAGGATCCGCCACTCTAGTGATTAGTGATAGTATTAGCATAGATTTAGAGCAAGTTTATTTTGTACCCAGTATGATTAAAAACATCATTTCAATTCCATTGTTGGACAATAGTGGTTATGAGTTTAGAATCAATAAAAATTGCTTTTATTTGATGAGGTGTGGAATTGCTCATCTACTTGGTACATTGCATAACGGACTCTATATCTTGCAACAAACGAATTTCGTCCTCAATGCACAACACAAACGAAAATTAGATAATAACGGGAACGCACGTCTGTGGCACGCTAGGCTAGGTCACATATCCCAAGATAGGATGAAAAGGTTGGTAGACTCAAAGAACCTAGAGGTTGGGGACTTGAGTGATCTACCAACTTGTGAGTCCTGTCTAAGAGGGAAAATGACCAAGAAGCCCTTTGTAGGACAAAGCAGGCTTGCCACAGGTCTGTTGGACTTGGTCCATACAGACGTATGTGGACCACTAAGGACGCAGGCCCGAGGTGGGTTCTCCTACTTCATAACCTTCACCGATGATTATTCACGGTATGGTTATGTTTATCTGATGAGGTACAAGTCTGAAGCTCTTGAGATGTTTAAAGAATTCAGACTTGAAGTGGAGAACCAAACCAACTGCAAAATTAAAATCCTTCGGTCGAATCGAGGCGGTGAATACCTTAGTACGGAGTTCCTAGATTATCTAAAAGAACATGGTATAATATCAGAATGGACACCTCCAGGAACACCACAGTTAAATGGTGTCTCTGAAAGGAGGAATCGAACCCTGTTGGACATGGTTCGGTCCATGATGAGTTTTACCAAATTGCCCTTATCGTTTTGGGGCTATGCACTAGAGACGGCGGCCAAATTATTGAATTTAGCGCCTACTAGTGCATTGACCCGAACGCCATATGAGATATGGCACGGCAAGCCTGCATCCTACAACTACTTGAAAGTGTGGGGTAGCCCCGCATACGTCAAGAAGTTAGTGGGAGATAAGTTAGAATCTAGGTCTAGCTTATGCAGGTTCGTTGGATACCCTAAAGAAATTGCGGGTTATTACTTTTATGACCCCTTGGAACAAAAGGTGTTTGTTTCAAGAAATGCAGTATTCTTGGAGCAAGGCTTCCCGGAGGATATCCAACCTGATAAGTTGATCCTTGAGGAATCAAGTGATTGAATCCAGCCATCAGAGGAGGCCGCGGAACCCTCACTTAGAGGATTCAGGATAGACAGCCGAAGGGCTGACCAACCTCGAGAAGTCCAACATGCTAGGCATGAAGGACAGCCTCAGGAACAACCAGTCCCGGTTCCTGAACCGCCGGCTCTGATACAGTCAGCGCCCACAGTCACCACTAACGTTCCCGTTCTCCGTAGGTCCACTAGAGAGTCCAGACCTCCAGTGAGATATGGCTTTCTAGGTGCGACCGATCTTTTGGATAACGATCCTAAGACTTATGGAGAAGCGATGTCTGACATCGACTCCGGGAAATGGCTTGAGGCCATGAAAGCCGAAATGGACTCCATGAGCGAGAACCAAGTCTGGAGTCTTGTAGATCCACCGAAAGGTGTTAAGCCAGTCGGCTGTAAGTGGGTCTACAAGCGCAAACTTGGCGTTGATGGAGAAGTCACAACCTTTAAGGCTAGGCTTGTAGCTAAGGGATACACTCAACGACCCGGGGTCGATTTTGAGGATACTTACTCACCAGTAGCCATGGCTAAGTCCATTCGGATCCTGCTCGCCATAGCAGCATGGTATGACTATGAGATATGACAGATGGACGTGAAATGGGCCTTCCTCAACAGTTTCATCGAAGAAGAGATCTATATGGATCAGCCAGAGGGTTTCACGGTCACTAGAGAAGAACAGAAAGTCTGTCGTCTCCAGAAGTCCATCTATGGCCTCAAACAAGCCTCCCGAAGTTGGAACATTCACTTTGATGAAGTAATACGGGTTTATGACTTCATCAAAAATGAAATCCGACCCTTGTGTATACAAGAAGGTCAGTGGGAGCTCAATAGTGTTCCTAGTGCTTTATGTGGATGACATTCTGCTCATTGGTAATGACGTTAGAATGTTAGGAAACACAAAAGCATGGTTGTCAACCCAGTTTTCCATGAAGGACTTGGGTGAAGCCTCCTACATCCTAGGCATCCAAATTGTCAGGGATAGATCTAAAAGGATGTTAGGACTCACCCAAAACTCGTATATGGAGAAAGTCCTAAAGAGATATCGAATGGACAACTCCAAACGAGGATTCCTTCCAATGAGGCATGGGATCAAGTTATCCAAGAAACAGTCCCCACAGACTGATGAGGAACTTGAAAGGATATAGGTCATCCCCTATGCTTCTGCCGCAGGTAGCATGCAATATGCGGTCCACTGCACTAGGCCTGACATTGCGTACGCTTTGAGCGTGACAAGCAGATATCAGTCCTGCGCAGGAGAGGCACATTGGAATGCTGTTAAAGGCATCCTTAAGTACCTAAGGAGGATTAAGGAAATGTTCCAAGTCTATGGCAATGGAGAACTAATTCTGGAAGGTTTTAGCGACGCTAGCTTCCAGTTTGATGACGATGATGCCAAGTCTCAATCGGGGTACGTATTCAAACTCAATGGAGGAGTAGTAGCTTGGAAAAGTTCCAAGCAAGCAACCATTGCTGACTCCACCACAGAGGCTGAATACATAGCAGCTTCAGAAGCTGCTAAGGAAGTGGTTTGGATGAGAAACTACATCCAAGAGTTGGGTGTGGTGCCTAGCATCGCCGAGCCCGTTGTCATCTTCTGTGATAACAACGGCGCTATAGCGCAAGCAAAGGAACCGAGATCTCATCACCGTTCCAAACACATTCTTAGACGCTACCATCTTCTTAGAGAAATGGTAGGAAGAGGTGACGTCCGGATGGACCGAGTCAACTCGGCAGACAACACAGCAGACCCGTTGAGAAAGCCTATGTCGCAGAGCGCTCATACGCAACATCTTGAGAAGATGGGGATTAAGCATATGGGCAATTGGCTTTAAAGGTCAAGTGGGAGATTGTTAGAATAGGTGACCATGTAAGCCAATTTTGGCAGGAATATGTAACCTATGTCTAGACAATTTTTTAGGTATTTGATAAAACCATTTACGAATAAAGAAGTGAAAATTCATATGGCAATACTTTGTTTACGTTCACTTATCTGCATTTACATTTCTGTTCACTACGCAAACAAAGCCCACGGACTGAGAAATGATTTCGGGGACTTGGACTACGCTTGGAGGTAGGTCCATGAAATCAGTCTTACCGAATCAGTCCGGAAATCTCCAAGTCAAGGAATCTCAAAAATGGGTACCGGGATTCCCTTTGAGACTTGCACTAAGCATCTGCTATCGTATTTCTCGACGGGTGTAGAAGGTCGTCTAAGAAGTGTTAGTGGGTCAGCATGCTAGGAAGCAGCTGACTGAGGTGACTCGCGGGAACCGTCTTACAGAGGACCTTGAGTATGGTCAGCAAGGTATGACGTGTATTCCCGGTTCCAACGGTACAGGCCAAGTCCTTTGACTTGAGGAACTGCTGAGTTTACCTGTGCATCAGGTCTGTATCTTAGATATGGTGAGAGATTGTCAAAGTACTCTTGAGTAGTCATAAGCCATGTCTAGTGCAGCTCGGGTGTACAAAGTGACAGTAGTTTCCAAGAAAGGATCTGTCTCCTGTCAAAAGGTATTGACAGTTGAGTCTCATGTATGCTCTGTGTCTTGTCCCTGAAATCTGTGGCCACAGTAACTGAACAGAAGGGAAAGGTTTCCCTTGCGGCGTTTAGTAAGGACAGACAGACACTTAGGTCCAAAATGGGTACCTGCATTTTCCGTACCCTAGACCCTAAGTGATGAGACCGAAGATAGAAGGACAAGTGTACTGTTAGAGCCTAAACGTTCATCCCCGAATATTTCACCTAGTCTCTAGTGCCATGGACCGTTGCTAGATGGCCACCCATGGTAACGGGCGGATTCTAGGAATCCGACCAAGTCTAGCTGAATGGTGAAACCTAAAGAGTCACACACTATCCACACACACACTTATATTTAATTTGGAATTAAATATTGGAGTAAAGGAATGTTTAAATTAGATTTAAATCGAGTCCTGTATTTTCTTGGAGAAATTAATTCCTTCTATTTGTAAAGGGAATTAAATTAATAAATAGGATTTATTAAAGGGTTGATTTAATGGGCTTAGAATAAATAATAATATTATTTATTATATTATATTTATTCTTTTAGCCTTTTGGAATATTTAATGGCATTTAAATATTCCATTAAATTAAAATCAACGGTTGAGATGGAAAGGGGAGATGGAAGGCTAGGATTCGTTTGACTAGGTCAAACACTAGTTTGACTAGGACTTTGACTAGGTCAAAATCCTAGTCAAATTAGAGTTCTTAGAGTTGGAGTTTAAAGAGGATTAAAGAGGATTAAACTCCTCCTCTATGTAAACCTCTAGCTTCCAAAAATTGAAGGATGATGATTCTTGAAAAACACACACAACACACACTCTCCCCTTCTCCTTACCTCTCGTCCGCCCCTCTCTCTTTCTCCAACAAGAAAATATTTTTCTTAGTTCTTTTGTTCTTGGAACATTAGAACTTAGATGAATCAATACCGTTAATTGATAACGTGTTGTTGATTCATCCACTCCAAAAATATACACTTGTTCGTTGCTAGCACGACGTGCAAGATACGTGGGTGGATCGTGTGTCACGATTTGGAGGGTCTCAAGAATGAGATCTCGGTGCAAAACGGGGGAACAACGCGAGTTAGCCGTTGAAGACGAAAACGACAACGGGTAGGTCTCGTTTTACTTTTTCGTCCCTCTTTAATTTTCAACTCTATGGCCTCCATGATTTCTTTACATGGTTTATAATCATGAGACACACCGAACGCCCGGGAACCTCAAGGGTACACCCCTTGAGCGTGTTCTTTTAAATTAAAAGCATGCTTTATTTTTTCGTATGTTTATTTTTATCGCGCTTCCGCATTCGCGCAATTCCCGGGACGATCCACCGCTTTCTTTCATTGTTACCAGTAGTTATGTTTGTATTAGACAGGGATGCTTGGGGGCGTTAGATGGTACCTATATTCTGGTGCGTTTCCAAGAGTCCAATAAGGGGAGATACAAAACTTGTAAGGGTGAGGTTGCAGCGAACGTTTGGGCGTTTGCACAAAGACATGAAGTGCATTTACATGCTCACCGGATGGGAGGGGAGCATTGCAAATTGCCGTGTCCTACGTGATGCCATCAATAGGCTGAACGAAATTCGAATTCCCACTGGTGTGAATGTGCTTCCAAATGTATTTACCATTACTTGAGCATCAAATATTTACAAACTAGCTTTAGAAATGGTAATTTAATTTCAACTAATATATAGTAGTGTTTCATATTGTAAGAAATTACTATTTGTGCGACAATGGATGTAGAAATGGTGATGGCTTCCTTAGTCCTTACAGAGGGGTAAGATACCATTTGAGAGAGTGGGAAAGTGGTTCATCATCCCCTCAGAATGCGCGTGAATATTTCAATTTGAAACACTCAGCCTCCCGGAACGTGATTAAGAGGACTTTTGGTCTATTGAAGACAAGGTGGGGGATTCTATGCACCGCTTTATGGTTTCCTATCAAGATCTAGAACCACATCATCATGGCTTATTGTTTACTGCACAACTATGTGAGAATGGAGATGTTGATTGATCCATTGAAGGAAACTGAGGGACTGACTGTTGATGCACATGATGAGAGCAACGTGGAATTTGTTTCAACCATTGACACTAACCCTGCATGGACAGATTGGAGGGCAATTTGGCTCATTCAATGTATAATGAATAGCTGGGCCGACAGAGTTAAGTGGGGGGGGGGTTTGTTAAAAATTTGTGAACGAAGCGATGTGATTGTTTGGTTATATCCTTTGATGAACATTTGTATTGTTATATGGGGTAAATTACAACCACCTCCCCTGAAATTTGATATAATTACAAATACCTTATCGTTTTTTGAAAAAATTATAAATACCCCCTGAGTTTGTAACTTTTAACCAAAGGCAAAAATGGACTGGATTTCAAAAGGATATTTAGATACGAAATTCTACCATGCTTACGCTAGTAATGAATGGATACCATACATGGGGCTCAAACAAGGGGACAACTGTTGGCCTTGTTTATTTATAGGGTAAATTACATTGACACCCCCTGAGGTTAGGCCCAATTACACAAAACACCCCCTGTCTTTTATGAAAATACAGCTATACCCCCTGAGGGGTGTTAGTGTAATGTTTTTCAGGGGTATCTTTTAATAGTGGGTATAGTTGTAATACAATTACAATCTCAGGGGGTGTAGTTGTAATTTTTTGCAAAACACAGTCAGTGTTTGTGCAATTGGACCTAACTTCAGGAGGTGTCACTGTAATTTACCCTTATTTATATTATGTCTAAAAATGCTAATTCATAAAAATAGTCTAAGCCAGACAATGATATTCTAAGTATAAAAATAGGAAAAAATGGACCTCACATACTAATACTATGTTTCGCGGATGACTGTATCCTATTTTTTAGATAAGACAGACAAATGTATTAACACTATCAAGTTTTATTCTTAAAAAGTTCTCAAGTTGGCAGGTTAAATCATTTGTTGGGAAAAATCAAATATATTATTCTCACCCAAGATTCCTCCTCAAGGAAAATTACGATTCTTCACCTCTTCAATATACATTCTCGAATCAAATAATGATAAAGATCTGTTACCAAAGAATGTTTTTCAATTTGCTCACAAAAATTCAAGGAAAAAATACTTACTTGGTATGCTTAATACTTATCCAATGCAGGTAGGCTTATACTTATTAAACATGTTTTAAGTACAAACACCTATGTACACTAAGAATATATTTAAAATTCCTATGAATATAATTGCACGTATTAATACTCTTTGTAAGAATTTCCTGTGGCAAGCCAAACCTGCTAATAAAAAAAAAAAAAAAACTACTAGTCTTGTGAAGTTGGAGCAAGTCAGCAAAACCCTTCATTTAGGCGGGTTAAAGATACCCAACATCCAAATCCAGCTATTATGAGGTTTGACCTGTGAATCTATAAAAATGCAATCAGGATGATATTTGGCCTGGAATAATTTGTTTATTAAAGATCCCATAGCTTGGTACAGTCTATAAACTTAATTTGAAAATGTATAACTGAATTGAGCAATTAGATGTTGGGGTTTAATGCAATTTATCCCAGTGATATTGCAAATGTGCAAATTACCCCTATAAAAAAATAAATAGCAATTTATCCCCCTTGTATTTTTTAAAATGAAGCAATTTACCCCCCCTGTGTTTTTTCAAAATGAAGCAATTCACCTCCCCAGGCAATTTACCCCCAGTGATATTGTAAATGTGCCAAATTACCCCCCTATAACAAAATAAATAGCAATTTACCCCCTTGTATTTTTTAAAATAAAGCAATTTACCCCTCCCCCCCCCCCCCCCCCGCCCCCCCGTGTGTTTTTTTCAAATGAAGCAATTTACCTCCCCAGGCAGGGAGGTAAAATTGCTTCATTTTTGAAAAAACACAAGGGGGTAAATTATTATCTTTTCATAGAGGGGTAATTTGCTCATTTGCAATATCATTGGGGGTAAATTGCATTAAACCCAAACATCTAATTGCTCAATTTAGCTATACATTTTCAAATTAAGTTGGAGACCTGTACCAAGCTATGGGATCTTTAATAAAACAAATTATTCCAGACACCAGTACCATCCTGATTGCATTTTTATAGATTCACAGGTCAAACCTCATAATAGCTGGATTTGGAAATATATTCATAATACTGAGCCATTGATCACCGAATCTACAAAATGGAACATAGGAAGCGGACACCATTCAAATTTGGAATCATAAATGGTCGGGGAATATCTCGCTCAAAAATCACTGTTCAAACCAGAAGAGCTTCAAAATATAAATTTAATAAACTTATATCTAATCACAAAACAAGGAATGTAGAGTTAGTTAAGCATTTTAAATATATTTATCCACTCCAATTACATACTCAACACAACAGGACACCACTTCTTGGATATGGGAAAAGATAGTAGGTTCTCTACTAGAAATGCATACCATTCCTTATTAACAAACTGTAGACAAAATTATTTTTGTACCCAATCAAATAACGACAAGTGTGAAAAATATATATTACTTAATCAATTATATTTCTATTTTTCTATTTATATTTTGGAATTTATTAAATTAAATTCTATTTTTAGAGTTTAAAGAGGATTAAACTCCTCCTATAATATAACCTCTAGCTTCCAACAATTGAAGGATGATGATTCTTGAAAAAACACACACAACACACACTCTCCCCTTCTCCTTACCTCTTCGTCCGCCCCTCATCTCTTTCTCCAACAAGAAAATATTTTCTTAGTTCTTTTGTTCTTGGAACATTAGAACTTAGATGAATCAATACCATTAATTGATAACGTGTTGTTGATTCATCCACTCCAAAAATATACACTTGTTCGTTTGCTAGCACGACGTGCAAGATACGTGGGTGGATCGTGTGTCACGATTTGGAGGGTCTCAAGAACGAGATCTCGGTGCAAAACGGGGAAACAACGCGAGTAGCCGTTGAAGACGAAAACGACAACGGGTAAGTTCGTTTTACTTTTTCGTCCCTCTTTAACTTCAACTCTATGGCCTCCATGATTTCTTTAACATGGTTTATAATCATGAGATACACCGAACGCCCGGGAACCTCAAGGGTACACCCCTTGAGTGTGTTCTTTAAATTAAAAGCATGCTTTATTTTTTTTCGTATGTTTATTTTTATCGCGCTTCCGCATTCGCGCAATTCCCGGGACGATCCACCGATTTCTTTCATTGTTACCAAGTGCGCGCGCACGCAGACGGAGGAGTCTGCGCCGCGCGCGCCCGGCCAGGCAGCGCCTGTGCGCGCGCAGGGGCGGCAAGCTGAGCCTGCTGGCCTGTGCGCGTGCTGGCGGGCCGCTGCCGGGCGGCTGCTGCTGCTAGGCGTTTCAAAACCCTAGCAGTGTTTTTTTCTTTTATTTTTTAATTATTTTCAGTTTTAATTTTGAATTAATTCTGAAAAAAATCATTTTTTGGTTCAATTATGCCTATTTTTCTAAAGACATTATTTAGGAGTAAAATAAATTGGATTTGGAATCCCAGGGTTATTTTACTTAAAATAATGAGGAAAGGTTTTCCTAAAACGAGAAAATAATATTACCAATATTTGTGTTTTATTTTTCACACGTTGTCCACATATTCATTTATTATTTTGGATATTTATGATTGGAAATCATATGTTGTTGGTATATTGTAATTATATGATTGGATCATGTGATTATGTGTGTTGGATGGAAATGGATGATCGGGAGCCCTAGACCGGATGTATGGTTTATTTTCTGTTGGGCTTGTGTGCCTCTTTTACTACTTTCTCCTTCTTTCTTTCTAGTTGCCTTGGAATAATAAGGCATTTTTGCCTCCCTCCTTATGTACTCCCCCCGGGTTTTCGCTGGGGTTTCTATTTTTAATATGTAATGAGAGTAGACTAGGAGTGAGATTTCTATTTTTGTAATTGGTGGAGAAGAAGGAAGGACCACATGGAGAGCCCAGACGGGAGGCCCCTTGGAGTTTTCCATGAAGTAAAAGAAAGAGAAAAAAGAGACCAAGGCCCATTAGCATGATGATTGGGTTACTATTAATGTAATAGTATAGGACCAACCCTAGATTGACCATAGATCCACTGCGGGCTCAGTGGGTCGCATAGGATTCGGGCTCGTGATCATCCAACAGGGGCGTGCTAGGCTTTAATTTTGCATGTGGTTATGATGATGGATGAATGGGTTGTTTATTTATCATATAACTACTATGGATGGTTTATTTACGCATTATGGATGTATGTGTAGATATTTATTTATTTGAGATCTCGGTCATTTCCTACTCTCACATTGGTTGGACCAATGTCAAAATATTAGGCCCTAGACAAAGTGGACATAAACTCTAGGAGTTTGTCCATGCCTTCCAATCCATGGCATAGTGAGGAAGCTGCTTTGGGTCAATAGCGTGGTCTCACGAGTCGTGGCATGTTATTGTACTTAAAGGAAGCTGCACTATGTCATGAACGAAAAACAGGCTGCTGCTACCTGTCTCACGAGTCGTGGGGGTTACCAGTGGGTCCGTGGCTCGGTCGATTGGGTTGGGTCTAACGCCCAATTAACATGATTCGCTTGGAGTCCTCGGGATCATGTGAAAGGGTGAGGCAATAATCTTGGGAATCTCGTGGAACGAGAATGGTATGGAATACCTCCCACAGGATCTTTTCCATGCGAATCGTAAAAGCGGGGTATGGGAAAAATCGCTGTGGATCCCAAGCCCACTTGGAAAGGATTTCCCGAAAATTCACGTTTTGAGAGGATCGTGTTTTCGTATAAATAGTGGGAAGGATTAAATGACTAAAGTCCATGCATTTTAATTATTTTTATCAAACCACCGTGTTTTATTTTCTGCTGATCGTGCGCTGTTTTGCTAAAATGTAGATTTTAAAATATCTAAGAACCCACTTTCCACCATTCTTGAGACAAACAAATTCAATGGAACAAACTACAACGACTGGTTGCGCAATCTCAGGATAGTCCTAGATTACGAGAACCAAGGCTACGTCATGGACGAGCCTCTCCCTAGGACCTTACCGGAAGGATCCACGCCAGAAGAACGTGAGACGTTCGAGACTTGGCATAAGGATAACCGAAAGGTCCGTAGCATCATACTTGCTTCGATGACCAATGAGATCCAGAAGCAATATGAAAGGCTAGACGATGTCCCTTCCATTATGGCTCGCCTTAAGGATTGCTATGCAGTCCCGGACCGGCATACTAGGTATGTCGCGACCAAGGCGTTCTTTGGAACGAAAATGACAGAAGGATCCTCTGTATAAGAGCACGGGGTTAAAATGCTTACCCTGGTGGAAAAGCTCGAGGACCTAAAGGCAGGTCTCGATAATGAAACGTACATAGATGTGATCCTTCAGTCACTCCCACCCTCCTTTGACCAATTTATCGTCAACTTACAACATGAAAGCACTTGAGAAGGGCATTCATGAGTTGATCAATATGTTGGTGCAATACGAGGCAACGACTAAGAAGTCTACGCCTTCGGTATTGTTTGGAGGTGCTTCGACTTCCAATACGAAAGGCAAGGGTGCCGGACGTTGGAAGAAGAAGAAAGGGAAGGGAAAGGCCGTCAAAGCAACTACGAACACTAAGAGTGTTCCCATTACCAAAGAGGGGAAAGGCAAAGGAAAGGGAAAGGTTGTGTCTCCAAGCAACAGTCAAAGGCATATGACATATGTATCAACTGCCGTGAGAAAAGGCATTGGAAGAGAGAGTGCCCCAAACTCTTCTCGAACCAAGGTATATATGTGATCGAGGTTAATATGGTCACTAGTTCTGCCTCTTGGGTATTAGATACCGGCTGTGGAGCTCACATTTGCAATGACTTGCAGGTGTTTGAAAAGAAGCAGAAAACTGGGTAGCGGGGACATGATCCTGAAGCTTGAGAATGGCAAGGCCATCTCGGCAGAAAGCAGTAGGATCCGCCACTCTAGTGATTAGTGATAGTATTAGCATAGATTTAGAGCAAGTTTATTTTTGTACCCAGTATGATTAAAAACATCATTTTCAATTCCATTGTTGGACAATAGTGGTTATGAGTTTAGAATCAATAAAAATTGCTTTTATTTGATGAGGTGTGGAATTGCTCATCTACTTGGTACATTGCATAACGGACTCTATATCTTGCAACAAACGAATTTCGTCCTCAATGCACAACACAAACGAAAATTAGATAATAACGGGAACGCACGTCTGTGGGCACGCTAGGCTAGGTCACATATCCCAAGATAGGATGAAAAGGTTGGTAGACTCAAAGAACCTAGAGGTTGGGGACTTGAGTGATCTACCAAACTTGTGAGTCCTGTCTAAGAGGGAAAATGACCAAGAAGCCCTTTGTAGGACAAAGCAGGGCTTGCCACAGGTCTGTTGGACTTGGTCCATACAGACGTATGTGGACCACTAAGGACGCAGGCCCGAGGTGGGTTCTCCTACTTCATAACCTTCACCGATGATTATTCACGGTATGGTTATGTTTATCTGATGAGGTACAAGTCTGAAGCTCTTGAGATGTTTAAAGAATTCAGACTTGAAGTGGAGAACCAAACCAACTGCAAAATTAAAATCCTTCGGTCGAATCGAGGCGGTGAATACCTTAGTACGGAGTTCCTAGATTATCTAAAAGAACATGGTATAATATCAGAATGGACACCTCCAGGAACACCACAGTTAAATGGTGTCTCTGAAAGGAGGAATCGAACCCTGTTGGACATGGTTCGGTCCATGATGAGTTTACCAAATTGCCCTTATCGTTTTGGGGCTATGCACTAGAGACGGCGGCCAAATTATTGAATTTAGCGCCTACTAGTGCATTGACCCGAACGCCATATGAGATATGGCACGGCAAGCCTGCATCCTACAACTACTTGAAAGTGTGGGGTAGCCCCGCATACGTCAAGAAGTTAGTGGGAGATAAGTTAGAATCTAGGTCTAGCTTATGCAGGTTCGTTGGATACCCTAAAGAAACTGCGGGTTATTACTTTTATGACCCCTTGGAACAAAAGGTGTTTGTTTCAAGAAATGCAGTATTCTTGGAGCAAGGCTTCCCGGAGGATATCCAACCTGATAAGTTGATCCTTGAGGAATCAAGTGATTGAATCCAGCCATCAGAGGAGGGCCGCGGAACCCTCACTTAGAGGATTCAGGATAGACAGCCGAAGGGCTGACCAACCTCGAGAAGTCCAACATGCTAGGCATGAAGGACAGCCTCAGGAACAACCAGTCCGGTTCCTGAACCGCCGGCTCTGATACAGTCAGCGCCCACAGTCACCACTAACGTTCCCGTTCTCCGTAGGTCCACTAGAGAGTCCAGACCTCCAGTGAGATATGGCTTTCTAGGTGCGACCGATCTTTTGGATAACGATCCTAAGACTTATGGAGAAGCGATGTCTGACATCGACTCCGGGAAATGGCTTGAGGCCATGAAAGCCGAAATGGACTCCATGAGCGAGAACCAAGTCTGGAGTCTTGTAGATCCACCGAAAGGTGTTAAGCCAGTCGGCTGTAAGTGGGTCTACAAGCGCAAACTTGGCGTTGATGGAGAAGTCACAACCTTTAAGGCTAGGCTTGTAGCTAAGGATACACTCAACGACCCGGGTCGATTTTGAGGATACTTACTCACCAGTAGCCATGGCTAAGTCCATTCGGATCCTGCTCGCCATAGCAGCATGGTATGACTATGAGATATGACAGATGGACGTGAAATGGGCCTTCCTCAACAGTTTCATCGAAGAAGAGATCTATATGGATCAGCCAGAGGGTTTCACGGTCACTAGAGAAGAACAGAAAGTCTGTCGTCTCCAGAAGTCCATCTATGGCCTCAAACAAGCCTCCCGAAGTTGGAACATTCACTTTGATGAAGTAATACGGGGTTATGACTTCATCAAAAATGAATCCGACCCTTGTGTATACAAGAAGGTCAGTGGGAGCTCAATAGTGTTCCTAGTGCTTTATGTGGATGACATTCTGCTCATTGGTAATGACGTTAGAATGTTAGGAAACACAAAAGCATGGTTTGTCAACCCAGTTTTCCATGAAGGACTTGGGTGAAGCCTCCTACATCCTAGGCATCCAAATTGTCAGGGATAGATCTAAAAGGATGTTAGGACTCACCCAAAACTCGTATATGGAGAAAGTCCTAAAGAGATATCGAATGGACAACTCCAAACGAGGATTCCTTCCAATGAGGCATGGGATCAAGTTATCCAAGAAACAGTCCCACAGACTGATGAGGAACTTGAAAGGATATAGGTCATCCCCTATGCTTCTGCCGCAGGTAGCATGCAATATGCGGTCCACTGCACTAGGCCTGACATTGCGTACGCTTTGAGCGTGACAAGCAGATATCAGTCCTTGCGCAGGAGAGGCACATTGGAATGCTGTTAAAGGCATCCTTAAGTACCTAAGGAGGACTAAGGAAATGTTCCAAGTCTATGGCAATGGAGAACTAATTCTGGAAGGTTTTAGCGACGCTAGCTTCCAGTTTGATGACGATGATGCCAAGTCTCAATCGGGGTACGTATTCAAACTCAATGGAGGAGTAGTAGCTTGGAAAAGTTCCAAGCAAGCAACCATTGCTGACTCCACCACAGAGGCTGAATACATAGCAGCTTCAGAAGCTGCTAAGGAAGTGGTTTGGATGAGAAACTACATCCAAGAGTTGGGTGTGGTGCCTAGCATCGCCGAGCCCGTTGTCATCTTCTGTGATAACAACGGCGCTATAGCGCAAGCAAAGGAACCGAGATCTCATCACCGTTCCAAACACATTCTTAGACGCTACCATCTTCTTAGAGAAATGGTAGGAAGAGGGTGACGTCCGGATGGACCGAGTCAACTCGGCAGACAACACAGCAGACCCGTTGAGAAAGCCTATGTCGCAGAGCGCTCATACGCAACATCTTGAGAAGATGGGGATTAAGCATATGGGCAATTGGCTTTAAAGGTCAAGTGGGAGATTGTTAGAATAGGTGACCATGTAAGCCAATTTTGGCAGGAATATGTAACCTATGTCTAGACAATTTTTTAGGTATTTGATAAAACCATTTACGAATAAAGAAGTGAAAATTCATATGGCAATACTTTGTTTACGTTTCACTTATCTGCATTTACATTTCTGTTCACTACGCAAACAAAGCCCACGGACTGAGAAATGATTTCGGGGACTTGGACTACGCTTGGAGGTAGGTCCATGAAATCAGTCTTACCGAATCAGTCCGGAAATCTCCAAGTCAAGGAATCTCGAAAATGGGTACCGGGATTCCCTTTGAGACTTGCACTAAGCATCTGCTATCGTATTTCTCGACGGGTGATGAAGGTCGTCTAAGAAGTGTTAGTGGGTCAGCATGCTAGGAAGCAGCTGACTGAGGTGACTCGCGGGAACCGTCTTTACAGAGGACCTTGAGTAATGGTCAGCAAGGTATGACGTGTATTCCCGGTTCCAACGGTTACAGGCCAAGTCCTTTGACTTGAGGAAACTGCTGAGTTTACCTGTGCATCAGGTCTGTATCTTAGATATGGTGAGAGATTGTCAAAGTACTCTTGAGTAGTCATAAGCCATGTCTAGTGCAGCTCGGGTGTACAAAGTGACAGTAGTTTCCAAGAAAGGATCTGTCTCCTGTCAAAAGGTATTGACAGTTGAGTCTCATGTATGCTCTGTGTCTTGTCCCTGAAATCTGTGGCCACAGTAACTGAACAGAAGGGAAAGGTTTCCCTTGCGGCGTTTAGTAAGGACAGACAGACACTTAGGTCCAAAATGGGTACCTGCATTTTCCGTACCCTAGACCCTAAGTGATGAGACCGAAGATAGAAGGACAAGTGTACTGTTAGAGCCTAAACGTTCATCCCCGAATATTTCACCTAGTCTCTAGTGCCATGGACCGTTGCTAGATGGTCATCCATGGTAAACGGGCGGATTCTAGGAATCCGACCAAGTCTAGCTGAATGGTGAACCTAAAGAGTCACACACTATCCACACACACACTTATATTTAATTTGGAATTAAATATTGGAGTAAAGGAATGTTTAAATTAGATTTAATCGAGTCCTGTATTTTCTTGGAGAAATTAATTCCTTCTATTTGTAAAGGGAATTAAATTAATAAATAGGATTTATTAAAGGGTTGATTTAATGGGCTTAGAATAAATAATAATATTTATTTATTATATTATATTATTCTTTTAGCCTTTTGGAATATTTAATGGGATTTAAATATTCCATTAAATTAAAATCAACGGTTGAGATGGAAAGGGGAGATGGAAGGCTAGGATTCGTTTGACTAGGTCAAACACTAGTTTGACTAGGACTTTGACTAGGTCAAAATCCTAGTCAAATTAGAGTTCTTAGAGTTGGAGTTTAAAGAGGATTAAACTCCTCCTCTATATAAACCTCTAGCTTCCAACAATTGAAGGATGATGATTCTTGAAAAACACACACAACACAACACTCTCCCCTTCTCCTTACCTCTCGTCCGCCCCTCTCTCTTTCTCCAACAAGAAAATATTTTCTTAGTTCTTTTGTTCTTGGAACATTAGAAACTTAGATGAATCAATACCGTTAATTGATAACGTGTTGTTGATTCATCCA
Organism: Sesamum alatum; assembly: GCA_034509735.1. Classification (NCBI taxonomy): domain Eukaryota; kingdom Viridiplantae; phylum Streptophyta; class Magnoliopsida; order Lamiales; family Pedaliaceae; genus Sesamum; species Sesamum alatum. The sequence goes on from JACGWO010000013.1 coordinate 7,495,323, forward strand.
CTCCAAAAATATACACTTGTTCGTTGCTAGCACGACGTGCAAGATACGTGGGTGGATCGTGTGTCACGATTTGGAGGGTCTCAAGAATGAGATCTCGGTGCAAAACGGGGAACAACGCGAGTAGCCGTTGAAGACGAAAACGACAACGGGTAGGTCTCGTTTTACTTTTTCGTCCCTCTTTAATTTTCAACTCTATGGCCTCCATGATTTCTTTACATGGTTTATAATCATGAGACACACCGAACGCCCGGGAACCTCAAGGGTACACCCCTTGAGCGTGTTCTTTTAAATTAAAAGCATGCTTTATTTTTTCGTATGTTTATTTTATCGCGCTTCCGCATTCGCGCAATTCCCGGGACGATCCACCGCTTTCTTTCATTGTTACCAGTAGTTATGTTTGTATTAGACAGGGATGCTTGGGGGCGTTAGATGGTACCTATATTTCTGGTGCGTTTCCAAGAGTCCAATAAGGGGAGATACAAAACTTGTAAGGGTGAGGTTGCAGCGAACGTTTTGGGCGTTTTGCACAAAGACATGAAGTGCATTTACATGCTCACCGGATGGGAGGGGAGCATTGCAAATTGCCGTGTCCTACGTGATGCCATCAATAGGCTGAACGAAATTCGAATTCCCACTGGTGTGAATGTGCTTCCAAATGTATTTACCATTACTTGAGCATCAAATATTTACAAACTAGCTTTAGAAATGGTAATTTAATTTCAACTAATATATAGTAGTGTTTCATATTGTAAGAAATTACTATTTGTGCGACAATGGATGTAGAAATGGTGATGGCTTCCTTACTCCTTACAGAGGGGTAAGATACCATTTTGAGAGAGTGGGAAAGTGGTTCATCATCCCCTCAGAATGCGCGTGAATATTTCAATTGAAACACTCAGCCTCCCGGAACGTGATTAAGAGGACTTTTGGTCTATTGAAGACAAGGTGGGGGATTCTATGCACCGCTTTATGGGTTTCCTATCAAGATGTAGAACCACATCATCATGGCTTATTGTTTACTGCACAACTATGTGAGAATGGAGATGTTGATTTGATCCATTAAAGGAAACTAAAGGGACTGACTGTTGATGCACATGATGAGAGCAACGTGGAATTTGTTTCAACCATTGACACTAACCCTGCATGGACAGATTGGAGGGCAATTTGGCTCATTCAATGTATAATGAATAGCTGGGCCAACAGAGTTAAGTGGGGGGGGGGGGGGTTTGTTAAAATTTGTGTGAACGAAGCGATGTGATTGTTTGGTTATATCCTTTGATGAACATTTGTATTGTTATATGGGGTAAATTACAACCACCTCCCCTGAAATTTGATATAATTACAAATACCTTATCGTTTTTTGAAAAATTATAAATACCCCCTGAGTTTGTAACTTTTAACCAAAGGCAAAAATGGACTGGATTTCAAAAGGATATTTAGATACGAAATTCTACCATGCTTACGCTAGTAATGAATGGATACCATACATGGGGCTCAAACAAGGGGACCAACTGTGGCCTTGTTTATTTATAGGGTAAATTACATTGACACCCCCTGAGGTTAGGCCCAATTACACAAACACCCCCTGTCTTTTATGAAAATACAGCTATACCCCCTGAGGGGTGTTAGTGTAATGTTTTTCAGGGGGTATCTTTTAATAGTGGGTATAGTTGTAATACAATTACAATCTCAGGGGGTGTAGTTGTAATTTTGCAAAACACAGTCAGTGTTTGTGCAATTGGACCTAACTTCAGGAGGTGTCACTGTAATTTACCCTTATTTATATTATGTCTAAAAATGCTAATTCATAAAATAGTCTAAGCCAGACAATGATATTCTAAGTATAAAAATAGGAAAAAATGGACCTCACATACTAATACTATGTTTCGCGGATGACTGTATCCTATTTTTTAGATAAGACAGACAAATGTATTAACACTATCAAGTTTTATTCTTAAAAAGTTCTCAAGTTGGCAGGTTAAATCATTTGTTGGGAAAAATCAAATATATTATTCTCACCCAAGATTCCTCCTCAAGGAAAATTACGATTCTTCACCTCTTCAATATACATTCTCGAATCAATAATGATAAAGATCTGTTACCAAAGAATGTTTTTCAATTTGCTCACAAAAATTCAAGGAAAAATACTTACTTGGTATGCTTAATACTTATCCAATGCAGGTAGGCTTATACTTATTAAACATGTTTTAAGTACAACACCTATGTACACTAAGAATATATTTAAAATTCCTATGAAATATAATTGCACGTATTAATACTCTTTTGTAAGAATTTCCTGTGGCAAGCCAAACCTGCTAATAAAAAAAAAAAAAAAAAACTACTAGTCTTGTGAAGTTGGAGCAAGTCAGCAAAACCCTTCATTTAGGCGGGTTAAAGATACCCAACATCCAAATCCAGCTATTATGAGGTTTGACCTGTGAATCTATAAAAATGCAATCAGGATGATATTTGGCCTGGAATAATTTGTTTATTAAAGATCCCATAGCTTGGTACAGTCTATAACTTAATTTGAAATGTATAACTGAATTGAGCAATTAGATGTTGGGGTTTAATGCAATTTATCCCAGTGATATTGCAAATGTGCAAATTACCCCCTATAAAAAAATAAATAGCAATTTATCCCCTTGTATTTTTTAAAATGAAGCAATTTACCCCCCCTGTGTTTTTTCAAATGAAGCAATTCACCTCCCCAGGCAATTTACCCCCAGTGATATTGTAAATGTGCAAATTACCCCCCTATAACAAAATAAATAGCAATTTACCCCCTTGTATTTTTTAAAAATAAAGCAATTTACCCCTCCCCCCCCCCCCCCCCCGCCCCCCCGTGTGTTTTTTCAAATGAAGCAATTTACCTCCCCAGGCAGGGAGGTTAAAATTGCTTCATTTTGAAAAACACAAGGGGGTAAATTATTATCTTTTCATAGAGGGGTAATTTGCTCATTTGCAATATCACTGGGGGTAAATTGCATTAAACCCAAACATCTAATTGCTCAATTTAGCTATACATTTCAAATTAAGTTGGAGACTGTACCAAGCTATGGGATCTTTAATAAACAAATTATTCCAGACCAAGTACCATCCTGATTGCATTTTTATAGATTCACAGGTCAAACCTCATAATAGCTGGATTTGGAAATATATTCATAATACTGAGCCATTGATCACCGAATCTACAAAATGGAACATAGGAAGCGGACACCATTCAAATTTGGAATCATAAATGGTCGGGGAATATCTCGCTCAAAATCATGTTCAAACCAGAAGAGCTTCAAAATATAAATATTAATAAACTTATATCTAATCACAAAACAAGGAATGTAGAGTTAGTTAAGCATTTTAAATATATTATCCACTCCAATTACATACTCAACACAACAGGACACCACTTCTTGGATATGGGAAAAAGATAGTAGGTTCTCTACTAGAAATGCATACCATTTCCTTATTAACAACTGTAGACAAATTAATTTTGTACCCAATCAAATGACGACAAGTGAAAAATATATATTACTTAATTAATTATATTCTATTTTTCTATTTATATTTTGGAATTCATTAAATTAATTCTAAATATAAATAGTTAAATTGATTGATATTTTTGATATATATTTCGTCTTCAAATAAGCGGCCGACACGTGTCAAGTTGAGGTGTTCCGGCCAATCAAATCAAGACAAATACTTTTCATATTATCTCTTTAAAAAAAATATACAAAAATCAAAGAGATTATATTGAAATTGACCAATCATGTCTTCCCAAATATTTAATGTATTTATCTCTTTAAATTAAAATAAAGAGATAACAAAATAAGTGTTCAAGTTCACCATAACTCTACCTCTTTAACAGCTATATAAAGGGGTTCTGGGAACTCATTCAAAACACACACACACATACAATTGAAGACATACAAGCAAGCGAGCATTCAAGAAGTCCCGAAATCCTTTCAAACACAAATCAAGGAAGATCCACGGTGTTCTAGGCAAGATTCAAGGCGTTCATCGCGAAAATCGTCTAAAGTCAGTGTTTGATTCGACAAGAAGTCCGAAGACCGGCGAATTAACGTTATCAAGATCGAAGTCCACCTTGGCGGAGGATCAAAGTCTCAAATCCACCAAGAACATCCCAAATTCAAGTAAAAAATCGTCAAGTTTATAGCGTTTGATCCGGAAACAAGTCAACGACCTCCGAATAACGTTATTCAAAGTCAAAGTCAACGTCAAAGGAGATCAAACGTCAAAGTTTCACCTCCGAAGTTGCCGAAGTCAAAGATCATGTTCTTGAAGAGAAGAATCAGAGGTTTCAAGTAGAGATTTCGCACCCACGAATAGTCAATCAATTCAAGAAATTCATTTGTAATATTTTCTTGTTTCGACAAATTCGGGAACACAAAAATTTATTTACAAATTTTGGCACGCCCAGTGGGACCGCTCTACCTCTCATCTCTTCCCTTCAACAAAGTCTGAAGTATTTCAATGGACACTCAAGGAAAAGTCATGAAGACGGTGAATTCCAAACTCGCCGCAACGAAGTCTTCAAGTTCAAGTACCAAGAGTCTCGGTGTTACTACAAGGAGTATGTCGAAGAAACTTAAGGAATCTTCCCAGATGACTCCTCCAATTGAGTCTGCTCAGAAGGACATATTTGTGCCTAACCACGGAAGCGAAGATGACAAAGATAAATCTCCCCCTGTCCTCTCCTCGCTCTGAGTCTAGCTATTCCTTCACAACGAATATGGCCCCAGTCATGGTGACGAATGCCACAACCTTAGAAGAGCAAATTGCAAGGCTGACAAGAGCTATCGAGGGACTCGCCAAGCATGTCCAAGAGCAAGATGCCCAAATCGCCAGGTTGATCAACAAGCCGGACAACGTTGAGACAAGCCATGCTTGGGCAAAACAAGTTCAGACTCTTTATGAAGTAGAAATATCCACAAAGGAGAACTACGCCGAGAAAGATGAACCTGCAAAGGGGCTTCAAATCTAATCCAATGGATTGATCTCTGTGGACCAATTGAAAGAATTCATCGAAGGGACCATTAGAAGCAAGATTGAGGGAAGCTCAAGGTCATCCTTTACTTACTCCAAGCCCTACACTCCAAGAATTGACGACTTAAAGATTCCAATGGGCTACCAACCACCGAAGTTCCAACAATTTGACGGCAAAGGCAATCCTAAGCAGCAGGTCGCCCACTTTGTCGAAACGTGCAACAATGCTGGAACCTATGGCGATCATCTACTCAAACAGTTCGTCCGATCACTGAAAGGCAACGCATTTGATTGGTATACTGATTTGGAAGTCGGTTCAATTGATTGATGGGACCAACTAGAGCAAGAATTCCTAAATCGCTTCTATAGCACTCGAGGCACTGTCAGCATGATTGAGCTTACAAATTCTCGCCAGTGGAAGGACGAGCCAGTTATCGATTATATCAATAGGTGGAGGAATCTGAGCCTCAACTGCAAAGATCGATTATCTGAGGCTTCCGCCATTGAGATGTGCATTCAAGGGATGCATTGGGGTCTTCTATATATTCTTCAAGGAATTCTACCTAGATCATTTGAAGATTTAGCCACTCGAGCACATGATATGGAGTTGAGTATGGCAGCGAGTGGAGTAGAAGGACCACCTGTCCAAGAGCCCCGCAGAACCAAGAAAAGGCAAGAAATCAAGAAAGGGGGCAAACCCTTTTCAAAACCTCCAAGAAAGGAATCGATGACAGTGAATGTAGCGCCACTCAAGCTTAGGAGCGCAACAAAAGACAACATTACCCCAAAGCAAAATGCTCCTTACGAGAGACTGCAAAGAAAGCTAACTTTGAAGGAAATGCAAGCAAAGCAATATCCTTTCCTCGATTCCAATGTCCCCGGAATATTTGATGACTTGTTGGAGGCCAACCTCATCGAACTACCCGAAGCGAAACGACCTAAAGAAGCTGAACGAACATATGACCCAAAATATTGCAAGTACCATCATTTAGTTGGGCATTTGATACAAGATTGCTTTGTGTTCAAAGACAAGGTTATGCAATTAGCTCGCCAAGGCAATATCTCTCTTGAAGAAGATACCGCAGCAGCAAACGTGACCTCGATCAAATGTGGGTCTTTCGACAGTGAAGCCTCCTACAATACCACACACGAGAATGCTACTGCGATCAAAGAGGACGCTCTGTCTGAAAAAGAAGATTCCTCTGATAGTGATGAATGCATGTCCACCATTACCTTCACCGACGAAGATTTGCTTCTTGGGTCAAAAACCGCATAACCGCCCCTTGTTCGTCGCTGGATATGCACGTGAACAAAAGGTGAATAGAATATTGATCGATGGAGGCTCTGCAATCAATATCTTACCCCTACGAACCTTGAGAGACTTGGGGATCCCGATGGATGAACTCATAAACAGCCGCCTCATGATTCAAGGCTTCAATCAAAGAGGACAAAGGGTTGTCGGCATTATCAGGATGGAATTGTTGATGGATGATATGGTGTCAACCGCACTATTCCATGTTATAGACGCCAAGACTTCTTACAACATGCTTCTTGGCCGCCCTTGGTTGCATGAAAATCCTGTGGTCCCCTCAACATGGCATCAATGCTTCAAATACTGCCGTAATGGTATAGTGAAAAGGGTACTCGGTGATACCAAGCCTTTTACCGAAGCTGAGTCGCACTTCGCCGACGCCAAGTACTACGTTGAAACTGCCAAAAGAGGAAAAGAGATTTCGCCCTCTAAGAAACCAAGGTCACATGACGATGGAAGCATGAGGAGAAATGAGCAGCCCGTTGTCGAGGCTGGATTTTCAAAGAGTCTGACTTTACCATTGACTCAAGTCAATGCGAAGCAACCATCGAAACTGCCGCTCGAAGGATTTGTGTCCTCAACCCAAAAAGAAGAAGAGGGACATGAAATGTTGGCTATAGACGGAGAAGGGTATGATCCTAAGGCCTTCAAATTGCTTGTTAAAGCCGGGTATAATCCACAAGAAAGGTTAGCCCTTGGAAAGCTTCCTCCCGAAGCAACCAACAAGAAACTCCATGGACTCAATGCCACCCAAGTAATGTTAAAGGAAAAAGGGCATGCGGTCCCGGATTCACGTGTGGGTCTTGGCTTCATCCCTCCTAAGCCTATCTGCATCGTCATAAAAAGGGCCAGCAGCAACCAAGTCAGCGAAAGTCTCTCTTCAACAGAAGATGACCAAGGCAAAGAAAATCCACGAGAGTCTGTCTTCAACAGACTTGGCACACGTAAAAGAATGGTGCATAGAAAGACCAACAACCAATCTGTCTTGATAGACTTGGGCCACGGAAAAAAATAATGTACCAAAAGAAATTCATGTCCAAGGTAGCTGCACAATTGAAGGAAAACATCACGTCCTAACAAAAACTTAGAAGTTCGATTCCTTCAAGAATGAGACGCCACACAACTCTAGACATATCATGTGGCAGAGTCTTGAAGGTTAAAACAAGAACAATGGTCTTCACACAAGTTCGACTTGATGACGAGGATGATAGAGAAAGTGTTGCATCATCCAATTATATTGACGACAGTGCTGAAGTAGATATCGCTCTAGCCCATCACATCACCTTAATTGAAAACGAAGAGGTTGAAGAAGAAGATGCTGAAGACGCTCCTCTAGAACTTGAGGAAGGCATTAAAGCCACCGTTGACGAATTGAAAGAAGTCAATCTAGTTGATGCCGAAGATCCCAGGCCAATTTACACAAGTGCCTTTCTAACCCCGGAAGAAGATGAGGCTTATGTCGCGCTACTTCATGAGTACAAAGACGTGTTCGCATGGTCCTACAAAGAAATGCCCGGGCTAGATCCAAAAGTAGCTGTGCACCACCTGTTGGTGAAGAAAGGGGCTCGTCCCGTTAAACAAGCCCAAAGGAGATTCCGACCTGAGCTAATCTTTCTAATTGAAGGTGAAGTAAAAAAGCTCATCGAAGTCAGTTTCATCCGAGAGGTCAAGTATCCAATGTGGATTTCTAGTATTGTTCCTGTGAGAAAGAAGAATGGGCAAATTCGAGTCTGCGTCGACTTCAGAGACTTGAACCACGCATGCCCCAAGGATGACTTCCCATTACCCATTGTTGAATTAATGATACACGCTACTACAGGTCATGAAGCCTTATCTTTCATGGATGGGTCATCTGGATATAACCAAATACGCATGGCGCCGACAGACGAAGAATTGACAGCATTTCGCACTCCTAAAGGCATATATTGTTGCAAGGTCATGCCTTATGGACTAAAGAATGCCGGTGCTACATATCAAAGAGCAATGCAGAAAATCTTCAACGATATGCTCCACAAGAATGTAGAATGCTATGTTGATGACCTAGTAGTAAAGTCAAAGAAACGCGGGATCATCTTTATGACTTGAGAAAGGTTTTTGAACGTCTGAGGAAATACCAACTAAAGATGAATCCCCCAAATGTGCATTCGGAGTTACGTCCAGAAAATTCCTTGGGTTCATCGTCCGTCAACGGGGTATAGAGATTTGAGCAAGCCAAGATTGATGCCATTTTGAAAATGCCATAACCCAAGCACATCCCAAAGTCACGTCAAACATCGTCAAGTTTACAGCATTTGATCTGGGAACAAGTCAACAACCCCGAATTAACGTTATTCAAAGTCAAAGTCAATGTCAAAGGAGATCAAACGTCGAGTTTCACCTCCAAAGTTGCCGAAGTCAAAGATCACGTTCTTGAAGAGAAGAATCAGAGGTTTTCAAGTAGAGATTTTCGCACCCACAAATATTCAATTCAATTCAAGAAATTCATTTGTAAAATTTTCTTGTTTCAATAAATTTAGGAACACGAAAATCTGTTTACAAATTTTGGCACTCCCGACCAAAATCTGGCATTCAACTGTTTGGCACTCCTAAAGGTATATATTGCTACAAAGTCATGCCTTTCGGATTAAAAAACGTCGGCGCCACATATCAAAGGGCAATGCTAAAGATCTTCGACGACATGCTCCACAAAAATGTAGAATGCTACGTTGACGACTTGGTCGTGAAATCAAAAAAACGAGAGGATCATCTTCCTGACTTGAGAAACGTTTTTGAACGTTTGAGAAGATACCAACTAAAGATGAATCCCTCCAAGTGTACATTCGGAGTTACATCCGGAAAATTCCTTGGGTTCATCATTTGTCAACGGGGTATAGAGATTGAGAAAGCCAAGATCGATGCCATTTTGAGAATGCCAGAATCTAGGAACATCCATGAGCTCAAGAGTTTGCAAGGAAAGCTCGCATACCTTCGGAGATTCATTTCAAATATAGCAAGCCGTTGTCAACCATTCAGTCTCCTAATGAAGAAAGATGTGCCCTTCGAATGAGATGAAGCTTGTGATAAAGCATTCAGAAGCATAAAATCCTACTTGATGAAGCCTCCGGTGTTGGTTGCACCCGTCCCCGGACGCCCTTAATTCTGTACGTCGCTGCTCAAGAGCGCTCCGTGGGAATCTTACTTGCCCAGAAAAATAATGAGGGGAAAGAGAATGCTTTATACTATTTAAGCAGAACGATGACACCAAACGAGCTTAATTATTCACCCATCGAAAAGCTATGTTTGGCGCTCATCTTCGCAATCCAGAAGCTGAAACATTACTTTCAATCACACAGTTTCCACTTAGTCTCAAAAGCAAACCCTCTAAAATATGTCATGGCAAAGCCAGTGCTGTCATATAGACTCGCAAGATTTTATCTTCAGCTACAACAATTCGAGATCACATATGTTCCTCAAAAGGCTGTGAAGGGACAAGTTTTAGCAGACTTTTTAGCCGATCACCCCACGCCTGTCGAGTGGGAATCGTCTGATGACTTGCCTGACGAGGATGTACTGCTGATTGAAGTTACACCCCCCCTGGAAAATGTACTTTGATGGGGCTGCCCATAGAGAATGAGCCGGGGCCGGAGTTGTCTTTGTCACGTCTGAAGGGGAAGTCCTGCCTTATTCCTTCACTCTAACCCAGAACTGTTCAAATAATATGGTGGAATATCAAGCTTTAATCCTCGGATTGGAAATGGCAGTGGACATAAAGCAACGACACCTGAAAGTATACGGAGACTGTCAATTAGTGATTAATCAACTCCTTGGTCTCTACGAAGTCAAAAAGCCTGAGTTGCTTCCATACTATAACTACGCAAGAAGGCTGATAGGATGGCTAGGAGATGTAGAACTTGAGCACCTGTCGAGAAAGGATAATAAACAAGTTGATGCATTGGCCAAGCTCGCTTCAACCCTCTCGATGACAAATAAGGAGACGCGCATACCGATATGTAAGAATTGGGTCATACTACCGGCCTTCAGTGATGATGAGGATGACACATTCCAAGAAGAAGAAAATCATGTCATGGAGGTTTTCGAAATTTAAGAGGAAGATTGGCGATAACCACTCGTCGATTACTTGAAGTACAAGAAGTTACCCGACGACATACGATGAAGGGCTGAAATTCGGCGGCGGGCGTCTCGCTTCATCTACTTCAAAGACACGCTCTACAGACGTTCATTTGATGGTATTTTTCTTACGCTGCCTAAACGATGATGAGCAAATGCAAGCTATGGAAGAAGCTCACTCTGGAGTTTGTGGTGCACACCAATCCAAACCAAAGCTACACTTCCATATAAAAAGAATGGGTTATTACTGGCCTACAATGGTTAAAGATTGCATGGACTATGCACGAAGATGTCAAGCCTGTCAAATTCATGCCAATTTTATCCACCATCCACCCGAGCCGTTACACCCTACTGTAGCTTCATGGCCCTTCGATGCTTGGGATTTGGATGTCGTAAGACCCATGACAAAGTCCTCCGGTGGTCACTTATATATCTTGGTGGCAACTGACTACTTCTCTAAATGGGCTGAAGCAGTCCCCCTCAAAGAAGTGAAGAAAGAGAATGTTGCTGATTTTATCCGTACACACATCATATATCGCTACGGAGTGCCCAGGTATATCATCACTGATAATGGAAAACCCTTCTGTAACAGCTTGATAGACAAATTGTGTCAGAAGTTTGCATTCAAACAGAGAAACTCTTCTATGTACTATGCCGCTGCCAACGGCCTTGCTGAAGCTTTTAACAAAACTTTATGCAGCCTATTGAAGAAAGTGGTCACCAAGTCAAAACGGGATTGGCACGAGAGAATTGGAGAAGATCTATGGGCATATAGAACCACTATCAGAACACCTACGCAAGCAACTCCTTATGCCCTGGTTTATGGAGTTGAGGCAGTCCTCCAACTTGAGCAACAAATCCCTTCATTAAGGATGGCGATACAAGAAGGGTTTACTGAAGAAGAAAACGCTCGAATACGGCTTGAAGAGCTAGAAGCTCTCGATGAGAAGAGGTTGGAAGCACAACAAAGGCTCGAGTGTTATCAAGCTCGACTATCCAAAGCATTCAATAAGAAGGTCCGCCTTCGCTCTTTTCAAGTTGGTGGTCTAGCACTCGCAGTGAGAAGGCCTATAATCACAACGCATCGAACGGGAAACAAGTTCTTGCCAAAATGGGATGGTCCGTATGTTGTCAAAGAAGTCTACACAAATGGTGCATATAAGCTGGTTGCTAAAGACGGCTTGAGGATAGGCCCGATAAATGGAAAGTTCTTGAAGCGGTATTACGCCTGAAAAAAAAAAAACAAAAAAAGAAGAAACAAAAAAAATCAAAAACAAGTAAAAAAAAAAAAACTCTTGGCCCGCATAAGTATAAACTGTGAACGGCCCTCTATTCTCCAAACAAATATTTGTACCCCTGAACTACGAATTGACTTGATCCTCTTGATGAGGTACGTAGGCAGCTTAGATATTCTAAGTTTAGTCATAACACTTAAACGAGTTTTATTCCCCTTATGAAGTCGTCAAGAGTGAAAGTACTTAAACATGCTCAAAGATTGCAAGATAGAAAGAAAAGGAAAAGCTTCTATTATGCAATCTCAAGGAAACATTGGAGTTCATGACATGGAACAAAGAAAAGAGAAATCAAATGCGATAAAATAAAAGGTCCTAAGCTAATCTCAAGCAAAGGGACGCAAATCCGACGCAAATCCTTCAACCCTTCCTTAAGGGCCTCCAAGTGTGTCCTCGAAGCCTCCAAACTCTCAACTACTTCATCGTTGAGGGGGTAGTACTCTCAAGCGCTGCAATTTCCTCCACAATTTCACGAACTCCAACTTGGGCACTATGAAAAAGTTGATTTTCTTCCTTCAGAGTAGCACATAAGTTCTTCCTACGCTCTTTCAAATCCGCAAGCTCCTTCTCAACACGCTTCAACTCGTCCGTAGTAGATTGGACCTTGGAAGCTCCTCCACTTTCTTTAGCGCGGGCCTCTTGAAGACGATCGTTGGCTTTCTTTAACTTCCGGTCGAAAAGATCTTTGGATAACCTTTCAGAAGACGACAACCTCGCCTCATCATAAGCAGCAGCCTTGGCAAACAAGGTGTTCATCGATTCTTCCACGTTTAAGATATCAAAATTCTGAAAACTCTTCATAGACTCAAGAACGAAGTAAACTTCGTCTTCGATTGATGAGATGAAATCAATTGGGGTGTTTGATATCTTCACGAGAAGATCACTCCACAGCTTCTGAAGGAACTCCTTTTGATGATTAAGAAAGAACCTCTCGCCTTCAAATACCGACACAGCAGCTTGGCAGGAGGGTTGTTTTCTCTTAAGCCCCATCCCGAGAGGACAGGTCGTAGCCAACAAGTTAGACCTAGAAGTCGATCCTTGGCTGTCTTGGGAAGTTTCATCATCTTCCACGGCTAAGACTTCAGTTTCAAGCTATGATAATGCATCAACTAGAGTTAGAAACAAAATAAAATCTTATCACCAAAAAAAAAAAAAGAGGAAAAAAGGAAAAATAACCTCCTTGACAAAGTTCAACATCTATGGTTCATGACTTGAGCCTTCATCATCAACGTTGATGTTTATTGGTTTCGAATCCCTCTTTGTCCTCTTCCAATGACGATCAGGGTTGCTACTCCCACTTACTTCTAAGGAATGAGGAGCACTTTGCTTCTTATCTACTTCAAGGGGGTTCAACCACTTGAGAATTTCGCTTGGGAGGGGCAGTAGCCGGCTCGCAAGGATGATCTTGGGCGACTCCTTCATCACACTTCTTGCCTTTTGGAGAAGCTTGACTTGGGCCTCAGGCAAGCAACTTCATCACGTTTTCTTCAAAGTAGCCACCGTGAACTCCAAGCCACCACCTTTTGTACGCCTCTGATGAGAACTTGTTCATATTTGGGGCATGGGAGGGAACAACACTTTTCCATAGTCTTGGACAGATGCACATGCGCCAATAACAGATTCCACCCTCTAAAGTGGCTTTCCGAACATCTTGCGAAAGAATCCCCGGCATTTCTTGGAAGAAAACCAAATTGACGACTAAATCGATGAGGGCTATAGGACTCAACAACGAAATGATCGCCTTGCCGCAGAGGAAGGTAGTTCGAACGGATGGCCATGAAATAGATTTCTTCAGATTCTATGATATGCCCGTCGTCTGTGAATGAAAAATTCTTGTCCCTCACAATCATGTTGCAAGTCCAAGAGATAAAGTCACCTCTGTGCAGCCGCTTTCTCGCCTCTTGCGGATCGTAGTATTTTGCGCCTCCTTCGCCTGAAAAGAGCGTCATCTTGGGCCCACGAACGCTTTGCACAAGTTGATAGTGAGTCTTGAAAGAATAAGCTATCTAACTATAAAGAAAGTGAATCAGAAATGGAGAATGTAAATCGAAAATGGAGAATGTACGCGAGTTGGCCTTGGGGAGTCGGAGATCTTATTCAGACCTCTGTAAATACTAGCCAAGACAGGAACTGCAAGACCAATCCTTCGATCAGCTGCCATAGCACTCGCCACCTTGAAAACACTTGGGCGTATTGAACCAACATCTTGAGTGGGAAGGACAAAAGTACAAAGCCAACACGCCAAATATGCCACCAAGAATGTCTCTTCCTTTGAACTCCCTTCGATACCAAGCCTCGAGAACAATGCCTCGTCTGCCATGGACCACTTGCCATGTACCCCTAAGGTCCCGGAGGGGTTATGGGTTGACTTATGCGAACGGCCTTCTTCTCTTTACGCTGAGGGGGCTCGCGGTATTTCGTCGCCCTTCTAAGCCAAAACTTGATCCATTTATCGACAAGAACTTGAGAGGATTGGCCTTCGTTATTACTCTTTCGAAGCAAATGGTAGCGTGAAGTAGGAACTTACAAGAACGAGGCACAAGTCTCTGTCCAGTCTCGCCAACCCCATTAAGCTCCTTGGCACCTGAAACAACTTCGTCATAAAGGAGTCCCGCCATAGGAAGTCCGGAAAGGGTATGCACGTCCCACAACGAATTAGACAATTCTCCAGAGGACGTCAGAACAGTGTTGGTAGATGGGCACCACGCTCCGCAAAACACCTTGATGATATCGGAATTGCGGTCGTAGGTAAATAGTAAGGCATATACGGCATCATATACTTGGGCCATGACTAGCTTGTCTTTTCACCGGCTAAGTACGTCTTCCGTCCACTCCCAAAACCCTTTGACGAAGCGGAACTCGCCGGCAAAGTAAACATTGTCGCCCCACTTGGCTTTAGCTTCAATAATACGGCGGCCCAACGTCGGTAGAAAGCTTGGTTCGCCAGAACAACGGTGATGAGTCGCTTGTAGAGACCGCACCTTGGAAGTCTTGTTCAAAGAAACTTCTCGAGACCATTGCTCTGTGTCAAGTGGAGTTGTCAACCTCGGCCATTGCTTCGCATATCGACCAATGAAAGGAGTATGAGTCGCCAAGTCGTTCCTTTCTCCAAGGGTTGAGTTTCATCGTCAAGAATGATCAAGTTTTGTTGACCGGAAGAAAAACAGTCGTCTTTAAAATAAACCATGTTGCAATCTATTGACGCACAAGAAAAGGATTTAATTGAGTAAATGTATATATATATATATATAAATATACAAAACTCAAATACATGGTATGAAAGATTGTGGATCGTCCCGGGAAAATAGCGCGAATGCGGAAGCGCGGTATAAAATAAAATACGAAATTTAAACATGCTTTAATGAAAATTAAAGAACACGTTTAAGGGGTGTGCCCTTGAACTTTTTCGGGTGTTCGGTGTATCTCATGAATTAAATACATACAAAGAATCATGGAGGTCATAGGGATTAAAAATAAAAGGGGCGAAAACGTAAATCGAGACCTACCCGTTGTCGTTTCCGTCTTCAACGGCTACTCGCGTTGTTCCCCGTTTTGCACCAAGACCTCATTCTTGAGATCCTCCAAATCGTGACACACGATCCACCCACGTATCTTGCACGTCGTGCTAGCAACGAACAAGTATTATTTTTGGAGAGGATAGATCAACCACGCGTTATGAATTAACGGGATCGATTTTTCTAAGTTCTATTGTTCCAAGAACAAAAAGAACAAAAAATATTTTCTTGCTAGAGAAAGAGAAGAGGGCGGACGAGAGGGAGAGGAGAGAGCTCAAGTGGTGTGTGTGTGTATGTGTGTTGGAATTTCAAGATTCATCATCCTTGAATTGTAGGAGGCTAGGGGTTTATATAGAGGAGGAGTTTAATCCTCTTTAAGCTCCAACTCTAAGAGGTCTATTTTGACTAGGATTTTGACCTAGTCAAAGTCCTAGTTAAAAGAGTATTTGACCTAGTCAAATTAATCCTAGCCATCTATCTCTTCCTTTCAATCTCAACCATTAATTTAATTTAATGGAATATTTAAATCCTACTAAATATTCCAAAGGCCAAATAAATAAATATAATAAATTATAAATATTTATTCTAGGCCTATTTAATTAATCCTCTAATAAATCTAATTTATTAGATTAATTCCTTTTATCAAATAATAGGAATTAATTCTCCAAGAAAATAAAGGACCCGATTAAATCCAATCTAATCATTCCTTTTCTCCAATATTTAATTCTAAATTAAATACTTGATGTGTGTGGATTGTGTGTGACTCTTTAGGTTCACCTTTCAGCTAGACTTGGTTAGATTCCTAGAATCCATCTGTTACCATCGGTGGCCATCTAGCAACGGTCCATGGCACTAGAGACTAGGTGAAATATTGGGGATGAACATTTTGGCTCTAACAGTACACTTGTACCGTTGGAACCGGTAATACACGTCATACCTTGCTGACCCTACTCAAGGTCCTCCGTAAGACGGTTCCCGCGAGTCACCTCAGTCAGCTGCTCCCTAGCATGCTAACCCACTAACACTGCTTAGACGACCTTCGTCACCCGTTGATGAAATACGACAGCAGGTGCTTAGTGCAAGTCTTAAGGGGAATCTCGGTACCCATTTTCGAGATTCCTTGACTTGGAGATTTCCGGACTGATTCGGCGGGACTGATTTCATGGACCTACCTCCAAGCGTAGTCCCAGTCCCCGAAAATGGGCTTTCAGTCCGTGGGCTTTGTTTGCGTAGTGAACAGAAAGATAAAGCAGTAAAGTGAATGCAAACAAAGTAATGCCAGAATGAATTTCACTTCTTTATTCATTAATAGTTTTATCAAAACACTGAAATTGTCTAGACATAGGTTACATTTTTCCCAGCAAGATTGGCTACATGGTCACCTATTCTAACAATCTCCCACTTGACCTTTAAAGCTAATCGCCCATATGTCTAATCCCCATCTTCTCAAGATGTTGCATATGAGCGCTCTGCGACATAGGCTTTGTCAGCGGATCTGCTGTGTTGTCTGCTGAGTTGACTCGGTCCATCCGAACGTCACCTCTTCCTACCATTTCTCTTAGAAGATGGTAGCGTCTAAGAATGTGTTTGGAACGGTGATGAGATCTCGGTTCCTTTGCTTGCGCTATTGCACCGTTGTTATCACAGAAGATGACAATGGGCTCGGCGATGCTAGGCACCACACCCAACTCTTGGATGTAGTTTCTCATCCAAACCGCTTCCTTGGCAGCTTCTGAAGCTGTTATGTATTTAGCCTCTGTGGTGGAGTCAGCAGTGGTTGCTTGCTTGGAACTTTTCCAAGCCACTACTCCTCCATTGAGTTTGAATACGTAACCCGATTGAGACTTGGTATTATCGTCATCAGACTGGAAGCTAGCGTCGCTAAAGCCTTCCAGAATTAGTTCTCCATTGCCATAGACTAAGAACATTTCCTTAGTCCTCCTTAGGTACTTAAGGATGCCTTTAACAGCATTCCAATGTACCTCTCCTGCACAGGACTGATATCTGCTTGTTATGCTCAAAGCGTAAGCAATGTCAAGCCTGGTGCAGTGGACTGCATATTGGATGCTTCCTACGGCAGAAGCATAGGGGATGACTTTCATCCTTTCAAGTTCCTCATCAGTCTGCGGGGACTGTTTCTTGGACAACTTGATCCCATGCCTCATGGGAAGGAATCCTCGTTTGGAGTTGTCCATCCGATATCTCTTTAGGACTTTCTCCATATACGAGTTTTGGGTGAGCCCTAACATCCTTTTTAGATCTGTCCCTGATGATCTGGATGCCTAGGATGTAGGAGGCTTCGCCCAAGTCCTTCATGGAAAACTGGGTTGATAACCATGCTTTTGTGTCTCCCAACATTCTAACGTCATTACCAATGAGTAGAATGTCATCCACATAAAGCACTAGGAACACTATAGAGCTCCCACTGACTTTCTTGTATACACAAGTGTCGGATTCGTTCTTGACAAAGTCATAGCCCCGTATTACTTCATCAAAGCGAGTGTTCCAACTTCGGGATGCTTGTTTGAGGCCATACATGGACTTCTGGAGACGACAGACGTTCTGTTCTTCTCCAGTGACTGTGAAACCTTCCGGCTGATCCATATAAATATCTTCCTCAACGAAACCGTTAAGGAATGTTGTTTTCACGTCCATCTGCCACATCTCATAGTCATACCATGCTGCTATGGCGAGCAGGATCCGAATGGACTTAGCCATGGCTACAGGCGAGTAGGTATCCTCAAAATCGACCCCGGGTCGTTGAGTGTATCCCTTAGCTACAAGCCTAGCCTTGAAGGTTGTGACTTCTCCATCAACACCAAGTTTGCGCTTGTAGACCCACTTACAGCCCACTGGCTTAACACCTTTCGGTGAATCTACAAGTCTCCAGACTTGGTTCTCGTTCATGGAGTCCATTTCGGTTTTCATGGCCTCAAGCCATTTCCCGGAGTCGATGTCAGACATCACTTCTCCATATGTCTTAGGATCGTTATCCAAAAGACCAGTTGTATTTAGAAAGCCATATCTCACTGGAGGTCTAGACTCTCTAGCAGACCTACGGAGAACGGGAACATTAGTGGTGACTGTGGGCGCTGACTGTATCGAAGCCGGCGGTTCAGGGACCGGGGCTGGCTGTTCCTAAGGCTGTCCTTCATGCCTGGCATGTTGGACTTCTCGAGGTTGGTCAGCCCTTCGGGTGTGAATCCTGAATCCTCCAAGTGAGGGTTCCGCAGCTACCTCTGATGGCTGAATTCCATATCTTGATTCATCAAGGATTAGCTCATCAGGTTGGACATCCTCTGGGAAGCCTTGCTCCAAGAATACTGCATTCCTTGAAACAAACACCTTTTGTTCCAAGGGGTCATAAAAGTAATAACCCATGTTCTTTTAGATAATCTAGGAACTCGGTACTAAGGTATTCACTGCCTCGGTCTGACCGAAGGACTTTAATTTTGCAGTTGGTCTGGTTCTCCACTTCAAGTCTGAATTCTTTAAACCTCTCAAGAGCTTCAGACTTGTACCTCATTAGGTAAACATAACCATACCGAGAGTGATCATCGGTAAAGGTTATGAAGTAGGAGAACCCACCCCGGGCCTGCGTCCTTAGTGGTCCACATACATCTGTATGGACCAAGTCCAACAGACCTGTGGCAAGCCTGCCTTGTCCTACAAAGGGCTTCTTAGTCATTTTCCTTCTTAGACAAGATTCACAAGTTGGTAGCTCACTCAAGTCCCCTACCTCTAGGTTCTTTGAGTTTACCAACTTCTTCATCCTATCTTGGGATATGTGACCTAGCCTAGCGTGCCACAGTCGTGCGTTCCCGTTATTATCTAATTTACGTTTGTGTTGAGTGTTAAGAACGAAGTTCGTTTGTTGCAAGATATAGAGCCCGTTATTTAATGTACCAAGTAGATGAGCAATTCCACACCTCATCAAATAAAAGCAATTTTGATTGATTCTAAACTCATAACCATTATTGTCCAACAATAGAATGGAAATGATGTTTTTAATCATACTAGGTACAAAATAAACTTGCGTTTGTGTTGAGCGTTTAGAACGAAGTTCATTTGTTGTAAGATATAGAGCCCATTATTAAGTGTACCAAACAGATGAGCAATTCCACACCTCATCAAATATAAGCAATTTTTATTGATCATAAACTCATATCCACTATTGTCTAACAATGGAATGGAAATGATGTTTTTTAATCATACTAGGTACATAATAAACTAGCTCTAACTCTATACTAATACGATCACTAACTACTAAAGTGGCGGATCCTACTGCTTCTGCCGAGATGGCCTTGCCATTCCCAAGCTTCAGGATCATGTCCCCGCTACCCAGTTTTCTGCTTCTTTTCAGCACCTGCAAGTCATTGCAAATGTGAGCTCCACAGCCGGTATCTAATACCCAAGAGGCAGAATTAGTGACCATATTAACCTCAATCACAAAAATACCTTGGTTCGAGAAGAGTTTGGGGCACTCTCTCTTCCAATGCCCTTTCGCACGGCAGTTGATACATATGTCATGTGCCTTTGACTGTTGCTTAGAGACAACCTTTCCCTTTCCTTTACCTTTTCCCTCTTTGGCAATGGGAACACTCTTAGTGTTCGTAGCTGCTTTGACGGCCTTTCCCTTCCCTTTCTTCTTTTTCCAACGTCCGGCACCTTTGCCTTTCGTCTTGGAAGTCGAAGCACCTCCAAACAATACCGAAGGCGTGGACTTCTTAGTCGTTGCCTCGTATTTCACCAACATAATGATCAACTCATGAATGCCCTTCTCAAGTGCGTTCATGTTATAGTTGACGATAAATTGGTCGAAGGAGGGTGGGGTGACTGAAGGATCACATCTATGTACGTTTCATTATCGAGACCTGCCTTTAGGTCCTCGAGCTTTTCCACCAGGGTAAGCATTTTAACCCCGTGCTCTTGTATAGAGGATCCTTCTGTCATTTTGGTTCCAAAGAACGCCTTGGCCGCGACATACCTAGTATGCCGGTCCGGGACTGCATAGCAATCCTTAAGGCGAGCCATAATGGAAGGGACATCGTCTAGCCTTTCATATTGTTTCTGAATCTCATTCGTCATCGAAGCAAGTATGACGCTACGGACCTTCCAGTTATCCTTATGCCAAGTCTCGAACGTCTCACGTTCTTCCGTTGTGGATCCTTCCGGTAAGGTCCTAGGGAGAGGCTCCTCCATGACATAACCTTGGTTCTCATAATCCAGGACTATCCTGAGGTTACGCAACCAGTCGTTGTAATTGGTTCCATTGAATTTGTTTGTCTCAAGAATGGTTGAAAGTGGGTTCTTAGACATTTTAAATCTACATTTAAAACAGAGTTCGCGATCAGCAGAATGTAAAAGACGGTGGTTTGATAAAAATTAAATGCATGGTCTTTAGTCATTTAATGCTCCCACTATTTATATGAAAACACGGTACTCTCAAACGTGATTTTCGAAAAATCCTTTCCTAGTGGGCTTGGGATCGACAGCGATCCTTTCCATACCCCGCTTTTACGATCGCATGGAAAAGATCCTGTGGGAGGTATACCATACCATTCTCGTTCCACGAGATTCCCAAGATTATTGCCTCACCTTTTCACATGATCCCGAGGACTCCAAGTGAATCATGTTAATCGGGCGTTAGACCCAACCCAATCGACCGAGCCACAGACCCACTGTTACCCCCACGACTCGTGAGACAGGTAACAGCGGTCTGTTTTCCGTTCATGACATAGTGCAGCTTCTGACGTGCCACGACTCGTGAGACCACGCTATTGACCTAAATCAGCTTCCTCATTATGCCATGGATTGGAAGGCATGGACAAACTCCTAGAGTTCATGTCCATTTTTACTAGGGTCTAATATTTAAACATTGGTCCAACCAATGTGAGAGTTGTAAATGACCGAGATCTCAAAATATAAAACATCTACACATTCATCCATAATGCGTAAAATAAATGCATCCACAGCAGTTATATGATAAATAAAAACACCATTCATCCATCATAATAACCACATGCAAAATTAAAGCCTAGCATGCCCCTGTTGGATGATCACGAGCCCGAATCCTATGCGATCCACTGAGCCCGCAGTGGATCTATGGTCAATCTAGGGTTGGCCCTATACTATTACATTAATAGTAACCAATCATCATTCTGATGGGCCTTGGTCTCTTTTCTCTTTCTTCTCTTCATGGAAACGCCTTGGAACCTCCAGTCTGGGCTCTCCATGTGGACCTTCCTTCTTCTCCATCAATTACATAAAAATTAAAACCTCACTCCTATTCTACTCTCATTACATATTAAAAATAGAAACCCAGCGAAAACCCGGGGGAGTACATAAGGAAGGAGATAGAATACCTTATTATTCCAAGGCAACTAGAAAGAGAGAAGGAGAAAGCAGTAAAAGAGGCACACAGGCCCAACAGAAAATTAAACCATACATTCGGTCTAGGGCTCGTGATCATCCTTATGAATCCAACACACGTATTCATATGATCCAATCACATAAAAATATACCAATAATACATGATAACCAATCACAATTATTCAAGATGAATAAATAAATGCATAGCATGTGAAAATATTGCATAATCGTTGGTAATAATATTTTCTCATTTTAGGAAAAACTTTCCTCATTATTTTAAGTAAAATAGTTCCAGGATTCCAAATCCAATATATTTTACTTCCCAAAATAATGTCTTAGAAAATTAGGCAAAAATTGAACAAAAAAAAATGAATTTTTCAGAATTAATTAAAAAATTAAACTGAAAAATAAATAAAAGAACAAAAATAGGGTAAAACCCTAGCTGCACCGACAGTCGGCCGCCGCCACCGGCAGCAGCCTGCCGGCGTGCGCGTAGGGCAGCAGGCCCAGCCTGCCGCCCCTGCGCGCGCGCAGGCTCTTCCCTGCGTGCGCGCGCGCCTGGTCGGCAGCAGGCCGCGCGGCCTGGCGCTCCGGCAGGCTGTCGCGCGCGCAGGCTCCCTTGCCCGCGCGCGGCCACTCTGGCCGCGCGTCTACCTGCTGCGCGCAGTCTGGCACATCTGGTCGGGCGGCCGCGCTCAGGCTTCCCCTGCCTGCGCGCGCGGCTGCCCAGCTTGTGCGCACGGCTGCGCGCCGCCAGCCTCCGGCTGGTCGACGCTTCATCATTTTTCATTCAATTTTTCACCCCCGTTTCCCAAGAAAAACATAAAAATTACCAACAAACGCAATAATCACATGAATTAAAAGCAAGAAACGACATGCTTTAATAATCAAGAAAAACCAAGAATTAATTAAAACATGCCAAGAACACGTTTCATGCTTAAAACGCACATAAAATCCTAGGCATATACACCGAACCGGGCTCTGATACCACTGAAAGATGGTGGATCGTCCCGGGAAAATAGCGCGAATGCGGAAGCGCGGTATAAAATAAAATACAAAATTCAAATATGCTTTAATGAAAATTAAAGAACATGTTCAAGAGGTGTGCCCTTGAACTTTCCCGGGTGTTTAGTGTATCTCATGAATTAAATACATACAAAGAATCATGGAGACCATAGGGATTAAAAATAAAAGGGGCGAAAACGTAAACCGAGACCTACCCGTTGTCGTTTCTGTCTTCAACGGCTACTCGCGTTGTTCCCCATTTTGCACCAAGACCTCGTTCTTGAGATCCTCCAAATCGTGACACACGATCCACCCACGTATCTTGCACGTCGTGCTAGCAACGAACAAGTATTATTTTTGGAGAGGATAGATCAACCACGCGTTATAAATTAACGGGATCGATTTTCCTAAGTTCTATTGTTCCAAGAACAAAAAGAACAAGAAATATTTTCTTGCTAGAGAAAGAGAAGAGG
This sequence comes from Sesamum alatum, assembly GCA_034509735.1. Taxonomy (NCBI): domain Eukaryota; kingdom Viridiplantae; phylum Streptophyta; class Magnoliopsida; order Lamiales; family Pedaliaceae; genus Sesamum; species Sesamum alatum. The sequence goes on from JACGWO010000013.1 coordinate 7,518,403, forward strand.
GCGGACGAGAGGGAGAGGAGAGAGCTCGAGTGGTGTGTGTGTGTGTGTGTGTGTGTGTTTGGAATTTCAAGATTCATCATCCTTGAATTGTAGGAGGCTAGGGGTTTATATAGAAGAGGAGTTTAATCCTCTTTAAACTCCAACTCTAAGAGGTCTATTTTGACTAGGATTTTGACCTAGTCAAAGTCCTAGTTAAAATAGTATTTGACCTAGTCAAATTAATCCTAGCCATTTATCTCTTCCTTTCAATCTCAACCATTAATTTAATTTAATGGAATATTTAAATCCTACTAAATATTCCAAAGGCCAAATAAATAAATATAATAAATTATAAATATTTATTCTAGGCCTATTTAATTAATCCTCTAATAAATCTAATTTATTAGATTAATTCCTTTTATCAAATAATAGGAATTAATTCTCCAAGAAAATAAAGGATCCGATTAAATCCAATCTAATCATTCCTTTTCTCCAATATTTAATTCTAAATTAAATACTTGATGTGTGTGGATTGTGTGTGACTCTTTAGGTTCACCTTTCAGCTAGACTTGGTTGGATTCCTAGAATCCGTCCGTTACCATGGGTGGCCATCTAGCAACGGTCCATGGCACTAGAGACTAGGTGAAATATCGGGGATGAACATTTAGGCTCTAACAGTACACTTGTACCATTGGAACCGGAATACACGTCATACCTTGCTCACCCTACTCAAGGTCCTCCGTAAGACGGTTCCCGCGAGTCACCTCAGTCAGCTACTCCCTAGCATGCTAACCCACTAACACTGCTTAGACGACCTTCGTCACCCGTCGATGAAATACGACAGCAGATGCTTAGTGCAAGTCTCAAGGGGAATCTCAGTACCCATTTTCGAGATTCCTTGACTTGGAGATTTTCGAACTGATTCCGCGGGACTGATTTAATGGACCTACCTCCAAGCGTAGTCCCAGTCCCCGAAATGGGCTTTCAGTCCGTGGGCTTTGTTTGCGTAGTGAACAGAAAGATAAAGCAGTAAAGTGAACGCAAACAAAGTAATGCCAGAATGAATTTCACTTCTTTATTCATTAATAGTTTTATCAAAACACTGAAATTGTCTAGACATAGGTTACATTTTTCCCGTCAAGATTGGCTACATGGTCACCTATTCTAACATGGTAAAAAAAAATAATATGACAAAGGTTTTTTTTATCAAAGACCATATCATGTGGATAAACAAATGGGCCTTGATTTTTTTTTTCGAAAGAAGTCGATTCCATCTACCCACAAGATTGCTCCAAATCTATGCATTGAACAAGGCCTCATACATTGACAAATAAATTTAGCACTTTCTGATGCTTCATGTATCTTGAATATTTGTGTTAAAATACATGCCATCTGATCATGAAATTTTGAGGGAGCAAGACGAATTTGATGGTCAAATCGATATTTGACCATACACATACAAGCATTGCTCCAAATCAATAAAGTAATCTATGCTAAATTTGGGATACCAATACTTTATCTACTGTAGCATACAACCCCATCTATAGCATACCTTAATTGAAAATGCTGGTGTGTAGACAAATAAATTTTACCAGGATGAACGTAGCAAACTCCGAAGAGGAAAGTCCGAGCCGAAAGCTTCCCAAGAAACTGAAAATTTGGCTAAAAAAAAATCCACAGAGGCATTACGACAAAAACCTTGTGTGCATGACAAAAAATTGAAGAAGAAAAATATTTGGCTATCAAAACTTACCCCAAAGTCTTGCAATGATTAACCTTCACAATGTCTGATCAATGTCAAATTAAGCTCTTTATATAGGTGTTTAGTTGAAGTATTTGAGTATAATTGTGATGAAAATCCTAATCCAATTAGAACTCAATAACCAAGACACTTGAAATATTAATTGTCGGTCACTTGTCTTAGCGGCAGTGGAGGTTTAGTCCAATTCGGATGTCTTTGGAGCAGACATTCAGCCACTTCCCGACTCCAACTCAAAATCAAATTCATCTTGGTTGGATGTTAATTACTCCCCTCTCGAACTGTTAACTTTGAATCAAAGAAGCAAAAATAAAATAAAGCTTACCGTTGTTGCAATTGAAGAAGGAGATGGGCTTGATTTAGTGGCCCAACATCCTCAAAATCTCAAAATTTCAATTGGATATCTTTTAAGACAAATTCAAGATACCAGCGGCCCAATTTGATTCACTTCTTTTTGTGACTCGTTCACTTTGAAAGTTACATTTTCAAACATATATTCGTGAACGAGTCTCGAGAGGGCATTTGTAGACAAATTAATTTTGCACCCAATCAAATGACGACAAGTGGAAAATATATATTATTTAATCAATTATATTCTATTTTTCTATTTATATTTTGGAATTTACTAAATTAATTCTAAATATAAATAGTTAAATTAATTGATATTTTTATATATATATCGTCTTCAAATCAACGGCCGACACGTATCAAGTTGAGGTGTTCCGGCCAATCAAATCAAGACAAATACTTTTCATATTATCTCTTTAAAAAAAATATACAAAAATCAAAGATATAATATTGAAATTGACCAATCATGTCTTCCCAAATATTTAATGTATTTATCTCTTTAAATTAAAATAAAGAGATAATACAAAATAAGTGTTCAAGTTCACCACAACTCTACCTCTTTGACAGCTATATAAAGAGGTCTCGGGAACTCATTCAAAACACACACACACACATATAATTGAAGACATGCAAGCAAGAGAGCATTCAAGAAGTCCCGAAATCCTCTCAAGCACAAATCAAGGAAGATCCACGGCGTTCTAGGCAAGATTCAAGGCGTTCCTCGCAGAAATCATCCAAAGTCAGCGTTTGATTCGACAAGAAGTCCGAAGACCGGCGAATTAATGTTATCAAGACCGAAGTCGACCTTGGCGGAAGATCAAAGTCTCAAATCCATCAAGAACATCCCAAATTCAAGTAAAAAATCGTCAAGTTTATAGTGTTTGATCCGGGAACAAGTCAACGACCCCCGAATTAACGTTATTCAAAGTCAATGTCAACGTCAAAGGAGATCAAACGTCAAAGTTTCACCTCCGAAGTTGCCAAAGTCAAAGATCACGTTCTTGAAGAGAAGAATCAGAGGTTTCAAGTAGAGATTTCGCACCCACGAATATTCAATCAATTCAAGAAATTCATTTGTAATATTTTCTTGTTTCGACAAATTCAGGAACACGAAAATTTGTTTACAACTACTATAAGCAAACATACTTCTCCTCAACGTCCCTGGCATGTATTCAAATCTTCAAAACAACATCCAAAAGCTTCTTTCTTTGCTTGGCTCATAGGCCACCACTGAATACCTTGCTCCCCAACTTCTATTCATTAGGCAATATAGAAGAAGAAGACAATATAGAATATGTGTACTCTGTGTAAAAAGAAGAAGACAATATAGAACATGTTTTTACAAACTGTACTTATTTAAAACATATAATATTTCCATTTCCAGAAGTTTCCAGACTGAAGAAGGTAAACATAACGTCCATACTATATGATTTAAGAAAAAATATAACCAAAACCAACCTTTTCTTAATCACATTATGGACTACTGAGAACGTCCCCCATGAATATTCTACTACAACGGGTACTCAAGAAACGGTCCATGAAGTTTAATGAATTTGAACGAAATTGTATTGAGAAGTAATCTATATGGTGTTGGAAACTATGGTGGGCTCAACATTTTCAAAGGAAGAGAAGATGAGTATATTTAAGGAATTTTGTACTCTGAATTGTGCCTCTCTATTCACTTCAATATCATCTTATTACAAGGCCTTTTATAGGCATAAAACATCAGCAAATAAGCATAGAATTTTGTACAAACAATAAATACAAAATAAAATTCTAAGCATCATTCTCTATTTCTGGCAGCCCTTGATAAAATAGTCATAACTTTCTGCACAGAGCTTTAATTACATATAAGATTCATCTGAAATGGCAACCGTTTGAATTCTGAAAACGCGTATGAAAGTCTGTTCAAAAATCATGACTGTTGAAAACTAGAAGATAAGTTTAACTTCTTGTGCAAATCCACCCCCGTAAACTTGACATCTTTACAACTCCGGTCATCTCTCTAAGCTGCTGGAATCTGTCTTTCTTAGTAAAAATATCTGCAACTTGATCAAGAGTTTTGATGTACTCCACTTCAATTTCTTTGATAGCAATGCAATCTTAGATAAAATGAAACTTTGCATCTATATGTTTGCTTCGATCATGAAACACCGGATTCTTAGCAAGAGCAATAGCTGATTTATTGTCCACCATGATTTTAGTTGCTCCATCTTGTGCAAAACAAAGTTCACTTATCAACCTTCTTAGCTAAATTGCATGACATGTTCCAATAATTGTGGCAACGTACTCCGACTCACATGTTGATAGAGTCACAATTGGTTGCTTCTTTGAGCACCATGAAACTGCATTTTCTCCAAAGAAAAACACAAAAATGGTAGTGCTTTTCCGATCATCAACATCACCGGCATAATCACTATCACAATAACCTCTTAAGCAAGCGTTGTTAAGAGGTGTGGAAAATGCCATAATCAAGAGTACCTTTTAAATATCGAAGAATTCTTTTTGCAGCATTCATGTGTTCTTCAATTGGATTCTCCATGAACCGACTCACTAATCCGACTGCAAATAGTATGTTGGGTCTAGTACATGTCAAGTACCATAGACTCCCCACAAGACTTCAAAATGTAGTTGAGTCGACCTTTCTTGCTCCATCGTTTTTGGAAAATTTTGCTCCACTCTCCATTAGAGTATTCACCTGATTGCATTCCATCATCTTGAACTTTTTGATGATCTCCCTTGCATATGCCTCTTGAGAGATGAAGATTCCATCACTTTGTTGCTTTACTTCTAATCCCAAATAATATGACATGAGTCCCATGTTACTCATTTCAAATTTTCTTCTACCATTGTCTTCTTGAAGTTATCATACATATGTGGGTTGTTTCCCGTAAGAATGAGATCATCCACATAAATGCATATGCATAGTATACCTCCATTCTCCTTCTTCATATAAAGAGCATACTCATGAAGGCATCTTGAGAAATCATTGTTTTGGAGATAGTTATCAAGACGACTATACCATGCCCTTGGTGCTTGCTTGAGCCCATATAATGCTTTCTTTAATTTTAACACTTTGTCTTCATGGCCTTTAACCAAAAAAATCATACGGTTGTGCAACATACACTTCTTCTTCAACAGTACCATTCAAAAATGCGGACTTCACATCCATTTGATGAATTGGCCATCGATTTTGCGCCGCAAGAGCTACCAACAATCGTATCGTCTCCAAGCGAGCAACGGGAGCAAAAACTTCCTCATAGTCCGCACCATACTTTTGTTTATACTCCTTTGCAACAAGCCTGCTTTGTACCTTTTCACTTCTCCTTTTGCATTTTTCTTTATTTTATACACCCACTTAACTCCAATGGCTTCATGACCACTTGGTAGTGTAGTGATCTCCCAACTGTCATTTTTCTCTATTGAATGGATTTCCTCCTCCATGGCTTGCACCCATTTCTTCTCTTCTATAGCTTATTCAAAACTCAAAAGTTCATCATTCATAAATAAACAAAGAAGATTATCACCATTTATTCTTTCCATAGCATCATAAAGATCACTTATGCTACGATACCTTTGAGGTTGTTCGCTTGAACTTGGTGTTGAGGGGGTTGAATTCTCCCATTCAACTTCTTGCTCATTCTCTTCTTCTTCTAGATGTGGAAGAATACAATACTTCTCACCTCTTTGGATGTTCCAATTTCATGAGGCGTCTTATTCGAACTCCACATCTCTACTAACCACAACCTTTTTTGCAAATAGGATCAAAACATTTGTACCCCTTGGAGTTCTTATCATAGCCAAGAAATACCATTTTTTTACTTCGGACATCTAGTTTTATTCTTTGTTGTTCCGGCACACGAACATAGCAAAATCATGCCCTTAATATACCAATCATAGAAATAGCATACCAAAATCATTAGATTCCTACTTTTATTCCGTTCCTAATTTCATTCCATTCCACTCAACTCCATTCCTATATACCAATCATGCCCTTAATACTTTAGAAGGTAATTGATGTGGGGTGGATATTTCAAAAGTGGTAACTGTATTTAACCTAAAAAAACTATTAGACCAGTAAATATATCGATTCAATTAATAAACTCTAACTATAATACTTTAGAAGGTAATTGATGTGGGGTGGTGATCCGGGTAGCAGATAGCGATCTCTAGTAACATCTGGAATTAGCTATCTCCACCTGACACCTGGAAAGTATGGGTACCTGAGAAGAGAGCAAACGTGAGCCTAGTCGGGATCGTCCCCGGCGAAGACTCTCCGATGCTTAAGTCAGCACAAGCTCGAGAAAGCAAATATGCGATCTAAGTAGGAGTGTAGGTCGAATGCTTGTTAGAATTGTGATCATATAGCCAATCTTGGTGGGCAAAATGTAACCTATGTCTAGACAATTTCAGTGTTTTGATAAATTTATTAATGAATAAAGAAGTGAATTCATTTGGCATTACTTTATTTGTGTTCACTTTATCTGCATTTCATATCTGTTCACTACACAAACAAAGCCCACGGACTGAAAACATATTTTGGGGACTGGGACTACGCTTGGAGGTAGGTCCATGAAATCAGTCCCGCCGAATCAGTCCGGAAATCTCCAAGTCAAGGAATCTCGAAAATGGGTACCGAGATTCCCCTGGAGACTTGCACTAAGCATCTGCTGTCGTATTTCATCGACGGGGGACGAGGGTCGTCTAAGCAGTGTTAGTGGGTTGCCTGCTAGGAAGCAGCTGACTGAGGTGACTCGCGGGAACCGTCTTATGGAGGACCTTGAGTAGGGTCGGCTAGGTATTACGTGTGTTCTCGGTTCCAACGGTACAGGTCAAGTCCTTTGACTTGAGGAACTGCTGAGTTTACCTGTTATATCAGGTCGGTATCTTAGATATGGTGAGAGATTGTCAAGAAGCACTTGAGTAGTCATAAGCCATGTCTAGTGCAGTTCTGGTGTACAGAGTGACAGTAGTTTCCAAGAAAGGATCTGTCTCCTGTCAAAGGCATTGACTGTTAAGTCTCACGGATGCTCTGTGTCTTGTCCCTAAAATCTGTGGCCACAGTAACTGAACAGAAGGGAAGGTTTCCCTTGCGGCGTTTAGTAAGGACAGACCGACACTTAGGTCCAAAATGGGTACCTGCATTTTTCGTGCCCTAGACCCTAAGTGGTGAGACCGTAGACAGAAGGACAAGTGTACTGTTAGAGCCTAAATGTTCATCCCCGTATATTCACCTAGTCTCTAGTGCCATGGGCTGTTGCTAGATGGCCACCCACGGTAACGAACGGATTCTAGGAATCCAACCAAGTCTAGCTGAAAGGTGAACCTAAAGAGTCACACACAATCCACACACACTGAGTATTTAATTTAGAATTAAATATTGGAGAAAAGGAATGATTAAATTGGATTTAATCGGGTCCTTTATTTTCTTGGAGAATTAATTCCTTTTATTTGGTAAAATGAATTAATCTAATAAATTAGATTTATTAAAAAATTAATTTAATAGGCCTAGAATAAATATTTATATATATTATGTTTATTTATTTGGCCTTTGGAATATTTAAATAGGTTTTAAGTATTCCATTAAATTAAATCAATGGTTGAGATGGAAAGGGAGAGATGGATGGCTAGGATTAATTTGTCTAGGTCAAATACTACTTTGACTAGGTCAAAATCCTAGTCAAAATAGTCTTCTTCAGAGTTGGAGTTTAAAGAGGATTAAACTCCTCCTCTATAAATAGTCCTAGCCCCTCACTATTTGAGGAGTGATGATATTTCCAACACACACACACACACACACTCGGCTCTCTCCTCTCTCCCTACTCGTCTGCCCTCTCTCTCACAACAAGAAAATAATTTCTTGTTCTTTTGTTCTTGGAACAATTGAACTTAGGAGAATTAATACCGTTAATTAATAACGTGTGATTAATTCATCCTCTCCAAAAATACTTGTTCGTTCACTAGCACGACGTGCAAGATACGTGGGTGGATTGCGTGTTACTGTTTGGAGGGTCTCACATACGAGACTTGGAGCAAATCGGGGAACAACGCGAGTACCGGTTAGAAGACGAAAACGACAATCGGTAGGTTCCGGTTTAAATTTTTGTTTCTCTTTATTTTTAATCCTATGGCCTCCATGATTTCTTTTGTGCTTTTTGATTCATGAGATACACCAAACGCCCGGGAACTTCAAGGGTACACCCCTTGAACGTGTTCTTTTATTTTATTAAAAGCATATTTTAATTTTTATACCGCGCTTCCGCATTCGCGCTATTTCCCGGGACGATCCACAATCTTTCAATGCTATCAATAAATCTTACCATTAATGCGGTGGAATAGGAGTATTTATAGAGCCAAGTGCATGTACTTGCCTGGTCCACGTGGCGTCATCTCAAGGCTTCAATTGTTAGGAGACCAAGCGTCTAGATCTCGGGTCTTCTGAGCGGGTTCCGGGTCGCGTACCTCGGGTTAGGTCGTGGGTAGCGATCCCACTGTGTTAAACGCGGGTCATCAAGCCCATGTGCAATTTTGGCCTCTTTTTTAGGGTATTTATGTCTCTTTAGCGTAAATGGGGTATAACCCCTATCATTAGTCCCCCACTTCTGTTAGTGTAATTTCTTGCACTAGGAGAAGTCTAAAAACGAGCTCGTTAGACGTCTCCCTTTTCTTTTGTTTTGTTTTTGCTTGTTTTCATCTCCTCATCCGCGTCGTACACGTGTCCGCATCCTGTCCACCTACAGCGCGCACGTTTCCCTAGGTCAAGACTATAAATATGTAATGCCCTAGACCATTTGCATTGTTTTCAGCCACCTTCAGTGACCTCATCCTCCAGCTACCACGGTCGCATTCTATCAGGTATTTCCGCGATTCTTTCTTCTGCAATTTTTCCTTACATTCCGCGATCTAAACTTTTGTCGTTAAAATGTCCTCTCAATCGAGTTCTGAGTCGACCTCCTCCTCTTCCTATTCGGGGTCGACGGCGACCTCGCCCTACCTGGGCATGGGGCCACGTCGCCCTTTTGCGATCATACCAGCGGGCTCGCGACCTGTGGTCGCGACCTGCGTCATTCCGCCCTTAGATCGTTCTGTCGGGCTCGCGGTCGCGACTGTAGGTTCATCCTTAGACGCATCTGATGATTCTGACATTTCCATCGTTTCTAAGTATCTAGATATGATGGAAAAAAGTCCTTGGGCTGGTATTGTAAGCAACATAAAAATTTCTATCACTAAATTGAAGGAAAAATAATTTATCCCACATGATTATGAGGTTTTAATTCCTCATTCCTTCGATAGAATGCATTGTCCGCCTCAAGGTTTTTGCCCCTTTTCGACTGTACACTTAGATGCAGGCCTTCGATTTCCCCTGCCTCGTCCCGTAGAACGTATCCTTCGTGGCTTAGACGTTTGTCCCATGCAATTATCTCCCAATTCTATTCGTCACATACTTATTTTTGTTATAATAATGCGGCATCATCGCCTTAGCCCTTGCTTCGACAACTTTTGGTCGTTATATTCCTTCACTACATCCACTAGGTCCGCAGATCGCGGGTTTTCTTTATCTCTCCGCCCGTAAAGAATGTAAATATTTAGATAAGTTGAAACCAAATGTAGGTCCTTGACGGGACAGGTTTTTCTTTATCCGTCCTCCTTCTGGCCAAAAGTGGTCTTTTCGGTACGACTGGCGCGTTTCAAAACCTATTCCTCAGACCTAATGAGGGGGTTGGAAGGTGATCAAATAAGAGCGCTTACTTCTTACATATATGATCCGAAAGAACTTTTGGTAGAGAAGGTCATGAAGCTTGTCGGGCTTTCTCCAGCACCCCTTCGTGTTAGGGGTTCTATAGGTGATTGATTCTCGTTTTTGCTTGGATTAACTACATTATTTGCTCGTTTGTTTTGTTCTGATTGCTGCTATATTTCAAATTCAATGGTCATGAACGCCCGCATTGCCCAGCTTTCGTGAGCTTTACGTGGTGGTTCCTCGTCCGCGACCATGGGTCGCTCATTTGAAGCTGATACTTCTGTTGCTCGTGCTCCCTCTCAGGACACATCCGAGCTTCCTAGCCAAGTCCCCCTACTCGCTGGGTCTCTGGTAGTAATGTGCCTGCAGTCGCTGCCTTACCAGAAGGTATACCTATCATTTTAATGCTTGGTGAATTTGCTGAGAATACGGTGCTCATGGTCGCTGAATTCGAAGTCCTTCCAGGTGAATTCGCAGCTGAGGTCGCTGGAGATGTTGAGATCGCAACTGAGATCGCTGGTGACACGGTCGCTGTCGACCTTACTACTGGAGTGACCGTTGAGGCTGTCGGTCCATCTAAGAAACGTAGGCGTAAGCATAAGAAGCACCGTAGCAAGGGCTCAAGTAAGTCAAGCAAACGTAGTCAGTCGCGATCCGAGCGTCAAGCTGCTAAAGATGCCGCCGAAGAAGTAGAAAACACCAAGCATTTGAAGGAGATGCTCGTTTGGTGGGGACAAGCCCGCGAGGAGTTGAAGGAACCAAGTAGCCGAACTGCTGAGATGGTGGGGGAGAAGTTAGATCCCGGTTGGGCCATATCAGCTCAGAGTTCCGTGCTACGTTCGTTGGTGGGACAAGATTCTTAGGACTTATACAAGGCATGCCTCCTCGAACGTGACCAAGTACTTTTTGCCCAGACTACTCATACTCGTGTTGAAGAGCATATTGCCCACATGCTTACTCAGGTATACTTTGTATTATTTTTCGTTCTGTTTTTCCTTTTTTTGCCAACCCAGCTTATGCCTTTATTTCGCAGACGATGGCCTTCAGCCAACGATCTCTCTCTGAAATGTTCCATGTTCCGCCACCAAAAGGGGCGTTATTGAATTAAGAGTTGCCGAGCTTCAAAAGGAGATTTCAGAAGCTCAGCAGAAGGAGAAAGACATGTTTGATGCTAATGCTGCTCTTGAAGCCAAGAACGCTGATTTAAAGGCACAGCTCCATCATGCTAAGGAGGCTGCACAAGAGGCTATAGCAAACGCTTTCCAGCGTGGGCGGACCGATGGTGAGGTCGCAAGTCGTGCTCTTGGGGTCGCTGAAGGTCGCGAGGCTTTCCTTTGTTCTGATGAGTACCGGAAGATGATAGCTGCACACCGCTTGGGAGGTGCTCGAGACTTTCTCAAGACACCTACTTTCAAGTTAACTATTGATATCCAGTCTGCTCGCTTCCTGAAAGAGGGATTCGACAAGTGCGTGTCTCAAGTGGATCACCTCAAGGGCTTCGTGGATGGTTTTGATCGCACTCGTCTCGGCCCTTCTTTGGATGCTACGCTCCAACCATACCCAGAAGAAGTTGCATTACTGACCACCGTGGCGGATGAGTTTGAGGTGCTTGCCGCTGAAGTAGGGTGCCCACTCCCGCTTTAGCGATCTCAGGACTTAGCACTTTTTGTCATGATAGACTTTTATCGGCATGGACTTTTGTGGAGGTATTGTTGATAGAGCTTCTAGTGAGATCGCTTAGCCATCACCCCCTTTTAGTACATTTTGTAGGGAGATGGTTCTTCGATCTTATTAATGTAATCACTTAAGACAGGTTTTGTTGATTTTGGGTGTTTAGACGTCATGCATAGGAACGCCTTGTAGCTATCGTCACCCCATGTACCCCGGAACATCCAATGATCTTTTCCATATCGCTTTATGTATGAAACTTGGTTGCTTACATGTGATCCTTATTTTGATTAGTTATTGCGTTTACCTGTTGTGGTCGCTTTTCTCTTTATTTGCACCAATTTTCCAGGTCATTTGACACGGATCTTTTTTATAGCATTTTGAGGTGACCTTTTCCATGTCGTTTTAAGGATGATCCTTTTCAGGTCGTTCAAGATGACCAGGTCTCTTTTGATGTGATCTCTCAGATCACTCGAGGCGATCTTTTTCAGATCGTTTTGAGGCGAACGATCTTTCTTGGATCGTTTTGAAGTGAACGATCTCTCAGATCATTTTGAGGTGATCTTTTTCAGATCATTTGAGACAATCTCTTTCAGATCGCTTTGAAGTGAACGATCCTTCTCAGATCGTTTTAAGGTGATCTTTTTCAGATCACTTGAGACGATCTTTTTCAGATCACTTTGAAGTGAATGATCTTTCTCAGATTGTTTTGAGGTGAACGATCTTTCTTAGATCGTTTTGAGTGATCTTTTTCAGATCACTTGAGATGATCTTTTTCAGATCACTTTGAAGTGAACGATCTTTCTCAGATCGTTTTGAGGTGATCTTTTCAGATCACTTGAGACGATCTTTTTTCAGATCGCTTTGAAGTGAACGATCTTTCTCAGATCGTTTTGAGTTGATCTTTTTTAGATCACTTGAGACGATCTTTTTCAGATCGCTTTGAAATGAACGATCTTTCTTAGATCGTTTTAAGGTGAACGGTCTTTCTCAGATCGTTTTGAGGTGATCTTTTTCAAATCACTTGAGACGATCTTTTTCAGATCGTTTTGAAGTGAACGATCTTTCTCAGATCGTTTTAAGGTGATCCTTTTCAGATCACTTGAGACGATCTTTTTCAGATCGCTTTGAAGTGAACGATGCTTTTTCCTTTAGCTCGTTTTAAGGTGATCTTTTTCAGATCACTTGGATCACGAGGTAAGCGATTGCGCACATGAGATTAAATAACTCCAGTTACATAAATGGTCGCAAATTTGAATAGGTTGATTGTATTAAACGGTCTTTCTCAGATCCTTACATTGATGGCCTTTCAAAAATTGAACTACTCACAAAAGGGATCTTTTTCAAATCGTGCTATTCTAGATCTTTCACAGATCGTTTGCGTGAAGTCCCTAGTGTCTTTCACAGATCGGCGTCTTGCTTCTTGGCACAAAAAGTAGTCTTTTTCAAACTAATCGCCTTCTGGTCGCGCGTCCCGCCTTAAGCGTAAAAAATTTTCAAGTTATGAATATTCCATGGTCGCGGGAGATCTTTTCCGTCCAGACCTTGCAGCTTGTATGCTCCCTTCTTCTTTACTTCAACTACCTTGTGAGGTCCTTCCCAGCTTGGGTCCAGCTTCCCAACATGCTTGGATACTTTCACTTTCTTCAGGACTAGATCACCTACTTGGAAGTTTCTTGGCTTCACCCTGTGGTTGTAGCTTCTCATCATTAAGCTTTTATGGTGCAAGATCCTCGCGTAAGCGCGATCACGCTTCTCCTCGATGGTGATGAGGTCGAAAGCTCTTGCTCCTTGATTTTCCTGAGGGTCATATTGTGCGACCCGAGCTGTCTCTTCGCCAATTTCTTCAGGTATTATTGCTTCAGTTCCATAAACCAAACAAAAAGGCATCTCACCTATTGATGATCGAGGAGTTGTACGATATGCCCACAATACTCTTGACAATTCTTCGACCCATGACCCCTTGGCTTCTTCCAACCTTGTTTTCAAGTGTTTGAGCAATATACGGTTGGTGACCTCGATTTGTCCATTTGCTTGTGGGTTTCCTACTGCAGTGAAGTTTTGTTGTATCTTAAGCTCTTTGCACCATGCCACAATCCCCTTTCCTTGGAATTATGTCCCATTGTCTGAGATCAAGACGCGTGGTATGCCAAACCTGCAAATGATATTCTTCCAAATGAAATTTATAACCTCTTTTTCAGAGATTTTTGCCAAAGCTTCTGCCTCCACCCACTTGGAGAAATACTCACTGCTACAATAACAAATTTTTTCTAAGCTGGTGCTGGTGGGAAAGGTCCTACGATGTCGATCCCCCATTGGTCAAAGGGACATGTGATTTTGATAGGTTCCATTTGGGTCGCTGGTGCATGTATCAGGGTCGTATATTTTTGACAGCTTTCGCATCTCTTAGTGAATTCCATCGCGTTCTTTACCAGAGTCGGCCAAAAATATCCTTGTCGGGTTACCTTTTGTGCTAGCGACCTTCCATCTGAGTGATTTCCACAGCTTCCTTCATGGATTCCCTTAACACGTATTCTGCTCTCTCCAGCGTGAGACACTTCAACAAAGGTCCATCAATTGATCATTTGTATAACTCACCTCCTAACACCGTGAATCGATTTGCTTTGAACTTCAACCGTTTTGCTTCAGTTGGGTCGCTGGGGACAACCCCTTCCTCCAGGTACTTGATGATGTCAGTTTTCCATGATCTCTCATTCTCTACACCTTTGCACCTCACAGGTGGGTTCATCCACTGCTGCCATCTCTTTGATCACTACAGCAACTTTCCGATTCTTCACACCAGCGACCAGGGCTCCGAATTTCGATAAGGCATCCGCTCGTTCATTTTCCTCTCTTGGTATTTGTTGAATCATGCACTTATCAAATTTTTTCATCATTTCTTTTACCTTTTTCAGGTACTAAGTCATGGACCATTCATGCGTTTCATATGGTCCAACTATCTGCATGGCCACCAACTGCGAATCAGTATAAACGTCTAACTTTTTTACTCTGGCTCGGTGTGCCATTTCCAATCCCAAGATTAGGGCTTCATACTCAGCCTCGTTGTTGGTCGCAGGGAATGAAAGCTTGGCTCCGACATCGATCTCAACATCTTCTGGGCCTTGCAATAGAATACCAGCTCCTCCATTGCTCGAGTTAGATGACCCATCTACGTGCAAGAGCCATCCGTTTTGCTCCTCCTGTATTTGTTCACCTGCGAGCTCCACAATAAAATCAGCAAAAACTTAGGCTTTAATAGAAGTTCTTGCCTGATACTCAATGTCGAATTCTCCCAATTCGACAGCTCATTTAATTAAATGACCCGATGCATCTGACTTTGACATGATTTGCTTGAATGGGTGATTGGTCAGGACGACCACCTTGTGCGATTGAAAGTACGGTCGCAACCTTCTGGCCGTGGTGACTAGTGCTAACGCAAGCTTTTCAATTTGATGTACCGTTTCTCAGCTCCTTGTAACATCTTGTTTACGTAATGGACAGGACATTGCGACCCGGACTCTTCTTTCACCAACACCGAGCTCACAGCATCTTTGGATACTGCTAAGTACAAGTGCAACGGTTTGCCAACCCTTGGGTTCGCTAGTAGTGGCGGGTTTGTCAAATAACGCTTCAAGTCTTGTAACGTCTGTTCGCACTCCTCCGTCCACCTGAAGTCTTTCATTTTCCTTAATGTTTTGAAAAATGGTAAATTCCTATCTGCTGATCGCGAAATGAAACGATTCAAAGATGCGACCTTCCCTGCTAACTTTTGCACTTCCTTCACCGTCTTTGGGGAATTCAATCCCATGATCGCTTCAATCTTTTCTGGATTTGCTTCTATCCTTTTCTCACTCACCATGTACCCCAAGAATTTGCCACCTCTCACCCTGAAAGTACACTTCGACGGGTTAAGCTTCATTCCATATGTTCTCATTACTTCGAACGCCTTCTTGAGGTGAATGAGATGCTCGTCTTCTTTCTTGCTTTTAACTAACATATCGTCCACATAAACTCCCATGGTTTTTCCTATGAGTCCCTTGAACACCCCGTTCACCAATATTTGGTAGGTAGCGCCTGCATTTTTCAAGCCAAACGGCATTACATTATAACAATAAATACCATTTTCAGTTACAAAAGACGTCTTATCTCTATCTTCCTCCGCCATGAAGACTGATGATATCCCTAATAGGCGTCCATCATACTGAACAACGCGCGTCCTGCGGTGGAATCCACCAGCAAGTCAATTCGAGGTAGTAGGTAGGGGTCTTTCGGGCATGCTTTGTTTAAATCCGTGAAATCTGTGCACATGCACCATTTTCCAGACGCCTTTGGGATGATCATCACGTTCGACAACCATTCGGTGTATTGCACCTCAGTTACGTACCCGGCTTCTAGCAACTTGTTCACCTCGGCCTCAATGATCTTATTCCTCTCGACCCCAAACGTCCTTTTCTTTTGCTTGACTGGCTTAACCTGCGGATCAATGTTAAGTCTATGCACTATAACCTCTGGATCAATACCTTTGAAGTCTGACGGGCTCCATGCAAACATATCAGTGTTCTCCTTAAGGAAGTCAATCACCATCGTCTCCAAACTCGATTTCATCCGCGACCCGATTCTGGTCGTTTTACTTGCATCCCCCTGTACAAGCTCGATCGTCTTATATTCTTCCGCTGGCTCTATCCATTCGGGCTTGGATTTCTTTAAAGGGTCTACTTCCTCCTCTGGTGTTCGGTACCTATCTTTCTCTTGGTCTTTAAATCGTCTTCACCCTTTTTCAGGGAGATATTGTAACACTTTCTCGCTTCTTTTTTGTCGCAACGTACCTCGCCAACTCCGTGCCTTGTTGGGAACTTCATCTTTAGGTGATAGGTGGATACTATAGCCTGAAATGAATTCAAACTAGGTCTCCCCAAAATTACGTTATATGCAAATGGCGTGTCTACCACCAAAAACCTTACCATCATCGTTCTCCTTCTTGGCTCCTCCCCCAACGAAGTTGGGAGGTCGATTGTTCCCAAAGACGTCACCTCGCTCCCTCCAAATCCTATCAGGGGAGTCCGCATTGGTTGCAATGATGCATCGTCTAGACCCATTTTCCTTAGTGCTCCCATGAACAAAATGTCTACCGAGCTACCATTGTCCACTAACACCTTATGTACTAAGAAATTTGCTATGTCCATCTTGATCACTATAGGGTCATTCTGCGATCCCGTTTCTGATGCCATGTCTTTTTTGCCAAACGTGATCTCTTCTTCTTGCTTAACATTTAAAATCATTTCCTTCCCACTTTCGAGCCTACCTCGGACATATCTTTTTTTGCGACCTCATCGAGTCGCCTCCCGTTGGAGGACCAACGATCGTGTGAATAACTCCTTTCACAGGAGCGTTGTCACCTACCTCATCCCCTTCTTCTTTTCGTTCTTTTCTACGAAATCGTTCCCTGCTTCTTGATCTACTTCGTGACCTTTCACTCCTATCCTTCCTTGGCTCGTGCTCATGGTTGCGCGTCCCTCTAATGTAATCCTTGAAGAACCCTTATCTGACTAACCTTTTTATCTCGTATTTTAGTTGGTAGCAATCCTCTGTGTCATACCCTATTTCAAAAGTTGTAACTGTATTTAACCTAAAAAAACTATTAGACCAGTAAATATATCGATTCAATTAATAAATTCTAACTATAATAAATTCAGTAACTCACATTAAGTGGAAAAATACTCAAATGATTGCTGGGAGTTGAACCAAATCGAATTTATTAATCAGATCCCAATCTTAATCTTAGGCTAAAACATCATTTGTTACGCAAACAATTTTATTTGTACTCAATTATAGCGCAAGATAGGCAGTAAGCTCTCAATGTCGCTAGCTTATGCACAGCATAGCCGTTGGCCTAATACCGCCCGACGACATTTCTGAAGCCACTTTCTTCGTTAACTCCGCCAAACACCTCTTTTAATTGATGCATGCACTTGTTCTCCACCACAACCAACGTTTGCCCCTCTATCTCATTCGATTCAATCTTCCATCTGCGAAATCCTCCTCTCTCTCCAGAGCAATGAGTTCCTCAGTCGTGCTTCCTTCGATTTCTCTGACGAAACCCGCTTTCGGCTCCTCCCAATCCTTCAGAAGCTCCACCTGTTTGGGTTTCAAGAATGAGATTCGGAGGGTTTCCCGGTGGGGTTTGGGGAAATCTAGGGTTTTCATGAGCGTCGCCGTCGGATCGGAGGCGGTTGCGGTAGACGATGCGTTGTTCAAGGATTACAAGCCTTCTTCTGCTTTCCTCTTTCCTGGTCAGGTCAGTCTGTTTAGGTTTTTGCATAAACAGTTTCTAGTTTTGTACAGTACACCTTAGTGAAGCTGATTGCATTGTGATTGATGTTCCACAGCTCTGTTTTTTTGATTGTAACTTCAGTTTCGCATTAGTGGTGTTTGTTTTATTCTACTAGACAGCTCAATAATGCTCATTGAATGGACGACGACTATATTTTGCTGAACTGGTGTTTATTTTTACCAAATGTTGCTGATTGATTGGTACTTTTGTGGAGGAAAGATAGGAAAGGTTTTTTACTTTTTTGGGTAATTGCAAGGATGGGTAGTTCTGGCAGGGTTGAAAGTCCTACTGCTTCTGAATTATGAGTGTTGTAAGTTCACTATTTTGAACTATAATATGTGCTAAATTTGTTTATCGAAGGTCTTACTGCTTCTGACAATTTATTTTGTAATTTCACTGTCTTCAGCTATAAGAGTTGTTAAATTGGTCTTATATTTGGGTTTTTGTGGAGGTGAACTTCTATACAATTGGCGGACAAGAATGAAAATGAAATATACATTATGATTTTTGAATGCTTATTAGCCAAAGAAATTAAGCCAAAAAAGGGGCTAACAATTAACATCAAGTTTATTTTCTGGGTGGGTAGTTTGAAACTGTCATTGTTTAGTGTTAGTATGTCTTTGGTAACTTTTGATGATTTGAATCTAAAGGTTGCAGCTAGCAAGCTATATAATTGATAGTACTGTCTCTGAGACTCGTATCATTGTGATTAATTTTTATTTACTTCATCTTTAAAGGGTGCACAAGCTGTTGGAATGGGTGTGGAGGCTCAAAAAGTGCCTGCTGCAGCTGAATTGTACAAGAGGGCTAATGATATTTTGGGGTAGATTCAACACAATGCCATCATCATTACTTTGCTAAAGCTCAAATCTGTACTTTCAAATATTTTCTGAACTAGCTATGCACATTTCTCGCTGGAAGCTATGTAAAGTATATCTCAGCTGAAGATCACATCGTAAAGTAAAATTTCAATAATATGCAACTGAAATTCCTTTTGCATGTGCTTCTGGATTGCTAAGTGATAATAACGAAGCATTTACTTTATGGTATGTAACTTTGCTATTCTTCCATATCTTCAATGGTCAAAGTTGACACACTGTGTAAAGTTTGAGAGTGTAACTTGTTCTGTATCAATTATCTTCATCCATCAGCTCTTCAAAACAATTTCTAAGATAAGAGAATTAGGTGGATAGTATGAGTGGAAAGGTCCCTGAAAGATCCTTCTAGATACAACAATAGTTTTTTTAAAACATGAGGAGGTCAACTTAGACTTTCCAGCTTATGAGATGGTGAAGTGTTCAATTCCAGATCTGCATTATTATTCTGCTTTTTCTAATGAAGTTTTCCATTTAAATTGGTTCACATGTATTTTGTGTTTGATTGTTTTCTCATCATTACTTGTGCAACATCTAATGATTTTTTCTTAATGACATCAAGGTTTGACCTTTTAGATATTTGCATTAATGGGCCAAAGGAGAAGCTTGATTCCACTGTTCTAAGCCAGGTATCCTATCATTACATGAATTGTGATATTTTTTTTACTACATGATCACGAAGTTTTATTATGCAACATACAAGATACAAAGCCTTTTATATCATCATTGAGGCTAAGTCACTCTACTCTCGTAGGTGATATAAATTTGAAAAGTATGATACTGAATGCTGTTGCTAAATGCATCTGAGAAATTAAGTTTTTCCTTCAATTGATCATAGTGGTCGTAGCACATTCGATGCATCCGCAAAAGAAGGCAGGTGTTCAATAAATACTTTAATAAAATTAATCAGACATAACAAATGTAATGTTTACCTATGTATATATTGTATCATGATTTTCTTTTGAAATTCAATATTCAATAAATGAATGTGATAGTTATTATGAATTTGATACAATGTATTTACAAAAAGCATTGTAAACTTATGGAGATAAAAAGTACAAAATAATTGAGAGGAGAGAGATAAAAAGTTGAGAGATAAAAAGTTGAGAGATGAGGAAAAAGGAAAAATTTTACTTGGCATTTCTTTTTTCATATTGGGTTAATTTAGTTCATACACGTAATGCACCCCAAGGTAGTTATTGTAAGTCCTTAACCTTAATATAGTATTAGCAGTTGAAGCACACTCGATGTAGTTTATATTATATTTATTTAATTAAATAAAAGAAAATAAGATAAGATGAATAATTGATCAAAATTGATAAAATATATTAATTTAGAATGTGCATGAGTAAAAAATAATTGATGGAACAAATTGATGTAAGAGATAGTTATATTATTAAAAAAATAAATATCTTGAAGGGTATTTTAGTCGATCAATATTATGACAACCAAAATTAGTTACTCTAGAAAGTTGGGCCTTAATAAATAGTATAGATAGATAATCATGTTTAATCTGAAAGCAAATGAAAAATGGATGTCCTGGAGTACAGGATTCTTAAATCCTGTCATGAATATTGGGGTATATTTAATTGGTCAGTAAAAGATTTGGAATGAATATCAACATGCAGTATTTTTCTTTCTGAATATACAGTAAAGTCTTTTATACATATGATGCAAGAAACCTCTACATCCATAGTCGCACATATGCAACCATAGGAGATTGCTGATATTTCAAATTTGAAATATAAACACATTCATATAATGCATTTGCAGTACTAAGGACATCTATTCTACTTGAGAAAATGAAATTATGAACTAATGTATTCTCCAAATATATTTTGACAGCCTGCTATCTATGTCACAAGTTTAGCTGCAGTTGAGGTGCTCCGAGCTCGTGATGGAGGTCAGCAAATAATTGATTCTGTGGACGTAACATGTGGTCTAAGTTTAGGAGAATACACTGCTCTTGCATTTGCTGGAGCTTTCAGGTACACTGCCAATTGAATGACAGGTTTTTGTTCAAATTGTGTATGAAGACCAGTTTCAGGTGGATTTATTATTATATTTAGGGTTAATTACATTTAGACCCCCTCTGAAAATGCATAATTACACTTTCCCCCAAAGAAGTTTTGAAATTACATTTACACCCCCTCTAAAAATTCTTTGTTTACACCTGACCTCCATTCGTTAAAGTTTGGGCGGAAAATGTTCATTTCAACAAAAATAATTACATAAATTTTCAATTTTACCTCTCATTTAACATTCTCGTGTAATAATTTTTACTTATAAGGAAAAAATATAATAATATTGGCCTAACTCCATACATATACGTTACACTTATCCTCTTATAAGTACAAAAATATACATGAGAATGTTAAATGATGGTCAAAATTGAAAATTTGTGTAATTATTTTTGTTGACGTGAACATTTTTCGTCCAAACTCTAACAGATGGGGGTGAGGTGTAAACAGAGAATTTTCGGAGGGGGTGTAAGTGTAATTTCAAAACTTTTTTGGGGGAAGGTGTAATTATACATTCTCAGAGGGGGTGTAAGTGTAATTAACCCTTATATTTATTGGGGCAACATGTTTGCTAAATGTTGAATTAAGTTAAATCCCTTCTTTGATGTTTTTTTCTTTTCAATGATGCAGCTTTGAAGATGGGCTGAAGCTAGTCAAGTTAAGGGGTGAAGCAATGCAGGTAACATCTATGATTTGCTATCTTGTGTATAAGTGGATTTATCATCATATGACTCCTTGAAATAACACGCCTTTTGTTGCTATTGCCAGGATGCTGCTGATGCTGCCAAAAGTGGTATGGTTAGTATTATTGGACTAGACTCTGCTAAGGTGCAACAACTCTGCGATGCTGCCAACGAAGAAGTAGATGAAGCAAATAAAGTTCAAATTGCCAACTTCTTGTGCACTGTAAGTTTATTGCTTTTCAACCTGGCATCAGAAAACAAGTATTTGTGTACGTGGTAATTTAGCCATGTACTTCCTTATCTTGGTTGAGCCGAATACATGATGTCCCTGTAGGGAAACTATGCTGTTTCTGGAGGCCTTAAAGGAATTGAAGCTGTTGAAGCAAAGGCAAAATCATTTAAGGCTCGAATGACGGTATAACCTTTTTTTATCCCTCCTGGCATGTTTGCTCTTCTGCAAATTGTTACCTTCCAACTCTTAACCACGTAATGTTTACTTAGGTCCGGTTAGCTGTAGCTGGTGCTTTCCATACTGGTTTTATGGAACCAGCTGTGTCAAGACTAGAAGCCGCTTTGGCATCAACAGTAATCAGAACCCCAAGAATACCAGTTATATCCAACGTCGATGCAGAACCACATGCAGATCCATTCACAATCAAGAAAATACTAGCTCGCCAGGTGTACTGACTTTATTGGGTCCCACTAAACATCAACTGGGCTGTATCTAATCATTCTCGTTAATCTACAATTTCAGGTGACTTCTCCAGTTCAATGGGAGACAACAGTGAAAACTTTGTTAAACAGAGGACTTAAAAAGAGCTACGAATTAGGACCTGGAAAGGTAGAAGTTAATACAATGTTGATTTGTTGGTGTCAGTGAACATTTTGAGCATTTGATTTCTTTAACGCTGAGCCAATTTTGTTCAATGTTTTAGGTCATAGCTGGCATCGTGAAAAGGATGGATAAAGGTGCCGACATTGAGAATATTGGTGCATGAGCCTGTCCTTAAGGTGCTTACTCTACCTTTTCATCCATGCTTTGCCAAAATCTTTATTCTGACCCATTTCATCAGTGCTTTGGCAAAACTCGTACGATAAATGGCAGTAGGAGCCTTCGGTTTATGATTGTTACCTCTAAATTTAGGGTATAAAACGCTATCGAGATGTATCTGTAGTTTCAATTTTGAGCATGAGTGTCATATATATTGTGACCAAAGTAGAAAAGGGAAACAAACAGTAAATGTTATTGTTTGCATATTTGTGAGTAATCATTTGAAGTTGAGGTCTGAACTTGAGATTTTCACCTTATCACAATTTGGTCAAGCTAAGAAATGTTGAGGTATGAGCAAAGATAAACTGGCCTAATCACACTGAAAATTTCAGGACCAAATTGAAAATTTTACGTTGCTGTGCACTTTTTTTGTTTTTTTTGAAGAATGTGGTGTTTTAGTGGGTGTTTGGCTGAACTTATTTAGTACATCTTATTAGTTCATATATTTCATAAGATGTTTTTAGGGCTTATAAGATGTTACGATATATTTTATTTTTTTAAATAAACACTTGAATTGTTTGGGAAAAATAAGATTATAGAGCACATATAGGATGCTAGTAGTGGCAGTTTTGTAATTAATATCATCAAAATTGAAGGAGCTTGTTAGAATCTTGAAAAATAGTGTGTGAATTTTTTACTATTTTTGAAGGAGTTTTAAGCTCACAACATCTTGTTTCTGAATGTTAAAAGTTTATTCTAAAAACATTGCAAAATTTTTTTGGTATCTTATAAGTTAGATGTTTTGAAAAATTTATAAGTTCGTTCTAGTTCTGGTTTCCAGTTTTCCATGCTTGACTGGACCAGACGTGACCAAAATGTATATTTCCGCATATTATTTGTTTCCCCTTATTGTATTTGTTGATTTAGAATTTGATTTGAAATTATCGATTTATTGGATCAGTATCTGAACATATTGAATGATATAATAAATCGGATTCTATTTAAAGAAAAAAAAAAAAACTATTGGGAGTTTGACGATGGAGCAATTGATTGGTATGGTCACATTCGCTACCAACGTGGCTCTGCAGGCTAAGAAGCCTTACCTATGGATGGTACTGAACCCGAACTCGGACCGACCTTACTCCAATTGGGGCGGGTTTTAAAGCTTAATTGGGTCTTGGGATGGTTCGGATTTTAGTAGTTTGGCCTGGATCTGCGCCGAATATTTTCTTTCATTTTTTTTATACATTTTTATGTATTTACTTATATGAAACATATTTGTACATATATAAATTTATACTTACATATAATATATAAATCTAATATTTTATAACGGTTTAATATTTATATAACCTTTTTTTAAATTTTTTAATATTTTTGATGTCTAAAACATTCACATTTGAATTTACCAAAAAAATAACTTCTCAATAATATTATTACTTTGTATTTATAAGGTTATGGTAATACAATTTTAAAATATATATTTTTTAATATTTTAAAAATATTAACCTTGTCTAACCCGACGGGTTGGGTGCCAAAAATTTCTTGGGAGGGCAGGTTCTGGATTTTGACAAACCCATCCTAGACCCGCCCGTCACCGTCCCTAGCCTTATCACCAATTACCACCTCCATTTGGGTTCACGTAGGACTTGATAATATATTATTTACATGCATAGCGATTAGGGTAAATACATTTTCCTTTATTGAGGTTTGATATAATTACAAATATTCTCTTGTTGTTTGAAGAATTATAAATACCCTCCTGATGTTTGTAATTTTCAACCAAAGATTCGAAATTAATCATTTTGTTCTTAATTTTCTTGTTAACTTATAGAAAAATTAGTCGAAGCAAATTACATTGTTAACTTCTCTGTATAAAAAAATTAAGAACCTTTCCCTGCGCATTATAGTTTAAAAAAAATTCAAAGAATTTAAAAAATTACATAAAATGTATAAGGGGTATTTTGGTTAGTTACCCATAAAAATGGATGGAAATGAGTTATTTATTAGACGGTTACAAACTTTAGGGGAGGTAGTTGTAATTTATCCTAAAATATACATAATTATACGGTGGAAGCCCTAACGTTAATCTTTGCGCATATGGAAACGTATAAGCAACAGAAATTATTCTTTTACCTTCTAGTGCTCCGGTTGAACGTGGATGATATAGGAAAATCTCAAGTCACTAATCCTTCTCAAACAATTCGAATCATTTCAATACACAATATTTCAAGCGTTGCTCCTCGTCATCTGACGATATTTACGCTGTTGATGTCCTCATCTCAGTACTAGTGAACCAATTTAACCTGCAACTCTCACGGACCAAGGTGCAGAACCATGAGGCAGGTTCTCTTGGGAGTCGCTTGAAAAGTGTTAAGCAGTAGTCTTCTTCTAAAGTGACGCTGCCAAGGGGTGACCGCTTCTGGACGCAGTGTGAGAGCCAAGCAACATAGGTACGGACGGTTTAGTTACCAGCAATGGCTCCCATTCCCGCCTCTCGTCTATGGTTGAAAATTGCCCCGTCATAATTCACTTTAATACAGTCTTGGTCGTTTTCCTCCATTATGACGATGAATCTGCATGAGGCCTGCTGTGTACTGAGTTGAGATAGGATAGCACAGATGCTACCATTTGGTGTGGTGATCCGTGTGCCTTCCGCAAGCAGGTTGTTGCAAATATGCCAGATTGTACATGCTGTTTACTAAGAATAAATGATGAAACTCATGTTCATTCAATTCCGAAAGAAGACCGCGCCGTGTAAAGGATGGTCTCCATCTAATATTTGCATCAAGAACTGAAGTCCACGGAAAGTAATGGGCTCGAAGGACCTTACTCACCAAGTTGTTAGGTTTTGTCAAGATGAGCCACAGTGGTTTGGCGAACATGGCTTCTTAAAACCACGGTTTTCGCTTTTCACGTATTGAGGCAAACATTGCTTTTTTGGTTTTCCCCACCATTGACGGGAGATCCAGATGGTTGTCACGACGTTCCTCTCGTTGAATATTAAGAATAGTAGGGATACAATCCTGAAGGTCAAGACAAACATTCTTAGGTTACATTTGGATTGAAGGATTTGAAATCATGGATTTCAAATTCTTAATAACAAATCCTTTGAATTTATTTGGATAAATCTAAATTCAAAGGATTTCAAATTATTCCATTCTAATTTTGAACTATGTTCTTATGAATATGGATGGATTTCAAATTCTTTTTAAATGTGGTTAAATCATTTGAAATCCTTTCTCAAAATCCTTCCTTCAAATTCAAATCTATCAATCCAAATACACTCTTAGTGAACACAATAGTAGACTTACTAAAATTTATCTCCCGACTGAAAGCCTTTATGTAAACCTCCAAGTATGATCAATATATCTCATTGCGTCCTATGACGCCTCACGTAAAATGAGGGTATTATTTCCAAAGAGAAGATGGGAAATTCTCAGGGTGTTGCAACAGATTGCGATACACCCTGTATCCCACCATCCTATTCTGCATGGCTCGAAAGAGAAGTCAAAGCTTTGGTGCATAACAAGAAGAGGCATGGGGATCCTTGTCCTAGATCTCGTTGTGGTAGGATGAAACTAGATCTTTGTCTATTTACTAGAAAAGAGTAAGATACCATAGAGACACATAACATAATAAGGCCAATGAATTTTTCAGAGAAGCCTAACTTAAAGAGAACCTAACCTCAGAAAAACCCACTCAATTTTATCACAAGTCTTACTAATGTCAAGTTTCAGAGACATGAAACCCTTATTACCTTGAGTCCAAATTTAAAAAAATGATTAAGTTCAAAAGCAATAAGATCATTGTTAGTTATAAGGCATCACGGGATAAAAGCTGCATGAGTAGGACAAATGATTATATCAAGGAATGATTTCAGTCTATTTGCATTAGTTTTAGATGCTATTTGGTATATCACATTACATAGAATAATGGGTTTTAGATGCTATTTGGTATATCACATTGCATCGAATAATGGGACGCCATTAGATAAGGGTTTCTAGTTTCTTACAATTTGGTACGAGCACAATGTTGGTAGCATTTATATCGAGAGGGAGGTTAGCATGATTCAGGAATTTAATTACAAATGCACATACTCATGTTGAACAATATGCCCAAAATTTTGGTAGAATAGTGGAGACATACCGTCCGGACCACGTTAATGGGGCCAGTTGCAAAAGTTCCTTTGTTGCTATACCCCACTCCCACTATCCGCTAATGGATTCGTGATTCAAACACCTTGGAGAAATAATCAATAATCACCCTATGCTTATCCTCCTCTTTTTTCCACCATCAACCTTGATAATCACAAATTCTCAAAATTTCATTGTTCTTTCTCCCATTGCTAGCCTTTGAATGGAAAAAGTTGGTGTTCCTATCCCTGTCTTGTAACCATGCAATGCAGCTCCTTTGCTTTTCCATTATTATTAACCACGGCCAACTAAAATCGATACAAAAAACTAGTTTTTCCACCATGAAAAATTATTGCCACATCTAAGAACCATGATAAACATATTTAACCATGACAAATGTTTTAGCCACCCTCGCAAATACCACGACCAACAATCGTTGATTGACCGTGATCACTGACTATTTGCTATGACTATTTATTATTAACCATGTCAAATTGACATGGTTAAATGTTACCGACTCCATGCATTGAGCTCTTGTCTACAGGCCTCAATTTTATTTTGAAAAACAGATTATGAAGTGTGTGATAAAGCCTCGGACGTGCCACGCAAAACCACGTGTTCGGCTCTGCGTATTTGTTGCACCAGGTAAAAGCATAGCTATCAATACCCACCTGTTTTGAGGTATTAGGGCGTTCAATGACGCCTTCCTTCTCCGATTGCGAGAGAATTTAGTTATAGTCTTTCGGACAAAGCCAAGGTGGCGACGATCGGAGCTTTAAGGATTCAAGTAGCTTCCTAGAAGATTTCCTTTTTCAAATATCAGCATCTCCATGACTTGTCAATCTCCGACTTATCATCTAGTTGCACCATAACATCGATATGATGGTTCGAGAAAGATTGAACTTGTACACTAGCTAATTTTTCTAAAAAGAGAGTGAGAACCCCATTGAGTCTAGAGATCACAATGGGTTTTGGTTGGACCTGGATTCGGACCCACATCAGCTGAGGCGGGTTTCGGGATGGATCCTAGGTCTTCGTGGTTTGGCTTCAGACCGCCCGCGCTTATTTTCTGAATTTTATTTTATATATATTTAAATAAAATATATTTGTATATAAAAAAAATTATATAATTTATTTATAACTACATGTAATACCACTACCAAAGGGCTTCGTTGGAACGGAATTTTCTGACAAAACTAAATCTAGAACATACCCATTTGCAAGGGAAAAGAATACAATCAAAACTAAAAGAGCTAGAGTGGTTCAACAAAAAGTTTCCCAAGAATTCTAAAAATTCCTAAAATTCGAAATCTATTTCCGAAAATGTGAATTGAAATCCCAATAATTTTGCAACAGTGTGATCACAAACATTTTTTTTCAAGGAAACATGCTTTATACATAATACA
Source organism: Sesamum alatum (assembly GCA_034509735.1). NCBI lineage: Eukaryota > Viridiplantae > Streptophyta > Magnoliopsida > Lamiales > Pedaliaceae > Sesamum > Sesamum alatum. The sequence goes on from JACGWO010000013.1 coordinate 7,546,341, forward strand.
TTCAGGCAGTTTTTTAAAACTTAGCCCGGGTCGATTGGTTAGATCGGTAAAATCATGACCCGGTCTTTAAAATGGTCCGATCCAACCCATAAAATCGATCTATTTCTTGAAAATCGTTGGAACAGCCGGTTGAATCCGTGACCCGGTTGACCTGGTCCCGAATCAAGTGAACTGTCCGATTCATGAACTTTTTAAAATTTTCAAAAATTGATACAATTTGAAATTGAACCATGACATTTCATATGAAAATTAAGAAAAAATCCAACAAACCAATACCGATATTTTAATAATTATTTGAATTATATATTTATAAATGAGCAAACTTGTTAAGTCCATAATCTAATTAAATTTTTATCTCCTATGATTACTTAAATTTCTAATTAAATAATTAATTGAATAAGATTTATATATTATTTTAAAATTTGAGGATGCTAATTATTTATTTCCAATAAAAATAATTGGAACTTAATTATAATGGTAAATAGTTCGTTATTTTTGTTATTTATGCAATTCTTTTATTTTTATACTTGGGCCAAATCTTTAATAAACTTATTTTACTATCAAATTTGGGATACTTTAATTCCTATATGGAATTCAAAAAAATTATTTCTATTTTTATATTATTTTAATATTATTATATATTAATTTTTATTATGACATTACTTGTTCGACCACGGTTCACCCATCTGAATCAATGATCCTTGACCCACTTAATTTTTCGCTTCGATCAATAGTCCGGGTTTTAAAACATTGCATTGAGGAGGGTCATCACTACTACTCAGCAAACCCGCTTTACTAGCTAAAATGTGAGCAACATCATTTGCTGACTGTCAAACGTAAGAATAGCTCAAAGAATCATCGCAGATTATGATGGATATCCGAAAGCAAGGAGGGAAGAGGAGCAAACTCAGAATTGTGCGTCTAAATATCCATGATCAAATTAAGACAATCACCCTCAAAGAGGATACGCGAGCTCGAAAATAAAACAACAACATCAACAACAGACCTCGCTGCTTCTACCTCCACTTGCTCAGGCCCACGAATACCATGGACTTGGAGTGAACGCCAAGCTAGATACATAACAAGGTGATTACGAACAACAATACCAACTTATCCACTTGCAGACCCCTAAGACCAAGAACCATCAAAATTTATCTTCAATTGTCCCTAAGGAGGTGGAACCTAATGAGAATAATCCCCAATAGGCTGGGATTTAGCCTTATCAACCAGTGAAGCATCCATAGAAGTAAAGAAATTTTGAGCAAGGCCCAAAGCTTCCATCGGGGAAAGCCAGGCTCCTTTCATCAGTGATTTGTTTCAATGATGCCATAGGGACCAACGAATAACCGCCGCCAATCCAAACTGGTTCGTATCAAGAGAGTGCCACAAATTGTACAACCAAACCTTGGATGAACTTGGCCAGTTGTTGACGACTATGTGAGGCAAACAAGACAGAGCCTATACTTGGTGTGTAAAAGAACAGCGAACCCAACATGACATAGATCCTCACCCTCCTTGGGACATACAGGACAACCACTATTAATAGGTAGCTGTCTCTTTAATAAGTTTTGGACAGTGGGCATACCATTCGAAGCAAATCGCCATAAGAAAATTCAAATTTTCCAAGGCAATAGATTATTCCACACATGATCCCAGCCATTACTCACCCGTGAAGAAGGCTCACCCACCAAATGACCCTCCTCACACCGAGCGATATTTGTCAGCAAATGGTACGTACTCTTGATTATGAATATGTCGGACGGGGTAAACTGCCAGATTAGACGATCCTGAAGAGGAGTTTAAGGCAGAGGTATGGATAATATAACTAAAGCATCCTCCTCTTGAAAAACGTCATGAAGCAGCTCCTAATTCCACGAGCCAGAATTTGGGTAGATGAGATCACAAACCTGAGCTTCAGGAGTCAGCACTCGAGCAGGAGAAATAGGTCGAAAGGTGTGTAACTGAGGCAACCACCTGTTTCTCGATATCGTGATCGATTGACCTTTACCAACTCCGAAACGTGTTCCCCTTCGAAGAACGTCCCTCGCCCCAAGAATGCTCCTCCACAAGTAAGAAGGAGTAGACCCCAATTGAGCATTAAAGAAGTCTGAATTGGGAGAATATCGTGCCCTAAAGACTCAGCTCATAAACAATCCGGTCGCATAACCAATCTCTACGCCCGTTTGGCAAGAAGAGCGAGATTAAAGCTATGCAGATCCCAAAAACCGAGCCCCCCCCTCCCTTTTGCTCAAACACATTTGTTGCCATGAAATCCAATAGATCCTCTTATCCACCGAACTGCTCCACCCGAATTCAGAGATGATGGACTCTACTTCTCGAATAAGAGCATCTGGTAGGCGAAAGCAACTTTGCATAAAAGGGGATGGCTTGAAGAATGGATTGAATCAACACAATCTTCCCACCTTTGGATAAGAACTTCTCCTTCCACCTCAACACACGGCTCCAAACTCTATCACGGATGCCTTGAAAAATCGCCCACTTTGAACACCCAACCACTGATGGCAAGCCTATATATTTTTCCAACTTGGGAACCTGTGGAACCGCAAGAAACTGGACAATCTGGTCAGAAACAACCACATGCATATTGGGACTGAAAACTGAAGGAAGTGGATTCGCCCGGGAGCGCGGCGGAAGCGTGAAAATTGAATACGTTATAAAACTTTAAACTCAGTCCAAGGGATGTTCCCTCGGACTTTTCCGAGCGTTCGATGTAAAATATGCAGATTTTAAAATATATATAAATCACAATCATGCATATAAGGCTCAAAGATGTATGAAAGGAACAAAGGTGCAAATTTAAATGAAACCATTACCTTTGTTGCTTTCTTGATCGGTTATGTGCTTTGTTTCCTCTCCAATTTTTTTCATGTTCTAGATCTCAACCTATAGATCCTCTAGGATATCCACACCACACCAGGAGTATGTATAATTCTCTTGCTAGAAAGGATTAAACAAAGGAAGAAAAAACGATCCAAGGAATCACATTGTGGATTAGTGTATTCCTTGATCTTCGCTTGTTCTTCAAATGATCCTATATCAAAGAAGAACTGGAGAGTGAAAGAGGGAAAGTGTAGAGAGAGAGAGAAAGTCTTTTCTTTTGCTAGAAAATGAATAATGAGAAACTTAACTTGGATAAATTATGTATATACACATATATATATATATATACATAATTAATGACACTAATGGAATGTGTCTAGATACATCCTAAACATGTCTAGATACATTCCCAATCAACCATCAATCAAGCCCTTACTCACAAGGTATGATCAAATCATACCAAGTGATGAAACCTTGATTGAGGTTGATTTGATCCTTTCCAAAAGGAACAAATCCTCTTCCAAAAGAAGCCTTGGTCTCATTATGGGAAGAGTCCAACTCTTCTCCTTTCAAAAGTGGAAGTCAACTTTCCTCTTTGGGCCATAATTTAATAGATCGGGCCTTGTTCTAATCCAATTAGAATAAGCCTATTAAATCTAATGAATTAAATTCAATTTAATTCAAAGGCGTAACCAATTATGCCAAAAGTCTTTTAATCCAATTAAAGACTTAAGCGCAAATACTCTCAATAAATGAATCCGATTGATTTAATTAGAGCAAGCCCAATATAATATTGGGTCATCCATCCAGTGGACTATGCCACGTACAAATAATTAAATAATTTATACTCTCTGATATTATTTTTAATCCAATTAAATTAATTCCCATATTCCAAAATTAATTCCAAATTAATTCCTCCACCTCCTCATTGATTCGTGTGTGAATCTTTAAGTTCACACTCAGCTAGACTTGGGCTTGTGTCCAACAGAAGCCCGTCACCATAGGTGGTCATCTTGCAACGGTCCATAGCACTAGAGACTAGGTGAATGTTGGCGTGAACATTTAGGCTCCCGATTTTGCACAGATACGGTCCTTCCATCTACCATATCCTGACCTTAGTCTAAGGCATGGAATTGGGTGTCGGTTCCCATCTTGGACTAGGCATCTATGCTTAGTACTCGAGACTGCATTCGCTTCATTGCTTCGACACAGGAACCTATTCGACTAATCATTGTAGCCACAGATTTAGAAAGCATGATCCGAGTTCATAAGAGATACCGTCGTCATATACTGACAGGGAACAAATCCTCTTCTTGAAACCCACTGTCCTCGCTGCACATTCTGACTGCACTGGACAAGGGTTATAATGAACATATCTGTGACATGATCACCCCTCGCCAGATCCAAGATACAACCATTGTGTGCACGCGACTGCCATGGTTCCTCAAGTCTGAGACTACTCCCGTACTATCGAAGCCGGGGAATTCGAGTCATATCGATCAAGCCTCCAAGGCTTCCATACGACGAATCCCCATGAGTTAGTTCAGTCGGCAACTCCCAATCAACCAACCCACTAAGATCATATAGACGTCCCACGTCTGTCGCCAATGAAATACGAGACTTATCCAGTGAATACGATTCTTGGTGCAAGTCTCTATAGGCCTCTCGATGCCCAGTCTCAAGGTCCTCGACTTGGAATGTTTCAGACCCGACCCCCATCAGTTGGTTTCATAGCCGCCATCCAATGCACGACCAAACTACATGGATTGTATAATTGGCTTGAGGGCATCTGTTGTGAAGTTAAAGCATCGTTTAGGTAATGGGTAACCACAATAGACATATGTGCCAATAATGAACACTTACCATGTCTATCAATACAAAATTACTTTTAATAAAGATTGCTGGATAGTTCCTAAAACTGTCAGTCCAATTGGCTTTCTGGTCACCTATTCCAACAATCTCCCACTTGACCTAAAACCAATCACCCATATCTTTCAGATTAATTTGATTATGAGCAATCTGTGAATCGGCTTGATCTCACGAGTCTATCATTATATCTGCCAACGTGATGCGGTCCAACCGTAGGTCACATCTACCTACTATCGCTCCCAAGCAGATGGTGGTGTTTAAGAATTTTCAATGGATCTTGCGATGAGATCTCGGGCCCTTTTAGCTTATGGCATAGCCCAATTGTCATCCTCCAAGGTGACTACCAGCTTGACTAGGCATCGGACCTAATCATTGGGTGTAAGTTTTCCATCCAAACCACTTTCCAGAAAAGACTTTCAAAGTCTCCATACATTCGACCTTCATGATGAAATGTGGTATCCCTCTTGGAACCTTTCCAAGCCACCACTTTTATCATTGAGTCCGAACATACATAGGTATTGAGATTAAAATTCTATTCACATGATTCTGAAAGCTAGTATTGCTATAGCATTCCAGAATCAACTCTCCATTCATGTGCGTCAAGAACACTTTTAATCCTTATTCAGATATTAAAGATAGTTCCTAATAGTGTCTCCTCGGTACACCCCCGTGCTCCGTTGTTATACTTAAAGCATAAACAACATCAAGTCCGATGCATCAAAAAAATAGTCCTATGTTGTCTACGGTAAAGACGTAGAGGATGTCGAACATCTAAGCTTCCTTATCAGTCTATGGTAACTGAGTTTTGGACAACTTGACCCTATGGATAGGAATCCAATTTCTTTCATGGAGAATTACGTGAACAATACTCGTACTTTAGTGTTTCCTAACATCTTAATTTCATTCTGGATGAATTAAGACGTTACGCACTTGATACTTGGAACACAATCATCCTCCCGCTGACACCAGTGCTCGTTACCGACTGTGTCATATATACAGTATGAGTTCGTCCAAACGAATATTCCAGTTGCATGAAATCTCAAATCCATTTTGAATTTCATGATGGATCCTATGGCTCCAAGCCATTGATCCAATCATGATGTCCAACATCGCTTCTACATGTGTCTTTTGGATAATAGTCCAATCGACCGGTCAGATCCAAGAACCCATACCTCTCAGGTAACTTGAGTTTTTCGACCGTCCCTAGGAGGGCTGGAATATAGTCAATAGATGAATTAATTACAAATGATGTTTTCTTTATTCTACTCAAGGAGCTACTTCTCACATTGGTTATCCTATTCTGGGATAACCTATGAACCTGCGCAAACCCAGTTTGCCTCCCACTAGTCCCTTGATGTAAATAGGACCATCCCACATACTCAAGTACTTTGTGGAATTCAAGGTTGCCAAACCATATTAATATGGTTCCTGGATTACAGCTTTAAGAAAGTGCCATGATTTTCAGCTCGGCGACTTTCAGAAAGTCCATGTCCAGATGGGTCAAGGTAATTTAGTGGAACACCGACCGAACCATGTCCAACAAGGTTTGATTTCTGCCTTATCAGAGACCGTTTGATAATAGTCCTTACAGGAAGAATTCTACTATGTGAGAATTCCTTTCCCATTTTGATATTCAAGAACTCCCATTAAATACATGCCACCTCAATCCAATCGATCAGTTTTGCAATCAGTTTGGTTATCCACTTCAAGTCTAATTCTCTGAAACTTCCAAAGGTCCTTAGACTTGTGAACCCTACCAATTTTGTGTATTTAGTGACCTACAGATGTCTAAGTGGATCTAATCCAGCAAACCTCTTTGGCAAGCATACTTTATCCTACAAAGATCTTTTACCGCCATCTTCCTTCTCAGAAAGGATTTGTAAGCTAGTAAACTCAAGTTGTCTATTTCTAGACTCCTTGAATTTACCAACCTCCTTATTCTGACCAGAAGAATATGGTGTAGCTTTCACATGCTAGATTCTGTAAGTTTAATCTTGATTATTCATTATGCAGTTTGTTTTTTAGCAACCATAATCTAATTATGGGATAGAGTGAACAATTATATAAAGCCCAGCAGATTCATCGTCAAATAAAAAGAACTTTTATTGATCAAATTGTAATTCAAATGGTCCAACAATAAGAAAGCCACAATTTTGATCATGCTAGGTTACACAATTATATCTTATCCTAACATGATCACTGACGGCTAAGCCTAACTAGTCCTACAGCTTCTGCAATAATAGCTTTGCATCGCCTATCCTTAAAACCATCAGTTTTAGCCTTCTACTACTTACCATCTGATGGGGACCATTCGAAGCTTACAACTCAAAGCAAGATCCTTTGAAAATTAATGGGGTCCGCTTACGAGGGCAAGAGCTAAGAAAATCAACCAAGCTTTAATGATTCTTAGATGAAATCAACGGGCCAATGCATGAGAGACAAATAGAAGGTCCAATGATGAATATTCTTCAAGTAGATGGGCTAGAATGCATCTAAAAAGTTGGGCTCAAGGTTTGAAGACTTCATTTGAATGAAAAGGGGCCAATTTCGTCCCACTCACCAAGCCTAAAAAGAGAGTCCATTATATTTGTAAAAAATAGTGTATTTTCAGCATTAGTAGTCAAAGAGTCATCATAGTAGTCAAAGGGTCATTCTAGTTTTCCTAAGTCATGTTAATGCGGTCAAAAGTGTCACTTTAATGCTCATAGAGTCCCAATAATAGAATTAACTCTTGAGGCATCCCTTTGAAGCCTATAAAAGGCCACGGATATCATTTGTAAATGGGGCATTTGCAAAAGTTCCTTTGTTGCTACACCTCACTCTCAATATCCGCTAATGGATTCATGATTCAAACACCTTGGAGAAATAATCGATAATCACCCTCTACTTATCCTCCTCTTTTTTCCACCACCAACATTGATAATCACAAATTCTCAAAATTTCATTGTTATTTCTCCCATTGCTAGCCTTTGAATGGAAAAAGTTGGTGTTCCTATCCCTGTTGCGTAACCATGCAATGCAGCTCCTTTGCTTTTCCATCATTATTAATCACGGCCAACTAAAAAATCAATACAAAAAATTACTTTTTCCACCATGAAAAAATTATTTGCCACATCTAAGAACCTGTTAGAATAGGTGACCAGAAAGCCAATTGGATTGGCGGTTTTTGGTACTATTTAGCAATCTTTATTAAAGTAATATTGACTTAATGAATATAGTAAGCATTCATCCTCGACAATATGTGTTTGTTATGCTTACTAAATACGTTAAACGGCGTTTCCACATCACAACAAATGCCCACAGACCAACTGGATAACCCGTGTAGTTCAGCTGCACAATGGATGCCAACTATGAAACCAACTTTTGGGGGTTGGTCTGAAATGTTCTAAGTCGAGAACCTCGACACAGGGCATCGAGGATCCTATAGAGGCTTGCACTAAGGATTGCATACATTGGATGAGTGTCGTGTTTCATTGGCGACAGGCGTTGGACGTCTATGTAATATTAGTGGATTAGTTGACAAGGGTGCCAGCTGATTGAACTGACTCGCGGGAATCGTCATATGGAAGCCTTGGAGGCCTGGTCGGTATGACTGGAATTCCCGGCTCCGATAGTACGAGATTAGTCCTCGGACTTGAGGAATCATGGCAGTCGCATGCATATGATGGCTGTATCTAGGATCTGGCAAGAGATTTTCGTATCTGGGATACATTCATTATAAGCCTTATCCAGTGCAGTCGGAATATGTATTGAGGACGGTAGATTCCAAGATAGGATTCGTCACCTGTTAGTATATGACAGTCGAGGCTCCTATGTGCTCTGAGACGGTTTAAGATCTTTAAGTCTGTGGTCACAGTGATTGATCGAGTAGGGAATGGTTTCCTACGTCGATCAATAGAGTAAACGTGTCTCGAGTTATTGAGCATAGTTGTCTAGTCCAGGATGGGTACCGACGCCCAATTCCATGTCCTAGACTTAGACCGGGAGATGGATGATGGAAGGACCGTCCTCGTATGGAACTCGGGAGCCTAAATGTTCACGCCAACATTCATTTAGTCTCTAGTGTCATGGACCGTTGCTAGACGGCCACCCATGGTGATGGGTGTTTTTTCGATTAATGGTTAATCATAAAACAGTTAATTAAATTGGATCTAATAGACCAATTGTGTAAGATACAAGCCCAAGTCTAGCTGAGGGTGAACCTCATGAGTCACACACAAATCACTTTAGATTTGGTGGAATTAATTTGGAATTAATTCTAGAATAAGCGAATAGATTTAATCGGAGAGAAAATAAATGATTGGATCATTTATTGAGAAATACATTTGATGGATGGTCCAAAAATTAATTAATTGGATTAGTTAATTTTTTGCACTAAGAACCTTTAAATTAATTGGATTAATTTATCAGGTTTTGGCTAGAATAGTTAATTGGATCAATTATTCTTAATTTGGACATATGTTTATGTAATTGGATTAAATAAAATAATTTTGCTTCAATTGGATTGAAATGAATTAGATTAAATTATGCCGAATGGATACATGTTTAGACTTTATTTAATTTGATTAAATACAAGTCGAAAAACATATATAGATCCAAGTGCATTTTTCATGCAAGTTGAAACTAGTTAAGGCGGAGTTTCAACTCCTCCACATGTGTACATGTATGCACGAAATTTTGCTCATTTGTGGGTGGTTTTTTCTCGCTATCATGTGTAGTGAATGTGCTAGAAGTGTGTGTATGTGGAAGTTGTCTTGGAGGTTACTTATGTAGGTGGGTTTTGAACTCCACATTCTACATACACAAAACTATTTTGCTAGACATTATTCACTTAACTTGCTTCATTTTTGCTGGAGCTTTTAGGCCAAAAAAAAAAAAAAAACTCTCTGAAAATTCTCTCTTGCGTGTTCATACTTCTTAGAGAAGATTGAACAAAAACATTCCAAGGTACACTAATTCATAGTGCCTTCTTTGGAATTATTTCTTCTTCTATTTCTATTTTCTATCTAGCAATAGAATAGAGATTTATCTTTTGTGTGGTGTGGATAATACTTAGAGGAGTTCTACTTTAAGCTCTCAAGTGGACATACAAGGAAGAAAAGAAAGAACAATGCTAGAAACCGTTCTACGCAAAAAACGAACAAAGGTTGGTTTTCTTTTGTGTTTACATGTATCTTTGTTCTTGTCCTTTAAGACACATGTCCAATATTTTTATTGTTATTATTTGTGCTTTGACAAATACCAAACGCCTGGGAACTTCACAGGGAACACCCCTTTGAACCCGTTTTAATTACGCTTTAAATTCATGTTTTTTTACGCTTCTGTTGCATTCCCGGGCCGTACCCGATTCTTTCAGTGGTATCAGAGCCCAGTTCGATGTTGTGGCTATAGGATTTACGTGTTATTATGTGTTAAGCATGAATAACATGTTTAAATTGCTTTTGGAAAGCATGATTTATGGCTTTAAAGCATGATAATGTGTAGAAAATATGTATTAATTTTACTTTTGAAATTATGGATTTCCATGCATTTTTTAGAATTGAATTTTCTGTAAATGCATTTTTACATTTCAGTTTTTATAGCATAATTTAAAAAAAAATTGTGAAAAACGCAGTCAGCCGGCTGGGGCGCGCGCCCTGTACCTGTGCGTGCGCGTGCAGCCGGCCGTCTGCCGGCCTGAACGGCTGGGCCGTTTTGTACTATTTTTCGTGAAAATTTCAATTTTCTGATTTTTTCTGTTTTTTGAATGTGATTAATTTTGGCATATTTTAATTTTTGTTAAATTGAATTTTTCTAAAATTATTTCATGCCTTATATTATTTTGGAAATGGTTTCCAAATAAAAAAAAATATATATTTGTATAATAGATGTATAGTTGATATCCATATTTTTAATTGCATTATTAATATGTTATTTTCTGCATTTTATTATGTTTATTGTTTTAGATATTGGATATCAATTTATAAATGCATGAGATGTATTTATATGCTTGGCATGTTTATATTTGATATAAATGTGTTGTGTTGTTATTTATTTGATAAAAAATAAGGATAATCACTAGCCCATTGACCTATGGATGGTTTATTTTATGTTGGGTAAGGCCTGCGTGCCTCTTTGTTTTTATTCCTTCTATTATTTTTAGCTTTGGAATAATAAAGCTTGCTTTCTCTCTATAAATGTACTCCCCCAACTTCTAATTGGGGTTTCATTTCAGTTGTAATGAGTGTAGATTAGCTTGTGAGGTTTTATTTCTTTTTAAAAAAATAAATGTAAGCTTCCATGGAGATGAAGGCCCAAAAGAGGTCTTTTGGACGGAGTCCACGATAGAAGGCCCAAGAAGAACAAATGAGGATTTTATAAGGCCCCATTAGAATGATAATGGGAGGTAAAAACTGTAATATTGTAGGCCTTCCCTAGATTGACCATATATCCATTGCGGGCTCAGTGGATCACTTAGGAACGGGCTTGTGATCATCCTAGCAGGGGCGTGCTAGGCTTATTTTGCATGTGTTTATGTTTTATGCTTTGATGTATGGTGTGTTTGGAATGCATCGTATTACGTTTAATGTTTAAAACTTGAGCATGCAAAATACTAATGATGATGAGGTCTCGGTCTTAATAAACTATAACTCTCACTTGGATGATCCAAGTAAATATTAGGCCCAAAATGAAATTAAAATCAAATGGTTTGATTATTCCAAGCCTTCCATCCATAACAATGTAGTGAGGAAGCTACTTTCACCCATTCGTTGTCTCACGAGTCGTGGCACGTTTGGAATGGAAGAAAGCTGCACTGTTGTTGTGAACGAATGGAATATGCTCCTATTTCCCTGTCTCACGAGTCGTGGGGGCGATAGTTGAGATATTCATTTGGTTAGTGGGTCGGGCCTAACCGTAAGTAACATGATTCGCTTAGAGTCCTCGGGATCATGTGAAGAAGCGAGGCAAAATATCTTGGGGATCTCATTAGATGAGAATAATATTGGATACCTCCCACAAAGCCTTTCCCATGTGAATCGTAAAAGCGGGGCATGAAAAATTGCGTTTGTGGACTCCAAGCCCCCTAGAATTGTTAGAATAGGTGACCAAAAAGCCAATAGGTTTGGCGATTTGTAACCTATCTGACAACTTGATGTAAATGTAATATTATTATGTGATGAATAAGATGAGTGTTCGTCACCAATGGTACCTTCTTTGTTGCGCTCATCTTACATGTGTTAAAACGGTGTTTAACTTATACCGCAACAAAGCCCACAGACCATGGATAACAACTCATGCAGTTGGGCCACGCATTGGATGGTGGTCATGAAACCAACTGATTAAGAGTTGGGTCTGAAACGTTCCAAGTCGAGGACCTCGAGACACGGCATCGAGAGTCCTATTGAGACTTGCGTCAAGAGTCGTGTTCGTTGGATGAGTGCCGTGTTTCATCGGCGACACACGTGGGACGCCTACACGATCTTGATGGGTTGGTCGACTGGGGTCGAGCCGACTGGACTGACTCACGGGGATCATCATATGGAAGCCTTGGAGGCTTGGTCGGTATGATTGGTTTTCCCCGGTTCCGATAGTACGGGAGTAATCCTCAGACTTGAGGGATCATGGCAGTCGCGTGCACAGGACGGCTGTATCTTGGATCTGGCGAGAGGTCATCATTCTGTAAGATGATTATCATAAGCCTTGTCCAGTGCACTCAGAATGTGTAGCGAGGACAGTGGATTCCAAGAAGAGGATCCGTCCTCTGTCAGTATGTGACACAGGTATCTCCTATGCACTCGGAGACACGTTCATGCTGTTTGAAGCTGTGGCCACAGTGGTTGGTCGAACAGGGAATGTTTTCTTGTGTCGACGCAATGAAGCATACGTGGTCTCGAGTATTAAGCATAGATGCCTAGTCAAGGATGGGAACCGACGCCCAATTCCATACCCTAGACTAAGGCCGGGAGACGGTAGACGGAAGGATCGTACCCGTACGGAATCGGCGCCTAAATGTTCACGCCAATTCACCTAGTCTCTAGTGCCTTGGACCGTTGCTAGACGGCCAGCCATGGTAACGGGCCCTTGTGGGACACGGGCCCAAGTCTAGCTGAGGGTGAACCTAAAGGGTCACACACAAATCACCGAGGAGGTTGAGAGATCGACTTGGAGTCAATCTCAAAGGATAAAATAAGTAATTGGATTACTTAAAGGAAAGTCCATTGGATGGACGGGCCGATATTGTATCGGGCTTTCATTTAATCGGTAAATTGGATTTTCGATTAAATATGGAAAGTTGAGATGTTGAGACGTTGGATCTTTTTAATTGGATTAAAAGATCAACGGGAATAATTTAAGTGGACATTAAATTGGATTTAATATTGGGTTCGTCGTAATTGGATTACGATAAAACCCGGTCCGTTAAATTATACCCGAGAGGAGAAATAATTCCTAATTTAGAATGGGAAGAAGTTGGACTTCTTTCCTTAATTAAACATGGCCGACAAGCTCCCTTGGAGGAAGCAAAATCAGCCATGTTTCATGCTAGGTGGTATGTTGACTTGTCTCTTTTGGAAAGAGACAAATCAACTCCAATCAAGCTCTTCCCTTTTGGTATGATTTGATCATACCATAAATTTTGGTAGGCTTGATTGAAGAATTGATGGTGATTGATTGGAATGAATCTAGACATCCTTGGATGAACCTAGACACATTCTAATAATCACATTAATTATGTATATATATTAGAATATACAACACCAAGCATAAGTGATTCATTATTCATCTTTTTCTAGGAAAAAGAGAAGACAAAAATCCTCTCCTCTCTCTCAATTTTCGTGCTCTCTCCTTCTCTTACACTTGTGTTCTTCACTTGATTTTGAATCAAGAAGAAGAACAAAGTAAGTTTAAGAGAACACTAATTCATAGTGTTCTTCTCTTAATCCGATTCCTTCCTAAACCCGTTCTTTTGTAGCAAGAAGAACGTGTGTTTCTTCCGGTGTGGTGTGGATCACCTTTGGAGAATCCATACGTTTGGATTTCGTGAGCATTCCGGAGAAGGAACAACGCAAGTAGCCCGGAGCATACGCTAAACAATCAAAGGTAACGGTTTATTACGCTTTGATTGATTTCATTTATATATCTATGCCCTATGTGTTTAAATATATGTTTTCAATATTTACACATCCTACATCGAATGCCCGGTTGAGCACCCAAGGGTACACCCCTTGGAATTCGCATATTTTAAATTTGATTTAAATTTACGCACAATTTCTCGCTTCCTCGCTTCCGCTCGCGCTCCCGGGCGGATCCGCTTGTCCTTCAAGTGGTATCAGAGCCCGGTTCGATGTAAGGGGCATAGATCTATGTGTTTGGCATGATCTACTTGCTTTTAAATGGCTTTATAAGCATGTTAGATTACATAAATATATGAATAATATGATGATTCAATTGTTTGGATTTAATGGACTTTTGGCATGCTTAATTTTGTTAGATAGGATCTAAAATTGCATGCTTATTCGCGGACGCTGCGCACAGGCGCGCGCGCGCTGCCCTGTGCGCGCGGCTGGGCCGTTTTGTGCCGTTTTTTCGACTTTTTTCGAAAAATTTAATTTTCTGTATTTTCTGCACAATATTCTGAAAATATATTAATTTTGCATTTTTGATTTTGGGATAATTGGATTATTCCTTGAATTAAATTTGCTTAATTAATTTGGGATTAATACATGCACTGGATGCATTGTTTAAAATGTCCATTAAATTTAAAATGTGAATTTTGCATATTACTTGTATATTTATGCTTTTGTGATGTTGGACATCACTTGGGTATTTGGAATATCCATTAGTTATTTATGCATGATTATTTGGAATAATTATGTTATGTGAGTTGATGGAATCAACGTGAGATGATCACAAGAGCCCTAGACCTTATGTATTGATGAATGTATGATCATTTATTTTCTGTTGGGTGGGGCCTGCGTGCCTCTTGTTTTTGGGACTATCATCTCCCGTATTTTCAGCCTCATGATGTTAAGGCTTGTTTTCTTTATTACCGATGTATTACTTTCAGTTGTAATGAGAGTAGATATGATTGGTGAGGTTTCAGTTTTAACAAGCAATTGGAGTCGGAGACCCCAAGGAGGAGCATCAAGGCGTGAAACAAGAAGCACTTCAAGGCCCATTGGAATGACAATGGGTTTATTATTATTGTAATAATTTAGGACCACCCTAGACAGACCATAGACTCACTGCGGGCTCAGTGGGTCGCAGAGGTTGGTCTTGTGATCATCCTAACAGGGGTATGCTATGTTTTCTGCATGCGGCGCATTTATTTATCGCTTTAAATATTGGATATTTATGCATGCTAAAACACAATAATGTGATGAGGTCTCGGTCATACACAAACTCTCATTTGGTTGGACCAAATTAAATATTAGGCCCAGAACGGACTTGGATCAAAATGGTATTTTGGTCTGTCCGAGCCTTCCATCCACAGCAATGTGGTGAGGAAGCTACCACTACCCAAGTGTGGTCTCACGAGTCGTGGCACACTTGGACTAGGGGAAAGCTGCACTATTGTTGTGAACAAAAAGACTGCGCTCGCTGTTTCCCTGTCTCACGAGTCGTGGGGGGCGACAGTTTGAGGCATGATTTGGTTGATGGGTCGGGCCCAACACTGAGTAACATGATTCGCTTGGAGTCCTCGGGACCATGTGAATAGGTGAGGCAAAATATCTTGGGAATCTCATTGGATGAGAATGATATTGGATATCTCCCACAAGGTCTTCTTCATGTGAATCATAAAAGCGGGGCATGGAGATTACGCTTGTGGATCCCAAGCCCACTAGGAAATGGTTTCCCGAAACTCCGCTTGAGAGTGACGGACTTTCATATAAATAGTGGGAGGGTTAAAGACTAAAAGACCAAGTTTTCAACTTGAACAATAATATTACCATCATCTGCTAATTTCTGCTTTACATTTTTTAATAATGTAGATATGTCTAAGAACCCGTTAACCATGATTCTTGAGACTAACAAATTCAACGGAACGAACTACTCAGACTGGCTGAGAAACCTGAGGATTGTCCTCGGTTTCGAGAACCAAGGCTACGTCTTGGACGAGCCACCACCGAGCGACTTACCGGAGGGGTCCACGCCTGAAGAATGTTTGACGTTCGAGAAATGGCATGAGGACAACCGGAAAGTACGCAGTATCATACTGGCTTCGATGTCTAACGACATCCAGAAGCAGTATGAGAGGCTGGACAACGTCTCCGCCATAATGCTCCGCATAAATGAGGTTTATGCGGTTCCGGATAGGCATATTAGATATGCCGCCACAAAAGCATTCTTTGGCACCAAGCTCGCTGAAGGAGCGTCTGTACAGAGTCATGGGGTCAAGATGCTCTCCCTAGTGGAGAAACTCGAGGACCTTAAAGCTGGGCTTAACAATAACACGTACATTGACGTGATCCTCCAGTCCCTTCCTCCATCCTATCACCCGTTTGTTGTAAACTACAATATGAACGGACTTGAGAAGTCTATTCATAAGTTGATCAACATGCTGGTCCAATACGAGGCAACGACCCACAAGTCGGCGCCGGCGGTATTAATAGGAGAGGCTTCGGCCTCCAAGGCGAATGGCAAGAGGGCCGGACGCTGGAAGAGGAAGAAGGGCAAAGGGAAGACGGTTGTGGCCCCTGCTCACGCTCCGGTTGGACCGAGCAAAGGGAAAGGGAAGGCCCGTGGTTCTCAGCGGTCGAAGGCAAATGATGTCTGCATGCATTGCCAAGGGAAAGGGCATTAGAAGAGGGAGTGCCCACAACTCCTCTCCAACCCAGGTGTGTTTGTGGTTGAAGTTAATATGATTACTAATTCTGCTTCATGGGTATTGGATACCGGGTGTGGTGCTCACATCTGCAATGATCTGCAGGCACTGCAAAGAAGCAGAAGGCTAACCAAGGATGAGATGATCCTGAAGCTAGGCGATGGCAAGGCCGTTGCTGCGGAGGCCGTAGGATCACTAGAGTTAGCCATTAGTAGTAATGTTAGGATTGTACTGAACGATTGTTTCTATGTACCTAGCATGATTAAAAACATTGTTTCCATCCCGGTCCTTGATAAGGAGGGATATGAATTTACCATCAATAAAAACGTTTTTTTTTTCATTATCAAAGATGGTATTTCTCATCTGTTTGGTACATTGGTCAACGGTCTGTACATACTTCAACAGTCTAATTGGATTATGACTGCAGAACACAAACGAAAACGTGATGATCATAATAACGCACAGATATGGCATGCGAGGTTAGGTCATATCTCTAAAGATAGGATAAGAAGGTTGGTGGACTCAAAGAGTCTAGAAATAGACGATTTGAACAACCTACCGACCTGCGAATCCTGTCTAAAGGGAAAGATGACCAAGAAACCCTTTGTTGGACAAAGTACGCTAGCCAGTGGTCTGTTGGATTTGATCCATACAGATGTCTGTGGTCCACTAAATACTCAGGCTAGAGGTGGGTACTCGTACTTCATAACCTTTACCGATGATCACTCACGGTATGGTTATGTTTACCTGATGAGGTACAAGTCTGAAGCCTTTGGAAGGTTTAAGGAATACAAACTTGAAGTAGAGAACCAAACCGGTCGAAAGATCAAAGCCCTTCGGTCGGACCGAGGTGGAGAGTATTTGAGTGGTGAGTTTACTGATTATCTAAAAGAGAATGGGATTCTCTCTCAGTGGACCCCTCCTGGAACACCGCAGCTTAATGGTGTGTCTGAAAGGAGGAACTGGACCTTGTTGGACATGCTCCGATCCATGATGAGTTTTACCGAACTACCCCTTTCCTTCTAAGGATACGCTCTTGAGACGGCGGCCAAAGTTTTGAACTTGGCGCCATCTAAAAAGGTATCCCAGATGCCATATGAGATATGGCATGACAAGCCTGCCTCCTACAAATACTTGAAAGTGTGGGGTTGCCCCGCATATGTCAAGAGATTAGTGGGAGATAAACTGGACTCGAGGTCTAGTTTATGCAGGTTCATCGGCTATCCGAAAGAAAATGCGGGGTATTATTTCTATAATCCCTCCGAGCAAAAGGTTTTTGTCTCGCAAAACGCAGTGTTCTTGGAAAAAGGTTTTCCATCGGATAGTCGACGCAATGAGGTACTCCTTGAGGAATCAAATGAGGTACCCCATGAGGCGGCAGTGACATCTGAGCCAGAGGTTCCCACTGATATTGTTCCAGTCCTCCGTAGGTCGGCCAGAGTATCCCATGCACCTGATATGTATGGATTTCTGGGCCAGACCGATTAGTTGGATAATGATCCAAAGGCATACGGAGAAGCGATGTCGGACATCGATTCGGACAAGTGGCTTGAGGCCATGAAATCCGAGATGGACTCGATGGGTACAAACAAGGTTTGGACCCTAGTAGATCCACCCAAAGGGGTTAAACCGGTAGGGTGTAAATGGGTCTACAAACGTAAGCTTGGAGCTAACGGGGAGGTTACAACCTTCAAAACCAGGCTTGTGGCGAAAGGTTACACTCAGCGACCCGGGGTCAATTTTGAGGAAACCTACTCGCCCGTAGCAATGGCCAAGTCCATTCGGATACTGCTTGCCATAGCAGCATGGTATGACTATGAAATATGGCAGATGGACGTGAAAACGACTTTCCTCAACGGTTTCGTAGAGGAAGAGATCTATATGGATCCGCCGGAGGGTTTCACAACTGTTGGAGAAGAGCAGAAGGTCTGCCGTCTCCAAAGGTCCATCTATGGCCTCAAACAAGCTTCCCGAAGCTGGAACATACATTTTGATGAAGTCATACAGGGATATGATTTCACCAATAACGAGTCCGATCCTTGTGTATGCAAGAAGATCAGTGGGAGCTCAGTTGCGTTTCTGGTGATTTACGTGGATGACATCTTGCTTATTGGGAATGACGCTAAGATGTTGGGTACCACTAAAGCTTGGTTGTCAACGCAATTCTCCATGAAGGATACGGGCGAGGCATCCTACATCCTTGGCATCAAGATCGACAGGGATAGGTCTAGAAGGATGTTAGGAATGGCCCAGTCCTCGTACATTGAGAAAGTCTTGAAGAGATTCAAGATGGAGAACTCAAAACGAGGATTCCTTCCTATGAGGCATGGAATTAAGTTATCCAAGAAGCAGTCTCCTAAGACTGATGAGGAGCTTAAAAGGATGTTGGACATCCCCTATGCTTCAACCATAGGCAGCATACAGTATGTTGTTCAATGCACTAGACCTGATGTGGCTTTCGCTTTGAGCGTAACAAGTCGATATTAGTCGTGTGCCAGAGAGGCACACTGGAGTGCAGTCAAGACTATCTTGAAGTACCTGAAAAGGACTAAGGACATGTTCTTGATCTATGGAGGTGGAGAGTTGATACTGGAAAGGCTATAGCGACGCTAGCTTCCAGTCGGATGACGATGATGCCAAGTCTCAGTATGATTTTGTATTTAGACTAAATGGTGGCGTGGTTACTTGGAAGGGTTCCAAGCAGGCTACCACGGCGGACTCCACCATAGAGTTTTGAATACATAGCGGCTTTGGAAGCTGTTAAGGAGTGGTTTGGTTGATGAGCTACATCCAAGGGTTAGATGTAGTACCTAGCATTGCTAAGCCTGTAATTATCTTTTATGATAGCAACGGGGCGATAGCGCTAGCAAAGGAACCGAGATCTCATCACGATCCAAGCATATTCTTAGATGCTACCATCACTTAGAGAGATGGATAGCATGAGTGACGTTCGGTTGGACCGAGTCAGCTCCGCAGAAAACATAGCAGATCCACTTGCTAAGCCCATGTCGCAAGTTGCCCATACTCACCATCTGAATAAGAGGTTTGAGGCCAATGGGTAATTGGCTTTAGGTCAAGTGGGAGATTGTTAGAATAGGTGACAAAAAAGCCAATAGGTTTGGCGATTTGTAACCTATCTGACAACTTGATGTAAATGTAATATTATTATGTGATGAATAAGATGAGTGTTCGTCACCAATGGTACCTTCTTTGTTGCGCTCATCTTACATTTGTTAAAACGGTGTTTAACTTATATCGCAACAAAGCCCACAGACCATGGATAACAACTCATGCAGTTGGGCCACGCATTGGATGGTGGTCATGAAACCAACTGATTAAGAGTTGGGTCTGAAACGTTCCAAGTCGAGGACCTCGAGACAGGGCATCGAGAGTCCTATTGAGACTTGCGTCAAGAGTCGTGTTCATTGGA
Source organism: Sesamum alatum (assembly GCA_034509735.1). NCBI lineage: Eukaryota > Viridiplantae > Streptophyta > Magnoliopsida > Lamiales > Pedaliaceae > Sesamum > Sesamum alatum. Next base: position 7,566,284 of record JACGWO010000013.1, read on the forward strand.
TGAGTGTCGTGTTTCATCGGCGACAGGCGTGGGACGCCTACACGATCTTGATGGGTTGGTCGACTGGGGTCGAGCCGACAGGACTGACTCTCGGGGATCATCATATGGAAGCCTTGGAGGCTTGGTCGGTATGATTGGTTTTCCCCGGTTCCGATAGTACGGGAGTAATCCTCAGATTTGAGCGATCATGGGAGTCGTGTGCACAGGACGGCTGTATCTTGGATCTGGCGAGAGGTAATCATTCTGTAAGATGATTATCATAAGCCTTGTCCAGTGCAGTCAGAATGTGTAGCGAGGACGGTGGATTCCAAGAAGAGGATCCGTCCCTGTCAGTATGTGACAGAGGTATCTCCTATGCACTCGGAGACACGTTCATGCTGTTTGAAGCTGTGGCCACAGTGGTTGGTCGAACAGGAAATGTTTTCCTGTGTCGACGCAATGAAGCATACGTGGTCTCGAGTATTAAGCATAGATGCCTAGTCAAGGATGGGAACCGACGCCCAATTCCATACCCTAGACTAAGGCCGGGAGACGGTAGACGGAAGGATCGTACCCGTAATCGGCGCCTAAATGTTCACGCCAATTCACCTAGTCTGTAGTGTCATGGACCGTTGCTAGACGGCCACCCATGGTAACGGGCCCTTGTGGGACACGGGCCCAAGTCTAGCTGAGGGTGAACCTAAAGGGTCACACACAAATCACTGAGGAGGTTGAGAGATCGACTTGGAGTCAATCTCGAAGGATAAAATAAGTAATTGGATTACTTAAGGGAAAGTCCATTGGATGGACGGGCCGATATTGTATCGGGCTTTCATTTAATCGGTAAATTGGATTTTCGATTAAATATGGAAAGTTGAGATGTTGAGACGTTGGATCTTTTTAATTGGATTAAAAGATCAACGGGAATAATTTAAGTGGACATTAAATTGGATTTAATATTGGGTTCGTCGTAATTGGATTACGATAAAACTCGGTCCGTTAAATTATACCCGAGAGGAGAAATAATTCCTAATTTGGAATGGGAAGAAGTTGGACTTCTTTCCTTAATTAAACATGGCCGACACGCTCCCTCGGAGGAAGCAAAATCAGCCATGTTTCATGCTAGGTGGTATGTTGACTTGTCTCTTTTGGAAAGAGACAAATCAACTCCAATCAAGCTCTTCCCTTTTGGTATGATTTGATCATACCATAAATTTTGGTAGGCTTGATTGAAGAATTGATGGTGATTGATTGGAATGAATCTAGACATCCTTGGATGAACCTAGACACATTCCAATAATCACATTAGTTATGTATATATATTAGAATATACAACACCAAGCATAAGTGATTCATTATTCATCTTTTTCTAGGAAAAAGAGAAAACAAAAATCCTCTCCTCTCTCTCAATTTTCGTGCTCTCTCCCTCTCTTACACTTGTGTTCTTCACTTGATTTTGAATCAAGAAGAAGAACAAAGTAAGTTTAAGAGAACACTAATTCATAGTGTTCTTCTCTTAAACCGATTCCTTCCTAAACCCGTTCTTTTGTAGCAAGAAGAACGTGTGTTTCTTCCGGTGTGGTGTGGATCACCTTTGGAGAATCCATACATTTGGATTTCGTGAGCATTCCGGAGAAGGAACAACGCAAGTAGCCGGGAGCATACGCTAAACAATCAAAGGTAACGGTTTATTACGCTTTGATTGATTTCATTTATATATCTATGCCCTATGTGTTTAAATATATATTTTCAATATTTACACATCCTACATCGAACGTCCGGTTGAGCACGCAAGGGTACACCCCTTGGAATTCGCATATTTTAAATTTGATTTAAATTTATGCACAATTTCTCGCTTCCTCGCTTCCGCTCGTGCTCCCGGGCGGATCCGCTTGTCCTTCAAGAAAATGGTTTCCCGAAAATCCCACTTGAGAGTGGTGGGCTTTTTGAAGAAATAGTGGGAAGGGTTAATGACTAAAGACCAAGTCTTAACTTGAATTCAATATTATAATAATCTACTGAATTTCTGCTTTACATTTTGAATGTAGATGTCTAAGAATCCATTTGCTGTAATTCTTGAGACTAACAAATTTCATGGAACAAACTATAATAATTGGCTACGAAATCTTAGGATTGTCCTAAATTTCGAAAATCAGGCTTACATTCTGGATAAGCCTCTTCCTCGGGTTTCGCCGGAGGGGTCCTGTCAGAAGAGCGTTCGACATTCAATGACTAGGAAGAGGAAAACCGCAAGGTCCGCAACATCATACTGGCATCCATGACTAATGAGATCCAGAAATAGTTTGATCGGCTAGATGATGTCAGCTTGATAATGCTCCGCACGAAAGACGTTTATGTGGTACCGAACCGGCATATTAGATATGCTGCGAGGAAGGCATTTTTCAGAGCTAAGATGACAGAAGGGTCGTCTGTACACCAGCATGGAGTGATGATGCTATCCCTAGTGAGGAAGCTCAAAGACCTCCGAGCTGATCTTGAAAAAGAGACGTACATCGACGTGATCCTTCAATCTCTTCCTCCCTTCTTTGACCTGTTTATCATTAACTATAACATGAATGGGCTTGAAAAAGACTTTCATGAGTTGATAAACATGTTGGTCCAATACGAGGTAACGATTGAAAAGTTTGCGCCGTCTGTATTTGTGGGGGAGGCTTCGTCCTCAAAAACGAAAGGCAAAGGGGCTAGACGCTAGAGGAGGAAGAAGGGTAAGACAGAATCAGCCGCTGCAAGCGCTCAGAGCGCTCCTATTGCCATGCTGGGCATGGGCAAAGGGAAGAGGAAGGCGGTTCAACAGTCAAGGATTGCAAAAGATGCTTGCATATATTTCCGTGAAAAGGGGCATTGGAAGTGGGAGTGTCCTAAACTCCTCTCCAACCAAGGTACATTTTGATTTGAGCTTTAACATGATTACTATTATGCTTTTTGGGTATTGGATACCAGCTGTAGAGCTCATACCTGCAAATGGTTTGCAGGTGATGGAAAGGAGTAGAAGGCTAAGACGAAGATGGTTCTAAAGCTAGGCAGTGGTTGGGCTATTGCCATAGAAGTTATAAGACTAGTAAAGCTTAACTATTAGGGATTATGTTAGGATAGAGTTGATAGGTCACAATTATGTAACCTAGCATGATCAAATTATGTTTTTCTATTGTTGGGCAATTAGGATTATATGTTTTTTGATCAATAAAAGTTTCTTTCATTTGACAAAGAATGGTTATTCTTGTCTGCTAGGTTGTTTGTATAATTGTTTCAATACTATCCCATAATTAGATTATGAATGCTCAAACCAAATGGTTAAATGGATAATCAAGAAAAACTCACAGATTTGGTATGCAAAGCTAGGTCACATTCCTCTAGATAGGATAAGGAGGTTAGTAGATTCAAGGAGTCTAGAAATAGACAATTTGAGCCTGCTAGCTTGCAAATCCTTCTTGAGTAGGAAGATGCCAATAAGCTCTTTGTAGGACAAAGTATGCCTGCTAGTGGTCTATTGGATTGGATCCAACCAGACATATGTGGGTCACTAAATACACAAGACCAGAAGAGGGTTCACAAGTCTAAGGACCTTTGGAAGGTTCAGGGAATTAGATTTGAAGTGGGAACTGAACTGGTTGCAAAATTAATCTTTGATTGAATTGAGTGGTGTGTATTTAGTGGGAGCTCTTGATGTATCTAAATGGGAATGGAATTCTCACTCAGTAGAATTCTTCATGGAACACCACAATTGAACGACATCTCTGATAAGTGAGGAATCGAACCTTGTTGGACATGGTTCGATCGGTGATTCATTGAACTACCTTGGCCCATCTGGGCGTGTTCTTAAGACAGTAACCAAGTTTTAAACCATGGCACTTTCTAAAGATCGTGGCTCATATGTTATATTGGATATGGCATGGCAAGCCTGTATCCTACAAAGTACTTGAGTATGTGGGATGGTCTTGCATACGTCAAGGGACTAGTGGGAGGCAAACGAGGTTTGCACAGGTTCATATGTTGTCCTAAGGGAAATTGGATTTCAAAGGATAACCGGTGTGAGGAGTAGCTCCTTGAGGAATCAAGTACAACGACACCTCAGTATGATATAGGAAACATAATTTGAAATCAAGTTTGCTCACTGACTATATTCCAGTCCTCCTAAGGACGACCAGGATATCTTACATACGTGAGAGGTATAGGTTGCTGGGTCAGTCTGGTCAATTGGATTACAATCCAAAAGACATAGCAATGTTGGACATTGGATTGAATCAATGGCTTGGGGCCGTGTTACTCGACATGGAATTCAAACAAGGTTTGAAACTCCCTGTAACTGGAGTATTCGTTTTGATGAGTTCATAAGGGGTATGACTCGATTAGTAACGAGCTTGAGGGTCAATGGGAGTTTGGTTGTGTTCCAAGTGTTTAAAGTGTGTAACGTTTTATTCATTTGGAATGAATTTAAGATGTTAGGAAATACTGAAACACGAACGTTGTTCACGCAATTCTCCATGAAAGAAATTGGATTCCTATATATAGGGTTAAGCTATCCAAGACTCAGTCAGGGTTGACTGATGAGGAAGCTTAGATGTTTGACATCCCCTACATTTTTGCCGTAGACAGCTTGAGTATGTTGTTTCGTGCATTGGACTTGATGTTGTGTATGCTTTGGGCATAACAACGAAAATCGGGTGTGTACCAAAGAGGCAATAGACTGCTGTTGAGAACAATCTTTAATACCTGAATAAGGATTAAAGAAGTGTTCTTAAAGCATGTTCTATGGAGAGTTGATTTTGAAAGGCTATAGCAATATTAACTTCCAGGATCATGTGAATAATATCTAGTCTCAGTATGAACATATATTCAGGCTTAATGGTAAGATGGTGGTTTGGAAAGGTTTCAAGCGGGATACCACGACGGACCATGAAAGTTGAATGTATGGCAACTTAGAAGTTGCTCTGTAAAGTGGTTTGGATGAAAAACCACATCCAATAGTTGGGTGTGGTGCCTAGCACGACCGAGCCAGTAGTTACCTTAGAGGATAACAACATGGTTATAGTACAAGTTAAAGGACAGATATCTCATCACGGATCCAGAAAAATTCTTAGACAGTACCATCTACTTGGAGCAATGGTATAAAGAGGTGACGTGCGGTTGGACCAAGGTAGACCCGTGAGACCAAGTTGGATATCACAGATTACTCATGCTCAGATAAGTCTGAGTGACATGGGTGATTGGCTTTAGGTCAAGTGGTAGAATAGGTGACAAGAAAACCAATTGGATTGGCGGTTTTTGGTACTATTTAACAATCTTTATTAAAGTAATATTGACTTGATGAACATAGTAAGTATTTATCCTTGGCACTATGTGTTTGTTATGCTTACTAAATACATTAAACGACGTTTTAACATCACAACGAATGCCCATATACCAACTTGATAACCCATGTAGTTGAACTGCGCATTGGATGGCAACTATGAAACCAACTTCTGAGGGTTGGTCTGAAATGTTCTAAGTCGAGGACCTCAAGATAGGGCATCGAGGGTCCTATAGAGACTTGCACTAAGGATTGCATTAATTGGATGAGTGTCCTGTTTCATCGACGACATACGTTAGACGTCTATGTAATATTAATGGATTAGTTGACAAGGGTGCCAGCAGACTGAACTGACTCACGGGAATCGTCATATGGAAGCCTTGAAGGCCTAGTCGATATGACTGAAATTCCCGGTTTCGATAGTACGAGATTAGTCCTCGAACTTGAGAAATCATGGCAGTCGCATGCATATGATGGCTATATCTAGGATCTGGCAAGAGATATCCGTATCTGGGATACGTTCATTATAAGCTTTATCCAGTGCAGTCGAAATATGTATTGAGGATGGTGGATTCCAAGATAGTTAATTTTTTGGACAAATAACTTAATTGGATTGATTTATCGGGTTTTGGCTAGATTAGTTGATTGGATCAATTATTCTTAATTTGGACATATGTTTATTTAATTGAATTAAATAAATAATTTGGCTTCAATTGGATTGAAATTAATTAGATTAATTAATTCCCAATGGATATATGTTTGACCTTTATTTAATTTGACTAAATACCAAAAACATATATAGATCCAAGTCCATTTTCAATGCAAGTTGAAGCTACTTAAGGAGGAGTTTCAACTCCTCCACATGTGTACATGTATGCACGAAATTTTGCTCATTTGTGGGTGGTTTTTTCTGAAGGACAAGCGGATCCGCCCGAGAGCGCGAGCGGAAGCGAGGAAGCGAGAAATTGTGCGTAAATTTAAATCAAATTCAAAATACACGAATTCCAAGGGGTGTACCCTTGGGTGCTCAACCGGGCGTTCGATGTAGGATGTGTAAATATTAAAACATATATTTAAACACATAGGGCATAGATATATAAATGAAATCAATCAAAGCGTAATATACCATTACCTTTGATTGTTTAGCGTATGCTCCCGGCTACTAGCGTTGTTCCTTCTCCGGAATGCTCACAAAATCCAAACGTATGGATTCTCCAAAGGTGATCCACACCACACCGGAAGAAACACACGTTCTTCTTGCTAGAAAAGAACGGGTTTAGGAAGGAATCGGTTTAAGAGAAAAAACACTATGAATTAGTGTTCTCTTAAACTTACTTTGTTCTTCTTCTTGATTCAAAATCAAGTGAAGAACACAAGTGTAAGAGAGGGAGAGAGCACAAAAATTGAGAGAGAGGAGAGGATTTTTGTTTTCTCTTTTTCCTAGAAAAAGATGAATAATGAATCACTTATGCTTGGTGTTGTATATGCTCATATATATACATAATTAATGTGATTATTGGAATGTGTCTAGGTTCATCCAAGGATGTCTAGATTCATTCCAATCAATCACCATCAATTCTTCAATCAAGCCTACCAAAATTTATGGTATGATCAAATCATACCAAAAGGGAAGAGCTTGATTGGAGTTGATTTGTCTCTTTCCAAAAGAGATAAGTCAACATACCACCTAGCATGAAACATGGCTGATTTTGCTTCCTCCAAGGGAGCATGTCGGGCATGTTTAATTAAGGGAAGAAGTCCAACTTCTTCCTATTCCAAAATAGGAATTATTTCTCCTCTCGGGTATAATTTAACGGACCGGGTTTTATCGTAATCCAATTACGACGAACCCAACATTAAATCCAATTTAATGTCCATTTGAATTATTCCTGTTGATCTTTTAATCCAATTAAAAGATCCAACGTCTCAATTTTCCATATTTGATCGAAAATCCAATTTACCGATTAAACGAAAGCCCGATACAATATCGGCCCGTCCATCCAATGGACTTTCCCTTAAGTAATCCAATTACTTATTTTATCCTTCGAGATTGACTCCAAGTCGATCTCTCAACCTCCTAAGTGATTTGTGTGTGACCCTTTAGGTTCACCCTCAGCTAGACTTGGGCCCGTGTCCCACAAGGGCCCGTTACCATGGGTGGCCGTCTAGCAACGGTCCATGGCACTAGAGACTAGGTGAATTGGCGTGAACATTTAGGCACCGATTCCATACGGGTACGATCCTTCCGTCTACCGTCTCCCGGCCTTAGTCTAGGGTATGGAATTGGGCGTCGGTTCCCATCCTTGACTAGGCATCTATGCTTAATACTCGGGACCACGTATGCTTCATTGCGTCGACACAGGAAACCATTCCCTGTTCGACCAACCACTGTGGCCATAGCTTCAAACAGCATGAACGTGTCTCCGAGTGCATAGGAGATACCTCTGTCACATACTGATAGGGGACGGATCCTGTTCTTGGAATCCACCGTCCTCGCTGCACATTCTGACTGCACTGGACAAGGCTTATGATAATCATCTTACAGAACGATTACCTCTCGCCAGATCTAAGATACAGCCGTCCTGTGCACGCGACTGCCATGATCCCTCAAGTCTGAGGATTACTCCCGTACTATCGGAATCGGGGAAAACCAATCATACCGACCAAGCCTCCAAGGCTTCCATATGATGATCCCCGCGAGTCAGTCCTGTCGGCTCGACCCCAGTCGACCAACCCATCAAGATCGTGTAGGCGTCCCACGCCTGTCGCCGATGAAACACGACACTCATCCAATGAACACGACTCTTGACGCAAGTCTCAATAGGACTCTCGATGCCCTGTCTCGAGGTCCTCGACTTGGAACGTTTCAGACCCCCCTCTTAATCAGTTGGTTTCATGACCACCATCCAATGTGTGGCCCAACTGCATGAGTTGTTATCCATGGTCTGTGGGCTTTGTTGCGATATAAGTTAAACATCATTTTAACAAATGTAAGATGAGCGCAACAAAGAAGGTACCATTGGTGACGAACACTCATCTTATTCATCACGTAATAATATTACATTTTCATCAAGTTGTCAGATAGGTTACAAATCGCCAAACCTATTGGCTTTCTTGTCACCTATTCTAATAATCTCCCACTTGACCTAAAGCCAATCACCCATTAACCTCAAACCTCTTATTCAGATGGTGAGTGTGGGCAACTTGCGATATGGGCTTAGCAAGTGGATCTGCTATGTTTTTCTGTGGAGCTGACTCGGTCCAACCGAACGTCACTCTTGCTATCCATCTCTTTAAGCAAATGGTAGCGTCTAAGAATATGCTTGGATCGTGATGAGATCTCGGTTCCTTTGCTAGCGCTATTACCCCGTTGTTATCATAAAAGATAATTACAGGCTTAGCAATGCTAGGTACTACATCCAACCCTTGGATGTAGCTCATCAACCAAACCACTCCTTAGCAGCTTCCAAAGCCGCTATGCATTCAAAACTCTATGGTGGAGTCCGCCGTGGTAGCCTACTTGGAACTCTTCCAAACAACCACGCCACCATTAAGTCTGAACACATAACCTGACTGAGACTTGGCATCATCATCATCCGATTGGAAGCTAGCGTCGCTATAGCCTTCCAGTATCAACTCTCCACCGCCGTAGATCAAGAACATGTCCTTAGTCCTTTTTTAGGTACTTCAGGATAGTCTTGACTGCACTCCAGTGTGCCTACCCGGCACACGACTGATATCGACTTGTTACGCTCAAGGCGAAAGCCACATCAGGTCTAGTGCATTGAACAACATACTGTATGCTGCCTACGGCTGAAGCATAGGGGATGTCCAACATCCTTTTAAGCTCCTCATCAGTCTTAGGAGACTGCTTCTTGGATAACTTAATTCCATGCCTCATTGGAAGGAATCCTCATTTTGAGTTCTCCATCTTGAATCTCTTCAAGACTTTCTCAATGTACGAGGACTGGGCCATTCCTAACATCCTTCTAGACCTATCCCTGTAGATCTTGATGCCAAGGATGTAGGATGCCTCGCTCATATCCTTCATGGAGAATTGCGTTGACAATCAAGCTTTAGTGGCACCCAACATCTTATCGTCATTCCCAATGAGCAAGATGTCATCCACGTAAAGCACCAGAAACGCAACTGAGCTCCCACTGATCTTCTTGTATACACAAGGATCGGACTCGTTCTTGGTGAAATCATATCCCCGTATGACTTCATCAAAACGTATGTTCCAGCTTCGGGAAGCTTGTTTGAGGCCATAGATGGACCTTTGGAGATGGCAGACCTTCTGCTCTTCTCTAACAGTTGTGAAACCTTCCGGCTGATCCATATAGATCTCTTCCTCTACGAAACCGTTGAGGAAAGCCGTTTTCACGTCCATTTGCCATATTTCATAGTCATACTATGTTGCTATGGCAAGCAGTATCCGAATGGACTTGGCCATTGCTACGGGCGAGTAGGTTTCCTTAAAATCGACCCCGGGTCGTTGAGTATAACCTTTCGTCACAAGCCTGGCTTTGAAGGTTGTAACCTCCCCATCAGCTCCAAGCTTACGTTTGTAGACCTATTTACACCCTACAGGTTTAACCCCTTTGGGTGGATCTACTAGGGTCCAAACCTTGTTTGTACCCATCGAGTCCATCTCGGATTTCATGGCCTCAAGCCACTTGTCCGAATCGATGTTCGACATCGCTTCTCCGTATGTCTTTGGATCATTATCCAACTGACCGGTCAGGCCCAGAAATCCATACCTATCAGGTGCATGGGAATATTCTGGCCGACCTACGGAGGACTGGAACAATATCAGTGGGAACCACTGGCTCAGATGTCACTGCCGCCTCATGGGGTACCTCACTTGATTCCTCAAGGAGTACCTCATCGCGTCGACTATCCGATGGAAAACCTTTTTCCAAGAACACTGCGTTTCGCGAGACAAAAACCTTTTGCTCGGAGGGATCATAGAAATAATACCCCGCAGTTTCTTTCGGATAGCCGATGAACCTGCATAAACTAGACCTCGAGTCCAGTTTATCTCCCACTAATCTCTTGACATATGCGGGGCAACCCTACACTTTCAAGTATTTGTAGGAGGCAGGCTTGCCATGCCATATCTCATATGGCGTCTGGGATACCTTTTTAGATGGCGCCAAGTTCAAAACTTTGGCCGCCATCTCAAGAGCGTATCCCCAGAAGGAAAGGGGTAGTTCGGTAAAACTCATCATGGATCGGACCATGTCCAACAAGGTCCGATTCCTCCTTTCAGACACACCATTAAGCTGCGGTGTTCCAGGAGGGGTCCACTGAGAGAGAATCCCATTCTCTTTTAGATAATCAGTAAACTCACCACTCAAATACTCTCCACCTTGGTCCGACCGAAGGGCTTTGATCTTTCGACCGGTTTGGTTCTCTACTTCAAGTCTGTATTCCTTAAACCTTCCAAAGGCTTCAGACTTGTACCTCATCAGGTAAACATAACCATACCGTGAGTGATCATCGGTAAAGGTTACGAAGTACGAGTACCCACCTCTAGCCTGAGTATTTAGTGGACCACAGACATCTGTATGGATCAAATCCAACAGACCACTGGCTAGCGTACTTTGTCCAACAAAGGATTTCTTGGTCATCTTGTTAGAATAGGTGACCATGTAAGCCAATTTTGGCGGGTATATGTAACCTATGTCTAGACAATTATAGGTGTTTTGATAAATCATTAATGAATAAAGAAGTGAATTTTCATTTGGCATTACTTTGTTTGTGTTCACTTGCACCTATTTTTCCATATCTGTTCACTACGCAAACAGAGCCCACGGACTGAGATTCGGTTTCGGGGACTGGGACTACGCTTGGAGGTAGGTCCATGAAATCAGTCTTCCCGAATCAGTCCGGAAATCTCCAAGTCAAGGAATCCCGAAAATGGGTACCGGGATTCCATTTGAGACTTGCACTAAGCATCTGCTGTCGTGTTTCATCGACGGGTGACGAGGATCGTCTAAGCAGTGTTAGTGGGTTAGCCTGCTAGGACGCAGCTGACTGAGGTGACTCGTGGAACCGTCTTACGGAGGACCTTGAGTATGGTCTGCAAGGTATGACGAGTATTCCCGGTTCCAACGGTACAGGTCAAGTCCTTTGACTTGAGGAATTACTGAGTTTACCTGTACATCAGAACTGTATCTTAGATATGGTGAGAGATTGCCAGAATTCTCTTTGGTAGTCATAAGCCATGTCTAGTGCAGTCCTGGTGTGCAAAGTGACAGTAGTTTCCAAGAAAGGATCTGTCTCCTGTCAATAGGTTTTGACAGTTGAGTCTCATGTATGCTCTAGGTCTTGTCCCTAAAACTGTGGCCACAGTGACTGAACAGAAGGGAAGGTTTCCCTTGCGGCGTTTAGTGAGGACAGACCGACACTTAGGTCCAAGATGGGTACCTGCGTTATCCGTGCCCTAGACACTAAGTGATGAGACCGAAGACAGAAGGACAAGTGTACTGTTAGAGCCTAAATGTTCATCCCTGAATATTTCACCTAGTCTCTAGTGCCATGGACCGTTGCTAGATGGCCACCCATGGTAACGGAAGGATTCTAGGAATCCGACCAAGTCTAGCTGAAAGGTGAACCTAAAGAGTCACACACTATCCACACACATTTAGATATTTAATTAGGAATTAAATATTGGAGTGAAGGAATGATTAAATTGGATTTAATCGGGTCCTTTATTTTTCTTGGAGAAATAATTCCTTCTATTAGATATAAGGAATTAAATTGATAAATTAGATTTATCAAAGGGATTTATTTAATGGGCTTAAATAATATTTATATTTATTTTAGCCTCTTGGAAATATTTAAATAGGTTTTAAATATTCCATTAAATTAAATTAAATCAACGGTTGAGATCAATGGGAGAGATGGATGGCTAGGATTGTTTTGACTAGGTCAAAACACTACTTTGACTAGGACTTTGACTAGGTCAAAATCCTAGTCAAATTAGAGTTCTTAAAAGAAGAGTTTAAAGAGGATTAAACTCCTCTTCTATATAAACCCCTATCATCCTACAAGTTGAAGGATGATGAAACTCCAACACACACACACAACACACACACACGGTTTCTCTCTCTCTCCCATCTCTCTCGTCCGCCCTCTCTCTCTCTCAAGAAAATAGTTTTCTTGATTCTTTTGTTCTTGGAACATTAGAATCTTGATGAATCAATACCATTAATTGATAATGTGTTATTGATTCATCCACTCCAAAATTATACACTTGTTCGTTGCTAGCACGACGTGCAAGATACGTGGGTGGATCGTGTGTCACGAATTAGAGGGTCTCAAGGACGGGATCTTGGTGCAAAACGGGGAACAACGCGTGTAGCCGTTGAAGACGAAAACGACAACGGGTAGGTCTCGTTTTAAATTTTCGTCCCTCTTTAATTTTCAACCCTATGGCCTCCATGATTTATTTTATGTTATACGTTCATGAGATACACCGAATGCCCGGGAAAATTTCAAAGGCACACCCTTTGAAACGTGTTTTTTAATTTAAAAGCATGTTTAAATTCCGTTTTAATTTTTAATTATACCGCGCTTCCGCATTCGCGCTTTTCCCGGGACGATCCACATAATCTTTCAGTGGTATCAGAGCCCGGTTCGGTGTATAGGCCTAGGGTTTATGTGCGTTTTAAGCATGAAACGTGAAATAGCATGTTGTAATTAAATCTTGAATTTCTTGATTCTTGAAGCATGTTATTTTATTGCTTTTAATTCGTGTGAATTGCTGAATATTGGTATTTTCTGTTTTTCTTGGGAATCGGGATGGGAATTAATCTGAAAAACGAGAAAACGTCACAGCCGGCCAGCCGGGAAGGCTGGCCGCGCGCAGCCGAGCGCTGCCGGCAGGGCAGACGCGCGCAGGCATGGGAAGCCTGCGCGCGCGCGCGCTGCCGGCCGCGCAGGGGCAGCGCGCAGCCGGGTTGGCTGCGCGCGGGCGTGCGCGCGGGCAGACAGAGGTGTCTGCGCGCGCGCGCCCGGCAGGCCCGCCCATGCGCGCGCGCGCGCGCAAGGCTGGCGGGCGGAGGAGCCCGCGCGCGGACGGGCACCAGGCGCGCCGCCAGGCGCGGCGCACGCAGACGGAGGCGTCTGCGCGCGCGCGCCCGGCAGGCACGCCCAGTGCGCGTCTGCGCGCGCGCTCTGCGCACGACGCAGGGACGCGGCCGGTGGCCAGCAGGCCAGCGCGCGCGCACAGGCAAAGGAGCCTGCGCGCGCGTCGGCCTGCCGATGCGCCAGGCCGCGCAGACTGATGCCGGCCAGGCGCGCACGCACACAGGCAGGGGCCTGCGCGCGCGCGCCCGGCAAGGCGGTGCCTGCGCGCGCGCAGAGGCGGCAGGCAGGGCCTGCTGCCTGCGCGCCCGGCGGCCGACTGCTGCAGGCGGCGGCGGCCGGTGGCTCCTTGGCTAGGGTTTTGAAACCCTAGTGTAATTTTATTTTTAAATTTATTTTCAGTTTTAATTTTGAATTAATTCTGAAAAATTCGTTTTTTGGGTTCAATTTTTCCTAAATTCCTAAAGACATTATTTTAAGAGTAAAATAAATGGATTTGGAATCCCGGGGTTATTTTACTTAAAATAATGAGGAAAGGTTTTCCTAAAACGAAAAATTTTACATTGCCAATATCTATATTTTATTTTCACACGTTACGCACATGTTCATTGATTTTCATCTTGGATTGATGTGATTGGAAATCATGTGTTGTTGGAATATTATGATTATGTGATTGGATCATGTAATTATGTGTGTTGGATGGAAATGGATGATCACGAGCCCTAGACCGAATGTATGGTTTAATTTACTGTTGGGCCTGTGTGCTCTTTAACTGCTTTCTCCTTCTCTCTTTCTAGTGCCTTGGAATAATAAGGCTTTCTACCTCCCTCCTTATGTACTCCCCCGGGGTTTCGCTGGGGTTTCTAATTTTTTTATATGTAATGAGAGTAGACTAGGAGTGAGGTTTCCATTTTTGTAATTGGTGGAGAAGAAGGAAGGACCACATGGAGAGCCCAGACCGGAGGTCCCTTGGCGTTTTCCATGAAGTGAAGAAAGAGAAAAAGAGACCAAGGCCCATCAGCATGATGATTGGGTTACTATTATTGTAATAGTATAGGACCAACCCTAGATTGACCATAGATCCACTGCGGGCTCAGTGGATCGCATAGGATTCGGGCTCGTGATCATCCAACAGGGGCGTGCTAGGCTTTAATTTTGCATGTGGTTATTGTGATGGATGAATGGGTTTTATTTATCATGTATTACTGCTATGGATGAATTTCATTTATGCATTTTTGGATGAATGTATGGATATAGTATGAGATCTCGGTCATTATTACTCTCACATTGGTTGGACCAATGTTAAAATATTAGACCCTAGATAAAGTGGACATGAACTCTAGGAGTTCGTCCATGCCTTCCAATCCGTGGCATAGTGAGGAAGCTGTTTTAGGTCAATAGCGTGGTCTCACGAGTCGTGGCACGTTATTGTACTTAAAAGAAGCTGCACTATGTCATGAACGAAAAATGGGCTGCTGCTACCTGTCTCACGAGTCGTGGGGGTACTAGTGGGTCCATGGCTCGGTCGATTGGGTCGGGTCTAACGCCTAATTAGCATGATTCGCTTGGAGTCCTCGGGATCATGCAAAAGGGTGAGGCAATAATCTTGGGAATCTCGTGGAACGAGAATGGTATGGAATACCTCCCACAGGATCTTTTCCATGCGAATCGTAAAAGCGGGGTATGGGAAAAATCGCTGTGGATCCCAAGCCCACTAGGAAAGGATTTCCCGAAAACTACGTTTGAGAGTACCGTGTTTTCGTATAAATAGTGGGAGGATTAAATGACTAAAGACCAAGCATTTAATTATTTTTTTATCAAACCACCGTCTTTACTTTCTGCTGATCGCGCGTTGTTTTTCAACATGTAGATTTTAAAATGTCTAAGAACCCACTTTCAACCATTCTTGAGACAAACAAATTTAATGGAACCAACTACAACGACTGGTTGCGCAATCTCAGGATAGTCCTGGATTATGAGAACCAAGGCTACGTCATGGACGAGCCTCTCCCTAGGACCTTACCGGAAGGATCCACGCCAGAGGAACGTGAGACGTTCGAGACTTGGCATAAGGATAACCGGAAGGTTCGTAGCATCATACTTGCTTCGATGACCAATGAGATTCAGAAGCAATATGAAAGGCTAGACGATGTCCCTTCCATAATGGCTCGCCTTAAGGATTGCTATGCAGTCCCGGACCGGCATACTAGGTATGTCGCGACCAAGGCGTTCTTTGGAACTAAAATGACAGAAGGATCCTCTGTACAAGAACATGGGGTTAAAATGCTTACCCTAGTGGAAAAGCTCGAGGACCTAAAGGCAGGTCTCGATAACGAAACGTACATAGATGTGATCCTTCAGTCACTCCCACCCTCCTTTGATCAATTTATTGTCAACTACAACATGAATGCACTTGAGAAGGGTATTCATGAGTTGATCAATATGTTGGTGCAATACGAGGCAACGACTAAGAAGTCCACGCCTTCGGTATTGTTTGGAGGTGCTTCTACTTCCAAGACGAAAGGCAAGGGCGCCGGACGTTGGAAAAGGAAGAAAGGGAAGGGAAAGGCAGTCATAGCAGCTACGAACACTCAGAGTGTTCCCATTGCCAAAGAGGGGAAAGGCAAAGGAAAGGGAAAGGTTGTCTCCAAGCAACAGTCGAAGGCATATGACATATGTATCAACTGCCGTGAGAAAGGGCATTGGAAGAGAGAGTGCCCCAAACTCTTCTCAAACCAAGGTATATTTGTGATTGAGGTTAACATGGTCACTAATTCTGCCTCTTGGGTATTGGATACCGGCTGTGGAGCTCACACTTGCAATGATCTGCAGGTGTTGAAAAGAAGCAGAAAACTAAGTAGCGGGGACATGATCCTGAAGCTCGGAAATGGCAAGGCCATCTCGGCAGAAGCAGTAGGATCCGCCACTTTAGTTATTAGTGATACCATTAGCATAGAATTAGAGCAAGTTTATTTTGTACCCATATGATTAAAAACATCATTTCCATTCCATTGTTAGACAATAATGGTTATGAGTTTAAAATCAATAAAAATTGCTTTTATTTGATGAGGTGTGGAATTGCTCATCTACTTGGTACATTACATAATGGGCTCTATATCTTGCAACAAACGAATTTCGTTCTTAACGCTCAACACAAACGGAAATTAGATAATAACGGGAACGCATGTCTGTGGCACGCTAGGCTAGGTCACATATCCCAAGATAGGATGAAAAGGTTGGTAGACTCAAAGAACCTAGAGGTTGGGGACTTGAGTGATCTACCAACTTGTGAATCTTGTCTAAGAGGGAAAATGACCAAGAAGCCCTTTGTAGGACAAAGCAGGCTTGCCACAGGTCTGTTGGACTTGGTCCATACAGACGTGTGTGGACCACTAAGGACGCAGGCCCGAGGTGGGTTCTCCTACTTCATAACCTTCACCGATGATCATTCACGGTATGGTTATGTCTACCTGATGAGGTACAAGTCTGAAGCTCTTGAGAGGTTTAAAGAATTCAGACTTGAAGTGGAGAATCAAACCAACTGCAAAATTAAAGTCCTACGGTCAGACCGAGGCGGTGAATACCTTAGTGCCGAATTCCTAGATTATCTAAAGGAACATGGTATAATATCAGAATGGACACCTCCCGGAACACCACAGTTAAATGGCGTCTCTGAAAGGAGGAACCGAACCCTGTTGGACATGGTTCGGTCCATGATGAGTTTTACCAAATTGCCCTTATCGTTTTGGGGTTATGCATTAGAAACGGCAGCCAAGTTGTTGAATTTGGCGCCTACCAGTGCATTAACCCAAACGCCATATGAGATATGGCACGGCAAGCCTGCGTCCTACAACTACTTGAGAGTGTGGGGTAGCCCCGCATACGTCAAGAGGTTAGTGGGAGATAAGCTAGAATCCAGGTCTAGCCTATGCAGGTTCGTTGGATACCCTAAAGAAACTGCGGGTTATTACTTTTATGACCCTTTGGAACAAAAGGTATTTGTTTCAAGGAATGCAGTATTCTTGGAGCAAGGCTTCCCAGAGGATATCCAACCTGATGAGCTGATCCTTGAGGAATCAAGTGATGGAACTCAGCCATCAGAAACAGTCGCGGAAACCTCACCTAGAGGATTCAAGATAGACACTAGGAGGACTGACCTACCTAGAGAAGTCAACATGCTAGGCATGAAGGACAACCTCAAGGCAGGCCAGCCCCGGCCCCTGAACCGCCGGCTCCGATACAGTCAGCGCCCACAGTTACCACTAACGTTCCCGTTCTCCGAAGGTCCACTAGAGAATCCAGACCTCCAGTGAGATATGGATTTCTAGGTGCGACCGATCTTCTGGATAACGATCCTAAGACATACGGGGAAGCGATGTCAGACATCGACTCTGGGAAATGGCTTGAGGCCATGAAAACCGAAATGGACTCCATGAGCGAGAACCAAGTTTGGAGACTTGTAGATCCACCGAAAGGTGTTAAGCCAGTGGGCTGTAAGTGGGTCTACAAGCGCAAACTCGGCGTTGATGGAGAGGTTACTACCTTCAAGGCTAGGCTTGTAGCTAAGGGATACACTCAACGACCCGGGGTCGATTTTGAGGATACCTACTCGCCAGTAGCCATGGCTAAATCCATTCGGATCCTGCTTGCCATAGCAGCATGGTATGACTATGAAATATGGCAGATGGACGTGAAAACGGCCTTCCTCAACGGCTTCGTTGAAGAAGAGATCTATATGGATCAGCCGGAGGGTTTCACGGTCGCTGGAGAAGAACAGAAAGTCTGTCGTCTCCAGAAGTCCATCTATGGCCTCAAACAAGCTTCCCGGAGTTGGAACATTCGATTTGATGAGGTAATACGGGGTTATGACTTCATCAAAAACGAATCCGACCCTTGTGTATACAAGAAGGTCAGTGGGAGCTCCATAGTGTTCCTAGTGCTTTACGTGGATGACATTCTGCTCATTGGAAATGACGTCAGAATGTTAGGAAACACGAAAGCATGGCTGTCAACCAAGTTTTCCATGAAGGACTTGGGTGAAGCATCCTACATCCTAGGCATCCAGATTTTCAGGGACAGATCTAAAAGGATGTTAGGGCTCACCCAAAAACTCGTATATGGAGAAAGTCCTAAAGAGATATCGAATGGACAACTCCAAACGAGGGTTCCTTCCTATGAGGCATGGGATCAAGTTGTCCAAGAAACAGTCCCCGCAGACTGATGAGGAACTTGAAAAGATGAAAGTCATCCCCTATGCTTCTGCCGTAGGTAGCATCCAATATGCGGTCCACTGCACCAGGCCTGACATTGCATACGCTTTGAGCGTGACTAGCAGATATCAGTCCTGTGCAGGAGAGGCACATTGGAATGCAGTTAAGGGCATCCTTAAGTACCTAAGGAGGACTAAGGAAATGTTCTTAGTCTATGGCAATGGAAAACTAATTCTGGAAGGCTTTAGCGACGCCAGCTTCCAGTCTGATGACGATGATGCCAAGTCTCAATCGGGGTATATATTCAAGCTCAACGGAGGAGTAGTGGCTTGGAAAAGTTCCAAGCAAGCAACCACTGCTGACTCCACCACTGAGGCTGAATACATAGCAGCTTCAGAAGCTGCCAAGGAAGCGGTTTGGATGAGAAACTACATCCAAGAGTTGGGTGTGGTGCCTAGCATCGCCGAGCCCGTTGTCATCTTCTGTGATAACAACGGTGCAATAGCGCAAGCGAAGGAACCGAGATCTCACCACCGTTCCAAACACATTCTTAGACGCTACCATCTTCTTAGAGAAATGGTAGGAAGAGGTGACGTTCGGATGGACCGAGTCAACTCAGCAAACAACACAGCAGACCCGCTGACAAAGCCTATGTCGCAAAGTGCTCATACGCAACATCTTGAGAAGATGGGGATTAGGCATATGGGTGATTGGCTTTAAAGGTCAAGTGGGAGATTGTTAGAATAGGTGACCATGTAAGCCAATTTTGGCGGGTATATGTAACCTATGTCTAGACAATTATAGGTGTTTTGATAAATCATTAATGAATAAAGAAGTGAATTTTCATTTGGCATTACTTTGTTTGTGTTCACTTGCACCTATTTTTCCATATCTGTTCACTACGCAAACAGAGCCCACGGACTGAGATTCGGTTTCGGGGACTGGGACTACGCTTGGAGGTAGGTCCATGAAATCAGTCTTCCCGAATCAGTCCGGAAATCTCCAAGTCAAGGAATCCCGAAAATGGGTACCGGGATTCCATTTGAGACTTGCACTAAGCATCTGCTGTCGTGTTTCATCGACGGGTGACGAGGATCGTCTAAGCAGTGTTAGTGGGTTAGCCTGCTAGGACGCAGCTGACTGAGGTGACTCGTGGGAACCGTCTTACGGAGGACCTTGAGTATGGTCTGCAAGGTATGACGAGTATTCCCGGTTCCAACGGTACAGGTCAAGTCCTTTGACTTGAGGAATTACTGAGTTTACCTGTACATCAGAACTGTATCTTAGATATGGTGAGAGATTGCCAGAATTCTCTTTGGTAGTCATAAGCCATGTCTAGTGCAGTCCTGGTGTGCAAAGTGACAGTAGTTTCCAAGAAAGGATCTGTCTCCTGTCAATAGGTTTTGACAGTTGAGTCTCATGTATGCTCTAGGTCTTGTCCCTAAAACTGTGGCCACAGTGACTGAACAGAAGGGAAGGTTTCCCTTGCGGCGTTTAGTGAGGACAGACCGACACTTAGGTCCAAGATGGGTACCTGCGTTATCCGTGCCCTAGACACTAAGTGATGAGACCGAAGACAGAAGGACAAGTGTACTGTTAGAGCCTAAATGTTCATCCCTGAATATTTCACCTAGTCTCTAGTGCCATGGACCGTTGCTAGATGGCCACCCATGGTAACGGAAGGATTCTAGGAATCCGACCAAGTCTAGCTGAAAGGTGAACCTAAAGAGTCACACACTATCCACACACATTTAGATATTTAATTAGGAATTAAATATTGGAGTGAAGGAATGATTAAATTGGATTTAATCGGGTCCTTTATTTTTCTTGGAGAAATAATTCCTTCTATTAGATATAAGGAATTAAATTGATAAATTAGATTTATCAAAGGGATTTATTTAATGGGCTTAAATAATATTTATATTTATTTTAGCCTCTTGGAAATATTTAAATAGGTTTTAAATATTCCATTAAATTAAATTAAATCAACGGTTGAGATCAATGGGAGAGATGGATGGCTAGGATTGTTTTGACTAGGTCAAAACACTACTTTGACTAGGACTTTGACTAGGTCAAAATCCTAGTCAAATTAGAGTTCTTAAAAGAAGAGTTTAAAGAGGATTAAACTCCTCTTCTATATAAACCCCTAGCATCCTACAAGTTGAAGGATGATGAAACTCCAACACACACACACAACACACACACACGGTTTCTCTCTCTCTCCCATCTCTCTCGTCCGCCCTCTCTCTCTCTCAAGAAAATAGTTTTCTTGATTCTTTTGTTCTTGGAACATTAGAATCTTGATGAATCAATACCATTAATTGATAATGTGTTATTGATTCATCCACTCCAAAATTATACACTTGTTCGTTGCTAGCACGACGTGCAAGATACGTGGGTGGATCGTGTGTCACGAATTAGAGGGTCTCAAGGACGGGATCTTGGTGCAAAACGGGGAACAACGCGTGTAGCCGTTGAAGACGAAAACGACAACGGGTAGGTCTCGTTTTAAATTTTCGTCCCTCTTTAATTTTCAACCCTATGGCCTCCATGATTTATTTTATGTTATACGTTCATGAGATACACCGAATGCCCGGGAAAATTTCAAAGGCACACCCTTTGAAACGTGTTTTTTAATTTAAAAGCATGTTTAAATTCCGTTTTAATTTTTAATTATACCGCGCTTCCGCATTCGCGCTTTTCCCGGGACGATCCACATAATCTTTCAGTGGTATCAGAGCCCGGTTCGGTGTATAGGCCTAGGGTTTATGTGCGTTTTAAGCATGAAACGTGAAATAGCATGTTGTAATTAAATCTTGAATTTCTTGATTCTTGAAGCATGTTAGTTTATTGCTTTTAATTCGTGTGAATTGCTGAATATTGGTATTTTCTGTTTTTCTTGGGAATCGGGATGGGAATTAATCTGAAAAACGAGAAAACGTCACAGCCGGCCAGCCGGGAAGGCTGGCCGCGCGCAGCCGAGCGCTGCCGGCAGGGCAGACGCGCGCAGGCATGGGAAGCCTGCGCGCGCGCGCGCTGCCGGCCGCGCAGGGGCAGCGCGCAGCCGGGTTGGCTGCGCGCGGGCGTGCGCGCGGGCAGACAGAGGTGTCTGCGCGCGCGCGCCCGGCAGGCGCGCCCATGCGCGCGCGCGCGCAAGGCTGGCGGGCGGAGGAGCCCGCGCGCGGACGGGCACCAGGCGCGCCGCCAGGCGCGCGCGCACGCAGACGGAGGCGTCTGCGCGCGCGCGCCCGGCAGGCACGCCCAGTGCGCGTCTGCGCGCGCGCTCTGCGCACGACGCAGGGACGCGGCCGGTGGCCAGCAGGCCAGCGCGCGCGCACAGGCAAAGGAGCCTGCGCGCGCGTCGGCCTGCCGATGCGCCAGGCCGCGCAGACTGATGCCGGCCAGGCGCGCACGCACACAGGCAGGGGCCTGCGCGCGCGCGCCCGGCAAGGCGGTGCCTGCGCGCGCGCAGAGGCGGCAGGCAGGGCCTGCTGCCCTGCGCGCCCGGCGGCCGACTGCTGCAGGCGGCGGCGGCCGGTGGCTCCTTGGCTAGGGTTTTGAAACCCTAGTGTAATTTTATTTTTAAATTTATTTTCAGTTTTAATTTTGAATTAATTCTGAAAAATTCGTTTTTTGGGTTCAATTTTTCCTAAATTCCTAAAGACATTATTTTAAGAGTAAAATAAATGGATTTGGAATCCCGGGGTTATTTTACTTAAAATAATGAGGAAAGGTTTTCCTAAAACGAAAAATTTTACATTGCCAATATCTATATTTTATTTTCACACGTTACGCACATGTTCATTTATTTTCATCTTGGATTGATGTGATTGGAAATCATGTGTTGTTGGAATATTATGATTATGTGATTGGATCATGTAATTATGTGTGTTGGATGGAAATGGATGATCACGAGCCCTAGACCGAATGTATGGTTTAATTTACTGTTGGGCCTGTGTGCCTCTTTAACTGCTTTCTCCTTCTCTCTTTCTAGTGCCTTGGAATAATAAGGCTTTCTACCTCCCTCCTTATGTACTCCCCCCGGGGTTTCGCTGGGGTTTCTAATTTTTTATATGTAATGAGAGTAGACTAGGAGTGAGGTTTCCATTTTTGTAATTGGTGGAGAAGAAGGAAGGACCACATGGAGAGCCCAGACCGGAGGTCCCTTGGCGTTTTCCATGAAGTGAAGAAAGAGAAAAAGAGACCAAGGCCCATCAGCATGATGATTGGGTTACTATTATTGTAATAGTATAGGACCAACCCTAGATTGACCATAGATCCACTGCGGGCTCAGTGGATCGCATAGGATTCGGGCTCGTGATCATCCAACAGGGGCGTGCTAGGCTTTAATTTTGCATGTGGTTATTGTGATGGATGAATGGGTTTTATTTATCATGTATTACTGCTATGGATGAATTTCATTTATGCATTTTTGGATGAATGTATGGATATAGTATGAGATCTCGGTCATTATTACTCTCACATTGGTTGGACCAATGTTAAAATATTAGACCCTAGATAAAGTGGACATGAACTCTAGGAGTTCGTCCATGCCTTCCAATCCGTGGCATAGTGAGGAAGCTGTTTTAGGTCAATAGCGTGGTCTCACGAGTCGTGGCACGTTATTGTACTTAAAAGAAGCTGCACTATGTCAATGAACGAAAAATGGGCTGCTGCTACCTGTCTCACGAGTCGTGGGGGTACTAGTGGGTCCATGGCTCGGTCGATTGGGTCGGGTCTAACGCCTAATTAGCATGATTCGCTTGGAGTCCTCGGGATCATGCAAAAGGGTGAGGCAATAATCTTGGGAATCTCGTGGAACGAGAATGGTATGGAATACCTCCCACAGGATCTTTTCCATGCGAATCGTAAAAGCGGGGTATGGGAAAAATCGCTGTGGATCCCAAGCCCACTAGGAAAGGATTTCCCGAAAACTACGTTTGAGAGTACCGTGTTTTCGTATAAATAGTGGGAGGATTAAATGACTAAAGACCAAGCATTTAATTATTTTTTTTATCAAACCACCGTCTTTACTTTCTGCTGATCGCGCGTTGTTTTTTCAACATGTAGATTTTAAAATGTCTAAGAACCCACTTTCAACCATTCTTGAGACAAACAAATTTAATGGAACCAACTACAACGACTGGTTGCGCAATCTCAGGATAGTCCTGGATTATGAGAACCAAGGCTACGTCATGGACGAGCCTCTCCCTAGGACCTTACCGGAAGGATCCACGCCAGAGGAACGTGAGACGTTCGAGACTTGGCATAAGGATAACCGGAAGGTTCGTAGCATCATACTTGCTTCGATGACCAATGAGATTCAGAAGCAATATGAAAGGCTAGACGATGTCCCTTCCATAATGGCTCGCCTTAAGGATTGCTATGCAGTCCCGGACCGGCATACTAGGTATGTCGCGACCAAGGCGTTCTTTGGAACTAAAATGACAGAAGGATCCTCTGTACAAGAACATGGGGTTAAAATGCTTACCCTAGTGGAAAAGCTCGAGGACCTAAAGGCAGGTCTCGATAACGAAACGTACATAGATGTGATCCTTCAGTCACTCCCACCCTCCTTTGATCAATTTATTGTCAACTACAACATGAATGCACTTGAGAAGGGTATTCATGAGTTGATCAATATGTTGGTGCAATACGAGGCAACGACTAAGAAGTCCACGCCTTCGGTATTGTTTGGAGGTGCTTCTACTTCCAAGACGAAAGGCAAGGGCGCCGGACGTTGGAAAAGGAAGAAAGGGAAGGGAAAGGCAGTCATAGCAGCTACGAACACTCAGAGTGTTCCCATTGCCAAAGAGGGGAAAGGCAAAGGAAAGGGAAAGGTTGTCTCCAAGCAACAGTCGAAGGCATATGACATATGTATCAACTGCCGTGAGAAAGGGCATTGGAAGAGAGAGTGCCCCAAACTCTTCTCAAACCAAGGTATATTTGTGATTGAGGTTAACATGGTCACTAATTCTGCCTCTTGGGTATTGGATACCGGCTGTGGAGCTCACACTTGCAATGATCTGCAGGTG
Organism: Sesamum alatum; assembly: GCA_034509735.1. Lineage (NCBI taxonomy): Eukaryota > Viridiplantae > Streptophyta > Magnoliopsida > Lamiales > Pedaliaceae > Sesamum > Sesamum alatum. The sequence continues at coordinate 7,590,910 of JACGWO010000013.1, forward strand.
TTGAAAAGAAGCAGAAAACTAAGTAGCGGGGACATGATCCTGAAGCTCGGAAATGGCAAGGCCATCTCGGCAGAAGCAGTAGGATCCGCCACTTTAGTTATTAGTGATACCATTAGCATAGAATTAGAGCAAGTTTATTTTGTACCCATATGATTAAAAACATCATTTCCATTCCATTGTTAGACAATAATGGTTATGAGTTTAAAATCAATAAAAATTGCTTTTATTTGATGAGGTGTGGAATTGCTCATCTACTTGGTACATTACATAATGGGCTCTATATCTTGCAACAAACGAATTTCGTTCTTAACGCTCAACACAAACGGAAATTAGATAATAACGGGAACGCATGTCTGTGGCACGCTAGGCTAGGTCACATATCCCAAGATAGGATGAAAAGGTTGGTAGACTCAAAGAACCTAGAGGTTGGGACTTGAGTGATCTACCAACTTGTGAATCTTGTCTAAGAGGGAAAATGACCAAGAAGCCCTTTGTAGGACAAAGCAGGCTTGCCACAGGTCTGTTGGACTTGGTCCATACAGACGTGTGTGGACCACTAAGGACGCAGGCCCGAGGTGGGTTCTCCTACTTCATAACCTTCACCGATGATCATTCACGGTATGGTTATGTCTACCTGATGAGGTACAAGTCTGAAGCTCTTGAGAGGTTTAAAGAATTCAGACTTGAAGTGGAGAATCAAACCAACTGCAAAATTAAAGTCCTACGGTCAGACCGAGGCGGTGAATACCTTAGTGCCGAATTCCTAGATTATCTAAAGGAACATGGTATAATATCAGAATGGACACCTCCCGGAACACCACAGTTAAATGGCGTCTCTGAAAGGAGGAACCGAACCCTGTTGGACATGGTTCGGTCCATGATGAGTTTTACCAAATTGCCCTTATCGTTTTGGGGTTATGCATTAGAAACGGCAGCCAAGTTGTTGAATTTTGGCGCCTACCAGTGCATTAACCCAAACGCCATATGAGATATGGCACGGCAAGCCTGCGTCCTACAACTACTTGAGAGTGTGGGGTAGCCCCGCATACGTCAAGAGGTTAGTGGGAGATAAGCTAGAATCCAGGTCTAGCCTATGCAGGTTCGTTGGATACCCTAAAGAAACTGCGGGTTATTACTTTTATGACCCTTTGGAACAAAAGGTATTTGTTTCAAGGAATGCAGTATTCTTGGAGCAAGGCTTCCCAGAGGATATCCAACCTGATGAGCTGATCCTTGAGGAATCAAGTGATGGAACTCAGCCATCAGAAACAGTCGCGGAAACCTCACCTAGAGGATTCAAGATAGACACTAGGAGGACTGACCTACCTAGAGAAGTCCAACATGCTAGGCATGAAGGACAACCTCAAGGCAGGCCAGCCCCGGCCCCTGAACCGCCGGCTCCGATACAGTCAGCGCCCACAGTTACCACTAACGTTCCCGTTCTCCGAAGGTCCACTAGAGAATCCAGACCTCCAGTGAGATATGGATTTCTAGGTGCGACCGATCTTCTGGATAACGATCCTAAGACATACGGGGAAGCGATGTCAGACATCGACTCTGGGAAATGGCTTGAGGCCATGAAAACCGAAATGGACTCCATGAGCGAGAACCAAGTTTGGAGACTTGTAGATCCACCGAAAGGTGTTAAGCCAGTGGGCTGTAAGTGGGTCTACAAGCGCAAACTCGGCGTTGATGGAGAGGTTACTACCTTCAAGGCTAGGCTTGTAGCTAAGGGATACACTCAACGACCCGGGGTCGATTTTGAGGATACCTACTCGCCAGTAGCCATGGCTAAATCCATTCGGATCCTGCTTGCCATAGCAGCATGGTATGACTATGAAATATGGCAGATGGACGTGAAAACGGCCTTCCTCAACGGCTTCGTTGAAGAAGAGATCTATATGGATCAGCCGGAGGGTTTCACGGTCGCTGGAGAAGAACAGAAAGTCTGTCGTCTCCAGAAGTCCATCTATGGCCTCAAACAAGCTTCCCGGAGTTGGAACATTCGATTTGATGAGGTAATACGGGGTTATGACTTCATCAAAAACGAATCCGACCCTTGTGTATACAAGAAGGTCAGTGGGAGCTCCATAGTGTTCCTAGTGCTTTACGTGGATGACATTCTGCTCATTGGAAATGACGTCAGAATGTTAGGAAACACGAAAGCATGGCTGTCAACCAAGTTTTCCATGAAGGACTTGGGTGAAGCATCCTACATCCTAGGCATCCAGATTTTCAGGGACAGATCTAAAAGGATGTTAGGGCTCACCCAAAACTCGTATATGGAGAAAGTCCTAAAGAGATATCGAATGGACAACTCCAAACGAGGGTTCCTTCCTATGAGGCATGGGATCAAGTTGTCCAAGAAACAGTCCCCGCAGACTGATGAGGAACTTGAAAAGATGAAAGTCATCCCCTATGCTTCTGCCGTAGGTAGCATCCAATATGCGGTCCACTGCACCAGGCCTGACATTGCATACGCTTTGAGCGTGACTAGCAGATATCAGTCCTGTGCAGGAGAGGCACATTGGAATGCAGTTAAGGGCATCCTTAAGTACCTAAGGAGGACTAAGGAAATGTTCTTAGTCTATGGCAATGGAAAACTAATTCTGGAAGGCTTTAGCGACGCCAGCTTCCAGTCTGATGACGATGATGCCAAGTCTCAATCGGGGTATATATTCAAGCTCAACGGAGGAGTAGTGGCTTGGAAAAGTTCCAAGCAAGCAACCACTGCTGACTCCACCACTGAGGCTGAATACATAGCAGCTTCAGAAGCTGCCAAGGAAGCGGTTTGGATGAGAAACTACATCCAAGAGTTGGGTGTGGTGCCTAGCATCGCCGAGCCCGTTGTCATCTTCTGTGATAACAACGGTGCAATAGCGCAAGCGAAGGAACCGAGATCTCACCACCGTTCCAAACACATTCTTAGACGCTACCATCTTCTTAGAGAAATGGTAGGAAGAGGTGACGTTCGGATGGACCGAGTCAACTCAGCAAACAACACAGCAGACCCGCTGACAAAGCCTATGTCGCAAAGTGCTCATACGCAACATCTTGAGAAGATGGGGATTAGGCATATGGGTGATTGGCTTTAAAGGTCAAGTGGGAGATTGTTAGAATAGGTGACCATGTAAGCCAATTTTGGCGGGTATATGTAACCTATGTCTAGACAATTATAGGTGTTTTGATAAATCATTAATGAATAAAGAAGTGAATTTTCATTTGGCATTACTTTGTTTGTGTTCACTTGCACCTATTTTTCCATATCTGTTCACTACGCAAACAGAGCCCACGGACTGAGATTCGGTTTCGGGGACTGGGACTACGCTTGGAGGTAGGTCCATGAAATCAGTCTTCCCGAATCAGTCCGGAAATCTCCAAGTCAAGGAATCCCGAAAAATGGGTACCGGGATTCCATTTGAGACTTGCACTAAGCATCTGCTGTCGTGTTTCATCGACGGGTGACGAGGATCGTCTAAGCAGTGTTAGTGGGTTAGCCTGCTAGGACGCAGCTGACTGAGGTGACTCGTGGGAACCGTCTTACGGAGGACCTTGAGTATGGTCTGCAAGGTATGACGAGTATTCCCGGTTCCAACGGTACAGGTCAAGTCCTTTGACTTGAGGAATTACTGAGTTTACCTGTACATCAGAACTGTATCTTAGATATGGTGAGAGATTGCCAGAATTCTCTTTGGTAGTCATAAGCCATGTCTAGTGCAGTCCTGGTGTGCAAAGTGACAGTAGTTTCCAAGAAAGGATCTGTCTCCTGTCAATAGGTTTTGACAGTTGAGTCTCATGTATGCTCTAGGTCTTGTCCCTAAAACTGTGGCCACAGTGACTGAACAGAAGGGAAGGTTTCCCTTGCGGCGTTTAGTGAGGACAGACCGACACTTAGGTCCAAGATGGGTACCTGCGTTATCCGTGCCCTAGACACTAAGTGATGAGACCGAAGACAGAAGGACAAGTGTACTGTTAGAGCCTAAATGTTCATCCCTGAATATTTCACCTAGTCTCTAGTGCCATGGACCGTTGCTAGATGGCCACCCATGGTAACGGAAGGATTCTAGGAATCCGACCAAGTCTAGCTGAAAGGTGAACCTAAAGAGTCACACACTATCCACACACATTTAGATATTTAATTAGGAATTAAATATTGGAGTGAAGGAATGATTAAATTGGATTTAATCGGGTCCTTTATTTTTCTTGGAGAAATAATTCCTTCTATTAGATATAAGGAATTAAATTGATAAATTAGATTTATCAAAGGGATTTATTTAATGGGCTTAAATAATATTTATATTTATTTTAGCCTCTTGGAAATATTTAAATAGGTTTTAAATATTCCATTAAATTAAATTAAATCAACGGTTGAGATCAATGGGAGAGATGGATGGCTAGGATTGTTTTGACTAGGTCAAAACACTACTTTGACTAGGACTTTGACTAGGTCAAAATCCTAGTCAAATTAGAATTCTTAAAAGAAGAGTTTAAAGAGGATTAAACTCCTCTTCTATATAAACCCCTAGCATCCTACAAGTTGAAGGATGATGAAACTCCAACACACACACACAACACACACACACGGTTTCTCTCTCTCTCCCATCTCTCTCGTCCGCCCTCTCTCTCTCTCAAGAAAATAGTTTTCTTGATTCTTTTGTTCTTGGAACATTAGAATCTTGATGAATCAATACCATTAATTGATAATGTGTTATTGATTCATCCACTCCAAAATTATACACTTGTTCGTTGCTAGCACGACGTGCAAGATACGTGGGTGGATCGTGTGTCACGAATTAGAGGGTCTCAAGGACGGGATCTTGGTGCAAAACGGGGAACAACGCGTGTAGCCGTTGAAGACGAAAACGACAACGGGTAGGTCTCGTTTTAAATTTTCGTCCCTCTTTAATTTTCAACCCTATGGCCTCCATGATTTATTTTATGTTATACGTTCATGAGATACACCGAATGCCCGGGAAAATTTCAAAGGCACACCCTTTGAAACGTGTTTTTTTAATTTAAAAGCATGTTTAAATTCCGTTTTAATTTTTAATTATACCGCGCTTCCGCATTCGCGCTTTTCCCGGGACGATCCACATAATCTTTCACATCTTTCCCTTTAGACAGGATTCGCAGGTCGGTAGGTTGTCCAAATCGTCTATTTCTAGACTCTTTGAGTCCACCAACCTTCTTATCCTATCTTTAGAGATATGACCTAACCTCGCATGCCATATCTGTGCGTTATTATGATCATCACGTTTTCGTTTGTGTTCTGCAGTCATAATCCAATTAGACTGTTGAAGTATGTACAGACCGTTGACCAATGTACCAAGCAGATGAGAAATACCATCTTTGATAATGAAAAAACCGTTTTTATTGATGGTAAATTCATATCCCTCCTTATCAAGAACCGGGATGGAAACAATGTTTTTAATCATGCTAAGTACATAGAAACAGTCGTTCAGTACAATCCTAACATGACTACTAATGGCTAACTCTAGTGATCCTACGGCCTCCGCAGCAACAGCCTTGCCATCGCCTAGCCTCAGGATCATCTCATCCTTGGTTAGCCTTCTGCTTCTTTGCAGTGCCTGCAGATCATTGCAGATGTGAGCACCACACCCGATATCCAATACCCATGAAGCAGAATTAGTAATCATATTAACTTCAACCACAAACACACCTGGGTTGGAGAGGAGTTGTGGGCACTCCCTCTTCCAATGCCCTTTCCCTTGGCAATGCATGCAGACATCATTTGCCTTGGACCGCTGAGAACCACGAGCCGTCCCTTTCCCTTTGCTCTGTCCAACCGGAGCAATAGGGACGCCCGGAGCGTGAGCAGGGGCCACAACCGTCTTCCCTTTGCCCTTCTTCCTCTTCCAACGTCCGGCCCTCTTGCCATTCGCCTTGGAGGTCGAAGCCTCTCCTATCAATACCGCTGGCGCCGACTTGTGGGTCGTTGCCTCGTATTGGACCAGCATGTTGATCAACTCATGAATAGACTTCTCAAGTCCGTTCATGTTGTAGTTTACAACAAACTGGTCATAGGATGGAGGAAGCAACTGGAGGATCACGTCAATGTACGTGTCATTGTTAAGCCCAGCTTTAAGGTCCTCGAGTTTCTCCACTAGGGAGAGCATCTTGACCCCATGACTCTGTACAGACGCTCCTTCAGCGAGCTTGGTGCCAAAGAATGCGTTTGTGGCGGCATATCTAATATGCCTATCCGGAACCGCATAAACCTCGTTCATGTGGAGCATTATGGCAGAGACGTTGTCCAGCCTCTCATATTGCTTCTGGATATCGTTAGACATCGAAGCCAGTATGATACTGCGTACTTTCCGGTTGTCCTCATGCCATTTCTCGAACGTCAAACGTTCTTCAGGCATGGACCCCTCCGGTAAGTCGCTCGGTGGCGGCTCGTCCAAGACGTAGCCTTGGTTCTCGAAACCGAGGACAATCCTCAGGTTTCTCAACCAGTCCGAGTAGTTCGTTCCGTTGAATTTTTCTTATTCATTAGTAGATGATGGTAATATTATTCATCAAGTTGAAGACTTGGTCTTTTAGTCTTTAACCCTCCCACTATTTATACGAAAGTCCGCCACTCTCAAGCGGAGTTTCGGGAAACCATTTCCTAGTGGGCTTGGGATCCACAATCGTAATCTCCATGCCCCGCTTTTACGATTCACATGAAGAAGACCTTGTGGGAGATATCCAATATCATTCTCATCCAATGAGATTCCCAAGATATTTTGCCTCACCTATTCACATGGTCCCGAGGACTCCAAGCGAACCATGTTACTCAGTGTTGGGCCCGACCCATCAACCAAATCATGCCTCAAACTGTCGCCCCCCACGACTCGTGAGACAGGGAAACAGCAAGCGCAGTCTTTTTGTTCACAACAATAGTGCAGCTTTCCCCTAGTCCAAGTGTGCCACGACTCGTGAGACCACACTTGGGTAGTGGTAGCTTCCTCACCACATTGCTGTGGATGGAAGGCTCGGACAGACCAAAATACCATTTTGATCCATGTCCGTTCTGGGCCTAATACTTAATTTGGTCCAACCAAATGAGAGTTTGTGTATGACCGAGACCTCATCACATTATTATGTTTTAGCATGCATAAATATCCAATATTTAAAGCGATAAATAAATACGCCGCATGCAGAAAACATAGCATACCCCTGTTAGGATGATCACAAGCCCAACCTATGCGACCCACTGAGCCCGCAGTGAGTCTATGGTCTGTCTAGGGTGGTCCTAAATTATTACAATAATAATAAACCCATTGTCATTCCAATGGGCCTTGAAGTGCTTCTTGTTTCACGCCTTGATGCCCCCCCTTGGGGTCTCCGACTCCAATTGCTTGTTAAAATTGAAACCTCACCAATCCTATCTACTCTCATTACAACTGAAAGTAATACATCGGTAATAAAGAAAACAAGCCTTAACATCATGAGGCTGAAAATACGGGAGATGATAGTCCCAAAAACAAGAGGCACGCAAGCCCCACCCAACAGAAAATAAATGATCATACATTCATCCATACATAAAGACTAGGGCTCTTGTGATCATCCCATGTTGATTCCATCAACTCCCATAACATAATTATTCCAAATAATCATGCATAAATAACCAATGGATATTCCAAATACCCAAGTGATGTCCAACATCACAAAAGCATAAATATACAAATAATATGCAAAATTCAAATTTTAAATTTAATGGACATTTTAAAACAATGCATCCAATGCATGTATTAATCCCAAATTAATTAAGCAAATTTAATTCAAGGAATAATTCAATTATCCCAAAATCAAAAATGCAAAATTAACATATTTTCAGAATATCGTGCAGAAAATACAGAAAATTGAATTTTCCAGAAAACGTCAAAAAACGGCACAAAACGGCCCAGCCGTTGTGCTGGCCGGCCGCCCGCGCGCACAGGGCAGCGCGCGCGCGCGTGCGCAGGCAGCGGCCGGCTACGCACAGCGTGCGCGCGCGCCCCTGCGCGCGGCCGCTGCCGACTGATTTCAAATTTTTTTTTTCAAAACTGTTTCAGCACAATAACATTAATATTATTCTGAAAATAAGCATGCAATTTTAGATCCAATCTAACAAAGTTAAGCATGCCAAAAGTCCATTAAATCCAAACAATTGAATCATCATATTATTCATATATTTATGTAATCTAACATGCCAATAAAGCCATTTAAAACAAGTAGATCATGCCAAACACATTGATCTATGCCCCTTACATCGAACCGGGCTCTGATACCAGTTGAAGGACAAGCGGATCCCCCGGGAGCGCGAGCGGAAGCGAGGAAGCGAGAAATTGTGCGTAAATTTAAATCAAATTCAAAATACGCGAATTCCATGGGGTGTACCCTTGGGTGCTCAACCGGACGTTCGATGTAGGATGTGTAAATATTAAAACATATATTTAAACACAAAGGGCATAGATATATAAATGAAATCAATCAAAGCGTAATAAACCGTTACCTTTGATTGTTTAGCGTATGCTCCCGGCTACTAACGTTGTTCCTTCTCCGGAATGCTCACGAAATCCAAACGTATGGATTCTCCAAAGGTGATCCTCACCACACCGGAAGAAACACACGTTCTTCTTGCTAGAAAAGAACGGGTTTAGGAAGGAATCGGTTTAAGAGAAAAACACTATGAATTAGTGTTCTCTTAAACTTACTTTGTTCTTCTTCTTGATTCAAAATCAAGTGAAGAACACAAGTGTAAGAGAGGGAGAGAGCACGAAAATTGAGAGAGAGGAGAGGATTTTTGTTTTCTCTTTTTCCTAGAAAAAGATGAATAATGAATCACTTATGCTTGGTGTTGTATATGCTCATATATATACATAATTAATGTGATTATTGGAATGTGTCTAGGTTCATCCAAGGATGTCTAGATTCATTCCAATCAATCACCATCAATTCTTCAATCAAGCCTACCAAAATTTATGGTATGATCAAATCATACCAAAATGGAAGAGCTTGATTGGAGTTGATTTGTCTCTTTCCAAAAGAGATAAGTCAACATACCACCTAGCATGAAACATGGCTGATTTTGCTTCCTCCAAGGGAGCATGTCGGGCATGTTTAATTAAGGGAAGAAGTCCAACTTCTTCCTATTCCAAAATAGGAATTATTTCTCCTCTCGGGTATAATTTAACGGACCGGGTTTTATCGTAATCCAATTACGACGAACCCAACATTAAATCCAATTTAATGTCCATTTAAATTATTCCTATTGATCTTTTAATCCAATTAAAAGATCCAACGTCTCAATTTTCCATATTTGATCGAAAATCCAATTTACCGATTAAACGAAAGCCCGATACAATATCGGCCCGTCCATCCAATGGACTTTCCCTTAAGTAATCCAATTACTTATTTTATCCTTCGAGATTGACTCCAAGTCAATCTCTCAACCTCCTCAGTGATTTGTGTGTGACCCTTTAGGTTCACCCTCAGCTAGACTTGGGCCCGTGTCCCACAAGGGCCCGTTACCATGGGTGGCCGTCTAGCAACGGTCCATGGCACTAGAGACTAGGTGAATTGGCATGAACATTCAGGCGCCGATTCCGTACGGGTACGATCCTTCCGTCTACCGTCTCCCGGCCTTAGTCTAGGGTATGGAATTGGGCGTCGGTTCCCAACCTTGACTAGGCATCTATGCTTAATACTCGGGACCACGTATGCTTCATTGCGTCGACACAGGAAATCATTCCCTGTTCGACCAACCACTGTGGCCACAGCTTCAAAAAGCATGAACGTGTCTCCGAGTGCATAGGAGATACCTCTGTCACATACTGACAGGGGACGGATCCTCTTCTTGGAATCCACCGTCCTCGCTACACATTCTGACTGCACTGGACAAGGCTTATGATAATCATCTTACAGAATGATTACCTCTCGCCAGATCCAAGATACAGCCGTCCTGTGCACGCGACTGCCATGATCCCTCAAGTCTGAGGATTACTCCCGTACTATCGGAACCGGGGAAAACCAATCATACCGACCAAGCCTTGAAGGCTTCCATATGATGATCCCCGCGAGTCAGTCCTGTCGGCTCGACCCCAGTCGACCAACCCATCAAGATCGTGTAGGCGTCCCACGCCTGTCGCCGATGAAACACGGCACTCATCCAATGAACACGACTCTTGACGCAAGTCTCAATAGGACTCTCGATGCCCTGTCTCGAGGTCCTCGACTTGGAACGTTTCAGACCCCCCTCTTAATCAGTTGGTTTCATGACCACCATCCAATGCGTGGCCCAACTGCATGAGTTGTTATCCATGGTCTGTGGGCTTTGTTGCGATATAAGTTAAACACCATTTTAACAAATGTAAGATGAGCGCAACAAAGAAGGTACCATCGGTAACGAACACTCATCTTATTCATCACGTAATAATATTACATTTTCATCAAGTTGTCAGATAGGTTACAAATCGCCAAACCTATTGGCTTTCTAGTCACCTATTCTAACAATTTCTTGCTATTATGTGTAGTGAATGTGCTAGAAGTGTGTATGTGGAAGTTTCCTTGGAGGTTACTTATGTAGGTGGTTTTTTGAACTCTACATTCTACATACACAAAACTACTTTGCTAGACATTATGCACTGAACTTGCTTCATTTTTGCTGGAGCTTTTAGGCCAAAACTAAACAAACTCTCTGAAAATTCTCTCTTGAGTGTTCATGCTTCTTAAAGAAGATTGAAAAAAAACATTCCAAGGTACACTAATTCATAGTGCCTTCTTTGGAATTGTTTCTTCTACTATTTCTATTTCTATCTAGCAATAGAATATAGATTTATCCTTAGTGTGGTGTGGATAATACTTAGAGGAGTTCTAGTTTGAGCTCTCAAGTGGACATACAAGGAAGAAAAGAAGGAACAACGCTAGAAGCCGTTCTACGTAAAAAACGAACAAAGGTTGGTTTTCTTTTATGTTTACATGTACCTTTGTTCTCCTTTAAGCCACATGTCCAGCATTTTTCTTTTTATTATTTGTGTTTTGACAAACACCGAACGCTCGTAATCTTCACAGGGAACACCCCTTTGAACCCGTTTTAATTACGCTTTAAATTCACATTTTTTTACGCTTTTGTTGCGTTTCGGGCCGTACCCGATTCTTTCAAGACCATGGTAAAAGTACTTTGCCATGGAAAATATTTTAACCACCGTCACAAACCATGACCAACAACCGTTGATTGGCCGTGATCACTGACTATTTGCTATGGCTATTAATTATTAACCATGTCAAATTGACATGGTTAAATATTATATTTCGTGTAGGATGAATCGCAGATCAAGATTAGCACATGATCAACTCCATGCATTGAGCTCTTGTCTACAAGCCTCGATTTTATTTTGAAAAAACATATTATGAAGTGTGTGATAAAGCCTCGGACGAGCTACGCAAAGCAACGTGTTCGGCTCTGTGTGTTTGTTGCACCAGGGAAAAGCATAGCTATCAATACCCAACTATTTCGAGGTATTAGGGCATTCAATTACACCTTCCTTCTCCGATTGCGAGAGAATTTTGTTATAGTCTTTCGGACAAAGCCAAGGTGGTGACGACCGAAGCTTTAAGGATTCAAGTAGCTTCCTAGAAGATTTCCTTTTTCAAATATCAGCATCTCCATGACTTGTAAATCTCCGACTTATCATCTAGTTACTCCATGACATTGATATGATGGTTCGAGAAAGACTGAACTCGTACACTAGCTAATTTTTCTAAAAAGAGAGTGAGAACCCCATTGTGAGTCTAGAGATCACAATGTGTCTTGATTGGACCCGGTTTCGGACCCGCATTAGCTGGGGTGGGTTTCAGGATGGATCCCAGCTTTTAATGATTTGACTTCGGACCCTCCCCGTATATTTTCTTAATTTTTTATTTATATATATTTAAATAAAATATATTTGTATATAGATAAAAATATATATAATTTATTTATAACTACATATAATACCACTAGCAAAGGGCTTCGTTGGAACAAAATTTGCTGTGAAAACTAAATCTAGAAAATACCCATTTGCAAGGGAAAAGAATACAATCAAAAGTAAAAGAGCTAGAGTGGTTCAACAAAAAGTTTCCCAAGAATTCTGGAAATTCCTAAAATTCGAAATCTATTTCTGAAAATGTGAATTGAAATCCCAATAATTTTGCTAAAGTGTGATCGCGAACAATTTTTTTTTTAAGGAAACATGCTTTATATAACGTTAAGCCAAATCAGCCAACAAAGTCATCCATAATACATTTAGGCAGTGTTTTAAAATTTAGCCCGGGTCGGCTGGTTAGACTGGTAAAATCATGACTCGATCTTTAAAACGATCCGGTCCAACCCATAAAATCGATCTATTTGTTGAGAACCGCTCGAATAGTCGGTTGAATCGGTGACTCAGTTTACCCCGTCCCAAATCAAGTGAACCATCTGGTTCATGAGCTTTTTTAAAATTTTCAAAAATTGATATAATTTGAAATTGAACCATGATATTTCATATAAAAATTGAGAAAAAGACCAACAAACCAATACCGACATTTTAATAATTATTTGAATTATATATTTATAAATGAACAAACTTATTTAGTCCGTAATCTAATTAAATTTTTATCTCCTATGATTACTTAAGTTTCTAATTAAATAATTAATAGAATAAGATTTATATATTATTTTAAAATTTGGGGATGCTAACTATTTATTTGCAATAAAATTAAGCAGGGGTTAGGTCCAATTACACAAACACCCCCTGTCTTTTGCATAATTACAACTACACCCCCTAAGTGAAAGCCTTGGGTAGGCGTGTGGATCGTCCCGGGAGTAGCGCGAATGCGGAAGCACAGTATAATTTAAATTTCAAGAATTTAAAACATGCATAAATATACATTAAAATAAATACGTTCAAGGGGTGTACTCTTGAAACTCCCGGGCATTTGGTGTATCTCATGAATAATAAAACATACATATAACAATCATGGAAGGCCATAGGATTCGAAAATAAAGGGGACGAAAACATAAACCGGAAACCTACCGATTGTCATTTTCGTCTTCTAACCGGTACTTGCGTTGTTTCTCGATTTGCTCCAAGATCTCGTATAGGAGACCCTCTAATTCGTACACGCAATCCTCCCACGTATCTTGATCTTCGTGCTAGCGAAAGAACAAGTGTATTTTGGAGAGGACGGATCGATCAAACGTTATTGATTAACGAGATCAATCCTCCTTAATGTTCAATTGTTAAAACAAAAGAACAAGAAAATATTTCTTGGAAGGAGGAAAGAGAGCCACGGCCGAGAGGGAGAGAGAGGAGACGAGTGTGTGTGTGTGTGTGTGTGTGTTTCAAGAATCATCATCTTCTTCAAAGTGTGTGCTAAGGAGTATTTATAGAGGAGGAATCCTATTCCTATTCTAGTTTCCTAGTCAAATTCTAGCTTCTTGGTCAAACCAATCTTAGCCATAGAATCCTCCCTTCAATCTCAACCATTGATTTAATTTAATGGAATATTAAAATCCTATTTAAATATTCCAAGGGTAATAAATAAATATATTAAATATAAATATTTATTTCAAGCCCAATAAATTAATTTCTAATAAATCTAATTTATTAGATAAATTCCTTTTATCTAATAAAAGGAAGTAATTCTTCCCAAGAAAATAAGGACCCAATTAAATCTAATTTAATCGCTCCATTTCTCCAAATATTTAATTCTAAATTAAATACGTTTATGTGTGCGGATTGTGTGTGACTCTTTAGGTTTACCTTCAGCTAGACTTGGTTGGATTCCTAGAATCCGCCCGTTACCATGGGTGGCCGTCTAGCAACGGTCCATGGCCCTAGAGACTAGGTGAATATACGGGGATGAACATTTAGGCTCTACAGTACATCTATCCTTCCGTCTATGGTCTCACCAGTTAAGGTCTAGGGCAAGAAAAATGCAAGTACCCATTTTGGACCTAAGTGTCGGTCTGTCCTCAACAAAACACCGCAAGGGAAGCCTTCCCTTCTAATCAGTTACTGTGGCCACAGATTTTAGGGACAAGACACAGAACATTTGTGAGACACAACTGTCAACACCTTTTGACCGGAGACAGATCCTTTCTTGGAAATTACTGTCACTCTGCACACCGGAGCTGCACTAGATATGGCTTATGACTACTCAAGTGCTTCTTGACAATCTCTCACCATATCTAAGATACAGCCCTGATGCACATGTAAACTCAGAAGTTCCTCAAGACAAAGGACTTGACCTGTACCGTTGGAACCAGGAACACACGTCATACCTAACCGAGACCCTACTCAAGGTCCTCCGTAAGACGGTTCCCGCGAGTCACCTCAGTCAGCTGCTCCCTAGCAGGCCAACCCACTAACACTGCTTAGACAACCCTCGTCACCCGTCGATGAAATACGACAACAGATGCTTAGTGCAAGTCTCAAAGGGAATCTCAGTACCCACTTTCGAGATTCCTTGACTTGGAGATTTCCAGACTGATTCGGCGGGACTGATTTCATGGACCTACCTCCAAGCGTAGTCCCAGTCCCTGAAATGCGTTTTCAGTCAGTGGGCTTTGTTTGCATAGTGAACAGTTATAAAGCAGATAAAGTGAACACAAACAAAGTAAATACCAGATGAATTTCACTTCTTATTCATTAACGATTTATTAAAACCTCGAAATTGTTCAGACATAGGTTACAATTCGCCTACCAAGATTGGCTACATGGTCACTTACTCTAACACTAAGGGGTTAGTGTAATATTTTTCAGGGGGTATTAGTGTAAGCTTCACCTTTGAATAGGAGGTGTAGTTGTATTACAATTATAACCTCAGAGGGTGTAGCTGTAATTTTGCAAAAAATAGGGGGGTGTTTGTGGATTTTGGTCTAACCTCAGGGGGTGCCACTATAATTTATCCTAAAATTAATTATAACTTAATTATAATGATAAATAGTTTGTTATTTTTGTTATTTATGCAATTCTTTTATTTTTATTCTTAGTCTAAATCTTTAATAAACTTATTTTACTATCTAATCTGGGATACTTTTATTCCTATATGGACTTCAAAAAAATTATTTATATTTTGTATTTTTTTTATTATTTTAATATAATTTTATATATTAATTTTTATTATGACATAATTATGACATTACTAGTTCGACCACGGTTCACCCGACAGTTGAACCACTGATCCTTGACCCACTCAATTTTTCGATTCGATCAATAGTCCAGGTTTTAAAACATTGCATTCAAGAGGGTCATCACTACTACTAAAATGTGAGCAACATCACTTGCTGACTGTCGAACATAAGAATAGCTCAAAGAATCGCGCACATTATGATGGATATCCGGAAGCAAGGAGCCAAGAGGAGCATCTCAAAATTGTGCATCTGAATATCCCTGATCAAATTAAGACAATCACCATCAAAGAGGATACGCGAGCTCGGAAATAAAACAACAACATCAACAGCAGACCTCGCTGCTTCTACCTCCACTTGCTCAGGCCCACAAATACCATGGACTTGGAGTGAACGCCAAGCTAGAGACACAGCGAGGTGATTACGAATAACAATACCAACTCATCCACTTGCAGACCCCAAAGACCAGGAACCATCAAAATTTATCTTCAATTGTCTGGGAGGAGGTGGAACCCAATGAGAATAACCCCCAACAGGCTGGGAATTAGCCTTATCAACCAGCGAAGCATTCACAGAAGTAGAGAAATTTTGAGCAAGGCCCAAAGCTTCCATTGGGGAAAACTGGGCTCCTTCCATTAGTGATTTGTTTCGATGATGCCATAGGGACCAACAAAAAACCGCTGCCAATCTAAATTAGTTCGTATCAAGAGAGTGCCACAAATTATACAACCAAACTTTGGATGAACCTGGGCAGTTGTTTACGACTGCGTGAGGCAAACAAGATAGAGCCCATACTTGGCGTGTAAAAGAACACCGAACCCAACATGACATGGATCCTCACCCTCCTCGCCACATACAGGACAACCATTATTAACAGGCAGTCGTCGCTTTAATAAGTTTTGGACAGTGGGCAAACCATTCGAAGCAAACTGCCATAAGAAAATTCAAATTTTCCAAGGTAATAGATTGTGCCACACATGATCCCAGCCATTACTCACCTGTGAAGAAAGCTCGCCCACCAAACGACCTTCCTCACGCCGAGCGATATTTGACAGCGAATTGTACACACTTTTGATCGTGAATATGCCGGACGGGGTAAAGTGCCAGATTAGATGATCCCGAATAGGATTTTGAGGCAGAGGTATGGATAATATAACTAAAGCATCCGCCTATTGAAAGACGTCATGAAGCAGTTCCTCATTCTATGAGCCAAAATCTAGGTAGATGAGAACCTGAGCTTCAGGAGTCAGCACTCGAATAGGAGAAATAGGTCGAAAGGTCACTACAAAAACATGCAGTGATTGGGATGATTTAGTATGACCGTTTCAAATCCTGGTCCAAATAGGAACGGTAAATGAAACTGTTGTGGAACGGTAACCCATTGTTGACATCACTATCGTGTTATTCGGAGTCAGAACGTCTTGGAATAGCCAGACCGTTCTGGATTGTGTGCCAACATATGTGTGTCAATATGTAAACCCATTACCGTTCCAAAAATGGAGGGAATATATTTTGGCATTCCATTTGGAACGCATATGGGGAAATTGAAATGGTTATTTGACAAGAAAAAGTAACCATTCCTACCCGTGTTCCACAACCCGGGACGATTTGGAACGCATGGTAGACCGTTCCAACATGTAGTGCTAAATGAGACCCTTTTACGCCTTGTGTGAGCAATGTAATGCAATGATCGTTCCAAATTGTGGGTCTTGTGAAAATGAAGTTTAGTTCCAACTATTGTTCGGACATGTGTTACTATTAGGAACGGTCCGTATACATAATAGATTATGTGTCCTGACGACCTTTCCAAATATGCTCCAACGATTATATCATAACGGACTTTAGTGTTCGTATGTCCGTTCCAGAGGCCGTCCCTAATGAATAAGCAACGACTAGTTTAATGTTCCAAATAATATTCCAATGCCCGTTACAATATTTTTCTATATATATGTCACCTTTCATTTTAAATATTCTTATTACTCTATCTCTCCAACTCATTTGTTCTAACTCCCTCTCTTGATTCTTTGTATGTTCGAAAATATCAACAATCTCCACTAAATTTGCATTGATCTTCAAAGGTGTTTTGCTCAGGTAAGAAGTTGAAATTTTTTAATGGTTAATTATATATATATCATTGTTAATTGCTTGTGTACGTAGGACTAATCTGTTAAAACAGTTGAGAAGATGGATGTATGATCGAGACTTGTTGGGTGTGACGCTGGGGTTTGAGGATGGTGTTACAGCATTTCGAGAATGGGCCCAGTCTTAACGTGCATATATGGACGGGGAGAAGATTAAGTGTCCCTGCTGTAAGTGCAAAAGCGAACGGTTCGCAAAAACGAACGGTTCAAAATACCAGACGAGGTAAATTTCAACTTGTGTATGAAAAGGTTTATGCTAGAGTATTATAATTGTACTTCGCATGGTGAGGAGAGGGTGCAGGAATACTTTGATGCATTGACTGTTGCCCATGTGCAGTAGCAGCAAACGCCACCCGTTCAGGAGGAGGGTAGTTTGAATTGGGGTGTTGCGGCTTAGATGGATTAGGCGTAGATGATGGTATTCGATGCTGTCGGGCCGTCTTTCGGGTCTTCTTATAACCAGGAGGGATGGGGGAATGATGGTATTCGGTATTGTCCTTCTGATGTGGGTCCTAGTTGATATTACCATTCGGGGCCCTATGATTATGTGTTTGGGTTGTCAGATCATTTTTTTGATGTAGTTCATGCTGCCAACCAACCGTTGTGGAAGGGCTGCACTCAATCTCACTTGGCGTCAATTACTACTTTGGTGAATATTAAGGACGAAGGGGGTTTTTCGAAACACACATATGATCGCTTGTGCCAGTGGGCTGATATTGTAATGCCTCGCGACCACACTTTTCCCGCTGATTATTACAGTACGAAGAAATTGATAAGAGAATTGGGTTTACCAGTTCAGAAGATTGATGCGTGCAAAAATGGTTACATGTTGTACTGAAAGGATGATATTAATCTGGAATATTGCAAGTTTTGTGGAGACGCTAGGTACAAGCCCACCAGGGATAGAAATCCTAAATGAAAGGAGTCCCCGTATGCCATTCTTAGGTATCCATGTGTCATCTGTCCGATGCAGAGGCTTGAAAGCATTTTGACCGGATGTATCTTGATTTTGCAGTTGAGCCTCTTGTAATGTTAGACTAGGGATGTGCATGGATGAGTTTGCACCGCATGGCCAGTATGGTAAAACTTACTCATGTTGGCCCGTGATACTTACACTGTACAATCTCCCACCGAGAATGTGCATGAAGTCTTAGTATATGTTCCTAACGATGGTGATCCCTGGCCCATCGAATCCCAAACGTCTTATCAATGTCTACCTGAAGCCATTGATCGAGGAGTTGCAGAATTTATCGCATGTGGGTGTACGTACACACGACTCTATGACAAACCAGGCATTCATGATGTGGTCGCGTTGATATGGACAGTGAACGACCTTCCCGCCTATGGGATGGTGTCTGGACGGAGTACCGCCGGAGTTATGGGGTGTCCAGTTTGTATGGAGGACACAATGACATTCTATTTACAGCAGGGTCGGATGGCATGCTATTTTGTCTACCACAGGCAGTTTCCCATTGGACCATCCTTATCGCAAAACAAGAAAGCCTTCACTAAAAATCGAATGGAGAGGAAGGTTGCACGTCCGAGGCTGACTGGAGAACAGATCCGAACCCGTGTCAATGCATTTAGTGTTGCAGTCGAACAACCATTGAGTGAACCGGAAGGGTACGGTGTCGACCATAAATGGACGAAGAAAAGCATCTTTAGGGAGCTTGAATATTTGGGGGCGTATCTGATACGACACAATCTTGATGTTATGCACATTGAGAAGAATGTGTTCGATAATATATTCAATACTGTGATGGACATAAAGGTTAAAATGAAGGACAATCTGAACGCACGGAAGGATCTAAAGATCATATATAATCGACCAGAGCTTGAGGTGGACGAAAGGAGACCGAACTTGATGCTCAAAGCAGTATATACACTAACGAATGATCAAAAGAAGAGGATATATGAGTGGATTCATTGTCTTAGGTTTCCTGATGGGTATGCATCTAACTTGTCCCGATGCATCGACATGAAGAAGCTAAGGATGCACGGCATGAAGAGCCATGATTGTCATGTATTTATGCTGAAGTTGATTCCGATTGCCTTCCATGAAATGTTTCCTGAGCACATGTGAGGGGTCTTGACAGAGGTGAGCCTTCTATTCCAAATCCTATGCTCAACCGCACTAGATGTGAACAAGGTAAAAGAATTGGAAGACAGTGTAGCCGTCATCCTGTGCAACCTTGAGAAAATATTTCATCCTTTTTTTTCGACTCAATTGAGCACGTAATTGTTCACCTTCCATATAAGGCACGCGTTGGGGGGCCTGTGCAATACGGGTGGATGTACCCATTTGAGAGGTAATCAACTACACTAGAGAATTTACTGTTAAATATATATATATATATATTATTTTCTGTGGCAATTAATTGGCATTTTAATAAATACTTGTACGAATAGATTCGTACGCGATTTGAAGAAGAAGGTGAAAAACAAAGCACAAGTCGAGGCGTCAATTGTAGAGGCGTCAATTGTAGAGGCTTATATTGTCGAAGAAATCGGGCTTTTCTCTTCTCACATCTTTGAATCGCACACTCTCTGCAAGTGAAGCAGACCCGGTTCGAAACAATAACCTCACGAGCAACGACGATCGAATAGTACGGTCCATTTTCAATCAGCCGGGTCGAGCAAGTGGAGCCTCAAAGAAGAGATGGCTGAGTGGTGAAGAACTCATATTATCGAGATGTTCATGTTGTGTAATTGTGAAGTAGTTGCTCCCATACTACGAGTAAGTTTTTGATACAAACATAACTCTCTCTTCGATCATTTTATTTTGAACATGTATATTTATAATTATCATTGTTCCTGATACAAGCCATTCTTGAATGAACTGTACTAACAACATCATTCGGAGGACCCAATAATTGATCGGCTAGTGGCAACTCAATTCAAGGATTGGTTCAGGCGTCGTGTAAGTATCACTTTCTTATATATTACGACTATCTGCTCAACTTATACATTAGGTGCAATTTCTATATGATGAATAGCAGGTGAAACCCAAATTGAATCATATAGTCGACGAATTGTTGAAGTTGCATTATTGGGGCCCTAGAGCAGAAGTGACGACGTACCCATATTCTTCGTGAATGGCTTCAATTTCCACACTGAACGTCATAATGTCGGGAAGTCAACAATGAATTATGGTGTTTGTGTCAAAAGCTCATCATATACAAACACGGATTCTGACTTCTATGGAATACTGGAAGAGATAATTCAGTTAGATTACCCACTTATACCAGATATGCACATTATACTGTTCAATTGTCGTTGGGTCGATCCGGTTTGAGGCATGAAGATACACCCTCGTTATCACATCGTTGATGGATGAAGTCATACCTAATCCAGATGTTGGTACAAAAAACCAAACATATGAACTTCGTGACCTAGCGGGAATACAATTGCTCGTTATCTGTCCACATCATAATATGGAACAGGTACATTGCGCTCGCCAAATGGTGAATCCAATGATCAAGATGACGAAGATAGCTTTGACGAGGCTGAAACCGAGGAAGAGACTTATTGATAATTCAGTGCATAGTTACCCTTTAAACATTATTGTATTAATTATAATTTTTTTATACAAGAATATAACTTTGAAACGGCGTATTAATTTTTTAATATACCTTAGTGTCAACATTGTATTATTATTTTTTTATATTTTATAAAACAAATTAGATTTTAAAAATTAGAACAGTCATTATATACCACGACCATTCCTCGTACAGGTACAAAATTTTCAAGTAGGCGCCAAATGGAAAAAAAATGAGGGAAATTTGAAACTAGGAACGGTCAACATATTCCCATCGCCATTCCTATTACAGGTACAACTTTTGAATTTGGCACCTACTGAAAAATTGGCTCCGAATTTGACTTAGGAACGATTAGAATAATTGAGTGACCATTCCAGATGCAGGTCCATTTTTTATTTTGGCGCCCAATGAAAAATTGGTGGGAAATTTGAATTTTGAAGCGATCGATTTATATCATTCGTTCCTAACTTAAAGTGGTTGCGACTGTTCCTATATATAACCCCTAACCGTTCCTATGTTATTACTATAATAAACAGTTCCTAAGGCAATTGTAACCGCTCCAAATTGTGTTACTATATTGTGTATTTTACCTAATTCTGACGACATCTCAACATTCGTGAGCCGGATCAACACCATTTTTAAACACATAAAAGATTATGAATAAGATTTCGGATCTACCAGTCTGATTTTCAATCAGATGGCCGGATTGAAGGATGCAATGGTTCTTATGATGACAAATATTGACCGGGACGATATCTCAATATCCACAAATTGATTTTTTTTTTTAAAACTACATATAATTTATTCTTGTGTGTGTTAAATTATATCCAACGGTCTGATTGAAATTTTGACCGTCTGATTAGGCGATGTAGTGCAACAATACAAGATGCTAGTTCAATATGTGAAATAATAACAAACTTAATTATACAAATATACTTCTCGTTGTGAACGTCTGTCTATTTTTTGAAAATTACTTTATATTTCAAATTCTTTAAATGGCCAATTGTATACCTTTCTTCGATCATACATGTGTTCGGGACGTGTTTTTCTTAATTTATATTTATTATCTAAGAAGATCAAATAATATTTGCAATACATATAGGAATGGTCATGAATGGAAATAGGAACAGTGAACATTTACAGATTACAAATGATGCCGTTTTTGTATTTAGGAACGGTACTAGTAACACTTTAACTATTACATGATCGTTCCTATGAAGTCATTATCAGTACACGGTAGTAAAACGACGTCGTTTTAACATCAAAACGATGTTGTATTCGGCGTTGGGAACGGGCTTAGGAACAGTCCCAACAAAATATGACCGTTCCAAAGTTCCAATATAAATTGGTTCCTTAGCAGATGCTTCCTCATTTCCCTGCCCCTCCCCCCCCCTCTCTCTCTCTCTCTCTCTCTGTTTTTTTTTTCCTCTCGCCGTCGGCTGCCCACCACCACTACCGTCCGCCATCACTCCCCACCGCCACCACAGTTGCCCCACCACCGAGCAGGTACACCGCCTCTCTCTTTCTCTCGCTCTCTCTATCTCACTCTGCCCCCACCGCCGCTGTCCGCCTCCGCCGCCATTGCTACCGCCTGCCGCCTCTGCCACTGCGTCGACTCTTTCTTTCTCTGTTGCCCCTTTTCCATCCGCCTCCACCACAACTGCTGTCTCTCTCCGCCCCCACCGCCACTACCCGCCACCACCACCGCCCTTCCCCGCCACCATTTACCATCCGAGTAGGTGGGCAACACCTTATATTATTTGAAAGAATCGGGTACGGACCGGGAACGCAACGGAAGCGTAAAAAATATTAATTAAAGCATAATATAAAACAGTTCAAAGGGGTATTCCCTTTGAAGTTCCCAGGCGTTCGATGTTTGTCATAGCATAAATAAAGAAGGAGAAGATGTTGGACATGTGGCTAAAGGAAGAAAACAAAAAGATACATGAAAATGTAAAGAAAACCTACCTTTTTGTTTACTACACGCATAACCGGTACGTGCATTGTTTCCTTTCCGTTCTCCTTCCGTTCACTTGAAAATTCAACGTAGAACTCCTCTAATTTGTCCACACCACACTATAGAATATATCTCTAATCTATTGCTAGATAGAAGTAGAGAAAAGAAGAAGAAACACTTCCAAAACAACACTATTGTTTCGTGCCTTTTGGAATGTTTTTAGTTCAATCATTTCCAAAAGGTATGAACACAAAAAGGAGAGTTTTTCAGAGAATTTTGGAGAGTATTTTGATGGAAAAATTCGTGCAAGCCCAAGCCATTCAAGTTATGTGAATGGTTTTGTGTATGTAGAGTTGTTGAATTCAAAATTCAAATTCTATGGTTAACTTCCAAAGCAACCTACATACACTCACCACTCTCTACATAAACATGCAACATTATAGCAAATAAAACCACCCACCAAACCATATAAAGTCTGGTCACATGTGCCTCACATGTGGAAGATTTTAATTCTTCCTTCACTTGCTATAAATTGAATTTTTCCATGGACTAGGACTACTAGTCTTGGACTTTTATTTAATATAATTAAATTAAGTCCAAACAAAGTCCATTGGGCATTAATTAATCCAATTAATCTCAATCCAATTGAAGCCCATAAGTTTATTTAATCCAATTAAATAAACATAAGTCTGAACTCTAATTAATTGATCCAATCAATTAATTAATCCAAACCTGATAAATTAATCAAATTAATTTAAAGGTTCTAAGTCCAAAAATTAACTAATCCAATTAACTAGTTCTTGGACCATCCATCAAATGGATTTTCCAATAAATGATCCAATCATTTATTTTTCTCCTTGAATTAATTTAATCCAATTAAATTAATTCGCTTCTTCTATAATTAATTCCAAATTAATTTTACCAATTCCATAGTGATTTGTGTGTGACTCTTTAGGTTCACCCTCAGCTAGACTTGGGCTTGTGTCCAACACAATTGATCAATTAAATCTAATTTAATTAACTATTTTTCAATTAACCATTAATCGGAAAACGCCCGTCACCATGGGTGGCCGTCTAGCAACGGTCCATGGCACTAGAGACTAGGTGAATGTTGGCGTGAACGTTTAGGCTCCCGAGTTCCATACGAGTACGGTCCTTCCATCATTCGTCTCCTGGTCTATGTCTAGGGCATAGAATTGGGCGTCGATTCCCATCCTGGACTAGACAACTATGCTCAATAACTCGAGACACGTTTTCTCTATTGATCAACGTAGTAAACCATTCCCTACTCGACCAATCGCTGTGGCCACAGACTTAAAGAGCTTAAACCGTTTCAGAGCGCATAGGAGACTCGACTGTCATATTCTGATAGGTGATGGATCCTATCTTGGAATCTACCGTCACCAATACATACTCCGACTACACTGGATAAGGCTTATGATAAACGTATCCTAGATACAGACATCTCTTTTCAGACCCTAGATACAACCTTCATATACATGTGACTGCCATGATTCCTCAAGTCCGAGGACTAATCTCGTACTATCGGAGCCGAGAATTCCAGTCATACCGACCAAGCCTCCAAGGCTTCCATATGACGATTCCCGCGAGTCAGTTCAGTCAGCCGACACCCTTGTCAACTAACCCACTAATATTGCATAGACGTCCAACGTCTATCACCGATGAAAACACGACACTCATCCAATGAATGCAATCCTTAGTGCAAGTCTCTATAGGACCCTCGATGCCCTGTCTCGAGGTCCTCGACTTGGAACGTTTCAGATCAACCCTCAGAAGTTGGTTTCATAGCTACCATCCAATGTGCAACCCAACTACATGGGTTATACAATTAGTCTGTGAGCATTTATTGTGACGTTAAAACGCTGTTTAACGTAATTAGTAAGCATAACAAACACATACTGCCAAGGATGAATACTTAATATATTCATCGAGTCAATATCACTTTAATAAAGATTGCTAAATAGAACCCAAAACCGCCAATCCAATTGGCTTTTTGGTCACCTATTCTAACATTATTTAAATGCAATTTTTTTCATTTTGTGCAATTTTGTTAATTATTGGGGCATTATTGTTGCTAATTTTTTGCTTTTTTTTTTTGATAATTTTGATAAATTAGTGTGTTAAATTTTTGTACCATTAGTGTGTTAATTGGTGGAATGTTGTAGATAATTTTTGGAATATTGGTGGTAATTTTGTGAATTATTGTTGGAAATTGTTGGTAATTTTGTAAATTTTTTATAATTTTTTATTGTACTTTTTAGTATATTATGTTATTTTTAAATATAGGGGGTAAATTGCATCATTTCTAAAAGTATAGGGGGGTTTTTTGCATTTTGTTTTTTCATAGGGGGTAAATTGAACTTTTCCAATAATACAGGGGGGTAAATTGTATTTTACCCTCGAATATTATATTTGTGATGGGTAAATTACAATTTACCCCATATGATATTGCAAATAAGCAAATTATTCTCTTATGAAAAAAATAATAATAATTTACCCCTTGTGTTTTTCAAAATAAAGTAATTTACCTTCCTGCCTAAGGAAGTAAATTGCTTCATTTTGAAAGATAAATTGCTTCATTTTAAAAATACAAGGGGGTAAATTACTATTTATTTTTTCATAGAGGATAATTTGCACATTTGCAATATCACAGGGGATTGCTTCCATTTTTTCCTATTTGCGATATAAATTCATTATGATTATTTGCTGAGTATAAATTCAACTCTATGGGGGTCTTAGCAGATGAACTATCATAGGAATTAAAATTTTTTCTAAGTGCAATCATAATATAATATGACTGTGACAAGATTAATCCACTAGATGCCACCAGGTCTAACTTACGTTTTGCTACTGCATATCTTTATCATCAAAATATTTTATCAATATTATCTGAGCAAACATATGATATTATTATGATTTTGTAGGGTTTAACCCCTTGAAAAATTCATAATGTTTAAAAAATCCACTTGTGATAAATATAATGACACAACACCCCTTGTGAATTTTAAAATGTAGAGCGTGAATTCTTATCACATATCCATAACTCCTTAAAAGCCTCGGGAAAAATCCACATTTTGATCGATATAAACTAAGGGAAGCCTGCAACGTTTTTTTTCTTCAACTTCTTCTTCTTTATTTCGATATGTAGCTCCACGAGCAAGGAGTGCCACGCACGAGCGAAGAGAAAAGAAAGCAATGGGAATTCTTCAATTTTTGAGTGAGAAATCCACCACAAAAAAATAGACCTATAGCAACGGATTTAATGAAAAATTCATTGCAAATCAGATTTTCCACGGAATTTTGTAATAGAAATTTTCCGTTGCTATAGGTACCACTGCTATATAGCGACGGATTTTTTGTTCGTTGCAAAATATTGCCATAGTTTTTTATCCGTTGCAAAATTCTGTTGTAAAATTCGTTATTTAAAAAGTTGACTTTTTATATTTTGCAACGACTTTGCGATGGTATATTCGTGGCAAAGTTGATGGCAATTCGTTGCAAAATCGAGTTTTATTTGCAACTACATTTGCAACGAAAAGTCGTTGCAATATTGCAACGTCTTTCCATTGCAAATTTTGCAATGAAATATTTAGCTACAATCCGTTGCAAAAATTATTTTATTTGCAACGACATTTGCAATGGAAGTCATTGCAATATTGCAATAATTTTTTTGCAACGACATTCCGTTGCAAAATTTGCAATGACATCATTTACTATAATTCGTTGCAAACTAATTTACGTTTACAACAACAATTGCAACGACAATCCGTTGCGAATTTTACCAAGATAATTGCAACGATAATTTATTGCAAAATTATTTTCGTTTACAACGACAATTGCAATGACAATTTCATAATTTATATTCAATAATAAAAATAAATTTAATTTAAATCTAACAAGAAAATTCAAATATGACAATATATTTAAGGCAAAATACTTATAACAAAGATAGTTTCAACATTCCAATCTACAGAATAAAGTATTCAATTTCAAAGTATTCAATTCAACCAGCTCTCTTTTTCGTCTTCCTACATCGCGGCATTGCCTTTCTGATCCATTTCCCGACCCTAAAATTATAACTCTTGCAGATTTAGGTTTGAAGTCTTGGATCCCACATGTAACATTTCTGCAAAATATAATACAATAATATGATAACAACACAAAAAGTAATTAATATTCACATAAACTAAGAGTTAAACATTTAAATCTTACACTAAACATTCAAAATTGTCTTAGTCCTCTTCATCATCTTTCGTTTCATTATCCTCATCAATAAAAATTTGTGTGCCGTTGATGTCATCTAAAGGTTGAATTTCATTTTTAATAGTAACCAATGTAGCATCAATTCACCTTGATTCAACAGTTCGTCTAGCTTTTGTTCTACATATAGTCATCCAATCAATTTTATCTCTTCTTAAACTAGGATATTGAACGTAGTACACTTGGATAGCTTGTTGTGTTAGGATAAACGACTCATCTTTCTGGTACAGACATTTGTAATTTACAGTTCACATAAGTGCCGCCCTCATCATGAAAATATCTTTTTTATACGCATCATACGTTTGTGTATCAACTCCTTAATCAAAGGTTGCAAGTATACATCAATAAGTCGTTTGGGATTAGCAGGATCAGGAATAATCAACGACAAAAACATATACTCAGATTTCATACACATTCATGGAGGAAGGTTGTATGGTGTAACGATAACTAGCCAACACGAATATGATTTGCCATATGGTCCATGAGGGGCAAAACCATCATACACATCCGTTGCAAATTCTTTTGTAAGATGACAATTACCGGGTGCATTCTTCTCATACATCCACTTTCTCAATTCTCTCAACATCTTGTTCTAAAACCAACAAATATTATACATATTCATTAACATACATACATAAAAAACTAAAAATTCCAAGAATAAAATGAATATATAACAAAAAACTAGTAAAAATTTTGTACTAACCTTAATATAAATCAGCTAAATGTCCAAATATGTGACTCGTTACACTAACGTGATCATTAACGGTCTAATACAAAGATTGATTAAAATATTGGTTGAGTGGAAGGAGACAAGAGGAAGAAGTTGTTATGGACGATTATAAAAATATATGTGAAACAGAATGAAAGTTTTCTTATATTATGCTTTTTGCAACGGATTTTGCAATGGATTTGCAACGGACTTTACCATGGAATGATATTTCCGTTGCAAAAATCCATTGCAAAATAATTAATTTTAAAATAGTGGATTACAATTGCCGCAAACATATTGCAACGGATGGATCCATTGCAAATCCAGTGACTCAATAATTAATGCCTACAACTGTATGTACGGATTGTAACGACCTCATAGGTCGTTGCAAAACCATTGCAAAATTGTCGGCAAGTTTTGCAACAGCAACATATCCGTCGCTAAATCTGTTACAAACCACAAAATTCATTTTGCAATGAACTATTTTCTTTGCAAAGTCCATTGCAAATATTTTGCAACGGACATAACTAAAATCTTCGTTGCAAAGTATGCAACGAAAGATTTCCGTTGCAAATTCCATTGGAAGTTTACAACGGAATTTGTCATTGCAATATTTTGCCACGACTTTTGCAACGAACTATGTTGATTGTGGGGCATATTAAGTTGACCGAATTTTGCAACGGAATATTACAACGAGTAGTCCGTTGCAAAATATCATCGTTATTTTGCAATGGAAGTTGCAACGAAAATTTAAAAAAAATCAGAATTCGTTGCAAAGTCGTAGCAAAAGTCATTGCAAATTTATAACGTACCAATCCGTTGCAAAATGTCCGTTGGTATAGCCCTTTTTTTTGTAGTGATCCTTTGATTGCGGCAACTACAATAGCTAATATTTAGGTTGATAGCTATAGCTATCGGAACTACTGGCTTGAAGATGCCTTTGCGCATGGATTTCATACCCGAGTCAAGGAATAAATCTAAAACATGCCAGCGAAGTGAGGAGATTTTGGTGTATTCTTCTTTCTTTCCTTGGTCTTCGTTTTGGAACTGATTGTTTTGTTCTTTCCAGGGAAAGTTTGGACTTTCATTCTTCTTTTATAAGAAGATCTTTCTATCAAAGGTAAACTAAACAGAGACCTTTGGCTCTGTTCACCAACCCTCTTCGATCCGCTTTTATTTCATCCATCTCACTCTCCTAAAGAGGATCCACTTAGGTATGCCCTACGTTACATCCCTTCTAGCCGTTATTCGTGTAATCCTATTGATTCTAGGTGGACTATAATGAGGAGGACGACAGACCCACTCATGATCGACTAAAGAAAAGGAAAGTCACTTGATATTGGTTCAAATCCAATTCTTGAGCACATGAGCAATTATTGCACCATGCCAACAGCTATCCATTTTAGTTCACCAGTCAATGACTGAGCTGTGATTACATAGATAATATTTCAAGCTAGAGCGGAGGCAATAGAGACGAAGGTGAGAACAGAGGGGTAGGAGTGCAAGGGCAATTAGTACGGATTGCCATATATGTCTGGATGGATTGGAATGAAGGGATGAAGGAGGGAAAGCACCCATTGAGGCAAGTTTCCTATCCCATAGGGTTGGCCTCCAACAATAAAAGAAGAGATTGGACTCAGGTAGGAAAGGCAGAATCCCGACCCATTTCTCCCATCGAAATAGGAGCTACGTTTGCTCAGCCCCACCCAAGGAATTGAGAGCATGAACTCCCAAACACCGAGAAAGAAGAATAAAGGAAAATAAAGTAACAAAGTCGCTTGCCCCAAGCCCCAGAGGAGCCTAAAGTGTTAGAATATGTGACCATCAAGCCAATTAATTGGCTCTTTATAAACTATTCAACGATCTTTTTCAATAATATGTTAATTATAAGAAATGTTCTTTGGCCATCTTAATCATATGCTTTAAACATTATATTTATAAGCATTTGGTTGAAGCCCTTAGATCAATTATGCTAGGGGGTTGGCTCGCGTATATGATGGCGACCATGAAACCAACCTCTATTGTTTGATCTAAAATACTTTAATTCGATGAATCGATCGAGACAGGGCATCGACCATTCCTTGAAGACTTGCACTAAG
Organism: Sesamum alatum; assembly: GCA_034509735.1. Taxonomy (NCBI): domain Eukaryota; kingdom Viridiplantae; phylum Streptophyta; class Magnoliopsida; order Lamiales; family Pedaliaceae; genus Sesamum; species Sesamum alatum. Next base: position 7,620,778 of record JACGWO010000013.1, read on the forward strand.
TGATGCGTTCATATGATGAGTGTTGAGTTTCATAGACAGAGACGTATGACGTCTACGCACTTTAGTGGGTGCTTGATAAATAGTTATCAAGTTCACTAAATTGACTCGCAGGAGTTGTCATATGGAAGCCTTATATGGCATGATCGGTATGACTAGAACTCCTAGGCTAAGATAGTACACTAACTAGTCCTTAGACTTGAGGTTCCACAGTAACCTTGTGCATAGGATGGCTATGACTTGATCATGTCCAATGTGGTCTCAGGTTTCATCTTGGATCACTATACGGTCATGTTTCAGACATAGTTGAAGCATGCATGGAGGTTGGTGAGTTCCAAGATAGGATCTGCTACTTATCATGAGATGATAACGAACCTCCTATGTTCTTTACATTATGCGTTCCTCGAAGCCCATGGCCATGACTTTTGATCAAATAGGAGAAAGGGTTGTTCCTATACTGATAAATTGGAATCATAATTTGAAGAGTTGATACATAGACATCAAAGTCGATAATGGAAACCAGTAACAAATTCCATGCCTTCAAATTTGATCGGGAGGTTAGTAGCGGAGGGACCGTATCTGCATGGTACGCGTAGCTCACACGTTCACGCAATAATTCACCTATTCTCTAGTATCATGGATCATTGCTAGATGGCCACCCATGGTGAGGGGTACCCTCCAATTAAGGAGTTAAATGAGTGTGATTAATTATGATAAGATCTAATTAACCTAATGCAAGTAAGTTTCTAATTAAATTGTATATATGATACAAGCCCATGTGTAGCCGAGTAATCAACCTAAAGGGTCACGCACAAATTCATGATGGAATTATTGGAATTAATTTATAGAATTAATTATGGAGAATAAATCAATTAATTTAAGGAGTTAAATTAATTGATTTTAATGATTTATGAAATCATTTCATGGGAATATTAAATAATATGATTATTTAATTTGGAGTCTAAATTTACAAACATTAATTTGATTAAGTAAGACTTGTGATAGATTAATTAAGATTAATCTATTTGAGCTTGAAAATAAATTAATTAGATTAATTGATTTGGACTTATATTTAATTAAACAAATTAAAAATCATGGGCTAAATAATTAGTTGGAAATTAATTAAAATTAGACTTGGTCCAATTGAGAATTAGGATAAAGCCCAAGCCCTTAGCCCAAGATCACAAGTCCACAAGACAAGATTCATTGAATACAAACATGGCTTGTTTTCATCTTTAGATGAAAAAGAAGATATGAGTCAAGCTAAAGCTTGTCTATGAAGAAGACAAATGTAAAATAAGAAAATATGAGTCATGCTAAAACTTGTCTATAAAGAAGACAAGTGTAAAAGGAGAAAAGATGAGTCATGCTATAACTTGTCTATGAAGAAGACAAGTGTTATCTAAGAGCAAAACAAAAGGGCTTGTCTACATTCATTGTATCTAGTACAAAGAAATGCCCACAAAAAGGGGTAGAAGGCAAGAGTTTACATACCAGTTTTACATACAAAGATACAAAAACTCATGCTTTCATTTCGCTCTCTAGCTCTTTGACTTTCTGTCCTTCAGACAGTCTAGCTTTCACTTTAGCATTGGTCTTATGTTCATTTCTCATCTCCAAAAGAGAAGAATTCCCTCAATTTCTGCCGAGATCAATAGTTGATCTACCTTAATCCTCCAATACCTACTAGCATAGGTTTGAGGGTGATTCCATCCTAGGTGGTGTAGATTGGCTTTAGAGGGAAGATACTTGTGTTCCTATCGTGAACAACAATAAAAAACGATTCCATTTTGACGTTCCACCATTTATAAGGTAAGGTCGTTTTTTTATAAAGTTCAAGCAATCAACACCAACCGGAGAGCAAGAAAGGTTGGTTTCTCTTAACCATTCAATTGACATCCTTTTATGCATGAGATCCACATTGTTATAGCAACGAGACGAGCGATTTGATCGCTAATTATAATATTATTTTCTAATTAAAATTTTAATATTCACTGCGTTTAACGTCTCGGGGCTTATACTAAGATAATAGTAGTATCGGAGCCCAGTCATACAAGTCAATTGAATTTATTTTGATTTGATGTGATTTAATCGGATTAAATTGCTTAACGATTTAATTTATGTGTTAATCTCTTGATGTGTGGAATTTAATTCTTGGACATATTTCAATTGTTGAAATTTGATTCTATTATGTTTCACCTTCCGCCTACATGGCCGGATTTATCTTCCGCCTACATGGTCGGATTCTTCCGCATACATGGTCGGATTCATAGCAATTTTTGTATATTCTCAACTCTATTTTTATTTGAGGATACTAATAAAAAGGTATATAAATATATATATATATATATATTATTTTCCTAATTTATATATGGATATAAATTGAGAAAGAAAATTGGATTTTCACACTTTCAATTTGATCAGGAAAATTCAACATATTCTCCTCATATGATTAGGACAATTTCTTGGAAAGTCCAAGTTAATTTGACATTATGAATCAGGATTAAATATAATTTTTTTCCTATATCTTTTGTATTTTGGCATTTTAGTCCTTTATCTTTCTAGGGTAGCAAATAGGTCCTATAACTTTTAAATTTTTTGCGATTTTGGTTCTTCAATCGCCCGAATTTGCAAATATTGCTAGAATTCTTTTTAATTTGGGGATTTTGTTCCCATTGGTCAATTTAATAGACCAAAATCGCGAGAAATTATAAGTTACAGGACCTATTTGCTACCCTAGAAAGATAAAAGACTAAAACGCCAAAATATAAAAGATATAGGACGAAAATTTGATTCCATGCTGGCAGTAATTTGACCAATGGGAACAAAAGCCCCAAATTAAAAAAAATCCAATAATATTTGCAAACTCCGGTGATTAAAGGACCAAAATCGCGAAAAATTAAAAAGTTACAGGACCTATTTGCTAACCTAGAAAGATAAAGGACTGAAACGCCAAAAGACAAAAAATACAGGACGAAAAATCCATTTAAGCCTTATGAATCAAGTGCCCATGAATTAAATTAAATTTCATTCCATGAAGAACATCATGTGATTTAACATAAAAAATTCAATTCTTTTGTTTTATTGGATCTAAATATATATACATGATATTATTTGTATATATGATATGTGATATCCTTATGTAATAAATATATGGGATGACAATGGGATCATGAGCATCCAACAAGGGCATGCTAGGTTTTATTTCTTGTATATATGTTTATATGGCTTTGCTTGAATTTCATACCTACTCTTTAATTTGTATATGATAAACAAGCAAACAAGAATAAAATATTGTGATGAGGTCTTGCATAATCAAATGATTTGAACCCTCACTTGGAGTGTCCAGGTTAAAATATTAAGCCCGTGATGGATAAAATCAAATTGGACCAAGACTTAACCATTGAAAGTGGTCCAATGACAAGAGGAAGGTTGAAGAGAATGCAAGAAGCAATTCAACCCCAATCCAACTTAATATTTGCCAATGGGATCAAGTCACAATTGGAGGCCCAACATGAGTGCTTAATTTCAATAATTCAAGCCCAAGGAAGCCCATAATAAGAGCCCAATTTCGTCCATGTGCAGCCTTGTGGTCAAAGAAGACTTCTCAATTACATTCAAAGTGCATTTTTCACATACAAAGCAACAATTTTCGGATTCACATGGAAGTCAAAGAGTTTTACTCGTTTTTGACCAAGAATGCATAGGTTTTAGTCATATTTTGACTAATTATTGAATGTACATCCACCAAGGAGTCACTTGGGGATATGTGTGGTCAATTTGAAAGTGTTTTAGGCCTATAAAAGGCATGTATCAGCATGCAAACGGGAAGAACCAAGATTTATCCAAGTTTAAGAAATATTGAGAGAGAGTTCTCATATTTTGAAGAGTTTATATCCTATTTTCAGCTTTAGTGAAACCTTGCTTTGTCAATCTAGCATATTAGGTTGGTGATTCAAATTCACGAAGCCCCCAATTCGTGCTCGACCCAAGTGTGTCGTTGTGTGGATTGGTTTACTCGTGCTCGTGGTTGGTTGAATGTTCTAAGTAGCAAGTCACGTTCATATAACGTTGGTTGGCTATTTGCATTCCTCAAGTCACGGACCTTTTTATCCATTGCAAGCCTACGCCGTGAAGATCGGGCCACCCATGGACAATACCATATCACTTTATCGATGATCACTCACGGTTCGGTTATGTGTACTTAATGAAGTACAAGCATAAAACATTTGAAATGTTCAAAGAATTCAAACTTGAAGTAGAAAATCAAACTAGACGAAAAATTAAGACCATTCGATCTGATTGTGGTGGTGAATACTTAAGTGGTGAATTCTTAAATTACTTAAAAGAGAATGGGATTCTCTCTCAGTGGACTCCTCCTGCAACGCCACAACTTAATGGCGTGGCTGAAAGGAGGAACCGAACTTTGTTTGACATGGTTCATTCCATGATTAGTTCTACTATATTACCTCTTTCTTTTTGGGGCTATACGTTAGAAACGACGACCAAGTTATTAAACATGGTGTCATCTAAGGCTGTACCCAAAACACCATATGAAATATGTCATGGCAAACCACCCTTATATAAGTATTTGAGAATATGGGGGTGTCCCGCATATGTCAAAAGACTAGTGGGAGATAAGTTGGATATAAGATCCATCTTATGTAGATTTGTTAGATATCCAAAAGAAACTGTAGGATACTACTTTTATGATCCCTCGGAAAAAAATATGTTTGTTTCGAGAAATGCAATATTCTTGGAAAAGGGTTTTCCTTCGGATACTCAAAACAAAGAGGTGCAACTCGAAGAGTCAAGTAATGCATCGCCTATGGCAAAAATGACACCCATACTGCCTCACAATGAACCTTTTGATTTTACACATCCTTTGAGAAAGTCGGCTAGAGTCTCTAAACAGCCTGAGAGATATGGTATGCTAGCCTTGACTGGTCAATTGGATAATGATCCAAAGATGTTCAAAGAGGCGATGTCTGACATCGATTCGGATAGATGGCTTGAGGCCATGAGATCCGAAATGGACTCCATAAACTCCAACAAGGTATGGACCTTGGTGGACCCACCTAAGGGAATTAGGCCCGTTGGGTGCAAATGGGTCTACAAGCGAAAGCTTGGAGCTGATGGAGAGGTATCGACCTTTAAGGCCCGATTGGTTGCGAAAGGCTACACTCAAAGGCTTGGTGTGGACTTTGAGGAGGCCTACTCGCCTGTCGCTATGGCCAAGTCCATAAGGATCTTACTTGCCATCGTTGCGTATTATGACTATGAGATATGGCAAATGGATGTGAAAACTGCATGCCTTAATGGATTCATTGAGGAAGAAATTTATATGGATCAACCACAATGTTTTACATCCAAAGGAGAAGAGCAAAAAGTTTGTAAACTCCAGAGGTCCATTTATGGGCTCAAACAGGCATCCCAAAGTTGGAACATTCGTTTTGATGAGGTTATAAAATGTTATGACTTCATCAAGGACGAATATGATCCTTGTGTATATAACAAGGTTAGTGGGAGCTTTATTGTGTTCCTCGTGCTTTATGTGGATGATATTTTACTCATTGGGAATGATGTTAAAATGTTAGGTGACACTAAAGCATGGTTATCTACTCAATTCTCCATGAAGGACTTGGGTGAAGCTTCCTATAAAGATCTATAGAGATAGATCTAAAAAGGACTTGGGTGAAGCTTCCTATAAAGATCTATAGAGATAGATCTAAAAGAATGTTAGGAATAACCTAAGTCTCATACATTGATAAAGTCTTGAAAAGGTTCAAGATGGATGAATCAAAAAGGGGTTTTCTTCCCATGAGGCAAACTCTCCAAGACTCAGTCTCCTAAGACTGATGAGGAAGTTAGAAAATGTCAGAAATTCCCTATGCTTCTGCTGTTGGCAGCATACAATATGTTGTTCAATGTACGAGACCTGATATAGCTTACGCTCTAAGTGTTACGAGTCGTTATCAGGCATGTACCGGCCACGATCACTGGACTGCTGTAAAAAATATCCTTAAGTACTTGAGAAGAACTAGGGATTTATCTTTGGTGTACGGTGATGGAGAATGGATATTGGAAGGGTTATACTGATGCCAGCTTCCAATCGAATGTAGATGACGCTATGTCTCAATTTGATTATGTATTCCGGCTGAATGGAGGAGCTGTAAGTTGAAAAAATTCCAAGCAAGATACGACAACGGATTCCATAACGGAAGCCAAATACATTGCAGCTTCTGAAGCTGCAAAGGAGGCTGTTTGGATGAAAAACTACATCCAAGAGTTGGGTGTGGTGCCTAGCATTGCCAAACCTGTAGTTATACTTTGTGATAACAACGGGGCTATTGCGCAAGCAAAGGAGCCAAGACCTCATCAGAAGCCAAACCCATAATTAGACGCGACCATCTAATCTGAGAGATGGTAGGAAGAGGTGACGTACGAGTAGATCGCGTTGCATCAATGGAGAACATAGCAGACCCGCTTACAAAGCTAGTATCACAAATTGCTCATACTCAACATCTTGAGAAGATGGGATTAAAGAACATGGGTAATTGGCTTTAGGTTAAGTGGGGGATTGTTAGAATAGGTGACCGTCAAGCCAATTAATTGGCTATTTGTAAACTATTCTAGACGATCTTTTTCAATAATTGTTAATTTAAGAAATGTTCTTTGGCCATCTTCATCATATGGTTTAAATATTATATTATAAGTATTTGGTTGAAGCCCTTAGATCAATTATGCTACGGGGTTGGCTCGCGCATATCATGGTGGCCATGAAAGCAACCTCTGTGGTTTGATCTAAAATATTCCAAGTCGATGAATCGGTCGAGACAGGGCATTAACCATTCCTTGAAGACTTGCACTAAGTGATGCGTTCATATGATGAATGTCGAGTTTCATAGACAGAGACGTATGACGTATGCGCACTTTAGTGGGTGCTTGATAAAGAGTTATCAAGTTCACTGAATTGACTCGCAGGAGTTATCATATGGAAGCCTTATATGACATGATCGATATGACTAGAACTCCTAGGCTAAGATAGTGCCTTAACTAGTCCTTAGACTTGAGGTTCCACAGTAACCTTGTGTATACGACGACTATGACTTGATCATGTCCAATGTGGTCTCAGGTTTCATCCTGGATACGGTCATGTTGCAGACATAGTTGAAGCATGCATGGAGGTTGGTGAGTTCTAAGATAGGATCTGCTACTTATCATGAGATGATAACGAACCTCCTATGTTCTCTATATTATGCGTTTGTCGAAGCCCATGGCCATAGTTACTGATCAAATAGGAGAAAGGGTTTTTCCTATATTGATAAATTGAAAGCATTACTTGAAGAATTGATACATAGACATCAAAGTCGATAATGGGAAGCGGTAACTAATTCCATGCCCTAGACTTATCGGGAGGTTAGTAGTGGAGGGATCGTATCTACATTGAACGCATAGCTCATAGGTTCACGCTATAATTCACCTATTCTCTAGTGCGATGGACCATTATTAGATGGCAACCCATGGTGACGGGTACCCTCCAATTAAGGAGTTAATTGAGGGTGATTAATTATGATAGGATCTAATTAATCTAATGCAAGTAAGTTGCTAATTAAATTTTATATATGATACAAGCCCAAGTCTAGCTGAGTAATGAACCTAAACGGTCACACACAAATCCATGATGGAATTATTGAAAATAATTTATAGAATTAATTATGGAGAATAAATCAATTAATTTAAGGAGTTAAATTAATTGATTGAAATGATTTATCAAATCATTTCATGGGAGTATTAAATAATATGATTATTTAATTTGGTGTCTAAATTCACAAGCATTAATTTTATTAAGTAAGACTTGTGATAGATTAATTTACATTAATCTATTTGAGCTTGAAAATTAATTAATTAGATTAATTGATTTGAACTTATATTTAATTAAAGAATTAAATATCATGGGCTAAATAATTAATTGAGAATTAATTAAAATGGAATTAGTCCAATTGAGAATTAAGATAAAGCCAAAGACCTTAGCCCAAGCCCACAAGTCCACAAGACGAGATTTCATTGAATATAGACATGACTTATTTAAATATGATAAGATCTAATTAATCTAATGCAAGTAAGTTGCTAATTAAATTCTATATATGCTACAAGCCCAATTCTACCTGAGTAGTGAACCTAAACGGTCACACACAAATCCATGATGAAATTATTGGAATTAATTTATAGAATTAATTATGGAGAATAAATAAAATTAATTTAAGGAGTTAAATTAATTGATTGAAATGATTTATGAAATCATTTCATGGGAATATTAAATAATATGATTATTTAATTTGGTTTCTAAATTCGCAAGCATTAATTTGATTAAGTAAGATTTGTGATAGATTAATTAACATTAATCTATTTGAGCTTGAAAATCAATTAATTAGATTAACTGATTTGGGCTTATATTTAATTAAATAATTAAATATCATGGGCTAAATAATTAGTTGGGAATTAATTAAAATTGGACTTAGTCAATTGAGAATGAAGATAAAGCCAAAGAGCTTAGCCCAAGCCCACAAGTCCACAAGACAAGATTTCATTGAATATAGACATGATTTGTTTTCATCTTTAGATGAAGAAGAAAATATGAGTCATGCAAAAGCTTGTTTATAAAGAAGATAAGTGTAAAAGAAGAAAACATGAGCCATGCTAAAGCTTGTCTATAAAGAAGACAAGTGTAAAAGGAGAAAAGATGAGTCATGCTAGAACTTGTCTATGAAGAAGACAAGTATTATCTAAGAGCAAGATAAAAGGGCTTGTATACATTCATTGTATCTAGTACAAAGAAATGCCCATAAAAAGGGGTAGAAGGCAAGAGTTTACACACCAGTTTTACATACAAAGATACAAAAACTCTTGCTTTCAATTCGCTCTGTAGCTCTTAGACTTTCTTTCCTTCGAACCTAGAAAGTCTAGCTTTCACTTTAGCATTGGTCTTATGTTCATTTCTCATCTCCAAAAGAGAAGAATTCTCTTGATTTGTCCATAGATTAATAGTTGATCTACCTTAATCCTCCAATACCTACTAGCATAGGTTTGAGGGTAATTCCATCATAGGTGGTGTGGACTAGCTTTAGAGGGATGACACTTGTGTTTCTACCGTGAACAACAATAAAAAACGATTCTGTTTTGACATCCACCATTTTCAAGGTAAGGTTGTTTTGAGAAAGTTCAAGTAATTAACATCAACCGGAGAGCAAGAAAGGTTGGTTTCTCTTAACCATTCAATTGACATCCTTTTATGCATGAGATCCACATCGTTACAGCAACGAGATGGGCGATTTGATCGCTAATTATAATATTGATTTCTAATTAAAATTTTAATTTTCATTGCGTTTAACGTCTCGGGGCTTATACGAAGCTAACATAAAGACATTCGACTAGTTGGAAAGGGGCGAATCGCACCTCAATCGCTTGTGAAATTGAAGAGCGTAAAGCAACTGGGCCAAGAAGGTAAGGAATGATGTAACGGAAGGTGCAGTGTTCATCCCAATAATAGCAAGATCGCTCTTTCTGCATATGATTGGACTGATGGTCTTTGGCAAGGTACTTAACTTACTCTACTAGAAGAGGGACGAGAAGTTGATGCACAGTCGGGAGGAAGTTTAAGGGGCCCGCCCTTGCTTGGGCCTAGTTTTGTGCTGAACAAGTTAATGACTACTTCCTTTCGCCTTTTCATTGCTTCAGCCACATAAATAACTTAGAAAACTAGTTAAACCATGGGTGGGGTAGATTGGCCTGTCCTTGACTTGACTGAATGAAAAAGAAAAGTCAGCTCTGAAGGACCTTTTTCAAACCATATAGAAGAGTAGTTTTTCGTATCCCCGGGATCTGTGAATAATTGCTATTCTTGTGCAAAAATGTCTGGAATGCAAGTGCGTTGCGTTCCTATCAATGAAAGATGAGCCTCTATAAATAAAAAAAGATAATGGCATCTAAGTCAACGCCTCGATTGAAGATCCCCTTGAATTGGGTTGCTCGAGCGGCGTGAGAAAGATAGTTCAATAGATACCACAACCTTTACAAGGATGGGCGCATCTCGACAAAAAGATACTTTTTTCCAAATGTGAGGGGTCAAGAGATTCTGATTCTAAAGTAAGCAAGAAATCCTCTATTTCTGGCAGGAATGTAAGGCCCCAGTGCACAGAGCACAAAGATCAAAAAAGGACAGGAATGTAATCTATAGTTACGGTACCAAGCCAATCCCCGTTACCCAAATTCGTCCACACCTCGAAACTGACTTGACGCACCAAGATACAGATGGTAGATGCCAAAGTGCAAAGAATGAATGCCAAAATACAGACTGTGAAAGGTGGCTGTTGAACAGGCTCGGGCTTTAGGCTTGGATCTCCACTCCTTCGATTAGGCTCAGGGAAGGAGGGCTCAAGTATTAGGTGCTAGATCTTGCAGGTGTAGTTGCTTTGTCTTTCTTTCTTTGGTCGAATTCTCTTCTTCGAGGGAGAGCAGCGCGTACCGCCCTGCCATAGTCACTGGGATGAAGGGTCAAGGTTTATATCATGAAAGGTATATGTCCAGCCAAGTACTACCTCGCTTCAAATACTTCCTTTCATTAAAGGAAAGAAGAGCCGATTCAACATAGCCCTAGTGGAAGTGCATCATGCGAGTGTGATTCTAGCGTATGCGGAATGAGATTATACTTATCGATGTGAACCTCCTGTTATACTTGGCTATATACGGTATAAAAGGAAGTACCCAATCCGATCGATTATTCAGTGAGGGTGAAGGAAGTGCTAGATGAGTTCTCGTTCAACAGAGCCAACTAGAATACTCAATTTTCTAGATCCCTCCGTGGTTATCCCCCAATCCCCTCATGCTTCATCCTCCATAAATGTGGCACCTGTCTTGAGGAATCCCTAATGGATAACTCATATTGTTTGTTGACCAAAATTCAAGAACTGAGTTAGCATAGGAAACATATCTCAATAGCTATAAAATTTTTTACTTGTTTCATGTACGCCCTTTTCCAGGTCCATCACAAGGAAAACGACTTTCTTGATGCCAAAGGGGCTAGAGAGCGAAGCATCTCCTTATCAGTGGAGTAGCTTCTGCTTCTTTTTCAGTTGGTGCTTAGGGCTCTAAGTTAAGACAACAATCTAGCAGTCCAAAAGTCATTAGGTTCGGTTTAATCATCCTAAGCTACCTCACTGCACTAAGTCCAATCTAGAATCTTATCCATTTCCCTACCATTCAACTCTTTTATCGTTAGCCCTCACCAGTACTAGACTCCGATCTTGGGCTTTTGAACATCAAGTTTGTGGACCTCCGAGTTGTAATCTCTAATGAAATATATAGCTCCATGAGCAAAAGCTCCTGTCATGATCAATCATGCGATATATTGGTGATGAGTATATAATGCAGCTTGCGTATCTAGAGCTGAACTGGCCTGAAGGAAAGGGGTTGATCCTCGTACCAACGACATTCTTGGGAATAGAATAACAAGAGGGGGTGCTAAGCTAGGGTTAAAATCTAAAAGGTTTCACTTTCCCGGGAAAATAAAAGTGTTGATTTTAGTAGGTGCCCACATAAAGGACAGGCCATTTCTTACTAATAGAAATGGCTTTGTGAAACCTCCTACCACCCCTGAGAGGAACAACCAAGAAAATAATGTTTCGAACATCCAGCGAGGAACCCCTTAAGACGAGACGCTGGTCACAATTCACATATGTGATGTTCAAAATAACTTGAAGTAGGACGATATGTTCCTTTCGTTACGGTATTTTTGAACAAGTTCCTGGATAATAAGCCTAAAGGTTTTCTTATTGATGATAGTGAGGATATCGATCGTGATCGGCCTGAACTGTGACTTTTTGTCCAGTTTTTCCCTGTGTAATGATAGAATTTGCCCCATCTTCGACAAATACAAGACCTCCAACCTAAAGTCTGAACAACTCCTCATTTTGGCCATTCTCTCATTCGATTGAAGTGAGTCCGTATGTTAGAAAGATGAACGGCAACCAAAGTGTGGTCACTTGACTTGAGGTACCCTTCAAGACCCTATTGTTGCTACAACATGAGACAGAGATGCGTAGGGTGGAGTCTCCAATAAAACCTTCAATTGTTAAGTTATAATATTATTGTAGATTATTCATATTTGCAATTTTTTTCGATTGGAAGAGCCAAAAAATGCATTTGGTGTTCCAAGTGGTGCTCCAGTAGGGTTCTATTTTGGAGAATCTGTTGGGGAGGAATTTTCTATCATGGGGGAAAATTTTGATGATCCTACTATTGATGAAGTATATTTTTGGAATATTAAAGTCTATTTCCCAAAAAGGAAAAAAATCCTTATGTTAATTCACCAACATTGCTTTTGTTGTTGATTTTAGTTTTGTTATTGAATTAGACTGATGTTTTGTAATCCTGTAATTTTCTAATTTGACTGAATGGTAAGATTATGGTTTGAATGATTTATGTGCATTGTTGCATCCTTGTGTATTGAAAAAACTCCAAAAACTTAGAAAATTAAAACTTGCAAAAAACTGGACCCATTGATATTAGAATAGGTGACCAGAAAGTCAATTAGATTGACTGTCTTGGGACCTATTCGTCGATCTTTATCAAAGTAATATTATATTGATGGATAAAGTAATTATTCATCATTGGCAAAATGTGTTTGTTGTGCTTACTACTCACATTAAATGGTGTTTCAATGTCACAACAAATGCCCACAGACCGATTGGTTAAACCCATTGAGTTGAGTTGCGCATAGGTTAGCGACTATGAAACCAACTCCTTGAGGGTCGGTCTGAAGCGTTCTAAGCCCAGGACCTCGAGATGGGCTTCGAGTTCCCTATAGAGACTTGCACTAAGTATTACAATCACTGGGTGACTACCGAGTTTCATCAGTGCCAGACGTAGGTCCTCTATATAATTTTAGTGGGTTAGTTGGCAAGGTAGTCGACTGTCTGAACTGACTCGCGGGAATCGTCATATGGAAGCCTTGGAGACTTGGTTCGTATGACTGGAATTCTAGGTTCCGATAGTACGGGATAGTCCTCGGACTTGAGGAATCATGGCAGTTGCATGCATATGAACGTTGTATCTTGGATCTGGCGAGAGGTGACCGTGTCTTGAAATATGGTCATTATAAGCCTTGTTCAGTGCAGTCGGGTATGTAGTGAGGATGGTGGGTTCCAAGAGAGAATCTATCCCCTGTCAGTATTTGACAGCTATGTCTCTCATGCGCTCTGAGATGGTTTAGACTCTTCAAGTCTACGGGCGTAGCGATTGGTCAAGTAGGGAATGGTTCCCTAGGTTGATCAATAGAGTAAACACGTCTCGAGTTTGAAGCATAGTTGCCTGGTCCAGGATGGGAACCGACGCACAATTCCATGCCCTAGACTAAGGTCGGGAGATGTTTGACGGACGGACTGTACCTGTATGGAATTCGAAGCCTAAATGTTCACGCCAACATTCACCTAGTCTCTAGTGCCATGGACCGTTGCTAGACGGCCACCCATGGTGACGGGCATTTTTGATTAATGGTTAATCAGAAATAATAATTAAATTAGATTTAATTAATCAATTATGTTGGAAACAAGTCCAAGTCTAGCTAAGGGTGAACCTAAATAGTCACACAAATCACTATGGAAGTAGTGGAATTAATTTGAAATTAATTATGGAAGAAGCGAATTAATTTAATAGGATTAAATTAATTTAAGGAGAATATAAATGATTGGATCAATTATTGGAAAATCCATTGGATGGATGGCCCAAAAATTAATTAATTGGATTAATTAATTTTGGGCTTAACACCTTTAAATTAATTGAATTAATTTATTGAATTTAGTTTAATTAATTGATTGGATCAATTAATTAGTGCTTGAGCTTATGTTTATTTAATTGAATTACATAAACTTTTGGATTTAAATAAGGTTTAATATTAATTGGATTAATATGGAACCCATGGATCTTGATTGGAGTTGATTTAATTTGATTAAATCAAGACCGGACAAAATTGGTCCATGACTTGAAATTCAAGCTCAAAGGTTTGATACAAGTCAAAGAGAAGTTGAAATCATCCATGTAAGCAATGATGTGGCTTGCCATGATGGGTAGTGGTGCACATGTTGTGCATAGTGTGGAGAAGTTATTTTGGAAATAACGTGTTTTATGTGTAATTTGATTACACTACACATACAGACATGTATACACTTTTCAACTCCCTAACTTGCACTCTCCTCACATAAGCCATGAGATTTCCTCCATTTTTTTTCTCCATTTTTGAGTTCTCTTTGAATTGGATTCAAGATGAGAACATGAGAAATACGTATACACTAATCAATAGTGTAATACGTTTTCTGTTTCTTCCTGGATATAGCTTCTACCTACCAGTAGATCTAGATTTGCTTCCTAGTGTGGCGTGGATCATCTTTAGAGGGATTCTAAGTTGAGTCCTAAAGTGAACGGAAAAGGAACGAAAAGGGAATCAACGCTTGTTGCCGTTCTACATGTGAAATAAAAAAGGTAATATTCCGATTTTAATTATTGCATTTTTCGTTTTCTCCTCTAGTCACATGTTCAAGCATATTTTTCTGTATGTTATGATGCTTTTGAATACACCGATCGCCGGGGGAATTCAAAGGGAACACCCATTTGTAATCGTTTAAATTTCTTTTATTTTATTTTCCGCGTTCCCTGGCCGTACCGATTCTTTCAGTGGTATCAGAGCCCGGTTCGGTGTTGTGGCTTTAGGTACAACTTGTTTTTATGTGATGAGCATGTTCAACATGTTTAATTTACTTTTGGAAAGCATGTTTTATGGTTTCAAGAGTGATTATGTGTTTAGAAGAATATGTGTTAATTTTGCTTTTAATTATGGATATCCATGCATTTTTTGAAAATTGAATTTTTTTGTAAATGCATGTTTTAGTTTCAGTTTTAATGTAGAAATTTAAAAAAAAATAATTGGATTGAAAAAACGTGCAGCACAGTAGCTGTCGGCCGGCAGGGAGCTAGGCGCGCTGCCCAATGCTGCCGGCCGGCTGGTTTCGAACGGCTAGGCTGTTTTTACCCGATAAATTGGATGTTCCACATTTTTGCATATTTTTTTGAAATGATTAATTTTGAATAATTTTAATTTTAGTTAAATTGGATTTTTCTAAAATTAATTATGCCTTGGATTAATTTGGAAATAGTTTCCAAACAAAAAAAATATATTTTTGGTACATTGGATGTATGATACTTGATATCCATTTTCAATTGCATGATTAATATATATTTTTTCTGCATATAATTATGTTGTTGTTAATGATATTGGATATCGTTTTAATAAATGTATTGGATATATTTATTTGTTGGGCATTTTATACTTGATATAAATGTGTATTACTTGTTTATTGGATAAACATTGGGGATGATCACAAAGCCCATGGCCCTTATGTATGGTTTTATTTTTGTTGGGTGAGGCCTGCATGCCTCTTTGGTTTATTATTTTCTCTCTCTCTCTCTCTGTCGTTTTTAGCCTTGAAATAATAACTATTGCTTTCTTCCTCCTTTTGTACTCCCCCTAACTTATGATTTGGGTTTCTTATTTAAGTTGTAATGAGTGTAGTTAGGTTGGTGAGGATTTATTTTTGAAATAAATTGTAAGAAGCACTTCCATGGCGATGGAGGCCCAAGAAGAGGCCCGTTGGACGGAGCCCAAGATGGAGAGTCCAAAAGAATGAAGAGGTGTTACAAGGCCCATCAGAATGATAATGGGTTATAATTTTGTAATAGTGTAGGCCACCCTAGATTGACCATAGATCCACTGCGAGCTCAGTGGATCACATAGGATTGGGCTTGTGATCATCCAACAGGGTCGTGCTAGGCTTATTTTTTGCATGTGGTGTATGTTTTAATATTTGATGTATGATGTGTTTGGAATGCATCCTTTATATTCAATGTTAAAACTGGAGCATGCAAAACTTTCTTAATGATGAGGTCTCGGTCACTAATAAACTTAACTCTCACTTGGATGGTCTAAGTAAATATTAGGCCCATTAATGGATTAAAAAGTTAAATGGTTTGATTTAAATCCAAGATTCCATCCATAGCAATGTAGTGAGGAAGCTATTTTCACCCATTCGTTGTCTCATGAGTCATGGCACGTTTGGAATGAAAAAAAGCTATGCTATTGTAATGAACAAAGGAATATGCTCCTATTTCCCTGTATCATGAGTCGTGTGGGGCGATAGTTGAGATATTCATTTGGTTGATGGGTTGGGCCTAGTGCTGAGTAACATGATTCGCTTGGAGTCCTCGAGATCATGTGAAGAGACGAGGCAAAATAACTTGGGGATCTCATTGGATGAGAATGGTATAGGTTACCTCCCACAAAGCCTTTTTCCTTGTAATCGTAAGCGGGGCATGGAGAATTGCGTTTGTGGACCTCAAGCCCACTAGGAAATGGTTTCCCAGAACCCTATTTGAAAGTGATGGGCTTTTGTAGAAATAGTGGGAGGGGTTAATGACTAAAGACCAAGTTTTAACTTGAACATAATGTTACTATTAATCTACTTAATATTTTTATGTTTACATTCTGAATGTATATGTCTAAGAATCTACTAACGCCTATATTAGAGGCTAATACATTTAATGGAACAAACTACAACGACTTGCTGCAAAATCTTAAGATAGTCTTAGATTTCGAGAACCAAAAGTACATTCTGGATAAGGATCTTCCTCAGGCCTTGCCGGATGGGTCAATGCCTCAAGAACGCTTGGCGTTCGAGAAGATGCATGCTGACTACCAGCAGGCCCGCAACATCGTACTGGCCTCAATGACTAACGAGATCCGGAGGCAGTACGCTAGGCTAGATGATGTTGGCTCGATTATGTTTCGTTTGCAAGATATCTATGTGGTCTCGGACAGGCATGTTAGATATGCTGCAATGAACGCACTATTCGGACCTAAGATGACAGAAGGGTCGTCTGTACAAGAGCATGGAGTGATGATGCTATCCCTTATGGAGAAGCTGAAAGACCTCCAAGTTGATCTTGAAAAAGAAACGTACATCGACATGATCCTTCAGTCTCTTCCTACCTCCTTCGACCAATTTATTATCGATTACCACATGCATGGATTGAGAAAGACCTTCATTAGTTGATAAATATGTTGGTCTGGTACGAGGCAACGATTGAAAAATCTGCGCCGGCGGTACTAGTAGGAGAGGCTTCGACCTTAGAAGTGAAAGGCAAGGATGCCGGATGCTGGAAGAGGAAGAAAGCCAAGACAACATCAACCGCTGCAAGCACTTCGAGTGATCCTGTTACACCGCTGGGCGGAGGTAAAGGAAAGAGGATGAGGGTTCGACAGTCAAAGTCATAGATTCCAAACGATGTGTGCAATAACTGCCGCGAAAAGGGACATTGAAAGAGGGAGTGTCCTAAGCTCCTCTCCAACGAAGGTACATTTGAATTGAGTACTAACATGATTATTGTTCTACTCTTTGGTATTGGATACCAGTTAATCATAATCTGTGAATAGTTCGTAGATGGTTATGAGTAGAAGCACAGACAGGCTAAAGATTAGCGATGGCAGGGCCATTGCTGCAAAGGCTAGGGACTAGTTAGGCTTAGCATAATAGTGATAATGTTAGGATAGAGTTTGAAAGGAAATATGTAACTTGGCATGATCGAAGTATGTTTTTTATACTATTGGACAGTTTTTAATTACATACGTGTGATCAATAAAATTGCTTTATTTGACAAAGAATGACTACTCTTGTTTGCTAGGTGGGATACATAATTATGTCCATAATTGGATTATGAGTACTCAATATCAAATGATTAAAATGGATAATCAAGATAAACTTACGAATTTGGCATCCATAAGTTAGGATGATTTTTCCTTTAGTTAAGGACGAGGAAGTTGGAAGATTCAAAGAGTCTAGTGGTAGAAAATTTGAGTCAACTAGCTTACAAATTCTCTCTGAGATGGAAAGACTGTAAAGCTTCTTTGTTGGACAAAGTGGGCTTACCAAAAGTCTATTGGATTTGATCCATTTAGACATTCGTAGGTTACTGAATACACAACACCAGAAGAGGGTTCATAAGTCTAAGGACCTTGGATAGATTCGGCGAATTAGACTTGGAGCGGTGAACCAAACTGATTGCAAAAATTAAACTTCTCGATTAGATCGAAGGGGCGTGTATTTAGTACGAGTTCTTGAATATCCAGATGAGAATGGAATTCTCACTCATTGGAGTTCTTCCTGTAAGGACCATGGTTGAACGGTCTCTGAATAAGGAGAAAATCGAACCTTGTTAGACTTGGTTCGATCGGGGTTTCACTGAATTACTTAAACCGTCTAGACATGGACTTGAAAGGTTGCCAAGTTGAGAAACATGGCCTCTTCTAATAGTCATGATCTAGTTGCCATATAGGATATGGTTTGGCAAGCCTGCATCTTACAAAGTTCTTGAGTACATGGGATGGTCCCACATACGTCAAGGGACTAGTGGGAGACAAATTAGACTAAGTGTCTGATTTGTGCAGGTTTAATGCAGAATAATGCAAACATCGTTTGTAATTACATTGTTCCACTGACTATATTCCAGTCCTCCTAGGGATGACTAGAACACCTTAGTTGCATGAGAGGTATAGATTTCTGGGCCTGTCCGATCAATTGCATTATCATCCAAAAGATACAAGGAGAAGCGATGTTGGAGATCGGGTTCGGATCAATCGCTTAGAGTTATTGGATCCGTCATGAAAATTCAAACTGGGTTTGAAATTTTGTATAACTGGGATATTCATTTTGACGAGTTCATACGGAGTATGACTCGATCAGTAACGGGCTTTAGGGTCAGTGGGAGGATACTTTTGTTCCAAATGTTTAGTGTGTAATGTATTATTCATTTGGAATGAATTTAAGATGTTAGGAAACACTGAAACATGAGCGTTGTTCACGCAATTTTCCATGATAGGAATTGGATTCCATTATACTGGGTTAAGCTGTTCAAGACTCAGTCACGACAGACTAATGAGAAAGCTTAGATGTTTGACATCTCCTACGTCTTTGCCTTAGGCAACATGAAAATGTTGTTTGTGCATTGGGCCTGATGTTGTGTATGGTTTGGGCATAACAACGGTTATTGGGCTTGTGCCGAGAAGGCACTAGACAGCTGTTGAGAATATCTTTAATACCTGAATAAGGATTAAAGAAGTGTCCTTGATGCACATTTTGTGGAGGGTTGATTCTGGAAGGCTATCGCGATACTAGCTTTCAGAATCATGTGAATAATATTTAGTCTCAATATGTATCTACATTTGGACTTAATGGTGAGTGGGTGGCTTGGAAAGGTTTCAAGCGGGATACCATGACATTTCATTATAAAATTCGAATGTATGGCGACTTTGGAAGTCATTTTGGAAAGTGGTTTGGATTGAAAACCGCATCCATAGGATGGATGTGGTGCCTAGCACAACCGAACTAGTAGTTGCCTTGGAGGCAAACAACTAGGCTTTGGCAAAAGCATTTGGGCCCGAGATCTCATCACAAATCCATGAAAATTCTTAGACAACCACCGTTTGCAGTCAGCAATGGTAGGAAGAGGTGACACGGTTGGACCGTGTCACTTCGGCAGAGAAATATAGTAGACCGACGGGACCGAGCCGGTATCGTAGATTGCTCATGCTCAGAAGGCTCTGAGCAACATGGGTAATTAGCTTTGTGGTCAAGTGGGAGATTGTTAGAATAGGTGACTAGAAAGTCAATTAAATTGGCTGTTCTGGGAACTCTTCGTCGATTTTTATCAAATTAATATTACATTGATGGATAAAGTAATTATTCATCATTGGCAAAATGTGCTTGTTGTGTTTACTACTCACATTGAATAGCGTTTCAATTTCACAACAAATGCCCACAGACCGATTGCTTAAACCCATCGAGTTTAGCTGCACATAGGTTCGCGGTTATGAAACCAACTCCTTGAGGGTCGGTCTGAAATGTTCCAAGTCGAGGACCTCGAGACTAGGCCTCGAGTGCCCTATAGAGACTTGCACTAAGTATTGCATTCACTGGGTGAGTGCCGAGTTTCATCGATGCCAGACGTAGGTCGTCTATGCAATTTTAGTGGGTTAGTTGGCAAGGTAGACGACTGGCTGAACTGACTTGCGGACATCGTCATATGGAAGCCTTGGAGGCTTGGTCGGTATGACTAGAATTCCCAGTTCCGTTAGTACGGGATAGTCCTCGGACTTGAGGAATCATGACAGTCGTATGCATATGAACAATGTATCTTGGATCTGGCGAGAGGTGACCGTGTCTTGAAATATGGTCATTGTAAGCCTTGTCTAGTGCAGTCAGAGTATGTAGTAAGGAAGGTGGGTTCCAAGAGAGAATCTGTCCCCTGTCAGTATTTAACAGCTATGTCTCCTATGCGCTCTGAGATGGTTTAGACTCTTCAAGTCTACGGCCGTAGTAATTGGTCAAGTAGGGAATGGTTCCCTAGGTTAATCAATAGAGTAAACGCGTCTCGAGTTTGAAGCATAGTTGCCTGGTCCAGGATGGGAACCGACGCCCAATTCCATACCCTAGACTAAGGCCGGGAGATGGTCAACGGAAGGACTATACCTGTATGGAATTCAGAGCCTAAATGTTCACGCCAACATTCACCTAGTCTCTAGTGCCATGGACCGTTGCTAGACGGTCACCCATAGTGACGGGCGTTTTTGATTAATGGTAAATCAGAAATACTTAATTTAATTGGATTTAATTAATCAATTATGTTGGACACAATCCCAAGTCTACCTGAGGGTGAACCTAAAGAGTCACACACAAATCACTATGGAAGTAGTGGAATTAATTTAGAATTAATTCTGAAAGAAGCAAATTAATTTAATAGGATTAAATTAATTCAAGGAGAATATAAATGAATGGATCATTTATTGGAAAATCAATTGGATGGATGGCCTAAGAATTAATTAATTGGATTAATTAATTTTGGGCTTAACACCTTTAAATTAATTGAATTAATCTATTGAATTTGGTTTAATTAATTGATTAGATCAATTAAATAGTGCTTGAGCTTATATTTATTTAATTGGATTAAATAAACTTTTGGATTTCAATAATGTTTAATATTAATTGGATTAATATGGAACCCATGGATCTTGATTGGAGTTGATTTAATTTGATTAAATCAAGACCAGTCAAAATCGGTCAATGACTTGAAATTCAAGCTTAAATGTTTGATGCGAGTTGAAGAGAATTTGAAATCATCCATGTAAGCAATGATGTGGCTTGCCATGATGGGTAGTGGTGCACATGTTGTGCATAGTGTGTGGAAGTTATTTTGGAAATAACTTGTTTTGTATGTTATTTGATTGCACTACACATACACACATGTATACACTTTTCAACTCCCTAACTTGCACTCTCCTCACACAAGCCATGAAATTTCCTCCATTTTTTCTCCATTTTTGAGTTCTCTTTGAATTGGATCAAGATGAGAACATGAGAAATACGTATGCACTAATCAATAGTGTAATACGCTTTTCATTTCTTCCTTGATCTAGCTTCTACCTAGAAGTAGATATTGATTTTCTTCCTAGTGTGGTGTGGATCATCTTTAGAGGAATTCTAAGTTGAGTCCTAAAGTGAACGGAAAAGGAACAAAAAGGGAATCAATGTTTGTTGCCGTTCTACATGTGAAAGAAAAAATGTAATGTTCCGATTTTAATTGTTACATTTTTTGTTTCCTCCTCTAGCCACATGTTCAAGCATATTTTTATGTATGTTATGATGCTTTTGAATACACCGAACTTCCAGGAATTCAAATGGGAACACCCCTTTGAAATCATTTTAAATATCTTTTATTTTACGCTTCCGCCGCGTTTGCGGGCCGTACCGATTCTTTCAATTGACCCCTAAATTCATTATTCGACTGCACTCATCCACCCCTTGAGCTCCCATCTGATTACTGGAATCATCCCCCGCCTCCTCTTGATATCATCGTCATTACAAAATTCATTAGTAAAATTAATCCCCTCTAGTAAATACCTAATCTATTCTTCTGTTTATTTTCAAATTACATTTCCTTGACTATCAACAATTTGAATTGACTCACCCTCTTTATATTCTACATAAATTTGAATTGGCCCCATCCTATCCTCTATATGATTAAGTATGTTTACCAAACAAATGTTAGGACACCTATCCCTAATATGCCTTAACTCCGTATCCAGTGATGTGTTGACTGCTTATAATAAAATTTGACTACATAAGTTTTACCCCCACATTTCATACATGTTCAATTCAGTTAACCAGTCCAATCTATATCAATATTTTCAAACAAGTGTTTCCTCCGCCTTACATATCTAACTTTCAGAGTATATAAAAACTGACCACCATACCAACACTCTATATTATGCTTTTCGGGACTCTGCATAAAAGCATAAAAAGACAACACATGAATTAGACACTATTTAAAGCACAACAAGCAATATAGAACTAGCACAATACATAAACATAGGGAAAGGGGGTAAAATGCTCAACACAACACCAAAATAGAAGGGGGACCACATTCACACACGTCAACTACCAACAACCAATATTTAACACACTAGCAGACATACATTCAAGCAAAAGAAGGCAAAAAATTAAAAAAAAAAATAAGTAGTATAATAGACAACCCAAACAGACCTACATGTATACCATTTAATAGGATTGTATAAATACTAAAAGGGGGACACCAAATGCACATTCATACACAAGAAAACATCACCAATCATTCAAAAAGAAATTCAAATTGTGGAAAACAAAAAAATCCAAGTTCTTATATAGTAAAAAATGTATCATCATTTTTCAGATTCTCCACGAGTCTTTTAATTCCCAACCTTTTCTTTCACCCTCAGTACAAGATTCACACCATAATCCTTCAATTAAATAAAAAAAATCTGTTGGGTTTTGAAATTTGAAAACTTGGATTTTGTTTATTCTCTCCAAATTTTGATCACAAATCTGAGCCCCAAAGTTAAAACAGTCAGTCTTACTTAGAAGGGTATTTTCATCTTCATAGGGTCTAATTGAGGTTCAAAAACAAAGGGGCCTAGTGTGTTCTATTTTAAAGTTCATAGTGTTTTATTTATTATTATATGTAGGCCAAATAGCATAAAATCCCTCTATGTTTTGAAAATTCAGCTAAAACCCTGATGTGTTTTAAATATACACTAAAAACCCCTCATGTTTTAATGAATTCGGCTCATTTGCCATCTTCCAAACCAACTGCTAACGATGTTAAACTTTTATCGAGGCTGACCAATATACGCATTTTATCAATCGTTGGCTTTCCAGTAGTCAAACATACTGAATCAAAGAGAAAGAAATTATAGCGGGAAAATTATGGAGGGGGAAAATTAGGGTTTATTGACTGCGCAACCAAGAGAAGACATTGAAGTATTTTTAGAAGAAATAAGGGTTATTTAGCACAAATCAAAGGAAAAAAGTAATGGATTTAGGGATTTTAGGCTTTTGGGAGTTTGTGTTCGAGGAAGAACACAAAGATCTGCATAGTTGGTGATCGTGTTCATCAAAAACGGATAAGTTTTTTTGAATTTTTTCTTGTGTTTTGTTTCGTACTTTGAGAAATTAGTTTATTACATTTTTAATTGTTGTTAGGTAATTGTTTACCCGTTTAAATAAATCTAAGATATATGTGTTCAAACAATGTTGAAATTGTGAAACTGTTCACCCATTTAAATAATGCAGGATTTTGTATGCTAGTTTGTTTGTTGCTGTAAATTATTTCTTTTTTTCTTTTTGTGATAATGAAAGAACTTGGTTCCCCCACCCTCATTCTGGTCCCTCCCCCTTCCTTTTTGTTTGTTTGTTGAGTGTGGACTATTATTTTAAGTAAAAACTCTTGGCCTCACCCGCAATTTGATTACAATATGATAATGCTTGAATGTTATTATATTTTGTTTATTAATTTATTTAATGTTATTATATTCTGTCTAAGATGCCTAAGTTACTTTCTTATTTAATTTGGAGACAATGGCTTTGGGTGACTAGGCATATTTTTATGTGTAGGAAGGTGGGTGATAGAATGGATATCAATAATTAGGTATGTTGGGGGTGGAAGGTGTGGTTGCTTGGAGCTGGTAAAGAAAGATTATTTTATGATAATCTTGTAACAATGTACACAGAGGCGGGGGGGGGGGGGGGGGGAGCAACGACAATAATTTAGTAATATACTACATACTAACTAAAGAAAAAATAGGACCCTTGTTGTTTGTGGATGCACATGCTAATGTTATTAATATAGATGAAACTATGCCATAATTAGAGTATAATACTGAGGGAGATGAAGATATAATACATTCAAGAACTGAGGGAGGGGATGAGAGTGAGGGAAAGGATGTTGAGGCCGAGGATGAGATAGAGGTGGATTGGGGAGATTATGGGATAATGTAGGGTGGATTCGGTAGATACAAAGGGTGTAAATGCAGGGATGAATGAGGGAATAGAGGCAATGCTTCAGGCTGGGGGTGAAGGAGAGGTTCAGGATAAGGGAGTAGAGGCACGGCTTCAGGCTGGGTTTGAAGGAGAGGTTCAAGCCGGGGCTGAGAGAGAGGTTCAGTCTGGAGTTGAGGGTTAGGGGGATGACGATGACTCATAATCAAATTTTGATTCATCATTGTCTCTGTTTCCTTCATTGATGCTAAAGGGTGTAGAGGGCCCTTGGAATGATGAATATGGATACAAGTAGGCCTGAAAACTATACAAGAACAATTATGAAAATATTGAAGGCTTTAATAATAGAAAGGAGAAAACAAAAGAAAGTAACGAGAACAAAATGCTAGAGGTGAAGGAAGTAGTATGGGGCTGAACAGTTGTTTACTG
Source organism: Sesamum alatum (assembly GCA_034509735.1). NCBI lineage: Eukaryota > Viridiplantae > Streptophyta > Magnoliopsida > Lamiales > Pedaliaceae > Sesamum > Sesamum alatum. The sequence goes on from JACGWO010000013.1 coordinate 7,645,674, forward strand.
AATGTTAAGATGAAGAGTTGAGATCTGTTAGGTGTCCTGATGATGAGGGGGATGGCTATCTAGCTTGGATGAGAGGACGGATATGGGTGTAATAGATTTGGCTGTGGGTATGACATTTGAGACAAGAACCAAATGTAGGGAGGTGCTGAAGGATTGGACTGTTAGAAGAGGTTGGAATTTGAAGTTTTTGAAGAATGAAAAACATAATATAAATGTAACATGTAAGAATGAGTGTAGTTCAAGGCTTCATGCTTCTTCAGTAATACAATCCACAACATTCTAGATCAAGTCCATTACGAAAGACATACTTGTGCACATAAAGTTGAAAATAAGCAAGCCAATTTTAAATACATTGGTAAAACAATTAAATTCTGTGTAAGAGATAATCCAAATGAATGCCTCAGTCATTAAAGAACAAAATTAGAAGAGATTTTCGATTGATGTAAGCATGTATAAAGCCTATAGGGAAAGAAATGCTCTTGGGTTGATAATAGGAGATGTGAAAGAATAATATGATACACTGTATGATTACTGTCACACAATTGTGAAGCATAACCTTGGCAGCTCATTAATCATGAAACTAAACAAAGAAATAACCTACCGGTGTTGCAAAGAATGTAATTTTTGCTGAGGGGGATGACCGATGGTTTCATTGGGGGTTGCAGACCAATAATTTGGGTTGGATGGGTGGTTTTTGAAGGGGCTATTTAAGGGGCAATTGTTAATTGCCACTGGTAGGGATCCAAATGATAATATACATCCCATTGCTGTAGCATATATAGAGGTAGAAAATATTGACAATTGGGGTGGTTCTTGAGACTTCTGCTCAGGGATATAGTGTCACAAGATGAGAGGGGATTAGCTTTCATTTTAGATCGACAGAAAGGGTTGTTGGAGGCTATATCAGAGTTAGCACCTAGGGCAGAACATAGGTTCTGCTTGAGGCATATGTACACTAATTTTAAGGAAAAATTTAAGGGGCAAGAACTCAAAAATAGTTCTAGAAGGCTGCTATGCCATATAGTGTTAATCAACACTAATGAAGTATGAAGAAAATTGAAAGATATATTCAAAGAGGGTTTATGAACAAACACCATATGGTTGGCTGAGATACCTTCAAACGATTGGCAAGATATTTTTTGCTAATAAAGACAATGTGATGTTCTGGTCAATAATGTGAAATCCTTCAATCATATTATTCTTGAAGCAAGATAATTACCTATAATATATATGTTTGAATGAATAAGAAAAAAATCATGTCAAGAATTAAAATCAAGAGGGAAGAGATGAAAAAATATGATGGGATTATGTGCCCTAATATGATTAAGAAGACTACACTCCCAAGATATGAAAGTATCTTGGGCTGGGGAGATAAAATATGAGGTAATGCATTTTATGCAAAATGATATAATTTGTCTTAAGGACAAGTTTTGCAGCTATGGCATGTTTCAACTTGTTAGGTATCCATACTGTCATGCCATTGCCACAATTGATTACCATAGGCTGAATGTGGAAGATTTCATTGATAATTGTTTCAAGAAGGAGGTCTACTTGATGGTGTACAACCACATGACTCATCTAGTAACTGAGATGCATGACTTTGAAGATTCAAAAATGGGAGAGTTTATCCCATATATGTAATAATCAAAGTGGGGAGGCCAAAAAAGTCCAGAAGGAGGGATGCAAATGATATGAGGGATACATTCACAATTTCAAGAAGGGCCCTAACTCATCATAATTGTGCTATTTGCTTGAATCAAGGGCACAACAAAAGGACTACCAATCCCCTCCCCCTACCTTAATTCCAAATTCAAATATGTAAACATAACTTTTGCTTTCTATTTCATAGTTGGCAGCCTTACTTGATTGCATTTTAATTAAAATTATTTTCTTATAGAATTCCAATCACAACAAACAAAGGTCCAAAAGCTCAAATGGTGCATCAAGATCAAGGAGGGGATATGGTGCAAGCAGACAGAGGTCCATTACACCACATGTTCCACCTTTTGATGAGGCTGAAACAATACATTTAGGGGCAAGTATTTTATATGTTTACTTTATGACACTTTATGACTACTTCATGAAATTTTACTTATGCTCACTAGAAAAAAAGAATATCATTTAACCATGGGTAATTTTCATGATAAAAAATAAATAGCAAAATAGTCATTCACCATGGCTAGTCAGCGGTTGTTGTCCGTAGTTTTTGCAAGTGTAGTTAAAGTATTTGCCATGGCTTTAACCATGACAAGGTTTTTATGGTGGATAATTTAAATTTTTACAACAATTTTTATTTAACCATGGTTAATAATAAGTATTTGCCATGATTTTAGTCCATAACTAATAAAATTATAGCCAATAGTAAAAAAATTTCTAGTGGCTACAAACGCCCTCACCTTTTTTCCAACCCTATCAAAATTCACAGCCCCAAGTTCCAGAGCACCCCTAAGTTCCAAAACCTCAACAAGTTCCAGATCAGTCCCAAGTTCCACAACCTCCACAACATAAACCTCTACAAGCCCTAAGAAAGCCCTTTAAGGTCAGCAGTGTCAGCTTATAAACCATCCTAATACTTTTATCTTTACATGATTTTTTTATTTACTCTGTAGATGCCTCAATAGAATAGGACAACCCCTGTACAGACTATATCCAAGGACATTTGCATCAACCATCACATGAGCAGGTATCCAACTACAAAACCATGTGGAATTAATTACTTGGAATCTTTATACCAATATATTCCTTCACATGTACATTTAGTATTTCAGGGTGTTCCTTTAGAGCAGGCTACTTAGCAGCCTGTTCCAAAACAAGCTCCAATGTCCTCGGTATATAGTTAGGTAATTTGATTAAGATTTCATCTTATTGAAGCATTCTCGTTGATAGTAAATTAAACCAATTTCCTGAAACTATAGCCCCACCTAAATGCTCCTAGAAATAAATGAAAACCAGTTTCCTTATCTAGTAAATTAGTTAAAATGAAAGAAGGCCCAACTCTAGATCAGTCAACTACATTTAAGAGGAAGTGTTGTATAGAGAACAACCCTTCTATGTCCTCCTTGGTCAAGGGTGTAGCCAATTCATATAGGCCAAAACAAAGAACCAAAATATGAGACGGCACTTCAGGGACATCAAATCCAAAAGAAAATTTATGAAGTAAAAATCTGGTGATTTTTTATGTGTAGTGGTATTGATTGAAAATCTGGTGAGTTCTTATGTATAGTGGTGTTTAGATGTTAGTTGTGTGTTCAGCCTGTAAAATCTAGTGCTTTTTAATGTTTGCTGGAGTAGGATGACAATTCTAGTGACTTTTGATGTAAGTGCACGCACATTGTCTAATTCAAACTCAATGAAAGTTTAGGATGTTGTTTACAAAATCAATCACTATTTATCACATAAATATTGGGGTAGGTTGGCCATGCGGCACTAAAACTTGATCTCGGTAAGGCTTTTCGATCACGTCGAGTAGGTTTTCCTTGAGAAAGTGTTAGCTAGCTTATGTTTTTAGTAGGATATTATATCTTTAATACACATGTCTGTATCATCTGTGGCATACTCTATAATCTTGTCAGGACCAAAATTCGATTAGTTCACCAGCAGAGGGTGTCGTTAAGGGGATCCTTGTTGGGTTCTCTATGAGTCGGGAGGTGCAACGAAAATTGAAAAATTTTAATTCATAATTAAACATGCATAATTACTTATATAGAAAACCTATGTCCAATCATTTAACAAAATCATGCACGAGACACAAAAAAGGCACAAAAGGGTTAATCGGATATACCTTTCACACTCTAATTGGTGTAGACGGTAAAGAAGCACTTCCAAGTATTATCTATCCACGATCATGGTGGTCTTAGATCCGTAGAGCCCCTAGTGTTGCTCCTCTAATAGTATCCACACTTGCGATGCCGACCGACATTTGAATCTATGCTAGTCGATCTCAAACCCTAACTCCTAAATCCCTCAACGAGGGGATGCCTAATACAATCGAATTATGTCTATCTATTTTGGTGTAGAATTTCATCTTCTATTCTATTAATTAAACCAGATGAAAATGTAATAATGGAAAATACAAAAACCTTAGTCAATATTTAATTGAGAGAAAAGCGAGGGGAGACAGGGCGATTTTTTGGATCCTAAAATCCACATTATAGCCAGCTACATTTGTCCGTATTTATAGGGATGGAATCCTTCATCTAAGAGGGTTTAATTGTGTGGTGGAGTTTGAATGGGTTCAATTGTGTGGTGGAGTTTGAATTAAAGTCCCAACTCAATTCAAACTTCTTCACTTAACCATTAAGCATTTATTTTCCACCATAATTAATTTTTTATTTTTTTTCTCTTTAATTATTTAATTACAAAGTAATCTATTGTTCCATTGAAAAAATTGAAGCCAATTTAATTCTCCCAAAGAAATTCCAAGTTCCAAATTCCATAAATTACTTTTATGTTTCACAAAAAATTAATTAGGAACTAATTGAATTGATCAAATCCAATAATTCTTTTTCCCTTTTGAGCTTGTCTAATCAAATTAACATATACCATTTTAATCCAATTAAATACTTTTACACGATTAATTTATTCCTATTAAATGAATTGAGCTCAAGAATAACTAACTACTGTAGTTAATTAATTTTCTACATAGTTCAATTCAACCGTTGAATTAAATTGCTCTTTTACTTTGTTTAATCTAATTAACTCAAGAACTAATTCAACCGGTGAATTAATCGAGATCTAGAAAATGAGCTTCTCCAAGTAGGAATGTCAATGGGTTTGGGTTGGACCAAAACCTACAGTGTTTGGATTGGATTTTGAAGCCTTAAACAAGTCCTGGGGTGGGTCCCAAGACTTAGTGGTTTGGACCTAAATCCGCCCCGATTATATTTTTTTATATTTTATATATACTTATATAAAATACATTTGTACATTATTTAAAAAAATATGTAAAATTTATTTATACTTACATATAAGGCATAAACCTAATATTTTTATAAATTAAAATAATGATGATGCCCCAAAATTGCACTCAGCCCAAGAGGAAGTCCATTCTGAATAAGGTCCATTATGGCGTCCATGAATACACGTGGCCTAAGGGGGAAGGACCATCATTCCAGGCACTGGACTGTTGACCCTTGGGGGAGGTGGACTGTATCAAAAGCCTGCTGGCCCACAAAGAGGAATGACCCAGCACCCACGTGACTACTAGGATGTCCATGCGCACAAGTTGCAAAAGGACCGCAGGTGACTGACTATTCGTGTGGCAGGTGATAAGGACCGTAGATCTAGTGCACGCGCCAACCACCCCCTAGGAATTTGGGGCTTATCGTACTAGGAGGTTTTTCTAGTCGCAAGGACCCCTCAACAAGCACAATATATCCTTCAAGATACTCACCAACTGCTTTTGGATTTGCTGGAGGCCTATCTACAACAACCACTAACTGGAGTTCTAAGGGGTCACACTTCTTCATCCGGTGGGGAACTATGGCTGTAAAAGCACATCTCTCCCCTCGACATAGGGTAACGCATTTACTCCACCAGCAAAGCACTAATATCCTAAGCACTCTATTGCTATCTCATCATGTATTATTGCTCTATTCTATTCTATTTTATTTTTTCACAACTGTTTACTAACTTGAGCTTCGAAATGTTAACTTAGTTTTTCAGATCCCAATAGGCTTGTAAAAATTCAGCCCAAAAGACTCAAGTCCAGGACACATTAGCGCTCACATCAAGTAAAATAAATAGTTTATAAATATTTTAATATTTATAGCTAACACGTATTCTAAAATTTTTAATATTTCAATGCTTAAAGCATGCACTACAAATTTAAAAAAATAAATAACCTTTCAATAATATTATTATCTCATATTTATAAAGTTATGGTTGTATTATTTAAAAAATATACTTTTTAATATTTTAAAAAAAATTAACTAGGTCTACCGGGTCCAACCCGAAGGGTCTGGGGTCTGGGTCCAAAACTTTCTTGGTGCGGTGGGTCCCAGATTTTGGCTAGCCCTCCCCATTGCCATCCCTATCTCCTGGTAAGTGTATGATCCCTTAGGTTTACCCTAGTGATAGTTGTGGGCTGACAACTATTGTGACTTGTCCAATTCAATCAATCACATTAATTAAATTATTTTGCAATTAACACCTTAATTTCAAAAATTCATTAATCATGGTTGGCGTCTAGCAATACGTCATGAAGACCTATCTCTAGGTGAAGGTGGCGAACCTTTAGACAACGAGCAAGTAATTAAGTCCTTTCATCAATTATCTCCCGATTGAGTCTAAGGCATGGATGTTTAGTCGAAACCTTGTTGACTCAATAAGTATACATCACTTTCTTCCATTTTTTATTAACAATCAACCTAAGAAACCCCACGCCCAATCACTGTGTGCTTTGGCCAATGACTTGTCAATCAAGAAATAGTTAGAACATAAAAGATCTCATACTTATTAACGTACGTTGATGAATATTTGACGTGCCACTCATTGATATTCATATTAGATGAGATTGTATCCAAAAGTCCACTTTATGATCACCTCGATGACCAGAAGATAAATCAAAGCACAAGGGACCTAATATAAGACAACAATGGTGGCTCAAGTCTAAGGACTAATTTTGCACTATCGTGCCAGAAAATTCTTAATTCAAAGTAGTCGCTCCAATAAAGAATTTCCTACGAAGCCGTTCTAGACTGGCTCCTAACAAGCACCCTCACATACACATATACACACATTTGTGTCTCAACACCAACATCCATGAAATGATGTTCCCTTCGATAGGGCGTTTGTTATGTGAGCAAGCCTCAAGAGGATCAATGATATCCCTATCTCATTGATTCTTGGCTTGGAACATTTAAGATCAAGACTTTATGTAACATCCTCGAACGTAAATACATGATAATCATAATAAAATAGATATAATGTGATGATTTAAATAACGTTTGATACTTAATTAGAAATTATGTTATAAGATATATTCTTGAAAATACTTGAAATTTGAAGCAATAAAAAAAGTGTTGGGGTTTAAATACAAAAATTGTGAAGATGAATGGGAGAGATATTATATTTTATAAATACACATACATATACACTACACAACAAAATATCTCATCCTTATCAACATACAATATAATATTCGTAAGTATACAATAATGTAAAGATATATATATATATATATATATACTATCAACACGCACACACACAAATATATATATATATATATTATATCACATACACATAGGCAATAATATATACATATATTGATATATAGAAGGGTGTAGAATTGAGAAAAAGACAAAACGAGAGAGAGAGGGCTAGGCGGTGGAAGAGGTGGAGTAGGATAAATAGGACTTAGCTCCTCATTTACATTTTCTCCCTTTTAAGCTTAAGAACACCCTAGCATCACTTTGAAGAACTCTACTGCTGATTGTGGTAAGCTTCTTCTTCATTCTTCCCTAAATTTCGTGGAGTAGTTAAGTATAAGATGGATTTAAAGAAAACAAACCGATTAAGTTGAAATAGTAGTAGCAGAAAACAATCACGCCGAACAACCTCGATTTTTCCAGAAACTCTCAAGTTTTCCCGGTCCAAATTTACTCATTTTTGGGCCTGCGAAACCTTTATGAGGTCTTATATAACTTTATAGTTTTGATCAGAGGCTAAATCTTTCGTTTTAATGGATAAGTCGGAGAGAACATTTTGTCACCCTGTTTGTGCGGTAATCCACACTGAGTGTATTAAAAACTTTGTAACTTGAGGTATAATGGTTTTATTTGTATGATTCTATCATAAAATGAAACTAGAGACATACTATATCATATTCTGTAAATATCATAATTTTTGAATTAGTATATGAGTTTTTAGAGAATTTTAAAGTAGAGGCTATGGATCTGTAACAGTACAGAACAGGTTGTGTTAAAACCTGAATAACTCATTATATACCGATCCAATTCATATGATTCTTGTTGTATATGAAACTAAATGCGTATAAGAGTATTTGGAATAAAATTAATGTATTTAAAACTTGTACTTTGGTCTGGTGAGAATTTGTAAGTTGGTACACAGATTCTGTCAAACAAAACTATGAACATGAATAAGAGAGATTCTTAAAAAATTTATTTCTATGATTTAATATAAAAAATTTATATGATTTAAAGACTAGGATGTCTAGTGTGTCATACTAAAATATTTTTTAAGTTAGATTAATATAATTAGTTATGATTTAATTAGTGATCAGTGTTCATGCTGGCAGGAATTCACAGGTTGTGAGGCAGTAAAGGAAATTCTTAAAAATATAAACACTCACTTAAATGTAGCAAGATATATAGTGATGGAAAGATAATTTAGTCTACTTTGCGTAGAAGAAATCAGATTAAGGATCTAACTTTTGTAGAATAAGATATTAAAATATTAGTGAGAAGTGTACAAAGATCGTCTAATTCTTTATTAAGGAATTTCAGTATTATCAATATATTGACTATACGTCTTACAATTATTTATAGGACACGAGAATAGCGACAAGAGTAAACACATCACTCTGCTAACTAAATAGTTGTGGAATTGAGGTAAGTATAGTTAATTGGATATATATATATATATATATATATATAAGATGTGTGGTTATGTGTAATCTTGATTGTAAACTGTCATATGCTAAACTGGATTATGTGGTTGTCTTGTGAAATTGTTGTTATGTGTTATGTTTATAGTTCGGTGTGATGTACATGGTACATACTTGTAATATACTTTGATTTTAATGGTGAACGAAGATGAATGATGGAGTGGTCATGAATGATTGACATGCTTGTATTTGATTATTGATTGGAGTTGAACTATGAATTCATTAAATGTATAGATGGTGAATTGAGATGAGAAGATGGCTTGCCTAACCTGGGGCATATTCAATGGTTTACAATGATGTGATTGATGACGAGTTGTGTGTTTTCATAACGATGTGATTGATGATGTGATATATGCTATGAGGAAATGAGTATACAACTAGGTACCATGGCACAAAGGTACCGGGGTATTTCGGGTAGCGGGGAATATCCTGTATTGATGGCTACACACTAGGGTAGTGTGAAGGTGCCATGTTCGATGATCACCTGTGCTGAGGTAGCTACACACTTGGCTAGAGTGGGGATATCACATGTAATGCGTATCCTGTGCCAGCAATTATATGATATTGATTGAGATGATGAGAGCCGACAAAACCATTGAATATACTCCAGCTAGGTTAGGCGGGACCCTAAGATAATAAAATAATAATTGTGTATGTATTATGTTGTGGTTGATGCATGATTCTGATAATGGTTCCTAAGTGATGGTTGTCATTTATTACTTCGTGATATTGTGATTACTGCATAACGAATAGTGATTGATTGATTGGTGTTATTGCATGAAATTGGTCTCCTTTGCATGTGCTGATACGTGTATGTATATATAGCTAATTAGCTATGCTTACTGAGTTGGCAACTCACTCTTTGCCATGAACTTTTTCAGCAGATAGATTGCAATAACTCATCTAGCTTACTCACAGCCAGTTGTTACCCTTATTAGGTGAGTCAGCACTGAAGTGTCATCATGAGTCTGGAGCTCTAGCTACATATTAACTATAATATTAAACTCCGACTGGATTGGTATCTTAAGTTTTGCAATAGCTAAAAACTCCACTTTTATCGTTTTCATATGCTATAGTGAAGTATCTTACATAAAGATTTTGATGAGGTAATTAATCGATTAAGGTTTATATAGAATGTTGACATAAGATGATTTATCTGGTTGGGATAAACGTGTATTAATTACGAGATGGGATGTGATTACGGAGGGGGTGTCACACTTTGGATGCATATACCATGGACACCAACATATATATGACCATGCACCATAGTCATGTATGGCCTGGGCACTTCATTCTATTATGCACACATATTCATAACTACAAATATGAATGAAACATGACATATGACATTGATGTAATACAAATAAGATAATTATGCAACAAGATATCAAAGTGTGCTACCTAGGTACCATCCCTTAGCCTAGTTGGCACACCGAGCACTACCATAACAATCCTCTCTCCCCACATATCTTTTTGTTTTGTGCAGAAGTATTGAGAAATTTTCTTAGATTGAAGGAAGCAAATGGATCATTAGGAGGTCTTGTTGTCAATCTCCACGCTCCACGTGTGTCGTACCTACTCTTTGCTGATGATGCCTTAATCTTTTGTGAAGCCATGCATGGGCCATACAGAGGATCAACGATATACTAGAAATCTTGAGGTGTCTTTCAAACTAAAGGTCAACATGGAAAAGTACTCAAGTGTGTTTAATAGAAACACGTCAACAAATGGAAGGGCGGAGTTAGCCTAAATACTAAGAGTGCACGTGGCAGAAAAATACTACAACTACCTTGGACTTCTCACAGTGTTTGGATGATCAAAGCGGGACGTCTTCATACACATCAAGGAAAGGATTTAGTTAAAGCTTCAGAGCTGGAAGGTTTAAAATCTATAGCAGGTTGGGAAGACAATACTTCTCAAATCTGTTCTTAGGCTCTTCCAGTTATTGCGGTGAGCTCCTTCATTAGGACAAGATCTACAAAGATATTGAAAGAATGATGGCGGACTTCTTGTCGCACAACAAGGAGAACAAAAGAATATATTAGCTGGCATGGAAGAAATTGTTTGCACGCTAGGGGGATCGTGGTCTTGGTTTTAGGAAATTGAGTGCTTTTAACCAAGCCATGTTAGCAAAATAATTCTGGCGCATTGCACAACTTTGGGTTGCCCACTTTGTCAGACCTGAAATAGAAGTACTTTCTGGATATGGACCTTTTCTTGGCTCACCTTGGCCCACTCAGTTCCTTCACCTGGCGTAGCATTTTGGACTCCCCAAAGCTAGTAATCACTGGCTCCCGTTAGAAAGTAGGTATGAGTAGCAACATTAAAATATGGTTAGATTGCTGGGAACCGAGGCTTTATCCTTTTTGAGTCATTATGACACCTAAGACTCTGCCGCTAGATGTAATAATAGATAGTTTGATGGTTGAAGGATGAAGATACTAGGATGAAGTGTTGAGACACTCGATCTTCCAGCCGGAGGATACTGCTTACAATCTCGGGATCCCCCTCGGAGTTGGCTCACACTAAAACGTGTGACAGTGGCACTTTCAGAAGCATGGGTACTTCTCTGTTCGTAGTGCCTTCTACCTCGCGCTTTGGGACATATCATCAAACAGAACACCGGTGTACAGAGGGACTACATTGACCTAATTTGCAAGCTAGGGTTTCATTTGGCACACACGAGTTTTGCTAAAGGTTTAACTCTTCACTTAGAAGGCAGTCGGAATGCATTACCCACAATGCAGAATTTAGCAATGAAAGGGGTTGAGACGAAGGATTCATCCCATGGTGCGCAACAGAACTAAAAGATACCTACCATACCTTGCTTGGATGCCCATTCTCATGCCTGGTTTGGGCGTTGTCCTGCTTTCCTTGGAGGATTATCTCGCAATTCAACAGCAGCATACAAAAACCTTTGACTTTTTTTCTTCTATTACCTGATTTTTGGCTAGGATATAGATTTCAGGACTGGACTATTTAATTTAGCTCGATCCTCAATCTATGTGTAATGCAACAAATAATTTATACATATTTTTTCTGCTCCAATATATAACAATAATTATCTCCTTGAATTGCATTTACTGTACACATTCATAATGTAGTTTTCTTATCTATTGAAAATTAATCTTTACCTATCAAAGAATGCTAACATATATATATTTTTTCCGTAAAAGAAATTAACAAACATATTCTAAAACATTCAAAAATCACAAATACGAGAGTCATCCTTCGTAATGCGAACACATTATTTGGATGTGTAAAAGTCAACCAATGGTTTGTAAGTTTCATATTCAATTTTCAGTCGAAAGAAAACAACTTGGAGCTTATAGCTTGGAAAATTGTTTGAAAAATGTAAAAAAAAAAAGAGGTTGAAGAAGATAGACTTTACTTACCAACTGCTTATGACATGATCACTGCAGACTTTTTAGGCGTGTTTCTGTAATTTACACTCCAAACTCTGGGCTTGAAGGGCATTTCCGTGCTTTGGGCCAAATTGAAATAAGGGTAGGATAACTTATTCCACCCCTTCAATGGGTCAAGGTAAATGTCAATTTGGGCTAGATTGGACTATATGTCCAACTAAACATGATGTATAAGGCTGTGCTTACCAGACTGTATTAGCCCATATATCCGGATTAATAGGAACATGCCACTTGTTTACTTGCAAAAGTTGAAGCCCGCTACTATTTGCCAAGGCCCGCTACTAGGCCATACTATTTGCACTACATCAATCCAATTTTCAGGTCCCATATTGTTAATATGTGGGACCCACATCAGTTCCTACTAACTTTCATTTCAGGTCCTCCTGAAGTGTGTGTATGAAGGCTAATTTGCCCCTAAATTTGGACCAAATTGCACTGACAATCTTCATTAATTTTCTGAAATGTGGAACGTGGCATTTATTGTAAGTAGGTGAATATTTATTGCTTTGCGTGACCTTCTAGTATTAGTCCTACAAAAACACACAAGATGCGCCATTTATTGCATCACATCGTCAGATGTGATAGTGATTAAATGCAATAGGCAAAAAGGTAATTGCATGCTCAATCCGGAATTAAGTGGTTGATAGTAAACGTTCAAAAAATTTGTATCCGGACTATTACCCATATAACCAATGCAAAGTAAATAAAGTATGAGATAATATTGTACATGCTAATATAACAGATAGTATGGACCTACTATAATATGGCCTAATACAATACGATTCGGTAGACATGGCCTAAGTATCAAATTTGACAAACGACTATCAAACTAGTAGGATTAGAGTAATTGCTTGCACCCATATGCACTATGCAAGTATAATACGAGAAGTTGGGAATGCAACATGAAAAATCATATCATTCCTCATTTTTTTCCCAAATAGTAATAGTTTGAATCGTATTTGATGTTTTATAATATTCTATATAAACACATCTTTATTACAAGTAGAATATATTTTTTATGTTAAACTCCAGTCTACTTTTTATTCTATTTAATATATATATGTCCTACGTACAAAGATTACATCAGCTATTTTATACAAGAAAAAATTTTATACGCCCGATATATATATTAAATGGAATAATAGATATAATTTTGATTTCAAATAAAAAATGCAATTCGAACAAAAGTATAAACTATTTTACTTAAACATAAGTTAATGTTGCATTACTCAAGGCCTTGTTTACATACACGGATTGGGCCAGATATCAGGCACAATTCATGTTAATATTTTGTTTACTTAAAAATAGACAAGCCCAGAATTTTGTCCTCGGTTTCGAGAACCAAGGCTACATCTTGGATGAGCTGCCGCCGAGCGACTTACCAGAGGGGTCCACGCCAGAAGAACGTTGACGTTCGAGAAATGGCATGAGGACAACCGAAAAGTACGCAGTATCATATTGGCTTCAATGTCTCACGACATCCAAAAGTAGTATGAGAAGCTGGACAACGTCTCCGCCATAATGCTCCGCATGAACAAGGTTTACGCAGTTCCGGATAGGCATATTAGATATGCCGCCACAAAAGCATTCTTCGGCACCAAGCTTGCTGAAGGAGCGTCTGTACAAAGTTATGGGGTCAAGATGCTCTCCCTAGTGGAGAAACTCAAGGACCTTAAAGTTAGGCTTAACAATGACACGTATATTGACGTGATCCTCCAGTCGCTTCCTCCGTCCTATGACCCGTTTGTTGTAAACAACAACATGAACGGACTTGAGAAGTCTATTCATAAGTTGATCAACATGCTGGTCCAATACGAGGCAACGACCCACAAGTCGGCGCCGGCGGTATTGATAGGAGAGGCTTTGACCTCTAAGGTGAATGGCAAGAGAGCCGGACGCTGGAAGAGGAAGAGGGGGAAAGGGAAGACGGTTGCGGCCCCTGCTCGCGCTCTAGGCACCCCTGTTGCTCCGGTGAGACCGAGCAAAGAGAAAGGGAAGGCCCGTAGTTCTCAGCGGTCCAAGGTAAATGATGTCTGCATGCATTCCCAAGGGAAGGGGCATTGGAAGAGGGAGTGCCCACAACTCCTCTCCAACCCAGGTATGTTTGTGGTTGAAGTAAACATGATAAGTTATTCTGCTTCATGGGTATTGGATACCAGGTGTGGTGCTCACATCTGCAATGATTTGCAGGCACTGCAAAGAAGCAGAAGGCTAACCAAGGATGAGATGATCCTGAGGCTAGGTGATGGCAAGGCCATTGGTGCGGATGCCGTAGGGTCAATGGAGTTAGCCATTAGTAGTCATGTAAGGATTGTACTGAACGACTGTTTCTATGTACCTAGCATGACTAAAACATTGTTTCCATCCCGGTCCTTGATAAGGAGGGATTTGAATTTACCATCAATAAAAACGGTTTTTTCATTATTAAAGATGGTATTTCTCATCTACTTGGTACATTGGTCAACGGTCTGTACATACTTCAACAGTCTAATTGGATTATGACTGCAGAGCACAAACGAAAATGTGATGATCACAATAACACAAAGATATGGCATGCGAGGTTAGGTCATATCTCTAAAGATAGGATAAGAAGGTTGGTGGACTCAAAGAGTCTAGAAATAAACAATTTGGACAACCTACCGACCTGCGAATCCTGTCTGAAGGGAAAGATGACCAAGAAATGCTTTGTTGGACAAAGTACGCTAGCCAGTGGTCTGTTGGATTTGATCCATATGGATGTCTGTGGCCCACTGAATACTCAGGCTAGAGGTGGATACTCGTACTTCATAACCTTTACCGATGATCACTCACAGTATGATTATGTTTACCTAATGACCTATGTCTAGACAATTTCAAGGATTTGATAAATTATTAATAAATAAATAAGTGAAATTCATTTGGCATTACTTTGTTTGTGTTCACTTTATCTGCATTATGTATCTGTTCACTACGCAAACAAAGCCCACGGACTGAAAACGTATTTCGGGGACTGGGACTATACTTGGAGGTAGGTCTATGAAATCAGTCCCATCGAATCAGTCCGGAAATCTCCAAGTCAAGGAATCTCGAAAATGGGTACCGAGATTCCCCTTGAGACTTGCACTAAGCAGTGTTAGTGGGTTAGCCTGCTAAGGAGCAGCTGACTGAGGTGACTCGCGGGAACTGTCTTACGGAGGACCTTGAGTAGGGTCGGTTAGGTATGACGTGTGTTCCCAGTTCCAACAGTACAAGTCAAGTCCTTTAACTTGAGGAACTGCTGAGTTTACCTGTATGTCAGGGCTGTATCTTAGATATGGTGAGAGATTGCCAAGAAATACTTGAGTAGTCATAAGCCATGTCTAGTGCAGCTCCGGTGTACAGAGTGACAGTAGTTTCCAAGAAAGGATTTGTCTCATGTCAAAAGGCATTGACAGTTGAGTCTCACATATGCTCTGTGTCCTGTCCCTAAAATCTGTGGCCACAGTAACTAAATAGAAGGGAAGGTTTCCCTTGCGGCGTTTAGTAAGGACAGACCGACACTTAGGTCCAAAATGGGTACCTGCATTTTCCGTGCCTAGACCCTAAGTGGTGAGACCGAAGATAGAAGGACAAGTGTACTGTTAGAGCCTAAATGTTCATCCCCGAATATTCACCAAGTCTCTAGTGCCATGGACCGTTGCTAGATGGCCACCCATGGTAACGGGCGGATTCTAGGAATCCGACCAAAGTCTAGCTGAAAGCTAAACCTAAAGAGTCACACACACACCGCACATATTAAGTATTTAATTTAGAATTAAATATTGGAGAAATGGAATGATTAAATTGGATTTAATTGGGTCCTTAATTTTCTTGGATAGAATTAATTCCTTTTATTAGATAAAAGGATTAATCTAATAAATTAGATTTATTAGAAAATTAATTTAATGGGCCTAGAATAAATATTTATATTTATTATATTTAATTTATTGCCCTTTGGAATATTTAAATAGGTCTTCTAGAGTTGGAGTTTGAAGAGGATTAAACTCCTCCTCTATAAATAGTCCTAGCCCCTCACCATAAGAGAGATGATGAAACTCCAACACACACAACACACACTCTCTCTCGGCTCTCCCTCTCTCGACCGCCTCTCTCTCTCTCTCTCTCTCTCTCTCTCTCTCTCCAAGTTTGTTCTTTTGTGTTAACAATTGAACAAAAGGAGGATTAATCCCGTTAATTAATAACGTGTGATTGATCCGTCCTCTCCTATATACTTGTTCGTTCGCTAGCACGACGTGCAAGATACGTGGGCGAATTGCGTGTCACAATTTGGAGAATCTCACATACAAGATTTGGTGCAAATCGAGGAACAACGAGAGTACCGGTTAGAAGACGAAAACGATAAATCGGTGATTCCGTGTTACGTTTTCGCCTCTTCTTTTATTTTAAATCCTATGGCCTCCATGATTGTTTATATGCTTTTAATTCATGAGATACACCAAACACCCGGGAACTTCAAGGGTATACCCCTTGAACGTATTCTTTATTTTACGTAAAAGCATGTTTAAATTTTGTTATTTAATTTTATACCGTGCTTCCGCCTTCGCGCTATTTCCCCGGACGATCCACAATCTTTCAGTGGTATCAGAGCCCGGTTCGGTGTATAGGCCTAGGGTTTCACGTGCGTTTTAAGCATGAAAACGTGTTATGGCATGTTTTAATTCATTCTTGATTTTATTATTATTAAAGCATGTCGTTATTCTTGCATTTAAATTCGTATGATTTTTGGTATTGTTGGATTTTCTGTTTTTCTTGGGAAACGGGGGGTGAAAGTCGAACAAAACGGAGAAACCCAACACGTGGCCGTGCACACAGGCGAGGCAGACGCGCGCAGGCAGAGGAGCCTGCGCGTGGCCGCCTGCGCCAGGCGCGCATGGCTGCGCACAGTCAGCCTGCCGAGTCGCGCTGCCGGGCTACAAGCAGGCGACTCGCCGGGCGCGCGCGCAAACGGGCAGGGAAGCCCTCACGCCTGGACGCGCGGCCAGAGAGGCCGCGCACGCACGGGGCGGCGCCTCCAGGCGCGCGTGCACGCAGACGATGGTGTCTGCTCGCGCGCGTCCCTGCGCAGGGCAGGCGCACGACTGGCGGCCGGCAGG
Organism: Sesamum alatum; assembly: GCA_034509735.1. Classification (NCBI taxonomy): domain Eukaryota; kingdom Viridiplantae; phylum Streptophyta; class Magnoliopsida; order Lamiales; family Pedaliaceae; genus Sesamum; species Sesamum alatum. The sequence continues at coordinate 7,662,836 of JACGWO010000013.1, forward strand.
CCGGCGCGCACGCAGGTAGGGGCCTGCGTGCGCGCGCCCGGTCAGGCAGTGCCTGTGCGCGTAGGGGCATTAGGTTGTGCCTGCTGTCCTACGCGCGCCGGCTGGCTGCTGCCGGTGGCGGCAGTCGGCTATCGTTGTTAGGTTTTTCTCTTTATTTTTCAATTTTAATTTTTTAATTAATTTTGAAAATTCGTTTTGTTTAATTTTTGCCTATTTTTCTAAGACATTATTTTGGGAAGTCGAATTATGTTGGATTTGGAATCCCGGGGATAATTTACCTAGAAATAATGAGGAAGGGTCTTCCTAAAACGGGAAAAATATTTATTGCCAACGGTTGTACCATATTTTTCATACGTTACACATTTATTTTATCTTGGATAATTGTGATTGGCAATCATGTGATATTAGCATGTATTTTATGTGATTGGATCATGTGATTATGTGTGTTGGATGGAAATGGAGGATCACGAGTCTTAGATCGAATGTATGGTTTTATTTTATGTTGGGCCTGTGTGGCTCTTTTCTGTTTTCTCCTTCTCCCCTGTCTAGTTGCCTTGGAATAATAAGGCATTCTTTCTCCCTTCTTATGTACTCCCCCCGGATTTTCGCTGGGGTTTCTATTTTTACATATGTAATGAGAGTAGGATAGGAGTGAGATTTTATTTTATGTAATTGGTGGAGAAGAAGGAAGGTCCACATGGAGAGCCCAGACTGGAGGTTCCAAGGCGTTTCCATGAAGAGAAGAAAGAGAAAAGAGACCAAGGCCCATCAGAATGATGATTGGGTTACTATTAATTAGTGTACGATCAACCCTAGATTGACCATAGATCCACTGCGGGCTCAGTGGATCGCATAGGATTCGGGCTCGTGATCATCCAACAAGGGCGTGCTAGGCTTTAATTTTGCATGTGGTTATTATGATGGATAAATGGCGTTTTATTTATCATATAACTGCAATGGATGCAATTTATTTATTTATTTTCGCATTATGGATGAATGTGTTAATATTACTATATGAGATCTCGGTCATTTACTACTCTCACATTGGTTGGACCAATGTCCAAAAATTAGACCCTAGACAAAATGGACATGGACTCTAGGAGTGTGTCCATGCCTTCTAGTCCATGGCATAGTGAGGAAGCTGATTTAGGTCGATAGCATGGTCTCACGAGTCGTGGCACGTCTATCGTACTTAAAAGAAGCTGCACTATGTCATGAACGAAAAGTAGACCACTGTTACCTGTCTCACGACTCGTGGAGGTAGCAGTGGGTCTATAGCTCGGTTGATTGGGTCGGGTCTAACGCCCGATTAGCATGATTCGCTTGGAGTCCTCGGGATCATGTGAAAGGGTGAGGCAATAATCTTGGGAATCTCGTGGAACGAGAATGGTATGGTATACCTCCCACAGGATTTTTCCCATGCGAATCGTAAAAGCAGGGTATGGGAAAATTTGCTGTGGATCCCAAGCCCACTAGGAAAAGGTTTCCCGAAAATAACGTTTGAGAGTACCGTGTTTTCATATAAATAGTGGGAGCATTAAATGACTAAAGACCAAGCATTTAATTATTTATCAAACCACCGTCTTTTATATTCTGCTGATCGCGAACTCTGTTTTTAAATGTAGATTTAAAATGTCTAAGAACCCTTTATCGATCATTCATGAGACCAACAAATTCAATGGAACCAATTAGAACGACTGGTTGCGCAATCTCAGGATAGTCCTGGATTACGAGAACTAAGGCTACGTCATGGACGAGCCTCTCCCTAGGACCTTACCGGAAGGATCCACGCCGAAAGAACGTGAGACGTTTGAGACTTGGCATAAGGATAACCGGAAGGTCCCTAGCGTCATACTTGCTTCGATGACGAATGAGATTCAGAAGTAATATGAAAGGCTTGACGATGTCCCTTCCATTATGGCTCGCCTTAAGATTGTTATGCAGTCCCGGACCGGCATATTAGGTATGTCGCGACCAAGGCGTTCTTTGGAACTAAAATGACAGAAGGATCCTCTGTACAAGAGCACGGGGTTAAAATGCTTACCCTGGTGGAAAAGCTCGAGGACCTAAAGGCAGGCCTCGATAATGAGACGTACATAGATATGATCCTTCAGTCTCTCCCACCCTCCTTCGACCAATTTATTGTCAACTACAACATGAACGCACTTGAGAAGGGCATTCATGAGTTGATTAATATGTTGGTGCAATACGAGGCAACGATCAAAAAGTCCACGCCTTCGGTAATGTTTAGAGGTGCTTCAACTTCTAAAATGAAAGGCAAGGGCGCCGGACGTTGGAAAGGAAGAAGGGGAAGGGAAAAGCCGTCAAAGCAGCTACGAACACTAAGAGTGTTCCCATTGCCAAAGAGGGGAAAGGCAAAAGAAAGGGAAAGGTTGTCTCCAAGCAACAGTCGAGGGCATATGCCATATGTATCAATTGCCGTGAGAAAGGGGCATTGGAAGAGGGAGTGCCCCAAGGTCCTCTTGAACCAAGGTATATTTGTGATTGAGGTTAATATGGTCACTAATTCTGCCTCTTGGGTTGTTAGATACCGGCTGTGGAGCTTACATTTGTAATAATTTGCAGGTGTTGAAAAGAAGCAGAAAAACTGGGTAGCGGGGATATGATCCTGAAGCTTGGGAATGGCAAGGCCATCTCGGCAGAAGCAGTAGGATCCGCCACTCTAGTAGTTAGTGATAATATTAGCATAGAATTAGAGCAAGTTTATTATGTACCTAGTATGATTAAAAACATCATTTCCATTCCATTGTTAGACAATAGTGGTTATGAGTTTATGATCAATAAAAATTGATTTTATTTGATGAGGTGTGGAATTGCTCATCTACTTGGTACACTTAATAATGGGCTCTATATCTTGCAATAAACGAACTTCGTTCTTAACGCTCAACACAAACGTAAAATAGATAATAATGGGAACGCACGATTGTGGCACGCTAGGCTAGGTCACATATCCCAAGACAGGATGAAAAGATTGGTAGACTCAAAGAACCTAGAGGTAGGGGACTTGAGTGAGCTACCAACTTGTGAATCCTATCTAAGAGGGAAAATGACCAAGAAGCCCTTTGTAGGACAAAGCAGGCTTGCCACAGGTCTGTTGGACTTGGTCCATACAGACGTATGTGGACCACTAAGGACGCAGGCCCGAGGTGGGTTCTCCTACTTCATAACCTTTGTCGATGATCATTCACGGTATGATTATGTTTACCTGATAAGGCACAAATCTGAAACTCTTGAGAGGTTTAAAGAATTCAGACTTGAAGTGGAGAACCAATCCAATTGCAAAATTAAAGCCCTACGGTCAGACCGAGGCGGAGAATACCTTAGTACCAAGTTCCTTAATTATCTAAAAGCAAATGGTATAATATCTGAATGGACATCTCCCGGGACACTACAATTGAATGGTGTCTCTGAAAGGAGGAATCGAACCCTGTTGGACATGGTTCAATCCATGATGAGTTTTACCAAATTACCCCTGTCCTTTTGGGGCTATGCATTGGAAACAATGGCCAAGTTGTTAAATTTGGCGCCAACCAGTGTATTGACCCAAACGCCATATGAGATATGGCACGGCAAGCCTGCATCCTACAACTACTTGAAAGTGTGGGGTAGCCCCGCATACATCAAGAGGTTAGTGGGAGATAAGCTAGGATCCAAGTCTAGCTTATGCAGGTTCGTTGGATACCTTAAAGAAACTACAGGTTATTACTTTTATGACCCCTTGGAACAAAAGGTATTTGTTTCAAGGAACGCAGTATTCTTGGAACAGGGCTTCCTAGAGGATATCCAACCTGATGAACTGATCCTTGAGGAATCAAGTGATGGAAACCAGTCATCAGAGGTAGGCGCGGATTCCTCACTTAGGGGATTCGGGATAGATACCCGAAGGACTGACCGACCTCGAGAAGTCCAGCATGCTAGGCATGTAGGACAGCCTCAGGAACAACCAACCCTGGTACCTGAACCGCCAGCTCCTATATAGTCAGCGCCCACAGTCACCACTGACGTTCCCGTTCTCCGTAGGTCTACTAGAGAGTCCAGACCTCCAGTGAGATATGGCTTTCTAAATACGACCGGTCTGCTGGATAACGATCCTAAGATATACGGAGAAGCGATGTCTGACATCGACTCCGGGAAATGGCTTGAGGCCATGAAAATCGAAATGGACTCCATGAGCGAGAACCAAGTCTGGAGACTTGTAGATCCACCGAAGGTGTTAAGCCAGTTGGCTGTTAGTGGGTCTACAAGCGCAAACTTGGCGTTGATGGAGAAGTCACGACTTTTAAGGCTAGGCTAGTAGCTAAAGGGTACACTCAACGACCCGGGGTCGATTTTGAGGACACCTACTCGCCGGTGGCCATGGCTAAATCCATTCGGATCCTGCTCGCCATAGCAGCATGGTATGACTATGAGATATGGCAGATGGACGTGAAAACGGCCTTCCTCAATGGTTTCGTTGAGGAAGAGATCTATATGGATCAGCCGGAGGGTTTCACAGTCACTGGAGAAGAACAGAAGGTCTGTCGTCTCCAGAAGTCCATCTATGGCCTCAAACAAGCATCCCGAAGTTGGAACATTCGCTTTGATGAAGTGATACGGGGCTATGACTTCATAAAAAATGAATCCGACCCTTGTGTATACAAGAAGGTCAGTGGGAGCTCTATAGTGTTCCTAGTGCTTTATCTCGATGACATTACACTCAGAGGTAATGATGTTAGAATGTTGGGTAACACAAAAGCATGGTTATCAATCCAGTTTTCCATGAAGGACTTGGGTGAAGCCTCCTACATCCTAAGCATCCAACTGCCAGGGACAGATCTAAAAGGATGTTAGGGCAAGTCCTAAAGAGATATCGGATGGACAGCTCCAAACGAGGATTCCTTCCCATGAGGCATGGAATCAAGTTATCCAAGAAACAGTCCCCGCAGACTGATGAGGAACTTGAAAGGATGAAAGTCATCCCCTATGCTTCTATCGTAGGTAGCATCCAATATGCGGTCCACTGCACCAGGCCTGACATTGCTTAAGCTTTGAGCGTAACAAGCAGATATTAGTCTTGTGCAGGAGAGGCATATTGGAATGTTGTTAAGGGCATCCTTAAGTGCCTGAGGAGGACTAAGGAAAATGTTCTTAGTTTATGGCAATGGAGAACTGATCCTGGAAGGCTTTAGCGACGCTAGCTTCCAGTCTGATGACGATGATGCCAAGTCTCAATCGGGTTATGTATTCAAGCTCAATAGAGGAGTAGTGGCTTGGAAAAGTTCCAAACAAGCAACCACTGTTGATTCCACCACTGAGGCCGAATACATAGCAGCTTCAGAAGCTGCCAAGGAAGCGGTTTGGATGAGAAACTACATCCAAGAGTTGGATGTGGTGCCTAGCATCACCGAGCCCGTTGTCATCTTTTGTGATAACAACGGAGCAATAGCAAGCAAAGGAACCGAGATCTCATCACCTTTCCAAACACATTCTTAGACGCTACCATCTTCTAAGAGAAACGGTAGGAAGAGGTGACGTTCGGATGGACCGAGTCAACTCAGCAGACAACACAGCAGATCCGCTGACAAAGCCTATGTCGCAGAGCGCTCATACGCAACATCTTGAGAAGATGGGGATTAGACATATGGGCGATTGGCTTTAAGGTCAAGTGGGAGATTGTTAGAATAGGTGAGCATGTAGCCAATCTTCGCAGGCAAAATGTAACCTATGTCTAGACAATTTCAGGGATTTGATAAATTATTAATGAATAAAGAAATGAAATTCATTTGGCATTACTTTGTTTGTGTTCACTTTATCTGCATTACGTATCTGTTCACTACGCAAACAAAGCCCACGGACTGAAAACGTATTTCAGGGACTGGGACTAGGCTTGGAAATAGGTCTATGAAATCAGTCCCGTCGAATCAGTCCGGAAATCTCCAAGTCAAGGAATCTCGAAAATGGGTACCGAGATTCCCCTTGAGACTTGCACTAAGCATCTGCTGTTGTATTTCATCGACGGGGGACGAAGGTCGTCTAAGCAGTGTTAGTGGGTTAGCCTGCTAGGGAGCAGCTGACTGAGGTGACTCGCGGGAACCGTCTTACGGAGGACCTTGAGTAGGGTCGGCTAGGTATGACGTGTGTTCACGGTTCCAACAGTACAGGTCAAATCCTTTTACTTGAGGAACTGCTGAGTTTACCTGTATGTCAGGGCTGTATCTTAGATATGGTGAGAGATTGCCAAGAAACACTTGAGTAGTCATAAGCTATGTCTATTGCAGCTCCGGTATACAGAGTGACAGTAGTTTTCAAGAAAGGATCTGTTTCCTGTCAAAAAGCATTAACAGTTGAGTCTCACATATGCTCTGTGTCCTATCCCTAAAATCTGTGGCCACAGTAACTGAACAGAAGGGAAGGTTTCCCTTGCGGCGTTTAGTAAGGACAGACGACACTTAGGTCCAAAATGGTACCTGTATTTTCCGTGCCCTAGACCATAAGTGGTGAGACCAAAGATAGAATGACAAGTGTACTGTTAGAGCCTAAATGTTCATCCCCGAATATTCACCTAGTCTCTAGTGCCATGTACCATTGCTAGATGGCCACCCATGATAACGGGCGGATTCACACACACTCCGCACACATTAAATATTTAATTTAGAATTAAATATTGGAGAAATGGAATGATTAAATTGGATTTAATTGGGTCCTTAATTTTTCTTGGAGAGAATTAATTCCTTTTATTAGATAAAAGGGATTAATCTAATAAATTAGATTTATTAGAAAAATTAATTTAATGGGCCTAGAATAAATATTTATATTTATTATATTAATTTATTGCCCTTTGGAATATTTAAATAGGTTTTAAATATTCCATTAAATTAAATTAATGGTTGAGATTAAAAGGAGAGATGGATGGCTAGGATTAATTTGACTAGGTCAAATTACTACTTTGACTAGGTCAAAATCCTAGTCAAATTAGTCTTCTAGAGTTGGAGTTTGAAGAGGATTAAACTCCTCCTCTATAAATAGTCCTAGCCGCTCACCATAAGAGAGATGATGAAACTCCAACACACACTCTCTCTCGGCTCTCCCTGCCTCTCTCTCTCTCTCTCTCTCTCTCTCTCTCTCTCTCTCTCTCTCCAAAGTTTGTTCTTTTGTGTTAACAATTGAACAAAAGGAGGATTAAATCCCATTGATTAACAATGTGTGATTGATCCGTCCTCTCCTATATACTTGTTCGTTCGCTAGCACGACGTGCAAGATACGTGGGCGGATTGCATGTCAACAATTTGGAGAATCTCACATACGAGATTTGGTGCACATCGGGGAACAACGCGAGTACCGGTTAGAAGACGAAAACGACAAATCGGTAATTCCCTTTTATGTTTTTGTCTCTTCTTTTATTTTAAATCCTATGGCCTCCATGATTGTTTATATGCTTTTGAATTCATGAGATACACCGAACACCCGGGAACTTCAAGGGTATACCCTTGAACGTGTTCTTTATTTTTACGTAAAAGCATGTTTAAATTTTGTTATTTAATTTTATACCGCGCTTCCGCATTCGCGCTATTTCCCGGGACGATCCATAATCTTTCAAAGTAGAGAACCAAACCGGTCGAAAGATCAAAGCCCTTCGGTCGGACCGAGGTGGAGAGTATTTGAGTGGTTAGTTTACTGATTATCTAAAAGAGAATGGGATTCTCTCTCAGTGGACCTCTCCTGGAATACCACAGCTTAATGGTGTGTCTAAAAGGAGGAATCGGACCTTGTTGGCCATGGCTCGATCCATGATAAGCTTTACTGAACTCCCCTTTTCCTTCTGGGGATACGCTCTTGAGATAGAGGCCAAAGTTTTGAACTTGGCGCCATGTAAGAACATATCCCAGACGCCATATGAGATATGGAATGGCAAGCCTGCCTCCTACAAATACTTGAAAGTGTGGGGTTACCCCGCATATGTCAAGAGATTAGTGGGAGATAAACTGGACTCGAGGTCTATTTTATGCAGGTTCATCGGCTATCCGAAAGAAACTGCGGGTATTATTTCTATGATCCCTCCAAGCAAAAGGTTTTTGTCTCACGAAACGCAGTGTTCTTGGACAAGGATTTTTCATCGGATAGTCGACACGATGAGGTACTCCTTAAGGAATCAAGTGAGGTACCCCATGAGGCGGCAGTGACATATGAGCTAGTAGTTCCCACTGATATTGTTCCAATGCTCCGTAGGTCAGCCAGAGTATCCCATGCACCTAATAGGTATGGATTTCTGGGCCTGACCGGTCAGTTGGATAATGTACCAAAGACATACGGAGAAGCGATGTCGGACATCGATTCGGATAACTGGCTTGAGGCCATGAAATCCGAGATGGACTCGATGGGTACAAACCAAGTTTGGACCCTAGTGGACCCACCCAAAGGGGTAAAACCTGTAGGTTGTAAATGGGTCTACAAACGTAAGCTTGGTGCTGACCGGGAGGTTACAACCTTCAAGGCCAAGCTTGTGGCGAAAGGTTACACTCAGCGACCCGGGGTCGACTTTGAGGAAACCTACTAGCCCGTAGCAATGGCTAAGTCCATTCGGATACTACTTGCCATAGCAGTATGGTATGACTACGTGAAAACAGCCTTCCTCAACGGTTTTTTGTAGAGGAAGAGATCTATATGGATCAGCCGGAAGATTTCACAACTATTGGAGAAGAGCAGAAGGTCTGTCGTCTTTAAAGGCCCATCTATGGCCTCAAACAAGCTTGCCGAAGCTGGAACATACGTTTTGATGAAGTCATACGAGGATATGATTTCATTAAAGAACGAGTCCGATCCTTATGTATACAAGAAGATCAGTAGGAGCTCAGTTGCATTTCTGGTGCTTTATGTGGATGACATCTTGCTCATTGGGAATGATGCTAAGATGTTGGGTACCATTAAAGCTTGGTTGTCAATGCAATTCTCCATGAAGGATATGGGCGAGGCATCCTACATCCTTGGCATCAAGATCTACAGGGATAGATCTAGAAGGATGTTAGGAATGGCCCAGTCCTCGTATATCGAGAAAGTCTTGAAGAGATTCAAGATAGAAAACTCAAAATGAGGATTCCTTCGTATGAGGCATGGAATTAAGTTGTCTAAGAAGCAGTCTCCCAAGACTGATGAGGAACTTAAACGGATGTTGGACATCCCCTATGCTTCAGCCGTAGGCAACATACAATATGTTGTTCAGTGCACTAGACCTGATGTGGCTTTCGCTTTGAGCGTAACTAGTCAATATTAGTCGTGTGCCGGGGAGGCACATGTTGGAATAGGTGACCAGAAAGCTAATAGGTTTGGCAATTTGTAACCTATCCGACTACTTGATGTGAATGTAATATTATTATGTAATGAATAAGATGAGTGTTCGTCACCAATGATACCTTCTTTGTTGCGCTCATCTTACATTTGTTAAAACGATGTTTAACTTATATCACAACAAAGCCCACAGACCATGGATAACAACTCATGCAGTTGGGCCACGCATTGGATGGTGGTCATGAAACCAACTGATTAAGAGTCGGGTCTGAAACGTTCCAAGTCGAGGACCTCGAGACAGGGCATCGAGAGTCCTATTGAGACTTGCGTCAAGAGTCGTGTTCATTGGATGAGTGTCGTGTTTCATCCGCGACAGGCGTGGGACGCCTACACGATCTTGATGGGTTGGTCGACTGGGGTCGAGCCGACTGGACTGACTCGCGGGGATCATCATATGGAAGCCTTGGAGGCTTGGTCGGTATGATTGGTTTTCCCCGGTTCCGATAGTATGGGAGTAATCCTCAGACTTGAGAAATCATGGCAGTCGCGTGCACAGGACGGTTGTATCTTGGATCTGGCGAGAGGTAATCATTCTGTAAGATGATTATCATAAGCCTTGTCCAGTGCAGTCAGAATGTGTAGCAAGGACGTGGATTCCAAGAAGAGGATCCGTCCCCTGTCAGTAATGTGACAGAGGTATCTCCTATGCACTCGGAGACACGTTCATGCTGTTTAAAGCTGTGGCCACAGTAGTTGGTCGAATAGGGAATGGTTACCTGTGTCGACGCAATGAAGCACACGTGGTCTCGAGTATTAAGCATAAATGCCTAGTCAAGGATGGGAACCGACGCCCAATTCCATACCCTAGACTAAGGCCGGGAGACGGTAGACGGAAGGATCGTAGCCGTACGGAATCGGCGCCTAAATGTTCACGCCAATTCACCTAGTGTCTAGTGCCATGGACCGTTGCTAGACGGCCACCCATGGTAACCGGGCCCTTGTGGGACACGGGCCCAAGTCTAGTTGAGGGTGAACCTAAAGGGTCACACACAAATCACCGAGGAGGTTGAGAGATCAACTTGGAGTCAATCTCGAAGGATAAAATAAGTAATTGGATTACTTAAGGGAAAGTCCATTGGATGGACCGACCGATATTGTATCGGGCTTCCGTTTAATCGGTAAATTGGATTTTCGATTAAATATGGAGAGTTGAGACGTTGAGACGTTGGATCTTTTAACTGGATTAAAAGATCAACAGGAATAATTTAAATGGACATTAAATTGGATTTAATGTTGGGTTCGTCGTAATTGGATTACGATAAAACTCGGACCGTTAAATTATACCCGAGAGGAGAAATAATTCCTATTTTGGAGTAAGAAGAAGTTGGACTTCTTTCCTTAATTAAACATGGCCGACATGCTCCCTTGGAGGAAGCAAAATCAGCCATATTTCATGCTAGGTGGTATGTTGACTTATTTCTTTTGGAAAGAGACAAATCAACTCCAATCAAGCTCTTCCTTTTTTGGTATGATTTGATCATACCATAAATTTTGGTAGGCTTGATTGAAGAATTAATGGTGATTGATTGGAATGAATCTAGACATCATTGGATGAACCTAGACACATTCCAATAATCACATTAATTATGTATATATATTAGAATATACAACACCAAGCATAAGTGATTCATGAAGGACAAGCGGATCCGCCCGGAAGCGCGAGCGGAAAGCGAGAAAATGCGAGATAAGTGCGTAAATTTAAATCAAATTTAAATATGCGAATTCCAAGGGGTGTACCCTTGGGTGCTCAACCGGGCGTTCGATGTAGGATGTGTAAATATTAAAACATATATTTAAAGACATAGGGCATAGATATATAAATGGAATCAATCAAAGCGTAATAAACCGTTACCTTTATTGTTTAGTGTATGCTCCCGGCTACTAGCGTTGTTCCTTCTCCGGAATGCTCACGAAATCCAAACGTATGGATTCTCAAAGGTGATCCACACCACACCGGAAGAAACACACGTTCTTCTTGCTAGAAAAGAACGGGTTCAGGAAGGAATCGGTTTAAAGAAGAACACTATGAATTAGTGTTCTCTTAAACTTACTTTGTTCTTTCTTCTTGATTCAAAATCAAGTGAAGAACACAAGTGTAAGAGAGGGAGGAGCACGAAATTTTGAGAGAGAGGAGAGGGTTTTTGTCTTCTCTTTTTCCTAGAAAAAGATGAATAATGAATCACTTATGCTAGGTGTTGTATATTCTAATATATATACATAATTAATGTGATTATTGGAATGTGTCTAGGTTCATCCAAGGATGTCTAGAGTCATTCCAATCAATCACCATCAATTCTTCAATCAAGCCTACCAAAATTTATGGTATGATCAAATCATACCAAAAAGGGAAGAGCTTGATTGGAGTTGATTTGTCTCTTTCCAAAAGAGATAAGTCAACATACCACCTAGCATGTAACATGGCTGATTTTGCTTCCTCCAAGGGAGCGTGTCGGCCATGTTTAATTAAGGAAAGAAGTCCAACTTCTTCCCATTCCAAATTAAGAATTATTTCTCCTCTCGGATATAATTTAACGGACCGGGTTTTATCGTAATCCAATTACGACGAACCCAATATTAAATCCAATTTAATGTCCACTTAAAATTATTCCCGTTGATCTTTTAGTCCAATTAAAAGATCCAACGTCTCAACATCTCAACTTTCCATATTTAATCAAAAATTCAATTTACCGATTAAATGAAAGCCCGATACAATATCGGCCCGTCCACCCAATGGACTTTCCCTTAAGTAATCCAATTACTTATTTTATCCTTCTAGATTGACTCCAAGTCGATCTCTCAACCTCCTCAGTGATTTGTGTGTGACCCTTTAGGTTCACCCTCAGCTAGACTTGGGCCCGTGTCCCACAAGGGCCCGTTACCATGGGTGGCCGTCTAGCAACGGTCCATGGCACTAGAGACTAGGTGAATTGGCGTGAACATTTAGGCGCCGATTCCGTACGGGTACGATCCTTCCGTCTACCGTCTCCCGGCCTTAGTCTAGGGTATGGAATTGGGCGTCGGTTCCCATCCTTGACTAGGCATCTATGCTTAATACTCGAGACTACGTATGCTTCATTGCATCGACACAGGAAACCATTCCCTGTTCGACCAACCACTGTGGCCACAGCTTCAAATAGCATGTACGTGTCTCCGAGTGCATAGGAGATACCTCTGTCACATACTGACAGGGGACGGATCCTCTTCTTGGAATCCACCGTCCTCGCTACACATTCTGACTGCACTGGACAAGGCTTATAATAATCATCTTACAGAATGATTACCTCTCGCCAGATCCAAGATACAGCCGTCCTGTGCACGTGACTGCCATGATTCCTCAAGTCTAAGGATTACTCCCGTACTATCGGAACCGGAGAAATCCAATCATACCGACCAAGCCTCCAAGGCTTCCATATGATGATCCCCGCGAGTCAGTCCAATCGGCTCGACCCCAGTCGACGAACCCATCAAGATCGTGTAGGCGTCTCACGCTTGTCGCCGATGAAACACGGCACTCATCCAATGAACACGACTCTTGACGCAAGTCTCAATAGGACTCTCGATGCCCTATCTCGAAGTCCTCGACTTGGAACATTTCAAACCCAACTCTTAATCAGTTGGTTTCATGACCACCATCCAATGCGTGGCCCAACTGCACGAGTTGTTATCCATGGTCTGTGGGCTTTGTTGCGATATAAGTTAAAACACCGGCTTAACAAATGTAAGATGAGCGCAACAAAGAAGGTACCATTGGTGACGAACACTCATCTTATTCATCACATAATAATATTACATTCACATCAAGTTGTCGGATAGGTTACAAATTGCCAAACCTATTGGCTTTCTGGTCACCTATTCCAACAATCTCCCACTTGACCTAAAGCCAATCACCCATTGACCTCGAACCTCTTATTCAGATGGTGAGTATGGGCAACTTGCGACATGGGCTTAGCAAGTGGATCTGCTATGTTTTTCTGCGGAGCTGACTCAGTCCAACCGAACGTCAGTCCTGCTATCCATCTCTCTAAGTAGATGGTAGCGTCTAAGAATATGCTTGGATCGTGATGAGATCTTGGTTCCTTTGCTAGCGCTATCGCCACGTTGTTATCATGAAAGATAATTACAGGCTTAGCAATGCTAGGTACTACATCCAACCCTTAGATGTAGCTCATCAACCAAACCACTCCTTAGCAGCTTCCAAAGCCGCTATGTATTCAAAACTCTATGGTGGAGTCCGCCGTGGTAGCCTACTTGGAATTCTTCCAAGTAACCACGCCACCATTTAGTCTAAATACAAAACCATACTGAGACTTAGCATCATCGTCATCCGACTGGAAGCTAGCGTCGCTATGGCCTTCCAGTATCAACTCTCCACCACCGTAGATCAAGAACATGTCCTTAGTCCTTTTTCAGGTACTTCAGGATAGTCTTGACTGCACTCCAGTATGCCTTCCCGGCACACGACTGATATCAACTAGTTACGCTCAAAGCGAAAGCCACATCAAGTCTAGTGCACTGAACAACATACTGTATGCTGCCTACGGCTGAAGCATAGGGATGTCCAACATCCGTTTAAGTTCCTCATCAGTCTTAGGAGACTGCTTCTTGGATAACTTAATTCCATGCCTCATAGGAAGGAATCCTCGTTTTGAGTTCTCCATCTTGAATCTCTTCAAGACTTTCTCAATGTACGAGGACTGGGTCATTCCTAACATCCTTCTATATCTATCCCTCTAGATCTTGATGCCAAGGATGTAGGATGCCTCGCCCATATCCTTCATGGAGAATTGCATTGACAGCCAAGCTTTAGTGGTACCAACATCTTAGCATCATTCCCAATGAGCAAGATGTCATCCACGTAAAGCACCAGAAACGCAACTGAGCTCCCACTGATCTTCTTGTATACACAAGGATCGGACTCGTTCTTGATGAAATCATATCCCCGTATGACTTCATCAAAACGTATGTTCCAGCTTCGGGTTTAACCCCTTTTGGTGGATCTGCTAGGGTCCAAACCTTGTTTGTACCCATCGAGTCCATCTCGGATTTCATGGCCTCAAGCCACTTGTCCGAATCGATGTCCGACATCGCTTCTCCGTACGTCTTTGGATCATTATCCAACTGACCGGTCAGGCCCAGAAATCCATACCTATTAGGTGCATGGGATACTCTGGCCGACCTACGGAGGACTGGAACAATATCAATGGGAACTTCAGGCTCAGATGTCACTGCCGCCTCTTGGGGTTCCTCACTTGATTCCTCAAGGAGCACCTCATCGCGTCGACTATCCGATGGAAAACCTTTTTCCAAGAACACTGCGTTTCGCGAGACAAAAACCTTTTGCTCGGAGGGATCATAGAAATACTACCCCGCAGTTTCTTTCGGATAGCAGATGAACCTGCATAAACTAGACCTCGAGTCCAGTTTATCTCCCACTAATCTCTTGACATATGCGGGGTAACCCCACACTTTCAAGTATTTGTAGGAGGCAGGCTTGCCATGCCATATCTCATATGGCGTCTGGGATACCCTTTTAGATGGCGCCAAGTTCAAAACTTTGGCCGCCGTCTCAAGAGCGTATCCCCAGAAGGAAAGGGGTAGTTCGGTAAAAACTCATCATGGATCGGACCATGTCCAACAAGGTCCGATTCCTCCTTTCAGACACACCATTAAGGTGCGGTGTTCCAGGAGGGGTCCACTGAGAGAGAATCCCATTCTCTTTTAGATAATCAGTAAACTCACCACTCAAATACTCTCCACCTCGGTCAGATCGAAGGGCTTTGATCTTTCGACCGGTTTGGTTCTCTACTTCAAGTCTGTATTCTTTAAACCTTCCAAAGGCTTCAGACTTGTACCTCATCAGGTAAACATAACCATACCATGAGTGATCATCGGTAAAGGTTATGAAGTACGAGTACCCACCTCTAGCCTGAGTATTTAGTGGACCACAGACATCTGTATGGATCAAATCCAACAGACCACTGGCTAGCGTACTTTGTCCAACAAAGGGTTTCTTGTCATATTTCCCTTTAGACAGGATTCGCAGGTCGGTAGGTTGTCCAAATCGTCTATTTCTAGACTCTTTGAGTCCACCAACCTTCTTATCCTATCTTTAGAGATATGACCTAACCTCGCATGCCATATCTGTGCGTTATTATGATCATCACGTTTTCGTTTGTGTTCTGCAGTCATAATCCAATTAGACTGTTGAAGTATGTACAGACCGTTGACCAATGTACCAAGCAAATGAGAAATACCATCTTTGATAATGAAAAAACCGTTTTTATTGATGGTAAATTAATATCCCTCCTTATCAAGGACCGGGATGGAAACAATGTCTTTAATCATGCTAGGTACATAGAAACAGTCGTTCAGTACAATCTTAACATGACTACTAATGGCTAACTCTAGTGATCCTACGGCCTCCGCAGCAACGGCCTTGCCATCGCCTAGCCTCAGGATCATCTCATCCTTGGTTAGCCTTCTGCTTCTTTGCAGTGCCTGCAAATCATTGCAGATGTGAGCACCACACCCGGTATCCAATACCCATGAAGCAGAATTAGTAATCATATTAACTTCAACCACAAACACACCTGGGTTGGAGAGGAGTTGTGGGCACTCCCTCTTCCAATGCCATTTCCCTTGGCAATGTATGCAGACATCATTTGCCTTGGACCGCTGAGAACCACGGGCCTTCCCTTTCCCTTTGCTCAGTCCAACCGGAGCAACAGGGACGCCCGGAGCGCGAGCAGGGGCCGCAACCGTCTTCCCTTTGCCCTTCTTCCTCTTCCAGCGTCCGGCCCTCTTGCCATTCGCCTTGGAGGTTGAAGCCTCTCCTATCAATACCGCCGGCGCCGACTTGTGGGTCGTTGCCTCGTATTGGACCAGCATGTTGATTAACTCATGAATAGACTTCTCAAGTCCGTTCATGTTGTAGTTTACAACAAACGGGTCATAGGATGGAGGAAGCGACTGGAGGATCACGTCAATGTACGTGTCATTGTTAAGCCCAGCTTTAAGGTCCTCGAGTTTCTCCACTAGGGAGAGCATCTTGACCCCATGACTCTGTACAGACGCTCCTTCAGCGAGCTTGGTGCCAAAGAATGCTTTTGTGGCGGCATATCTAATATGCCTATCCGGAACCGCATAAACCTCGTTCATGCGGAGCATTATGGCGGAGACGTTGTCCAGCCTCTCATACTGCTTCTGGATGTCATTAGACATCGAAGCCAGTATGATACTGCGTACTTTCCGGTTGTCCTCATGCCATTTCTCGAACGTCAAACGTTCTTCAGGCGTGGACCCCTCCGGTAAGTCGCTCGGTGGCGGCTCGTCCAAGACGTAGCCTTGGTTCTCGAAACTGAGGACAATCCTCAGGTTTCTCAGCCAGTCCGAGTAGTTCGTTCCGTTGAATTTGTTAGTCTCAAGAATCATGGTTAACGGGTTCTTAGACATATCTACATTAATGAAAATGTAAAGCAGAAATTAGCAGATGATGGTAATATTATTGTTCAAGTTGAAGACTTGGTCTTTTAGTCTTTAACCCTCCCACTATTTATACGAAAGTCCGCCACTCTCAAGCGGAGTTTCGGGAAACCATTTCCTAGTGGGCTTGGGATCCACAAGCGTAATCTCCGTGCCCCGCTTTTACGATTCACATGAAGAAGACCTCGTGGGAGATATCCAATATCATTCTCATCCAATGAGATTCCCAAGATATTTTGCCTCACCTATTCGCATGGTTCCGAGGACTCCAAGTGAACCATGTTACTCAGTGTTAGGCCCGACCCATCAACCAAATCATGCCTCAAATTGTCGCCCCCCACGACTCGTGAGACAGGAAAACAGCGAGCGCAGTCTTTTTGTTCACAACAATAGTGCAGCTTTCCCCTAGTCCAAGTGTGCCACGACTCGTGAGACCACACTTGGGTAGTGGTAGCTTCCTCACCACATTGCTGTGGATGGAAGGCTCGGACAGACCAAAATACCATTTTGATCCAAGTCCGTTCTGGGCCTAATATTTAATTTGGTCCAACCAAATGAGAGTTTGTGTGTGACCGAGACCTCATCACATTATTGTGTTTTAGCATGCATAAATATTCAATATTTAAAGCGATAAATAAAAAACGCCGCATGCATAAAACATAGCATACCCCTGTTAGGATGATCACAAGCCCAACCTATGCGACCCACTGAGCCCGCAGTGAGTCTATGGTCTGTCTAGGGTGGTCCTAAATTATTACAATAGTAATATACCCAGTTCCATTCCAATGGGCCTTGTAGTGCTCTTGTTTCACGCCTTGATGCTCCTCCTTGGGGTCTCCGACTCCAATTGCTTGTTAAAATTGAAATCTCACCAATCCTATCTACTCTCATTACAACTGAAAGTAATACATCGGTAATAAAGAAAACAAGCCTTAACATCATGAGGCTGAAAATACGGGAGATGATAGTCCCAAAAACAAGAGGCACGCAGGCCCCACCCAACAGAAAATAAATAAACATTCATTCATCCATACACAAGGTCTAGGGCTTTGTGATCATCCCATGTTGATTCCACCAACTCACATATAACATAATTATTCCAAATAATCATGCAATAAAACCAATGGATATTCCAAATATCCAAGTGATGTCCAACATCACAAAAGCATAAACATATAAATGATATGCAAAATTCAAATTTTAAATTTTAATGGACATTTTACACAATGCATCCAATGCATGTATTAATCCCAAATCAATTAAGCAAAATTAATCCAAGGAATAATCCAATTATTCCAAAATCAAAAATGCAAAATTAATATATTTTCAGAATATTGTGCAGAAAATACAGAAAATCGAATTTTCCCGGAAAAAGTCAAAAAACGGCACAAGACGGCCCAGCCGTTGTGCTGGCCGGCCGCCCGCGCGCACAGGGCCGCGCGCTGGCCCTCGGCCAGCAGCGGCCGGCTGCGCACAGCGCGCGCGCAGGCGCCCGCCTGCGCGCGGCCACTGCCGGCCCGACCAAATTTTTTTTTTTTTTTTCAAACTGTTTCAGCAAAATAAAAATAATATTATTCTGAAAATAAGCATGCAATTTCAGATCCAATCTAACAAAATTAAGCATGCCAAAAGTCCATTAAATCCAAACAATTGAATCATCATATTATTCATATATTTACGTAATCTAACATGCCAATAAAGCCATTTAAAAGCAAGTAGATCATGCCAAACACATAGATCTATGCCCCTTACATCGAACCGGGCTCTGATACCACTTGAAGGACAAGCGGATCCGCCCGAGAGCGCGAGCGGAAGCGAGAAAAGTGAGAAAAGTGCGTATCAGAGCCCGGTTCGATGTAAGGGGCATAGATCTATGTGCTTGACATGATCTACTTGCTTTTATGGTTTTAATGGCATGTTAGATTACATAAATGTATGAATAATATAATGATTCAATTGTTTGAATTTGATGGACTTTTGGCATGCTTATTTTATTAGATTGGATCTAAAATTGCATGCTCATTTTCAGAATATTATTACTGTTTTATGCTGAAAAATGATGTTGAAAAACATGAAAAAAAAAAAAATTTGACAGCAGCGGCAGCGGTTGGCTGCCGCCCCTGCCGGCCGGTCACTGGCTGGCAGGAGCGCTGCCAGGCGCGGGCAGGCTCGGACTTGAGGTGACTCGCGAGAATCATCATATGGAAGCCTTGGAGGTTTGGTCGGTATGACTGGAATTCCCGGTTCTGATAGTACGGGATTAGTCCTCGGACTTGAGGAATCATGGCAATCACGTGCATATGAAGACTGCATTTTGGATCTGGCGAGAGGTGATCATTCTGTAAGATGGTAATTATAAGCCTTGTCCAGTACAGTTGGAGTATGTAGCGAGGACGGTGGATTCCAAGATATGATCTGTCCCCTGTCAGTACATGACAGTGATGTCTCCTATGCACTCTGAGATGGTTTAGACTCTGAAAGTCTATGGCCATAGCAATTGATTGAGTAGGAAAGGATTTCCTATGTCGATCGATAGGGTAAACACATCTCGGGTATGAAGCATAGTTGCTTAGTCAAGGATGGGAACCAACGCCCAATTCTATACCCTAGACTAAGGCCGGGAGACAGTTGACAGTAGGATCGTACCCATACGGAATCGGCGCCTAAATGTTCACGCCAACATTTACCTAGTCTCTGGTGCCATGGACCGTTGCTAGACGGCCACCCATGCTGACGGCCACCCATGCTGACGGGCTCCTGTTTGACACGAGCCCAAGTCTAGCTGAGGGTGAACCTAAAGGGTCACACACAAATCACCAAGGAGGTGAAGGAATTGACTTGGAGTCAATTTCAGATGATGATAAGTAATTGAATTACTTAAGGGATTGTCCATTGGATGGACGAGCCGATATTGCATCGGGCCCTCGTTTAATCGGTAAATAGGATTTATTGATCAATATGGAAAGTTGAGATGTTGGATCTTTTAATTGGATTAAAAGATCAACGGGAATTATTTAAGTCTATATTAAATTAAATTGAATTTAATTTTTGGGGTCGTCGTAATTGGATTACGGTAGAACCCGGTCCATTTGACCCGAGAGGTGTGGTAATTTTATTTATGGAATAGGAAGAAGTTAGACTTCTTCCCTAAATAAGCATGGCTGAAAATTGCCACCTTTGAGGAAGCAAAAATTGGCCATGTTGGATGCTAGGTGTTAGTTGACTTGTCTCTTTTGGTAAGAGACAAATCAACTCCAATCAAGTCAAGCCTTTCCCTTTTGGTATGATTTGATCATACCTTAAAAGTTGGTAGGCTTGATTGAAGAATTGATGGTGATTGATTGGGATGTATCTAGACATCCTTGGATGAACCTAGACACATTCCAATAATCACATTAGTTATGTATATATATGAGTATATACTAACACCTATGTATGATGAATTTCATTATTCATCTTTTTCTAAGAAAAAGATGAACACTCTCCATACACTCTCTCTCTCTCTCTCTCTCTCTCTCTCTCTCTCTCTCTACTCCCTAAATCCTCTTTGTTGCTTCATTGATCTAGGATCAATTGAAGAACAAAGTAAGATCAAGAAGGAACACTAATTTGATAGTGTAATCTCTTCTTTGATTTCATCCTCTAGATCCATTTTTTTTCTAGCAAGAAAAATGAGATCTCTCCTGGTGTAGTGTGGACTATGTTAGAGGGTCTCTACGTTGGGACCCGCGTGGACGAACGTCAAGAGGAATCAATGCGTGTAGCCGATCAAAATACAAAATCGAGAAAGGTATTCCGATTTATATTTATGCTCTCGGTTTCTTCTTTATTCTATAGCCACGGACGCTTATTTATTTTATATATGTTTATATTCTGCATTTATACACCGATAGCCAAGGAACGTTGAAGGGAACACCCCTTGAACGCGATTTAAATTCTTTTATTCCGCACGTTTTTTATCTCCACCGCGCTTCCGCCGCATTCCCCGGCCGATCCGCTTTCCTTCAATGGTATCAGAATTTCTTCAATGAACGTTCTCAATTCAGCTCAACTGTACTCCAGGTGAGCACACAGTATGGCTTGGTGGCCTTCTTCCACCCAAGCTCCGGATAAGTTGCCACAAATCACACATTCACACATTTTCGGATTTCTGCCCTCTGGTTCTTGAAGCATGTCATCTTTTCCTTTAGACGCACCCTCATCTGCCCACGAGAACTTCAACCCACATTTTCGCTCTATACTGCCCAAACACATTCGGGTCTCGCTTTTCCACATGCAACTCTGCCCACAAAGGGGTCTAGGCGTCCACTCCTTGCAACCCCAAGGGTGGCTTGCTCTATACACATTATGTGCAACTGTGCCTCGGTATCTCAACAAATCTGCTCATCCTTCCCCGCTGGAAGGTTCCTTCACAAGGTGGCACTTCACCCACCGAACGACCTCAACGCCTTGATCATCTTCTGACTTGCGGCTTTTCCGCACACATGGTTGCTAACGGCGCAAATGTGGCTCTCGCAGTCCACCCGACACATCGGCATGTCCCCCTCTTGCATAGGGAAGCCAAGATGAATTCTGAAAATCTGATTTCTCTTTCTCGTCTAGAAAAGAAATTTCGGACCGGTTGACAGCTTGCCCAAACATGATCACACAACTGCAAACCAACAACAACAATCACAAAGTCGAACCATACCTACTCACTCACTAAACAGCCCCAATGCGCGCAAAAGGACGCCACTGATTCGTCATTCTGTGGCGGACATCCCCCAAAATCATTCCGTCTCACAATCGGCTCACTGAAGCAAACGTACACCTTTATGTCGTAATTCAGTCTGATTCTGTCTCAAAGCGGTCTCAACTCGCCTCTACCTCATGTAGAGCTCATGTGCCACACTTTATCCTCAAGTGCACACTTCGTCCTTCGGGAGCCCGGGATTATCCGGGCTCTGATACCAACTGTCACGGGCGAACCCGTGATGCCTCTTAGGTTGCACTCAACCTTCGATCGGCCTTCATCCATTCGAGTAATAACGGTTTCCCATCGTGTGTCTTCGACACTCACCAGCGCGACATTCGAATGCCTCCCTGTGCAGCATCTTGTGCCCGTGCACTCGCCTATCCGAAATGCCCATGTTCGCCGAGGGTCGCGGCACGCACACCTTGTGTATCTTCATGTCCAGCCACAACTAGCTTGCTTACCCTCATGCATCTCGCCCACAATCTCGGTCCTTTTGATACATCTCGCAATGGCTCGGAGTATCCTTGCTCTGTCTCGGTACTATGGGCCATTCTTGCGCCCACAACGCCCATCGCATGCTCAACGTTCACTCGGTACATAACCGGCGCATGTTTTCACCATGCCCGTCTCGTATGCCTCGCCCGAGTAGGACAACATCAGAAGTCCCTGGCCCAATCCGTATGCCAACATCTCACATCAATCTCGCACGGCATGCCCAACATGCCTTCTTGTCTTTCGGCGTGGCCTCATACTTTTCCCACAGTGCGGCATCGCCCACGACTACGTATCATAGCCAACGGACCCTCATGCATAGCTAGAACCCAATAGCGCATGTCACGAGTTAGCTCACGAGGTCTTGGAGTGCTTGCCTTGATTAGTCATTCGGCCTAGAGGTGTTTCCCCTGATTTCCCGCAGCCTGCGGGGCAACCTTGCGTATAGCACGAAACCTCTTGGCTCGTTTCTTGCCCAACGTGGGCCATCCTGGCCCCATGCCGTCCGGAGACTTTAGCCTTCCCTTCGAGGTGCCCAAACCCAGCCCTTGAAGGCCCCCACATGCCCCTAAGGGATTGCTCATTTAGTGCCTTGCTGCACGGGGGAGGCTGGCTGGAGCACACCACTGCATGCCCCCTTATAATAGGCTTAAAAATATTTTTCCTTATTCTAGCAGTAGGCATTAAAGTGGCCGAGGAGCGCATCTTTTTTGCATCTGCCTCGTCCGACGTCCAAATCACATGTCGCTTGAACCGTTGCGCAGCCTACGAATTCCCCGTCACAAATCCACAGTTTGAGCCTAGTCCCATCATCCATCTTTGGGGAATTGCCCTTACAATATTCTGAAACAACCTTCTAGCCACTGCACTGGCAGACTCCAAATATTGTCGTCGTTTCCTTCTCATTCAGAACCGTCTAAGTATGAAACTTGGTGGAGATGTTCCCAACACCCATGGAACACACCATTGAAATAGTTTTGCAAATCTCGAAAGATAAAGCACTCTGCTTCGCACTTCAATCTCCTGGTCGCGCATAGGATGGGGCCCGGTAGTCGCCCTTATAACTTCGTGCCCAAACGTTCACGAAATGACCTCATACTTGGTGGATAGCATCCTCACACATCAAGGAAGTTTCTATACGAACAGTATTGTGATCCCCGATCGGTAGCAGTCCCTACTCACTTGCCGTTTGTGCACCTGCGTGCTGGGCGGGATCCCCTTGCTGCCCGCACGTCCTCCACAAGTCACTGCCGACCGTCTTGATTAAGGGCGGCAGGTGACCCATAGATTGGGACTGCACCACGCAAACCTTCAAAGCGAAGAGTTGGACCTTTGGTGGCACTTCTGAGTTCCAAATAAACTTCAAATTCTTCAGCTGGCAGCGACCGTGGCTCGAACCACCCGATGGGCCAACCACCTCAAGTGAATTCAGTGCCAACTGGTAGAGGCTTCTAAACGTGAAACCACACTTTGTATCGTAGTGCCACCAAAGCCTATCTTCTATTGCAGCCTCCTCAAGGTTGATAGACAGGATGCAGTGCGCACAAAGATATAACTTAAAATCCATGGCAAGATAAACTTTAACTATGCAATCACAAGGCAAAACCTTGGAATTGAAAAATCGTAAATGAGAGCAATTCACGGTTTTAGGACAACATAGAGCAGAATTCAAACAATCTTGATCCCTCTGTCTAGACATCAGCATTCTGAGACATCTATCCCCAACCAAAATGCTAACATGTCTCAGAAACAAATTACATTTGATGCTAGCTAGCTCGTACCTTCATAGTTCATAGAAAGATAAACATAACCTTTAACTATGTATCGCCAAGGCAAAAACCTGGAATGAACAAATATAATCGAAATAAATTGACAGTTTCTAACTCTATCTGGACATCAACAACCTGAGATGTCCCTAATGAAAGCTAAAATGTCAGTTTCAGACAATCCGCCTCCTGCACATGCACTTCTACACATATCCCGAATCTCTTTAGCTCGTCTCCTCCTCTCCTTACCCTCCTCACTCTCGAAGTCCATAAGTCTCAGCACGATTCTAGCAACCTCATCCTTCGTCACCACGCTCTCATCGTCCTTCCTCACTGCCAACCCCATCTTCCAATCATCCACAATCATTTTACTATTCGTGACCTGATCCCAGAAAATCGGGAATGTCAGCATCGGAACCCCTGCAAATGCACCTTCCTTCGTAGAATTCCACCCACAGTGCGACCAAAACCCTCCCACCGAAGGATGGCACAACACCTTCAGCTGATCACACCACGACAACACAAGCCCGTTCCCAATACCGTTCCCTTCAAGCCCATCATGCTCGCCTCGTCCAACCCATAAGAACCTAATGCCTGTACAACGCACCCCTGCAATAATCTCATCGAGCTGAGCACTTGAGACAGAAAGGAAGCTTCCTTGTGCGATGTACAACACAGAACCCGCAGGTTGAGCGTCCAACCATTTCATGTAATCCGGCTTTACGGGCGTTGCATTTTCAACGTCGAAGTAAGGTATAGCAAGGCCTAAGGAGTAGATTTTGAGGGGAAGTTTTTGTGTTAAAGCATCAAGAACTTGGATTCTAGTTCGTAAACAGAAGTGAAGAGGAGATACTGTGCCTTTGTTACCAAATTGATGGCTTCTAGCGCTCGAGGAAGTACTTCTCGGCCTTTACCATGGAGCGGCGTCGGCAGATCAGCAGTTCTGATTGGAGGGACTCCGGGGATGTAGTTCACTATTTGCTCCTTCTCTTGCTGATCTGCAAATATAGGATAACAGAATCAGGAGATGCCACTGATAGGCAACCGTGGATAAATGGGAACTGAATTTTCTATTGAAAATTATATTCCATCTTCCACCCAATCCAACATACACGCGTCATGTGTATAAGGATGAAATTATGTATTTTATTTTAAAAAAATTTTTATACACGTGCTCAGGTATGTTAAATAGAATAGAAGATAGAATAAATTTTAGAACAGTAAAACCGTATTCGAGATTGATGAGCCTATAAACTTTTCAAAACATGTTATAAGATGTTTGAGAGTTCATAACATGTCGAAAAGTATTTGATAAACTTTCTAGGAGCTTATAATATTCGAAAATAAAATATCTTTTAAAAAAAAGAAAGGGTTCTCAACTTATATTTGAGATTTCAATAAGTTCACCCAAATCAATTACGAATTATTGTTATTAACATTTTATAAACTCCGTAGTCTTATTTTATATAAATAATTCAAAAGCTTATTTGAAAAATAAAATCTACTATGTGTTATAAGTTCTAAAAACATCTCATACTTACTTTAGAATTGTCATTTCCTTTTTTTAAGCTTAGAATTGTCATTTCCTTTTTTTAAGCTTAGAATTGTCATTTCCTATTCCTGTACTAGTATTACACTGTTTCTCTATTGGATCACATAAGGAATTAACTTTTCTAGATTTAGTCCTTCTTGATTTGTCCCGCTATTATTTCACCCTTGAAATTGTTTGATCTCCAAACTGTTGTATCATATTATTATAGAATAGAATGTAATTTACCTTCACGTGATATTATAAATGGACAAATTATTCCATATAAAAAAGATAGTAATTTATTTCTCCGTTTTCTTTAAAATATAGCAATTTATCTTCTTATAAATTGCTCCATTTTAAAAAATACGAAAAAGTAAATTGATTCATTTTAAAAATCACAAAAAGATAAATTTCTATTTTGTTATTCATAAAGGGATAATTTGCTCATTTAAAATATCAAGGAGGAATTGCTTGCATTGTTACCTATTATTAAATCTCTTACTATTTCAACACCACTGATGTTCAAAATCTTAGCACTTTCTAATAGTGGTTGATAGTATTTGATCATATATTCCATTTCTTGAAATTAAAAAACAGTAAAAAATGTGGTTTAATTCTTCTATCACACTTTTTTATCACACATTGACGCTACAAGTGATTTTTCCGTATTCTTTTCTAAATTTAAAAAAGTTAAATTAAATTATAATCTAAAAATTGGATGGTATATAATACACTCATAAATATGACATCAATGTATAACACAAACGAGTGATCGAAGATATTTTAACAAAAGACAATACTCAACTATAAAACCGAATAGCTATTTTAACAAAAGACAATACTCAACTATAAAACCAAATAGCTATTGGATTTGTCCAAAATGGCATAAATTTAAGACCCATTTTCAGTCTTATTCACAAATTCTTGGGTCCAAAATCTAGCAAATTACCCAAGAGGTCTAATTAAATTACCAAAATTGAAGGGCCATAATTATGATGTTATGACTTCTAATCCCACCATATATAAATATTGATTTATTTTAGTAATAATTATTAATTTATTATTGTAGTAGTTATTAATTATTTATAAATATTTAACATTTATAATTGGTATGTCAATTATCGATTGTTGAAATTTATAATACTAATTCTCGTCGCAAGTGGTTCCGCGAACATATAAAAAAAAATGTGATGTGAGATGAAAAAATTGTTGTGTGAGTAATTGAGAAAAAAAAAAAAAAAAGTTGGTGAGAAAACAAAAAGTAAAGTCATGTGAGAAAAAAGGAAAAATGTAATTTTGGTCCACTAATATAGGGGTGGTAGCACTTTTGGTCCAAGGCCTTTTGATAATAGCAATTCAAGATAATATTTTTGAAAAAGTGATAATTTTAGTCCACGTAGCCCTAATTTTGTCGGATTTAGTCATGTGAATCCGGCACTGATGGCCGTCTCAGTGAATCTACGTCAGCAATTGTTGCCGGAATCTAAAAATTCCCAATTTATTCAACACACGTGCCAATCACATGACTAAATCCGACGAAATTAGGGCTCCGTGGAGTAAAATTGCCACCTTTTCAAAAATATTGTCCTGAATTGCTATTAAAAGGCCTTGGACCAAAAGTGTCACCACCCTTATATTAGTGGACCAAAATTACATTTTTTCTTGAGAAAAATGTAGGTAATGGATTTAGAGGGAAAAAACATAAATTATAATTATAAAATTATTAAAATAGTAAAATTACTATTATTGTCATTATTTTTCAGAGAAACATAATGAATCAAATGGTAAATTGGAGTATTCAAAAATTGGTATGATATAAGAATTTTCTTTTGTAATAGTATAGAGAAATGTAATCGATTGATCGAAAAATACATAGGGTGAATTAATAGTAGTAAAGTTAATGGAATTATCTCCATAATTGAAAGCAAATCAGCATATTTTCATGGGTGAAATATAAATCTTAAAAACTTGCTAATGCAGATTAACCTCAAAATTATGCATAATTTCAATTAAAAAAAATTAAAAAGAAACCTGAGAAATTGGGAGAAAATTGGCGGTTCTGAAGGATGAGGTCGAAATGATGGAAGATGGAGAAGACGGTGGCGGACATGGTATAAAGCGACGCCACCGGAATATTCCTCCGGTTCCCGACCGCCACCACCCAGCTCAAGTACGTATCGTATATAATGACGCTCGGCGTCGGCGGCGGAAGCTGGTCCAGGAGCTGCTCCACGGGAGCTTCCATTTTGGTGAGAGTGGCCTCGAAGAAGCCGGGGA
Organism: Sesamum alatum; assembly: GCA_034509735.1. Taxonomy (NCBI): domain Eukaryota; kingdom Viridiplantae; phylum Streptophyta; class Magnoliopsida; order Lamiales; family Pedaliaceae; genus Sesamum; species Sesamum alatum. The sequence continues at coordinate 7,690,461 of JACGWO010000013.1, forward strand.
AGTCCTTCCCTCGGCCAATCTCAGAGGGAATGACATTCGGGATGGAGAGAAACCTGAAGTTGGGCGGCAGCGGAGTCGACGGCGGGGAGGCGGTGAGGAAGCCGAGCCACTCCTCGGTGACGATGAAGGAGACGAGAATGTCCGGCCGGGAATTGAGGATGAGGCGGCATAGGTTGAGCATTGGGTTGACGTGGCCTCTTCCGGGGTACGGCATTGCCACGACGTGGCAGTTGGCGAATGGGTCGGCCATGTCCAAGAGAGGAAGTGAGCGGCGGAAGTAATCTTCCGTACGCCGGACGATTCTGATCCGTATCTTCTCTTGCTTGGATAACTCAAGAGTACTGTGTGTGTTTCTCTCTGTCGGCGAGTAAAATGAAATTATTGAGACTATTCATCACATGGCAAACGAGGATAACTTCATTGAATTCTAGTTAGCAAAGTAGAATTTAGGGTTATTTTTATTTTAGTCTATATATTTTTAATTAATTTTCAAAATCACCGAGTTCTTTTTATTATTTTTCAACTTCATTATTTTGATGGAATTTCGGTTAATTTTTTATCAAAAAATGGTCTTTGTCAAAAAAATTTCTAAAAATTTTGATAAAATATACATAATTGTAAAAACATTCCTCTAATTTTAAAATCAATTGAAATTTAGTCATTTATCACCACTAGGAATTTATAACCGTTAGAGTTTGAGATATTGCCAAACATACTTCCCTAAAAATATATGGTACAATTAAAAATGAGATGCACAAATCAAATTTAACAACTCGATATTACGAATACAATTCATATTTTACAACTCAATATTAATGACAAATTATTTTTTTAAGTTAATTATAGTTAAATTAATTAAAACTAAAAAAAATAAGTTTACATATAATTTTAATTTATCGTATTTATATACATTCATAATATAATATATATATATATTTAAAAAATTGATATTCGGTTATGCCGGTTAATCAGCACAAAAAACCAAAATCGAACAAAAAACCAAATTTGTTTTAAAAAATAACCAAATACTGAATGAATTTTCGGTTAGGTATTCAATAATAAATAAATTTTTGGTTCAATCGATTTTCAGCTTGTAAACTGAATAGTGCACACTCCTACTGGCAGACAAAAAAATATATAAGATAATGTTATAATATATACTAAGCTATAATATTTGTAGCCCATAAATTTTCCTTTTTTTTTTGTTAAATATGGAGGAAAGTAAAAGAATGCCCTTTTGGTTTTTTTTTTTGAGGGGAATGAATGGCCTTTTGTTGGAGAGAAATTTGGCCGGAAATTAAATGATTTTGAAAATTGATTAAAATCACAGGGACTAAAATAAAAATGACCTGATAGAATTTAACATATTTTTAGATTTAAGCGCTATTTTATTATAAATGTGGATCTTCAATTAACTCCATTTTATCATATGTAATTTATGAAAGAAAGCAGATCGGTCGGAAAACACAGGCGAAATTGTGGAAAATTGGATTTTATAGCATAGAAGTCAAATTAAATTCGGATCAACAGGTATACCTTTGATTTTTTTCGGATCGTTCAGTGTATGAAATACAAGGGATACGAAAAATGGGAGCACTGTTTAAATAAGGATTCTAAAATCAGCGTGAGATGAGCTGAAGAAAACATGGAGAAAGCTTGAAGAAGGAAGAGTAAAGATTCTATTAATCTGGGTTTTCTGGAATGCGTGCCAAGCTCAGCTGAATAGGCCAAGCTTATATACACTAATTAAGTAGAGCCTAACCACTAAACTGCCCCTAACAACCCAATTGATGGGAACAATTGTAAAAGTGCTAAATTATTTACAGAAACGCTATAATGCTATTACAAATCAAAACACAACTCTGAACAAAACGTACTATCACTAATAAAAGCGTAGAAAGAGATCAAAGAAGCGTGAATTGGGCTAGTAAAAATTTAACACTCCACCCTCAAGTTAGGCTTGGGGAAAGTCTATCAAACCTAACTTGGACAACACGCCCAAGAACACTGGTCCAATGAGGGTCTTGGTGAAAATGTTAGCAAGTTGTTGCTTGGAAGATAAGTGTCGTGGAGCTAGAAATCAAGACTTGTATTTATCCCTGACAGTGTGGTAGTCGATCTCAAGATGCTTGGTCCTTTCGTGAAACACAGAATTGGTGACTATATGCAATGCTGCTTGGTTGTCACAAAAAAAGGAATTGGAACCTTGATGTGAATGTTCGAATCCTGCAGCAAGTTGTGTATCCAGATCAATTTGCATGTAGTTGCCCTCATGCTACGATATTCTGCCTCCGTTGTAGAATGTGAGATGGTGTGTTGTTTCTTTGTTTTCCAAGAGATCAAGGAAGGCCCTAACAAAATGCAGAATCCTGTCAACAATCTCCTGGTATCAATACATGATGCCCAATCCGCATCACAGTATGAGATCAAATCCAAGTCTGCAATAGCTGGGAAGAACAACCCCTTTGTGGAGGTCCCTTGAAGATAACGCAACAATTGATGTGCTGCTTTCTAGTGCTGCTGGCAGGGTGTCTTCATAAACTGACTGCGCTGTTGTGCTGCATGAACTATATCTGGCCGAGTAAATCCGACGTAAATGATTCGTCCAATGTGTCGACGATATGAATCTGGATTGTGGATAGCATTTCCAGCTTTAGTTGAGAATTTGATGCCCGTTGGCAAAGGCATTGTGACTGCCTTGGCATGCTTGGTGCATGTGTCTGTGAGCAAATCTCTAATGTACTTTGCTTATGTGACTACTATCCCTTGAGAGGATCGTGCTATTTCCAGCCCCAAGTAATATTTTGCCTCTCCTAGGTCCTTAAAAGTGAATAGATTGTTGAGGTAAGACTTGACCTCCATGATTTCTGCCTCCGTGTTTCCTACAATCAGAATATCGTCAATATAAACAAGTAATACCAACATACCTGCAAAGGAGAGTTTGGTAAAAAGGCAGTGATCATGTGGGGACTGGCGGAGGCCAAAAGCCTCCATCTTGATGGTGAATTCGGTGTTCCACTGCTTCGATGCCTGCTTCAAGCCATAGAGGGATTTTTTCAGTTTGCACACATGCCCTTAGGGTACTTCGTAACCTTCTAGAGGCAGCATGAATATCTCTTCATCTAAAGTGTCGTGGAGAAATGCATTGTTTACATCTACATGATGGAGCAACCACTTTCTTGAAGCTGGGACAACAAGGAGCATCCTCACGGTTACTGCTTTGGCTACAGGAGGAAAAGTTGTCCACATAATTGATGCCCTTAATCTGGTTATATCCTTTGGCAACCAGTCTAGCCTTGTGCTTATCCACTGTCCCGTCTGACCTGAGCTTAAGTTTAAAAATCCCACTTACAACCTATGGCTCTTTTGTCCTTAGGCAGTGGGGTAATATTCCATGTCCCGTTCTTGTGAAGAGCATCCAACTCAATTTGCATAACTTGTCTCCTTTCCTCATGTTGGTTGGCTTGCTGGAAACTCCGGGGCTCCTACAATTTGGTTAGGGAGGAAACAAAACAAGCATGCGAGGGGCTAATGCTAGTGACTGAATAACACGAATCTGAAGTAAAAGAGCAATGAAAATCCAGCATCCACGCAGGCTTTGTGCTAATTCTAGTGGATCTCCTTAATTGAATTTCGGCAGCAACATTAGTAGGTGTGTTGGTTTCTTGTATAGAGTTAGGTTCTGTCTCATTTTCTTCGGTGATGTCTCATTGGAACCTATGATGGCTAGTTGATCATCTTCTAAGTTAAAGGAATGAGGATTTGTTACTGGGTCAAGAGCCTTTCTTGCATATGGAAACACACTTTCATAAAATACCACATCTCTAGATACTAGGAGGGTGCGTGAATTCAAGTCATAGATCCTATATCCCTTTTGTCCATTAGCATAGCCTAGGAACACACCTTTGATAGCCCTACGCTCAAACTTACCTTTGTTAGGATGCACATTAGTGGCATAACATAAAGTACCAAACACCCTCATGTGGTTGTAGGTTGGAGTTCTTGTGCAAGACCTCAAAAGGGGTCTGCCATTTTAGAACTTGTGTGGGCAGCCTGTTTACAATGTTGGTGGCTGTCAAGAGGGATTCAGACCAGAACATGTTTGGCATATTTGCCTGAAACATTAGCCCTCTTGCTATTTGGAGAAGGTGTTTGTGTTTTCTTTCAACCACCCCATTTTGTTGGGTTGGGTACGTGCAAGATCTTTGATGCGTAATGCCTTCTTCACTCATAAATTTTTGGCATTTAAGGCTAAAAAATTATGCTCCATTGTCACTTCTTAATGTCTTAATGTTCTTGTTAAATTGTGTTTGTATCATTCTATGAAAAGATTTTAGAACAAACAAAGTTTGAGATTTGTATTTCATTAAAAAGGTCCAAGTGCATCCAAGGTGCTGGCTAATAAACCCTTTTCTGGGAATTCTTTTAGCATGTCATTCACAATGTGTGCATTGAAGGATTGTTCATCCAGAACATATAGCTTGCCTAAAAACTTTCCTACAACTACTATCTTACTATTCTCCTGGTCCTGCAAAACACAGTGAGTAGGATAAAATTTTAGCCTAATATCAGTATTATCACATATTTTGCTTACTGAGAGTAGGTTGTATTTCAGCTTAGGCACATGCAGTACATAAGAAAGTTTCAGATTGTCGGAAAGCTTTACATCCCCAACAGTGTCCACTAGTTGTTTAGAGCCATCAACCAGGTGAACATATAAATTATCCTTAGGTTTATGTGCACATTGAAACACAGAGAATTTATTGCACATGTGGGAAGTAGCCCTACTATCGATAATCCAAAATTTTGAGAGTTCAAAGACTGAATTGAGAATCTGCTTACCTGAGAATTCCTCAAGATCATCTGTCCTTGCCCACCCAGAAATTCCTGTATTTTCTTCAATTGCCCTTCTCATTCAGTCCTTATAAGCTCAACAATGGCCTCTTGGTCCATGGCATTCTGCACGGACTCCTGGTTCATGGTCTGGCTGGCTGTTGAGCTAAAGGTTCTGCTGGCACTAGGTGTGGTGCTCATACTGGTTCCTTTTCTTTTCCTTTATTCTACTAGCGTTCTGTACCATTCTGGAAAGCCATTGATTTCAAAACACTCTTCTTTCACATGACTTGTTTTTCCACAGTGAGAGCGCAACTGCCCTCTCTTTTCTTGGGCCGTTTTCTTTTTCCATGGCCCTTCTTTCCTTGGTAATCTATATCTTGCATTATTGCATTCTGAGTATGGGTTGAGAGCCTTGTGTTGATTTCCTTTTCTTTTTCCTCTCATAACACCATAGCATAAGCTCTGGAGACATTGGGTAGGTGTTCTTGCATCAAGATTTGGCTCCTGACTTGGTCAAAAGACTCGTTGAGTCCCATAAAAAATTGCATCTAATAATCCCTCTGCAATATGCTAGCCAATTACTTTGCTATTCCACAACTACATGAAGGAGCTGACACCAAGCATGCTAACTCATCCCAAAGTTTCTGCAAGTGCGCAAAGTAGGCTGATACTGAAAGGGTACCTTCTGAGGCCAAAGCAATTTCCCTCTTCAATCGGTAAACCAGTGGTCCATTACTGACTGCGTACCTTTCTTCTATTTCTAGCCACAGCTCCCTAGCTGTGTCTACATACAAGAAAGATTCCACTATCTCCTTCGAGATAGTGTTCAAGATCCAGGATATGACTAAAGAATCTGCGCTTGCCCATACTCTTCTGAATCTTCATACGGTTTGGGATACTTCCCATTGATGTACCCTAGTTTCATTTTTTTCCCTTAGGGCAATTTTGATTGAACAGCTCCACGAAAGAAAATTTGGGCCTGTAAGTGTGTTAGAAATAAACACAACACCTGGATTTTCAGACACTTGCATTCGCAGTAGCTCAAGATCCATGTCCACCTTCTTCTCATTTTCTTCTGTTTTGGTGGGGGTTGCCATAGAGAGTGTCTCAAGATGCTGGATGATTTATCTTCCAAGAATTGTTGATTTAAATTAATCCAATCCACTTAATTAATTAAGCAGATCGTTAACATAATTAGTCCAAATTAATTACTGCTTTCCCAAGTCTAATTTATGATTCCAATCCACTAATTAGACAAGTTCATCTTCTAATTAAATAATGAATTCAATCCTCTAATTAAGTAGCCTAAGTCCTTTTAAATTAATCTAATCAATTTAAAAGGCTGAACCCAAAATTTAATTAGTCCAACCAACTGAATTCGGGGTCATCAAACTAATGGATGCTTCGACATAAATGATTTGATCATTTATGCTCTCCAAGAATTAATTCGACACAATGAAATTAATTCACTTCTTCCCGAATTAATTCGAAATTAATTCCACCACTTTCCACTGGTTTGTGTGTGACTCTTTTGGTTCTCCCTCACAGCTTAGGTTTGTGTCTAACACAATTAATTAGATTTAATTTACTTAATTATATCCAAGTATCCTATAATCAGAAATAGCCTGTTACCATGGGTGACTGCCTACCAACAGACCATGGCACTAGAGACTAAGTGAATAGTGGCGTGAACATTTAGGCTCCGAGTTCTATACGAGTACGGTCCTACTTTCAACCGCCTCCGATGTTAGTCTATGGCATGGAATTGTGCGTCGATTTCCATCCTTGACTAGGCATTGTCTATGCTTTGTACTGGAGACATGTTTACTCTAATAATCGAAGCAGGAAATTACATCCTACTCAATCAATCGCTACGGTTGTAGATTTTCAGAGTCTAAACCATCTCAAGCGCATAGGAGATCTCGATGTCCCAATACTAACAGGGGACAGATTCTTTCTTGGAATCCACTGTCCTCGCTACACACTCCGACTGCATTGGATAAGGCTTATATTGACAATATCTCATGATATAGTCACCTCTCGCCAGATCTAAGATACGATTTTCATATGCATGCAAACACCATGATTCATCAAGTTCGAGGACCAATCCCAAACTATCAGAATCGGGAACTTCAGTCACGTCGACCAAGCATCTAAGGCTTTCCATAAGATGATTCCCACAAGTCAGTTCAGTTAGTCAACCACCTTGCCAACTAACCCACTAAAGTTGTATATACGACCTATATTTGGCACCGATAAAACTCGGCACTCACCCACTAAATACAATAATTAGTCAAAGTCTCTATAAGACACTCGATGCTAATCTCGAGATCCTCAACTTGGAACGTTTTGGATTGACCCCTAGGAGTTGGTTTCATAGCAACCAACCTATGCGCAACTCAACTCCACGAGTTTAACCAAGTCGTTCAATGTAAATAGTAAGTACAACAAACACGTTTAGCCAACGATGAATACTTACTTTATTCATCAGTACAATATTATTTTTGATAAAGATCGACGAAAAGTTCCCAAAATAACTTTAATTGACTTTCGGGTTATCTATTCTAACAATCTCCCATTTTGACCACAAAGCCAATTATCCATGTTGCTCACAACCTCCTGAGCATGAGCAATATATGATACTAGCATGGCCTCGCGGGCCTAGTATATTTACTTGCCGAAGTAACACGATTGATATCTCTTCCTAGCATTGTTGTCTGCAGATGGTGGTTGTCTAAGAATTTTTTGTGGATCTATGAATCAGATCTCGAGCTCAAAAGCTTTTGCCACAACCTAGTTGTCCACCTCCAAGGAAACTACTGGCTCGACCGTGCTAGGCACCAGATCCATCTCGTGGATGCGATTTTCAATCGAAACCACTTACCAGAATTACTTCCCAATTCGCCATACATTTTCTTTTCATGATGAAACATTGTGGTATCCCGCTTGAAACCCTTCCAAGCCACCACGCTGACCATTAAGTCCAAATGTACATACATATTGAGACTAAACATTATTCACATGGTTCTGGAAGGTAGTATCACTTTAGCAATCACAAGAACATATTGAGACTAAACATTATTCATAAAATCAAGTTTACACAAAACGTGCATCAACAACACTTCTTTAATCCTTATTTAAATGTTAAAAATTGTTCTCAACATTTGTCTACTACCTCCTCGCTACACACCTGATGATCTGGGTAAAAAAAGGCGATCTTCCAAGGTTTGGAGTTGCGATCTCAAGAAACTTCCCAGATGTGAGATTAGGTCCTTGAGAAAAGAGAAGCATGTTAGGCTAGACGGGATGATCCCAAGCTAAGACCCTCGATTCTTAAATCAGCTCAAGTTTGAGATGACAATAAGCAAGCTGAAGTATTAAATGTGGTAGAAAGTAATAAATGTGTTATACTATAAATGTAGCGGGTTGGGTATATTTATAGGGTCAAATGTGCCCACTTCCCTGGTTCCATGGCATCATCTCAAGACATGAGCTGCCAGAGAATCCATGGCCCAGATTCTGGGTCCATGGAGTGGGTTGTTGGAGCTGGTCAGGTCGCGGATCTTGGAAAAATAGGAGATTTTTCCAATTGTCTAGGGTAATTTTGTCCTTTGACCAGGTATATGTAACAAACTCCTATCATTTCTCCCCCAATTCTTCTAGTATTAAGTTATTACACTAGGAGAAGTCGAACAACCATCTCGTGAACAATCGCGAGGTATGGACCTTTTGATCTTACTAACGTGGTGCTATCCCATCCGTACACCAACAAGCGTGTGTTTTCATGTTTTCTTCATATAAATGGAAGGTCCACTAGACTATCTAAACGTCCAGAGTTTCTGCAATATTCAAGCTTGTTTCCTTAGACGTCGTCTTGCGTGATTCTCGACCTCATGGGAGGTGAATAATTTGCCGTAACTTAAAATTTTCCAAACTTCACATGTCTCAACCTCATAGGAGGCGAATAACCTTGAGGTGTTAATTTACCTCAACCTTGTTGATAATGACTTGAAAAATCTTTTCCAGATCTTAAATTAACTCGACCTCATCCAGGGTGAATATTTGAAAAATCTTTTTCAAATTTTAATTACCTTGACCTCATTGGAGGTGCGTACTTGGAAAATCTTTTCAAATTTAATAATCCGACCTCATTGGGTCCAATCACTTGAAAAATCTTTTCCAGATTTTAACGATCTCGACCTTCTTTTTCAGATTTTAACGATCTCGACCTCCTAGAAGTGAGTACTTGCGAATCTTTTTCAAATTTGAGTTATGGGGTCTTTTCTGCACTTAGGATCTTTTTCACATCGAATTATGAGATCTTTCTCAGGTTACATTATGAGATCTTCTGTACATAAGAATATGAAATCTTTTCCAGATCAACATGTAACATCTTCTCCAGATATTTGGGATCTTTTTTAGATCGAATTATGAGATCTTTCTCATATCACATTATGAGATCTTTTCCAAATCAAAATGTAATCTTTCTCAAATACTTGCGTCTTTTTCAAATCGAATTATGAGATCTTTCTCAGATCGCATTATGAGATCTTCTGCACATAAGAATATGAACATCTTTTCCAGATATTTCAAATCTTTTTTAGATCGAATTATAATATTTTTCTCAGATCGCATCATGAGATCTTTTTCAGATAAAAAATATAAGATATTTCCAAGATCAAAATGTAATCTTTCTCAGATACTTGGGATCTTTTTCAGATCGAATTATGAGATCTTTCTCAGATCGCATTATGAGATATTTTCTAGATCAAAATGTAACATCTTTTCCAGATATTTGGGATCTTTTTTTAGATCGAATTATGAGATCTTTCTCAGATCGCATTTTAACATCTTTTTCATATACAAAATATAGTATCTTTTTCATATCAAAATGTAATATCTTTGTCAGATACTTGGCTAGCTGGACCTTTTCTCGGACGAGATCGCGCACTTGAAAATGTCTTTGCTTGACCTTGTGGTTGTGACTTCTCATCATAAGACTCTTGTATTGCAAAATTTTTGCATATGCTTTCTCTCTTATCCTCAGTTGTGATGAGATCGAAGGATCTCTTATGTTGGTTATTTTGGGGATCATATTGGGAGGTTCTTGCTATCTCTTCCCTGATCTCTATTGGTATGATTGGCTTAGTCCCATAAACCAAACAAAATGGGGTCACCCGTTGCCGTCCTTGGCATGGTCCAATATGCCCCCAAAACCCCTGGCAATTCCTCTACCCATGACCCCTTAGCTCCTTCGAACCTTATCTTGAGATGTTGCATTAGAATTCGATTTATGACCCCAGTTTGGCCAATTGCTTGTGGATTTCCAACAGCAGCGAATTTTTTTTTAAATCTTCAACTGTTTAGACCATTCAGTGATCCCTTTTCCTTAGAATTGTGTGCCATTGTTCGAGATCAAGATCCACAAGATGCCAAACCTGCAAATAATATTTTTCAAAATAAAATATACCTCTTTTTAGTGATCTTGGCCAATGCTTCTGCTCTACCCATTTCAAAAAATATTCTACCGCCAGAATCTCCTTGCAACGGTGGGGTCGCTTGACACAACCTCATCCTTAGACAATCTACCTCCTCAGTTTTCCATGATTTTACTTCCTTAACACAAAGCACCTCCCTATCTACTTCATCAACTACCACCATCTCCTTGATGATCACTGTGATCTTTCTATCTCTCACTCCCACTACCATAGTGCCAAAACATAGACAATGCATTCGGTCTCTCATTCGCTTCCCTTGGGATTTGTTATATCTGGCACTTATCAACTTTTTTTCATGGCCTCCTTTATTTTTTCAAAATGTTGCGTTATGGCCCATTCACGGGTTTGTATAATCCTTCTATATGCATTGCCACTAGTTCGGAGTTAGTATAAACATCTAAATTGCCTTACCAACATCTGATGCCATATTTAGACCCAAGACCAGGGGCTCTTACTCTTCCCATTGTTCGTCGTGGGGAAAGCCAATTTTTTGCTGCGATCTCGATCTCGACCCCTTCTGGTCTTGCAATAATAGACCTCATCCATCGTTTGAATTTGATGACCCATCAACGTGTAATAGCCATACTTCTCAATGATCTTGTTCCTTTCGAACCCGAATGATCTCTTATCTTGCTTCACCGGTTTGGCTTCGGGATCTACATTTTCCCAATTGTCAAGGGGTGATTTTGTCCTTTAACTAGGTATATGAAATAAATCCCCATCACCCGATAATTGTTGTTATATCCAAAGTATATACAACATCAGGTCCAATGCACCCGAACAACATTCCCATGCTGCCTACGACAAAGATGTAGGGGATGTCATACATCTCAACTTCCTCATCAGTCAATGGTGACTATGTCTTGGACAACTGAACCCCATATATAGGTATCCAATTTCTTTTATGGAGAATTGTGTGAACAAAGCTTGTGTCTCAGTGTTTCCTAACATCTTTATTCCAAATGAATAAGATGTTACATACTAAACACTCAGAACAAAATTGTGCTCTCACTAACCCTAAAGCTCGTTACTAACCTCATACCCTGTACGAGCTCATCAAATGAATATTTCAATAACAAGAAATCTCAAGCCTAGTTTGAATTTTCTTAAGAATCTCACGGCTCCATACCATTGATCCAAACCCGATGTCCAACATTGCTCTCCATATGTTTTTAGATCATTATCTAATTAACCGGACAGGCCCAGAAACCTATACCTCTTAGGTAATTATGGTACTCTAGTCGTCCCTCGAAGGACTAGAATATAGTAAGTGAATAATAATATGATCACAAATGATATTTGTATTATTCGACATTAAACCTATACAAATCAGACACCGCATCTAATTTTGTCTCTCACTAGTCCCTTGACGTATACAGGACTAACCCACATACTCAATAACTTTGTAAGAATACTGGCTTGTCAAGCCATATCCAATATGGTAACTAGATCATGACTATTTGAATATGCTATGTTTTTCAACTTGGCGACCTTTCAAATCCATCTCTAGATGGGTTAAGGTAATTCAGTGAAACCCCGACTAAACCAAGTCTAACAAGATTCGATTTCTCCCTTTTCAGAGACCGTTCAAACATGGTCATTTCAGGATGAATTCCACTGAGTGAGAATTTCATTCTCATTTGGTTTTAATAACTCTCACTACACATGCCTCTTCGATCTAATCGAAAGGTTTAATTTTACAACCAGTTTATTCACCACTCCAGGTGTAATTCTCCGAACCTACCCCAGGTCCTTACACTTATGAACCCTCTTCTGATCTTGTGTATTTAGTAACCTAAAAATGTCTTATTGAATCCACTCCAATATATTATTGGCAAGCCCACTTTATCCGACAAAGAAGCTTCACGATCTTTCCTTCTATTGATTATGCCAAATCCATAAGTTTATCTTGATTATCCATTTTTTTTGTTTGATATTGAGTATTCATAATCCAATTGCGGGACAGTGCTAAGGACATATGTATCCACCTTAGCAGACAAGAATAACTATTCTTTGTCAAATAAAATAGCTTTATTGATCAGATGTATGTAATCAAAGTTTGTCCAACAAAAGAAAAATATAATTTGATCATGCTAATTTACATAAATCCTATCAACTCTATCCTAACATAATCACTGTTATGCCTAACTAGTCTCTAGTCTTTGCAGCAACGACCCTACCATCGTTAAGCTTTAGTACCGTCTGCCTCTTTCTAGTCCTTATCACCACCCGCAAACCATTTGTAGATTATGATTAACTAGTATTCAATACCAAAGAGCATAATAGTAATCATGTTAATATTCAATTCAAATGCTACCTTCATTGGAAAGGAGCTTAGGACATTATCTCTTTCAATGCCACTTTTCACAGCACTTGTAAGGAATCCTTGGCCACCGAACCCTCTTCATCTTTCCTTTACCTCCTTCTTGTGGTGCAACAGGAACAACACGAGAAGTACTAGTAACAGTTGATGTTGTCTTATCCTTTTTCCTCTTCTGGCGTCCAAGAGCCTTGCCTTTCGCTTCAGAGGTTGAAGCCTCTCCTACTAGTACCGTCAGCGCAGACTTTTCAATCATTTTCTTGCACTGGACCAACATATTTATCAACTCATGAAGGTCTTTGTTAAGTCCATTCATGTTATAGTTGACAATAAATGGATCGAAGGAGGGAGAAAGACACTGAAGGATCACGTCGATGTACGTTTCTTTTTCAAAATCAGCTTGGAGGTCTTTGATCTTCTCCACAAATGATAGCATCATCACTCCATGCTCCTCTACAGACAACCTTCTGTCTCTTCGCTCTGAAGAATGCCTTCATAGCAACGTATCTAACATGCCGATCTAGGACCGCATAGATTTCTCGCATACAAAGCATAACCGAGCCAACATCGTCCAACCTATCATACTGCTTCTGGATCTCGTTAGTCATCGAGGTCAGTACGATGTTGCGGACCTGCCTTTGGTCAGCGTGCAACTTCTCGAACACCATGCATTTTTTAGTCTTTGACCCTGCGGAAAGGTCTAAGGAAGATCCTTATCCAGAATGTAAGTCTGGTTCTCGAAATCTAAGACTAACTTGAGATTTCGCAGCTAGCAGTTGTAGTTTCTTCCATCAAATTTATTAGCCTCTAGTATAGGCGTTAGTGGATTCTTAGACATTCTACAATTAAACAGGAAAAAAATAAGTAGATTATAGTAATATTAAGTTGAATTAAAAACTTGGTCTTTAGTCCTTAACTCCTCTCACTATTTTTGCAAAAGCCCATCATTCTCAAATGGGGTTCCAGAAAGCCATTTTCTATTGAGCTTGGGGTCCACAAACACAATTCTCCATGCCGCGCTTTTATGATTCATATGGAAAAAGGTTTTGTGGGTGGTAACCTATACCATTCTCCTCCAATGAGTCCCCAAGTAAATTTAGTGTTCTATTGACGAGATGCCTGTTTCAGGCCATACAATGAATTTGCAATTTAGAAACTTGTCCTAGTTTAGCTTTGAATAGCCTTCAGGAGGTAACGTGAAGACTTCTTCATCCTCCTATGAAGATAGGCATTATTCACATCTAGTTGCAAGATAAGCCATGAAAGTGAAGAAGCTAAAGCCAAAAACAAGCGTACCGTGATAGTTTTTGCCATTGGGGAGAAGTTGTCAAAATAATTCACTCATATCTTATTATATCCTTTTACACAAAGGTGTGGTTTGTAGCATTTCACAGTCCCATCAGGATTTAACTCGACTTTATACACGCACCTTGAGCCAATTTCCCGCTTTCCCTCTAGCAAACTTGTCACACCCAAACAATAATACGATTTATTACTGCTTAACGGTTACACATTAACAACATAACTTTTATAGATATTATGAACCAGTTCACAGTTGGTTATATAACATACTCTATCAACATAATTAGCAAAATTAGGTTCTCATTTACAAGACTTATACATGTCTCTTTCACATATGGTAGTATAGACTATTATAACATGCTCATAAGCCATCTTCACTTTTAGTATATTGCTAATAGTCTCAAAATCTATGACTTCTATCTTATTGACTTGTGAGGAGAATACTGCATACTGGCCCGACCTGACTTTGCAAGCACAACGTAGACTTATTCCTCGAGAGTGGACACGACCAAAATCTATGCCTAAAAAAATATTGCAGAGGAGTGAGCCTGTGACTCAATAAGTAAATAACCAGCTCTGCTTATACATGCATAATGAATCTAGTTCAACAAGATAAAAATGAACAAGTAATAACATAGTCATCAAATTACATTCCAACACATCTCATTTTATTAACAAGACAAACAATCAAATTCTTCCTTTCCTAGTATGCTCACAAGATGGTGATATAGTGTCTTTCTCCACCCAACTCGTCTCACTATTCATCATGTTATATTTATGTGAATTTCCCCTTTGTAAGCCACGAAGAGCCGCTGGTTCCATTGAATCATCGGGGCCATTTATTTTTTTCCACGAAGAGCCACTGAGACCAATATATCCACGAAGAGCACTGAGGCCAATATATCCACGAAGAGCCATAAAGGTCAATTTATCCACGAAGAGTCATTGGGGCCGTCAAATTTTTTCCACGAAGAGCCACCGAGACCAATCAATGGGGTTTCACATACTAAATCGTGGTCAGCATTTTTCCCAATGGATCCGACTCCTAACAATATTCCCAATATCTTTATTTAATATAAACAGATTCAGCAATGGAAATCAAAAGATGAATACTTAGGTCTATATTAATCAATCTCTTCTAAACAAAACTAGCAGCACTTCTGTCCTATATTACAAGTTTTCTATAGACCAACTTATAGATGATATCAGTATGAATTTTACTACAGTTATTCCTCTTTGTCTCTAGTTTCATATCCAACAAGAATAATACAAATTGGATCAGTATATAATGAGTTATTCAAGTTCTAATACAACCTGTTCTGTACTATCACAGATTCGGTTATACTACTTCAAAATTCTATACAAATTCACACAACCGTTAAAAAGTCCTGATTTTCTCAAAATATGACATAATATTTGTCTAGTTTCATTATAAATAAGAAAAAACACAATTTCAACCTTTATATCTCTTAGTTATAAGCTTTTTAGTACACCTTGTCTGATTTCCCGCAGAATCAGGGCAACAGAATGTCTCCCTATTTTTTACCAATTAAAAAGATGGATTTAGCTTCTGATCAAAACTTAAAAGTTATAGAGGACATCCTAAAGTTTTCACAGACACCAAGATCTCTAATTTTGGACCGATAAAACTCAAGATTTACCCGAAAAACAGAGACTGTTCGGACAGATTGTTCCCTACTTCTACTCTTTCAACTTAATCAATTTGTTTTTCTTTAAATCCAACTCAAACACCACCTCCTACACGAATTTAGAAAATAAATAAGAACCAGAACTTACCAAATCAGTGGTGCCACTTCCTAAGATTGCTGAAAATGGAGAAACCACAAATTCTTTCCTCTTCTTCTTTCTTCTTTTAAATTATCTCTTTAGCCACAATTATTATATAAATCAACACAACATATATCCACTTTCTTGTGCTAATAATTCATAATTCTATATAAAAATTTCGGGGGTATCACAAAACTCGTGTCCCATGTATGGTTTCAGTCCCGAGCATCCAACTCTAGCTACATACTCATCTTTGATTGCCTGAACAAATGATTTAGACTCTAGTATTGTGGCTACCTATGCCAAAAGCAATCTATGTGCATTGCTAAACATGCTAGGAAGACAAGCTTTAGGATTAAAAGTAGTTTCATTGCACACATAGTCTTGTAACCACACAGGTTTAGCAATATTCCTCTATGGTCTGGTAGGAGCAGAAGAGGGATGTTAGAAGTAGATGAAGGAAGAGAGGCGTGAGTGAGAGCATGTATAGAATTGCCAGTCATGGTGGGAGGATGGGATTCATCATCAATGTATATAGCCAAAGCAGGAGTAGGATCAAAAGTTTGGACATTATGAAATGGATAGATGTCTTCATGAAATATGACATCTCTAGGCACAAGGTAGAATGAGTTTTATGAGGGTGGTTAAAATATTTGTTATGAATTTTTTCACCATGGCTCTTAGTTGTGGTAAATAATATTTTTATAGTGGTAAAATTAGCTTTTTTCATCGATTTTATTTAACAATGATTAATAATAATTATTTACCACGATTTCTAACGATAATCATTACAATTGTCGTCAATGGTAATTGTTTTTAGTGGATGTTGATTATTCCATAAAAAGAAAGAAAGAAAGAAAGATTGAGAAATAGTTTATCTAATACTGCCCACAAATATTCAAGAATTCTTCGAACTAATGTGTTTCTCCAAATCAAGATTCAATATGAACAAACGATTATGATGGTTATAAGGGTTAATTGTAATTTTCGTCATGTAATTATAGGTATTTGACATTTTGGTTCTTTAAGTTTCTAGGTAGTAAAATAGTCCTTTAACTTTTTAATTTTTGTGATTTTCGTTCTCTGGTCGCCGAAATTTTTAAAACTCGCTGGAATAATTTTGTACACGTGATGTATACATATTAAATTGAATAAAAAAAGTAATAAATTTAATTTGTGGAGACAGGAGGTCCTTTTGGATAGGAATATTTTGGTGCAAGTTCTTAGATTATGTTTCTACTTGGAGAGTATTTTGCTAAGTCTATTTGAGATATTCTTAAGATATCTTTTGAGCTTATAAAATATTAAATTTTATTTTAAAATAAGTTTTTGAAGTTTTCGGATAAAATATGATTATGAGCCTTATAATATGTTAGAAATGACAATTTTTTAATTAAATCTAAGAAAATGAACTAATTTATTAAGATTGAAAAAAAATTAAATTTGTTAGCTCGTTATGTTTTTATTGAAAGGGCTTATAATAAGCTCCTAATACAGTAGAATTTCTATAAATTAATACTTGATAAATTAATAACTACTTTAAAATAATAATTTTTCTCGGTCCCGACTTGGGCTCATCGTCCAAATTAATAAGATAATAATTTTCATAAAGACCCTTGTATAAATTTATGGTCCCTTCAATATTATAAATTAATAACCTATAGCATTACAAATATAACTAGGACAATTTAATAAAATATGATTATGTTATTCTTTGCTTCTTAAAATTTAAATTTAGTTGTATTTCATCTCTAACTTTTCTTACTGCATCAAAAAGCTCCGGTGTTGCGTTCTCATACTGCAATTAGTCAGTACTGCATCTTACTGCGTCTTTAATTAATCACATTGTACATGAACATCACTCAGTTAGTCAATACAATGAATATATTTTTATTCATGTGGAATAATGTAGGTTCGTTGAATCAGAAAAAATCTCTTTAAATTAATAAATTATTAATTTATCGAATAATTAATACCTCTTTAAATTAATAAAATTACCTGGTCCCGGTATTATTAATATATAGAGATTTTACTTTATATCTTATTTTTCGGTCATATGAACTTCTTTTTTACAAAAAATTACCAAATATTTTTTAAAATTTTATAAATTATTTAAGAGCTTGTAACCTCATAAAAATACTGTCTTAATTTTGTAAATTTTTAACTAATAATTAAATTGCAGTAATATAAATAAAAGAGTTTTTGGCTAAATTTATTAGTAATTATTGCTAGTGACAATTTTCTTTGTCAATAATTACTGCGAGCGACAACTTTTACACAATCATTTTATTTGCATTTAAAATACTATTTTAAAATTGATGGGGGTACAACACTATTACCAGGAAATGATAGAAATGGTCCTGGAAAAGGGCCCAAAATTACAACTAGCCCCACATCCGTGTGCCTATTTGACGGGTTGAGTCGTGTGACCAAACCCTACCCAATGACTCGACACTGGACCTGCTTCAAGAATGCGGGATCTGGTCATTCAATATCTGACAGCTCAAGCATGAAGACGATGCCACAGGGACCAGGTAAGTGGGCACATTTAGCCCTATAAATACCTTCATTCCACAACATTTATGGTAAGACATTTATATCTCATTCGACCGCATTTATTACTTGAGATCACTGATTACCATCTTGGACTTGAGCTGACTTAAGCATCAAATGCTCTTCGCCGGGGACCATCCCAGCTAGCCTGGCCCGTTTTCCTCTTCTCATTGACCACCAAACATCTAGGTGATCACTCAAAGAACATTGGTTCATCCACCAAGGAGATTGCATAATACTACCCAAATCAGTTGGCGCCGTCTGTGAGAAGGACCATCTAGGAGAGAGCAAACATCTGGAGAGGAAAATGATACAACCCAAAGGCAAGGGGAGCAGATCATGCAACTTACTAGAAGTGAGTTACAACGTATGATGAATGAGGTGAGCAGGAACGCCACCAGAAATGCATTGGTATGAGTATGAACGGAGGACAACGACTCCAATAGCAAAAGAGCCTGTGAAACCACAGTTGTTTAAGGAAAATGAGATCGAGGAGGACCCTAAGGAGGTGACCAGTAGGACAATGCTTGAAAAGGGCATAAAAATAGAATTCTCGGACGCAGCGCCCAACAACAAAGGTAGGGCGAACCGTAGAGAGCTATGAATATCGAGGGGAGAAGTTGATGATGTGGGTCGACAGATAGAAAAACTTGGCATGCAAATCAACAAGCTCAAAAGGAGGGGTGAAATCATAAAACAAAATAGGAACTCACCTTTCTCAAATAAGATACTCATTTAGACAGTCGACCCCAATTTCAGAATACCAGATTTGCCCAAGTACAACGGAACTAAGGATCTTCACGAGCATATTGCGGCTTTCGAACTGGTGATGAATTTGTATGCTCTATCAGATTCCATTAATACAAAACTGTTTGTGACTACCTTGACAGGAAAAGCACAAGAGTGGTTCACCAGTATACCTAGCGGAACCATAGAGTCGTATGCATAATTGATACAGAATTTGCATTCTACTTTGCAAGCAAGAAAAAGCAAAAATGGTCTGCCACCTACCTTTTTAGATAAGGCAAAAGGAAGATGAGTCTTTGAAAATTTTTGTGGATAGGTTCAACAATGAGAAGCTGGAAGTTCAGGACTTCAGAATTGACATGATGATCAGTATCCTCATTCATGGGTTAAAAAAGGTTCCATTTGTTAGAATAGGTGACCAGAAAGCCAATAGGTTTGGCATTTTGTAACCTATTTGACAACTTGATGTAATGTAATATTATATAATGAATAAAATGAATATTCGTTACCACTGGTGCCTTTTTTTTTTTTTTTTTGCTCATTTTCCATATGTTAAAATGATATTTTACATATATTACAACAAAGCCCACAAACCACGATTAGCAACTCATGCAGTTGGGCCACGCATTGGATGGTGGTCATGAAACCAACTGATAAAGAGTTGGGTCTGAAACGTTCCAAGTCGAGGACCTCGAGATAGGGCATCGAGAGTCCTATAGAGACTTGCACCAAGAGTCGTGTTCATTGGATGAGTGTCGTGTTTCATCGGCGACAGGTATGAGACGCCTACACGATCTTGGTGGGTTGGTCGACTGGGGTCGAGCCGACTGAACTGACTGGCAGGATCATCATATGGAAGCCTTGGAGGCTTGGTCGGTATGATTTGATTTTCCAGATTCTGATAGTACGGGAGTAGTCCTCAAACTTAAGGAACATGACAGTCACGTACAAAGGATGGTTGAATCTTGGATCTGGCGAGAGTGATCATTCTGTAAGAGGATCATTATAAGCCTTTTCCAGTGCAGTCAGAATGTGTAGCAAGGACAGTGGGTTCCAAGAAGAGGATCCATCCCCAATCAGTATGTGACAGAGGTATCTCCTATGCACTCGAAAACACGTTTATGCTGCTTAAACCTGTGGCCACAGTGGTTGGTCGAACAGGAAATGGTTTCCTGTGTCGATGCAATGAGGCATGCGTAGTCTCGAGTATTAAGCATAGATGTCTAGTCAAGGATGGGAACTGACGCTCAATTCCATACCCTAGACTAAGGCCGGGAGACGGTAGACGGAAGGACCGTACCCGTACGAAATCGGCGCCTAAATGTTCACGCCAACATTCACCTAGTCTCTAGTACCATAGACCGTTGCTAGACAGCCAACCATGGTAACGGGCCCCTGTTGGACACGGGCCCAAGTCTAGTTGAGGGTGAACCTAAAGGGTCACACACAAATCATCCAGAAGGTGAAAAAATTGACTTGGAGTCAAATTTTGGAGGATCATAAGTAATTGGATTACTTAAGGGATTGTCCATTGGATGGACGAGCCAATATTGTATCGGGCCCTCGTTTAAATTGTAAATGAGATTTGTCGGTTAATGTAGAGAGTCGAAAGATTGAATCTTTTAATTGGATTAAAAGATAAATAGGATTATTTAGGTGGACCTTGAATTAAATAGGATTTAATTTTGGGTTTGTTGTAATTGAATTGCACTGGAACCCGGTCCGTTAAATTTTGGCCTAAGAGGTGTGTTAATTCCACTTTTGGAATAGAAAAAAGTTGGAATTCTTCCCTAAAGTGGTATGGCCGAAAATTACCACTCTTGAAGAGGTAAAAATCAACCATACATGGCCTTGATGAGTTGACTTGTCTATTTTGGTAAGAGACAAATCAATTCCAATCACGCCTCTCTCTTTTGGTATGATTAAATCATACCTTAAGAGATGGTAGACTTGATTGATGAATTAGTGGGATTGATTGGGATGTATCTAGACATCCTTTGATGAACCTAGACACATTCCAATAATCAAATTAATTTTGTATATGTATGAGTATATACATTCTTCAATGCAAAAGAATTCATAATCATCTTTTTCTAGGAAAATGAAGAATACACATCTCACATTCTCTCCTAGAATTTTCGGCCCCCTCCCTACTTACACACATCCCCTTTGATTCTTCATTTGATCTAGGATCATTTGGAAGAACAAAGTTAGTTGAAGAAAAGACACTAAATACAATAGTGTTCTTGTTTGTTGAATAAATCCTCTAGATTCGTTTTCTTCCAGGAAGGAAAACGTGTATCTCTTTCAATGTGGTGTGGATTACTTCTCTAGAGTTTAGACGTTTGAACTTGGTGAGCATTTTCGGAGAGGAACAACGCTAGTATCCGTACAAGTGTTTAAACTACAAAGGTAATTTTGGTTTACGCTTTCGTAGTTTATTTTTTATATCTATGCTCTATATGAAATATACGTTTATAATATTGTCACATCCTATATTGAACGCCTGGTTGAGCATCCAAGGCTACACCCCTTGGGATATTGTGATCATTGAATTTAATTTATGTAATTAATTTCGTCTCACGCTTCCGCTCGCGCTCCCAAGCGGATCCGCTTGTTCCCTTCAAATGGTATTAGAGCCCGATTCGATGTAAGGGGCATAGATCTATGTGCTTGGCATGTATAACTTGCTTTTACGGCTTTATGAGCATGTTTATATGTGTATGAATATATGAATGAATGTGCTTGTTCATTTGTTTAAATTTGATGGATATTATACGTGCGATTTTATAGATTGGATCTTGAAAACTTGCATGTTTATTTTCAGATTATTTTATGTATATTAATGTGGTGAAAAGGGAAAATTGAAAATAATATTAAAAACGGATAGCAGCATCAGCAGTTGGCTGTCGCCCCTGCCGGCGGTCACTGGCTGGCAGGCGCGCGGACGCCTGGCCGGGTGTGCCTACCAGCGTGCGTGCTGGCAGGGGCGGCCGCGCAGACTGCGCCGCGCGCAGGCGGGCGCTTGCGCATGCTAGGCTTCGGCCCACGTGCGTTGACGCTGCTAGCCGCCGGGCCAGCATTGCATAGGCGCCCATAGTTCTGTGTGGGCGGCCGTCCAGCAGGCACAACGGCTAGACCGTTTTGTGCTAATTTTTGACGTTTTTCTGAAAATTGGATTTTCTGAAAATAAATTAATTTTGCATTTTGATTTTGGAGTTATTGATTTTTTTTTTGGATCAAATTTGCTTAATTAATTTGGGTTTAGTACATGCATTGGATGCATTATATATAATGTCTATTAAATTTAAAATTTGAATCTTGCACATTATTTATATATTTATACCATATGATGTTGGACATCACTTGGATATTTTGAATATCCGTGGTTAAGCATGCTTCTTTTGTATAATTATGTTATGTGTGTTGATGGGATCAACATGGGATGATTACAAGAGCGCTAGACCTAATGTATGGATGAATGTTATTTACTTACATTTCTGCTGGGTGGGGCCTGTGTGCCTCTTGTTTTGGGACTATTTATCTCTCGTTTTTTTTTAGCCTCATGCTGTTAAGTCTTATTCATTTCTTTTTCATGTATTACTTTCATTTGTAATGAGAGTAGGTAGTTTTGGTGAAGTTTTATTTTGACAAGCCCATGGGGTCGGCGGCCCAAGGTGTAACATCAAGGCGTAAAACAAGAAGATCC
Organism: Sesamum alatum; assembly: GCA_034509735.1. Classification (NCBI taxonomy): domain Eukaryota; kingdom Viridiplantae; phylum Streptophyta; class Magnoliopsida; order Lamiales; family Pedaliaceae; genus Sesamum; species Sesamum alatum. The sequence goes on from JACGWO010000013.1 coordinate 7,713,214, forward strand.
ACAAGGCCCATTGGAATGAAAATGGGTTTATCACTTTTGTAATAGTGTAGGACTACCCTAGATAGACTATAGACTCACTGCGGGCTCAGTGGGTCGCATAGGTTGGGCTTGTGATCATCCTAACAGGGGTATGCTATGTTTTTACTACATGCGACGTATTTATTTAACGCTTTATGAATATTGGATATTTATGCATGCTAAAACACTTAATGTGATGAGGTCTCGATCATTATCAAACTCTCATTTGATTGGACCAAATTAAATATTAGGCCCAAAATGGACTTGGATCGAAATGGTATTTTTATATGTCCAACCCTTCCATCCACAGCAATGTGGTAAGGAAGCTACCACTACCCAAGTGTGGCCTCAGAAGTCGTGGCACACTTGGACTAGGGGAAAGCTGCACCATTGTTGTGAACAAAGAGATTGCAGTCGTTGTTTCCTGGTCTCACGAGTCGTGGGGGGCGACAGTTGAGGCATGATTTGGTTGATAGGTCGGGCCCAACACTAAGTAACGTGGTTCGCTTGGAGTACTCGGAACCATGGAAATAGGTGAGGCAAAATATCTTGGGAATCTCAATGGATGAGAATGATATTGGATATCTCCCATAAGGTTTTCTTCATGTGAATCGTAAAAGCGGGGCATGGAGATCATGCTTATGGATCCCAAGATCACTATGAAATGGTTTCCTGAAACTCCACTTGAGAGTGGTGGACTTTCGTATAAATAGTGGGAGGGTTAAAGACTAAAAAACCATGTCTTCAACTTGAATAATAACATTACCATCATTTGTCAATTTCTTCTTTATGTTTTATAAATGTAGATATGTCTAAGAATCCTTTGACCATGGTACTTGAGACTAATAAGTTTAACGAAACGAACTACTCAGATTGGATGAGAAACCTGAGGATTGTCCTCGATTTGGAGAACCAAGGCTACGCCTTGAACGAGCTGTCGCCGAGTGACTTGCAGTAGGAGTCCACGCCAGAAAAACGTTTGACATTCGAGAAACGACATGGGAACAACCAGAAAGTATGCAGTATCATATTGGCTTCGATGTCTAACGACATCCAGAAGCAATATGAGAGGTTAGACAGCGTCTCCGCCATAATGCTCCGCATGAATGAGGTTTATGCGATTTCGGACAGGCATATTAGATATGCCGCCACCAAAGCATTCTTTGCCACCAAGCTGGTTGAAGGATCCTCTGTACAAAGTTATGGGGTCAAGATGCTTTCCCTAATGGAGAAGCTCAAGGACCTTAAAGTTGGGCTTAACAATGACACGTACATTGACGTGATCCTCTAGTCGCTTCCTCCATCCTATGAACCGTTTGTTGTAAACTACAACATGAACGGACTTGAGAAGTCTATTCATGAGTTGATCAAATGTTGGTGCAATACGAGGTAATGGCCCACAAGCTGACACCGGCGGTATTCATAGGAGAGGCTTCGACCTCCAAGGCGAATGGCAAGAGGGCCGAATGCTGGAAGAGGAAGAAGGAAAAAGGGAAGACGGTTGCGGGCCCTGCTCGCGCTCCTAGCGCCCCTGTTGCCCCGGTAGGAATGGATAAAGGGAAAGGGAAGGCTCGTGGTTCTCAGCGGTCCAAGCCAACTAATATCTGCATGCATTGCCAAGGAAAGGGGCATTGGAAGAGGGAGTGCCCACAACACCTCTCCAATCCAAGTATGTTTGTGGTTGAAGTAAACATGATAACTAATTCTGCTTCATGGCTATTGGATACCGGGTGTGGTGCTCAAATCTGCAATGAGTTGCAGGCACTGCAAAGAAGCAGAAGGCTAACCAAGGATGAGATGATCCTGAGCTAGGCGATGGCAAGGCCGTTGCTGCGGAATCGGTAGGATCAATTGGAGTTAGCCATCAGTAGTCATGTTATGATTATACTGAATGACTATTTCTATGTACCTAGCATGATAAAGAATATTGTATCTATACCCGTTCTTGATAAGGAGGGTTATTCTTTCACCATCAATAAAAATGGTTTTCATATTATCAATGATGGTGTGTCTCATTTGCTTGGTACATTGGTGAACGGTCTGTGCATACTTCAGCAGTCTAATTGGATTATGACTGCAGAACACAAACGAAAACATGATAATCAAGATAATGCACAGATTTAGCATGCGAGCTTAGGTCATATTTCTAAGGATAGGATTAGAAGGTTGGTGGACTCAAAGAGTCTAGAAATAGACGATTTGGACAACCTACCGACCTACGAGGCCTGTCTAAAGGGAAAGATGATCAAGAAACGCTTTATTGGACAAAGCACGCTAGCCAACGGTCTGTTGGATTTGATCCATACGGACGTCTGTGGTCCATTAAATACTCAGGCTAGGGGTGGGTACTCGTACTTCATAAACTTTACCGATGATCACTCACGGTATGGTTATGTTTACCTGATGAGGTACAAGTCTGAATCCTTTGGAAGGTTTAAGGAATATAGACTTGAAGTAGAGAACCAAACCGGTTGTAAGATCAAAGCCCATCAGTCGAACCGAGGTAGAGAGTATTTAAGTGGCGAATTCATTGATTATCTGAAAGAGAATGGAATTCTCTCTTAGTGGACTCCTCCTGGAACACCACAGTTCAATGGTGTGTCCAAAACGAGGAATTGGACCTTGTTGGACATGGTCCGATCCATGATGAGTTTTACCGAACTCCCCTTGTCCTTCTTGGGATATACTCATGAGACGATGGCCAAACTTTTGAACTTGGCGCCACCTAAGAAGATATCCCACACACCAATGAGATATGGCATGGCAAACCTGCCTCCTAAAAATACATGAAAGTGTGGGGTTGCCTCGTATATGTTAAGAGATTATTGGGAGATAAACTGGACTCCAGGTCTAGTTTATGCAGGTTCGTCGGATATTCGAAAGAAACTGCAGGGTATTATTTTTATGATCCTCCGAGCAAAAAGTGTTTGTCTCCCGACACGTAGTGTTCTAGGAAAAGGGTTTTCCATCGGATGATCGACGTGATGAGGTACTCCTTGAGGAATAAAGTGAGATACCCCATGAGACGACAGTGCCATCTGAGCCAGTAGTTTCCACTAATGATCTTCCAGTCCTTCGTAGGTCGGCTAGAGTATCCCGACCACCTGATAAGTACGAATTTCTGGGCCTGGCGGGTTAGTTGGATAATGATCCAAAGATGTACGGAGAAGCAATGTCGGACATCGATTCGTATAAGAGGCTAGAGGCCATGAAATCCGAAATTAACCCGATGGTGCAAACTAGGTTTAGACCCTTGTGGACCCACCCAAATGTTAGAATAGGTGACCAGAAATCCAATAAGTTTGATATTTTTTTGACCTATTTGACAACTTGATGTAATGTAATATTATGTAATGAATAAAATGAGTAGTCATTACCTTTGGTATTCTCTTGTTGCGCTAATTTTTCATATGCTAAAATTGTGTTTTACATATATCGCAACAAAGCCCACAGACCACGATTAACAACTCATGCAGTTGGGCCACGCATTGGCTGGTGGTCGTGAAACCAACTGATAAAGAGTTGGGTCTGAAACGTTCCAAGTCGAGGACCTCTAGACAGGGCATCGAGAGTCCTATAGAGACTTGCATCAAGAGTCGTGTTCATTGGATGAGTGTCGTGTTTCATCGGTGACAGGTGTGGGACGCCTACACGATCTTGATGGGTTGGTCGACTGGGGTCGAGCCGACTAGACTGACTCGCAGGGACCATCATATGGAAGCCTGGGAGGCTTGGTCGGTATAATTAGATTTCCCTGGTTCCGATAGTACGGGAGTAGTCCTCAGACTTGAGGAATGGCAGTCACGTGCATAGGACGGCTGTATCTTGGATCTGGCTACAGGTGATCATTATGTAAGATGATCATTATAAGCCTTGTCCAGTGCAGTTAGAATGTGTAGTGAGGACGGTGGGTTCCAAGAAGAGGATTTGTCCCCTGTCAGTATGTGACAGAGGTATCTCCTATGCACTCGGAGACACGTTCATGCTGTTTAAAGCTATGGCCACAGTGGTTGGTCGAACAGGATATGGTTTCCTGTGTCGACGAAATGAGGCATGCGTAGTCTCGAGTATTAAGCATAGATGCCTAGTCAAGGATGGGAATCGACGCCCAATTTCATACCCTAGACTAAGACTGGGAGACGGTAGACGGAAGGACGGTACCCGTACGGGATCGGTGCCTAAATGTTCACGCCAACATTCACCTAGTCTCTAGTGCCATGGACCATTACTAGAAGGCCACCCATGATAACGGGCCCTTGTAGGACACGGGCCCAAGTCTAGCTGAGGTTGAACCTAAAGGGTCACACACAAATCACCGAGAAGGTTGAGAAATTTACTTGGAGTCAATTTCGAAGGATGAGTAAGTAATTGGATTACTTAAGGGATTGTCCATTGGATGGACGGGCCGATACTGTATCGGGCCCTCGTTTAATCGGTAAATAGGATATATTGATTAATATGGAAAGTTGAGATGTTGGATCTTTTAATTTGATTAAAAGTTCAACGGGAATTATTTAAGTGGATATTAAATTAAATTGGATTTAATTTTGGGTTCGTGGTAATTGGATTACAGTGGAACGCGGTCAGTTAAATTTTGACCCGAGAGGTGCGTTAATTCCATTTTTGGAATAGGAAGAAGTTGGACTTCTTCCGTAAATAAGCATGGTCGAAAATTGCTACCTTGGAGGGAGCAAAAATCGGCCATGTTGGATACTAGGTGTAAGTTGACTTGTCTCTTTTGGTAAGAGACAAATCAACTCCAATCAAGTCTTACACTTTTGGTATGATTTGATCATACCTTAAAAGATGGTAGACTTGATTGAAGAAGATGGTGATTGATTGGGATGTATCTAGACATCCTTGGATGAACCTATACACATTCCAATAATCACATTAATTATGTATATATATATATATGAGTATATACTAACACCTAAGTAACAAGATTCATTATTCATCTTTTCTAGGGCAAGAAGAAAAAAAAATCACACACTCTCTCCCTCAAAACTTTTGGCCACCTCTCCCTCTCCTCACTTGTGTTCTTCATTTGATCTAGGATCAATTGGAAGAACAAAGTATGTTTAAGAAGAACACTAATTGATAGTGTTCATCTTCTTAAACCTAGCCCTTCTAAACCCTTGTTTTCTAGCAAGAAAAATGAGGGTTTCTTCTGGTGTGGTGTGGATCACCTTTGGAGAGTTCATATGTTTGAACTTTGTGGATATTCCGAGAGGAACAACGCAAGTAGCGGCACACGTGAAAAACTACAAAAGTAACGATTTACACGCTTTCGTAGTTTATCCCATTCTATGCCCAATGTTTCAATATCCGCTTTATGTTGATACATCCTACATCGAACGCCCGGTTGAGCACCCAAGGGTACACCCCTTGGGATCTTATGATTATTAGGTTTATTTATGCGGTTTAAATTTATGTATTTTTCTCATTCTCGCTTCCACTCGCACTCCCTGGCGGATCCACTTGTCCTTCAAGTGGTATCAGAGCCCGGTTCGATGTAAGGGGCATAGATCTATGTGCTTGGCATGATCTACTTGCTTTTTATGGTTTTGTAGGCATGTATGATTGTATGAATATATGAATAAATATGATTGTTCATTTGTTTGAATTTGATGGACATTAAACATGCGATTTTGTATGATTGGATCTTAAAATTGCATGTGTTATTTTCAATTTATATTGTTAATTATGTTCTGAAAAGAAAGGTCGAAAAACATGAAAAAAAAAGAGGACAGCAGCAGCAGTTTGCTGCTGCCTCTGCCGGCCGGTCACTGGCTGGCGGGCGCGCGCGCGTGTGCCTGGCCGGGGTGCCTGCCAGCGTGCATGCTGGCAGGGGCGGCTGCGCACACTGTGCCGTGCGTAGGCGGGCGCCTGCGTGCACGCCATGCGCACGGTTGCTGCGCACCAGCGCGCGCGTGCACGGCCCTGTGTGTGCGGGCGGCCGGCTGGCACAAAGGCTCGGCCGTTTTGTGGCGTTTTTTGACGCTTTTTGAAAAATTGGATTTTCTGGGTTTTCTGCACACTATTCTGAAAATTAATTAATTTTGCATATTCGATTTTAGAATTATTGGATTTTTTCTTAGATCAAATTTGCTTAATTAATTTGGGATTAATACATGCATTGGATGCATTGTATGTAATGTCTATTAAATTTGAAATTTTAACTTTGCATATTATTTATATATTTGTACCTTGTGATGTTGGACATCACTTGGATATTTTGAATATCCATGGTTTAGAATGATTATTTGGAATAATTGTGTTATGTGCGTTAATGGAATCAACATGGGATGATCACAAGAGCCCTAGACTTTGTGTATGGATGTATGTATGTTGTTTACATTTCTGTTGGGTGGGGCCTGCGTGCCTCTTATTCTGGGACTATCATCTCCCTTATTTTAGCCTCGTGATGTTAAGGCTTGTAATTAATTTTCCATGTTTTACTTTCATTTGTAATGAGAGTAGATAGGTTCGGTGAGGTTGTAATTTTTTTGACAAGCTCATGGGGTCGGAGACCCAAGGTGAAACATCAAGGCGTGAAACAAGAAGAGTCACAAGGCCCATTAGAATGAAAATGGGTATATTATTTTTGTAACAATATAGGACCACCCTAGACAGACCATAAACTCACTGCGGACTCAGTGGGTCGCATAGGTTGGGCTTGTGATCATCCTAACAGGGGTATGCTATGTTTCCTGCATGCGGCGTATTTATTAAACCCTTTAAATATTGGATATTTATGCAGGCTAAAATGCTTAATGTGATGAGGTCTCGGTCGTTTTATTAAACTCTCATTTGGTTGGACCAAATTAAATATTAGGCCTAGAACGGACTTAGATCAAAAAGGCATTTTGATCTGTCCGAGCCTTCCATCCACAACAATGTGGTGAGGAAGCTACCACTACCCAAGTGAGGTCTCACGAGTCGTGGCACACTTGAACTAAGGGAAAGCTGCACCATTGTTGTGAACAAAGAGATTGCACTCACTGTTTCCCTGTCCCACGAGTCGTGGGAGGCGACAGTTTGAGGCATGATTTGGTTGATGGGTCGGGCCCAACACTGAGTAACATGGTTCGCTTGGATTCCTCGGAACTATGCGAATAGGTGAGGCAAAATATCTTGGGAATCTCATTGAATGAGAATGATTTTGGATATCTCCCACGAGGTCTTCTTCATGTGAATCGTAAAAGCAGGGCACGGAGATTACGCTTGTTGATCCCAAGCCTACTAGGAAATGGCTTTTCGAAACTCCGCTTGCGAGTGGTGGACTTTCGTATAAATAGAGGGAGGGTTAAAGACTGAAAGACCATGTCTTCAACTTGAACAATAATATTACCATCATCTGCTAATTTCTGCTTTACATTTTGTAAATGTAGATATGTCTAAGAATCCATTGGCCATGGTACTTGAGACTAATAAGTTTAACAGAACAAACTACTCGGACTGGCTGAGAAACCTGAGGATTGTCCTCGATTTCGAGAACCAAGGCTATGTCTTGGACGAGCCACCGGCGAGCGACTTACCGGAGGGGTCCACGCCAGAAGAACGTTTGACGTTCGAGAAATGGCATGAGGAACACTGGAAAGTACGCAGTGTCATATTGGCTTCAATGTCTAACGACATCCAGAAGCAATATGAGAGGCTGGACAACATCTCCGCCATAATGCTCCACATGAACGAGGTTTATGTGGTTCCGGACAGACATATTAGATATGCCACCACAAAAGCATTCTTTGGCACCAAGCTTGCTGAAGGATCATCTGTACAGAGTCATGGGGTTAAGATGCTCTCCCTAGTAGAGAAGCTCAATGACCTAAAAGCTGGGCTTAAAAATGATTCGTACATTGATGTGATCCTCCACTCGCTTCCTCCGTCCTATGACCCGTTTGTTGTAAACTACAACATGAACAGACTTGAGAATTCTATTCATGAGTTGATCAACATGCTGGTACAATACGAGGCTACGACCCACAAGTCGGCGTCGACGGTATTAATAGGAGAGCCTTCGACCTCCAAGGCGAATGACAAAAGGGCCGGACGCTGGAAGAGGAAGAAGGAAAAAGGGAAGACGGTTGCGGCCCCTGCCCGTGCTCCAGGCGCCCCTGTTACCTCGGTGGGAATGGGCAAAGGGAAAGGGAAGGCCCGTAGTTCTCAGTGGTCCAAAGCAAATGATGTCTGTATGCATTGCCAAGGAAAGGGCATTGGAAGAGGGAGTGCCTACAACTCTTCTCCAACCCAGTCATGTTTGTGGTTGAAGTAAACATGATAACTAATTCTGCTTCATAGGCATTTGATACCGGGTGTGGTGCTCACATCTGCAATGATTTGCAGATACTGCAAAGAAGCAGAAGGTTAACCAAGGATGAGATGATCCTGAGGCTAGGCGATGGCAAGGCCGTTGTTGCGGAAGCCGTAGGATCCATGGAGTTAGTCATTAGTAGTCATGTTAGGATTATTCTAAACGACTGTTTCTATGTACCTAGCATGATTAAGAATATTGTATTAATCTCGGTCCTTGATAAGGAGATATATTCTTTTACCATCAATAAAAATGGTTTTTATGTTATAAATGATTGTGTTTCTCATTTGCTTGGTACAATGGTGAACGGTCTGTACATACTTCAACAGTCTAATGTTAGAATAGGTGACCGAAAGCCAATAGGTTTGGCGATTTGTAACCTATCTGACAACTTGATGTTAATGTAATATTATTATGTGATGAATAAAATGAGTGTTCGTCACTATTGGTGTTTACTTTGTTGCGCTCATTTCACATATGTTAAAACGGTGTTTTACTTATATCGCAACAAAGCCCACAGACCACGATTAACAACTTATGCAATTAGGCCACGCATTGGATGGTGGTCATGAAACCAATTGTTGAGAGTTGGGTCTGAAACCTTCCTAGTCGAGGACCTCGAGACAGGGCATCGAGAGTCCTATTGAGACTTGCATTAAGAGTTGTGTTTCATCGAAGACAGGCGAGGGACGCCTACACGATCTTGATGGGTTGGTCGACTGGGATCGAGCCGACTGGACTGACTCGTGGGGATCATTATATGGAAGTCTTGGAGGCTTGGTCGCTATGATTGAATTTTCCCAGTTCCGATAGTACGGGAGTAGTCCTCAAACTTGAGGAACCATGGCAGTCACGTGCATAGGACGGTTGTATCTTGAATCTGGCGAGAGGTGATCATTCTATAAGATGATCATTATAAGCCTTGTCTAGTGCAGTCGGAATGTGTAGCGAGGACGGTGCATTCCAAAAAGAGGATCCGTCCCCTGTTAGTATGTGACAGAGGTATCTCCCATGCACTCGGAGACACGTTCATGTTGTTTGAAGTTGTGGCCACAGTGGTTGGTCGAATAGGGAATGGTTTCCTGTGTCGATGCAATGATGCATGCGTAGTCTCGAGTATTAAGCATAGATGCCTAGTCAAGGATGGGAACCGACACCCAATTTCATACCCTAGACTAAGGCCGGGAGACGGTAGACGGAAGGACCGTACCCGTACGGAATCGGCACCTAAATGTTCACGCCAACATTCTCCTAGTCTCTAGTGCCATGGACCGTTGCTAGACGGCCACCCATGGTAACGGGCCCTTGTGGGACATGGGCCCAAGTTAGCTGAGGGTGAACCTAAAGGGTCACACACAAATCACCGAGAAGGTTGAGAGATTGACTTGGAGTCAATCTCGAAGGATAAATAAGTAATTGGATTACTTAAGGGATAGTCCATTGGATGGGCGGGCCGATATTGTATCGGACCCTCGTTTAATCGGTAAATTGGATTTATCGATTAAATATGAAAAGTCGAGATATTGGATCTTTTGATTGGATTAAAAGACCAACGGGAATAATTTAAGCGGACGTTAAATTTGATTTAACTTTGGGTTCGTCGTAATTGGATTACGATAAAAATCCGGTCCATTAAATTTTGACTTGAGAGGAGAATTAATTCCTATTTTGGAATAGGAAGAAGTTGGACTTCTTCCCATATTGAGCATGGCCGAAAATGCTCCCTTGGAGGAAGTAAAATTCAGCCATGTTCCATGCAAGGTGGCGGTTGACTTGTTTCTTTTGGTAAGAGACCAATCAACTCCAATCAAGCCTTTCCCTTTTGGTATGATTTGATCATACCTTAAAAGTTGGTAGGCTTGATTGAAGAATTAATGGAGATTGATTGGGATGTATCTAGACATCCTTGGATGTACCTAGACACATTCCAATAATCACATTAATTATGTATATATATAAGTATATACAACACCCTGTGTAAGAGAATCATAATTCATCTTTTCTAGGAAAAGAAGAACACATTTTCGGCCTCTCCTCTCTCTCTCCCTCTTGGCCTCTCTCTCCCTATCCCACTTGTGTTCTTCATTTGATCTTGGATCAAAAGGAAGAACAAAGTAGGTTTAAGAGAACACTAATTCATAGTGTTTTTCTCTTGAATCGATTCATTCCTAAACTCGTTTTCTTCTAACAAGAAAAACGTGTGTTTCTTCGGGTGTGGTGTGGATCACCTTTGGAGAGTCCATATGTTTAGACTTTCTGAGCATTCCGGAGAAGAAACAACGCAAGTAGCCGTGCATACGTGAAATCTACAAAGGTAACGGTTATTTATGCTTTTGTAGATTTAACTTTTCATCTATGACCTATGTGTTATATATATGTTTTAAATATTAATACATCCTACATCGAACGCCCGGTTGAGCACCCAAGGATACACCCCTTGGGATTTCGCTTTATATGCGATTTGATTTAAATTACGTTTTGATTAATGCTTTCTCGCTTTCGCTCGCGCTCCCGGACGGATCCGCTTGTCCTACATCTAATTGGATTATGACTGCGGAATACAAATGGAAATATGATAATCAAGATAATGCACAGATTTGGCATGCGAGGTTAGGTCATATTTCTAAAGATAGAATAAGAAGGTTGGTGGACTCAAACAGTCTAGAAATAGACGATTTGGACAACCTATCGACCTGTGAATCATGTCTTAAGGGAAAGATGACCAAGAAACCCTTTGTTGGACAAAGCACGCTAGCCAACGGTCTGTTAGATTTGATCCATACAGACGTATGTGGCCCACTAAATACTCAGGCTAGAGGTGGGTACTCGTACTTCATAACCTTTACCGATGATCACTCATGGTATGGTTATTTTTGCCTGATGAGGTACAAGTCTGAAGCTTTTGGAAGGTTTAAGGAATACAAACATGAATTACAGAACCAAACCGGTCGAAAGATCAAAGCCCTTCGGTCGGACCGAGGAGGAGAGTATTTGAGTGGTGAGTTTATTGATTATCTAAAGGAGAATGAGAATCTCTCTCATTGGACCCCTCCTGGAACACCACAGCTTAATGGTGTGTCTGAAAGGAGGAATCGGACCATGTTGGACATGGTCTGATCCATGATGAGTTTTATCAAACTCCCCTTATCCTTCTGGGGGTACGCTTTTGAGACGGCGGCCAAAATTTTGAACTTAGCGCCATCTAAAAAGATATCCCACACGCCATATGAGATATGGCATGGCAAGCCTGCCTCCTACAAATACTTGAAAGTGTGGGGTTGCCCCGCATATGTCAAGAGATTAGTGGGAGATAAACTGGACTCCAAGTCTAGTTTATGCAGGTTCATGGGGTATCTGAAAGAAACTGCGGGGTATTATTTCTATGATCCCTCCGAGCAAAAGGTTTTTGTCTCGCGAAATGCAGTGTTCTTGGAAAATGATTTCCCATCGAATAGTCGACGCGATGAGGTACTCCTTGAGGAATCGAGGGAGGTACCCTATGAGGTAGCAGTGACATCTGAGCCAGTAGTTCCCAGTGATGATGTTCTAGTCCTCCGTAGGTCAGCCAGAGTATCCCAACCACTTGATATGTATGGATTTCTAGGCCTGATCGATCAGTTGGATAATGATCCAAAGACGTACGGAGAAGCAATGTCGGACATCGATTCGGATAAGTGGCTTGAGGCCATGAAATCCGAGATAGACTCGATGGGTACAAACCAGGTTTGGATCCTAGTAGATCCACCCAAAGGGGTAAAACCCGTAGGGTGCAAATGGGTCTACAAATGTAAGCTTGGAGCTGACGGGGAGGTTACAACCTTCAAAGCCAGGCTTGTGGCAAAGGGTTACACTCAGCGTCCGGGGTCGATTTTGAGGAAACCTACTCGCTTGTAGCAATGGCTAAGTCCATACGGATACTGCTTGCCATAGCAGCATGGTATGACTATGAAATATGGCAGATGGACGTGAAAACCGCCTTCCTCAACGGTTTCGTAGAGGAAGAGGTCTATATGGATCAACCGAAAGGTTTCATCTATTGGAGAAGAGCAGAAGGTCTGCCGTGTCAAAAGATCCATCTATGGCCTCAAACAAGCTTCCCCAAGCTGGAACATACGTTTTGATGAAGTCATACGGGGATGTGATTTCATCAAGCACGGGTTCAATCCTTGTGTATACAAGAAGATCAGTGGTGAAAGCCTGTGATAGGCGTGTGGATCGTCCGGGGAATAGCGCGAATGCGGAAGCACGGTACAAATTTAAATTATAGAATTTAAACCAGCTTTATACGTAAAATAAAGAACATGTTCAAGGGGTGTGCCCTTGAAGTTTCCGGGTGTTCGGTGTATCTCATGAATTAAAATACATACAAGCAATCATGGAGGTCATAGGATTTGAAAAGAAAAAGGAGACGAAAACGTAAAAGAGACCTACCGATTTGTCGTTTTCGTCTTTTAACCGGTACTCGCGTTGTTCCCCGATTTGCACCAAATCTCGTATGTGAGATCCTCCAAATTGTGACACGCAATCCGCCCACGTATCTTGTACGTCGTGCTAGCGAACGAACAAGTGTATATTATTTGGAGAGGACGGATCAATCACACGTTATTACTTAACGGGATTAATCCTCCTTTTTGTTCAATTGTTAACACAAAAGAACAAAGCTTGGAGAGAGAGAGAGTGGCGGACGAGAGAGAGGGAAACCGAGAGAGAGTGTGTGTTATGTGTGTGTTGGAGTTTCATCATCTCTCTTATGGTGAGGGGCTAGGACTATGTATAGAGGAGGAGTTTAATCATCTTCAAAACTCCAACTCTTAAGAAGATTAATTCGACTATGATTTTGACGTAGTCAAAGTCCTAGTCAAAGTAGTAATTTGACCTAGTCAAATTAATCCTAGCCCTCCATCTCTCCTTTTAATCTCAACCATTAATTTAATTTAATGGAATATTTAAAACCTATTTAAATATTTCAAGGGCAATAAATAAATATTTATCTAGGCCCATTAAATTAATTTTCTAATAAATCTAATTTATTAGACTAATCTCTTTTATCTAAAAAAGCAATTAATTCTCCAAGAAAATTAAGGACCCGATTAAATCCAATTTAATCATTCCATTTCTCCAAATATTTAATTCTAAATTAAATACTTTTGTGTGCGGATTATGTGTGACTCTTTAGGTTCACCTTTCAGCTAGACTTGGTCGGATTCCTAGAATCTGCCCGTTACCATGGGTGGCCATCTAGCAACGGTCCATGGCACTAGAGACTAGGTGAATATTCGGGGATGAACATTTAGGCTCTAACAATACACTTGTCCTTCCGTCTACGATCTCACTACTTAGGGTCTAGGGCACGAAAAATGCAGGTACCCATTTTGGACCTAAGTGTCGGTCTGTCCTTTACTAAACGCCGCAAGGGAAACCTTCCCTTCTGTTCAGTTATTGTGGCCACAGATTTTAGGGACAAGACACAGAGCATATGTGAGACTCAACTGTCAATGCCTTTTGACAGGAGACAGATCCTTTCTTCGAAACTACTGTCACTCTGTACACCGGAGCTGCACTAGACATGGCTTATGACTACTCAAGTGTTTCTTGTCAATCTCTCACCATATCTAAGATACAACCCTGATATACAGGTAAGCTCAGCAGTTCCTCAAGTCAAAGGACTTGACCTGTACTGTTGGAACCGGGAACACACGTCATACCTAGCCGACCCTACTCAAGGTCCTCCGTAAGACGGTTCCCGCGAGTCACCTCAGTCAACTGCTCCCTAGCATGCTAACCCACTAACACTGCTTAGACCCTCGTCACCCGTCGATGAAATACGACAGCAGATGCTTAGTGCAAGTCTCAAGGGGAATCCCGGTACCCATTTTCGAGATTCCTTGACTTGGAGATTTTCGGACTGATTCGGCGGGACTGATTTCATGGACCTACCTCCAAGCATAGTCCCAGTCCCCGAAATACGTTTTCAGTCTGTGGGCTTTGTGTGCGTAGTGAACAGATATATATATAAAGCAGATAAAGTGAGCACAAACAAAGTAATGCTAAATGAATATCACTTCTTTATTCATTAATGATTTATCAAATCCCTGAAATTGTCTAGACATAGGTTAGATTTTGCCTGCCAAGATTGGCTACATGGTCACCTATTCTAACAAGTGGGAGCTCAGTTGTGTTCCTTGTGCTTTACGTGGATGACATCTTGCTCATTGGGAACGATGCTAAGATGTTAGGAACCACTAAAGCTTGGTTGTCAACACAATTTTCCATGAAGGATATGGGCGAGACATCCTACATCCTTGGCATCAATATCTACAGGGATAGATCTAGAAGGATGTTAGGAATGGCCTAGTCCTCGTACATTGAGAAAGTCTTGAAGAGATTCAAAATGGAGAACTCAAAATGAGGATTCCTTACTATGAGGCATGGAATTCAGTTATCCAACAAGCAGTCTCCTAAGACTGATGAGGAGCTTAAACGGATGTTGGACAACCCTATGCTTTAGCTGTAGGCAGCATTCAGTATGTTGTCCAATGCATTAGACCTGATGTGGCTTTCTCTTTTAGCGTAACTAGTCGATATCAGTCGTGTGCCGGGGAGGTACACTGGAGTGCAGCCAAGACTATCCTGAAGTATCTGAAAAGGACTAAGGACATGTTCTTGATCTACGTTGGTGGAGAATTGATACTGGAAGGCTATAGCGATGCTAGCTTCCAGTTGGATGACGATGATGCCAAGTCCTAGTCTGGTTTTATGTTAAGACTAAATGGTGGCGTGGTTTCTTGGAAGGGTTCCAAGCAGTCTACCACGGTGGACTCCACCATAGTCTAAATACATAGCAGCTTTGGAAGCTGCTTAGGAGACGGTTTGGTTGATGAGCTACATCCAAGGGTTGGATGTAGAGTCTAGCATTGCTAAGCTTGTAATTATCTTCCACGATAACAACGGAGCGATAGCGCTAGCAAAGGAACCGAGATCTGATCACAATCCAAGCATATTCTTAGACGCTACCATCTGCTTAGTGAGATGGTCAGCAGGAGTGACGTTCGGTTGGACCGAGTCAGCTCCGCAGATAACATAGCAGATCCACTTGCTAAGCCCATGTCGCAAGTTGCCCATACTCACCATCTGGATAATAGGTTTGAGGTCAATGGGTGATTGGCTTTAGATCAAGTGGGAAATTGTTAGAATAGGTGACCAGAAAGCCAATAGGTTTGGCATTTTGTAACCTATTTGACAACTTGATGTAATGGAATATTATCTAATGAATAAAATGGGTATTCATTACCTTTGGTATTATCATTGTTGCGTTTATTTTCCATATGCTAAAATGGTATTTTACATATATCGCAGCAAAGTCCACAAACCACGATTAACAACTCATGTAGTTGGGCTACACATTGGATGGTGGTCATTAAACCAACTAATAAAGAGTTGAGTCTGAAATGTTCTAAGTCGAGGACCTCGAGACAGGGCATCGAGAGTCGTATAGAGACTTGCATCAAGAGTCGTGTACATTGGATGAGTGTCGTGTTTCATCGGCGACAGGCATGGGACGCCTTCATGATTTTGATGGGTTGGTCGACTGGGGTCGAGCCGACTGGACTGACTCGCGGGGATCATCATATGGAAGCCTTGGAGGCTTGGTCGGTATGATTGAATTTTCTCGATTTTGATAGTACGGGAGTAGTTCTCAGACTTGAGGAACCACGGCAGTCACGTGCACAGGGCGGTTGTATCTTGGATCTGGTGAGAGGTGATCATTCTGTAACATGATCATTATAAACCTTGTCCAGTGCAGTTAGAATGTGTAGCGAGGATGGTGGGTTCCAAGAAGAGGATCCGTCCCTGTCAGTATGTGACAGAGGTATCTCCTATGCACTCGGAGACACATTCATGCTGTTTAAAGTTGTGGCCACAGTAGTTGGTCGAACAGGAAATGATTTCCTGTGTCGACGTAATGAGGCATGCGTAGTCTCGAGTATTAAGCATAGACGCCTAGTCAATGATGGGAACCGACGCCCAATTCCATACCCTAGACTAAGGCCGGGAGACGGTAGACGGAAGGACCGTACCCATACGGAATCGGGGCCTAAATGCCATGGACCGTTGCTAGACGGCCACCCATGGTAATGGGCCCTTGTGGGACACGGGCCCAAGTCTAGCTGAGGGTGAACCTAAAGTGTCACACACAAATCACCGAGAAGGTTGAGAAATTGACTTGGAGTTAATTTCGAAGGATGAATAAGTAATTGGATTACTTAAGGGATTGTCCATTGGATGGACGGGCCGGTACTGTATCGGGCCCTCATTTAATCGGTAAATAGGATATATTTATTAATATGAAAAGTTGAGATGTTGGATCTTTTAATTGGATTAAAAGATCAACGGGAATTATTTAAGTGGACATTAAATTAAATTGGATTTAATTTTGGGTTCGTGGTAATTGGGATACAGTCGAACCCTGTCCGTTAAATTCTGACCTGAAAGGTGTGTTAATTCCATTTTTGGAATAGGAAGATGTTGGACTTCTTCCCTAAATAAGCATGGCTGAAAATTGCTACCTTGGAGGGAGCAAAAATCGGCCATGTTGGATGCTAGGTGTAAGTTGACTTTTCTCTTTTGATAAGAGACAAATCAACTCCAATAAAGCCTTTCCCTTTTGGTATGATTTGATCATACCTTAAAGGATGGTAGACTTGATTGAAGAATTGATGGTGATTGATTGGGATGTATGTAGACATCCTTGGATGAACTTAGACATATTCCAATAATCACATTAATTATGTATATATATATATGAGTATATACTAACACCTAAGTAACAAGATTCATTATTCTTCTTTTCTAGGAAAAGAAGAAGAAAAATCACACACTCTCTCCATCAAAACTTTCGGCCACCTCTCCCTCTCCTTACTTGTGTTCTTCATTTGATCTAGGATCAATTGGAAGAACAAAGTACGTTTAAGAAGAACACTAATTGATAGTGTTCATCTTCTTAAACCTAGTCCTTCTAAACCCGTTTTCTTCTAGCAAGGATAACGAGGGTTTTGTTCCGGTGTGGTGTGGATCACCTTTGGAGAGTTCATACGTTTGAACTTTGTGGACATTCCAAGAGGAACAACACAAGTAGCGGCACACGTGAAAAACTACAAAGGTAACGGTTTATACGCTTTCGTAGTTATCCCATTCTATGCCCTATGTTTTAATATCCATTTTATGTTGATACATGCTACATCGAACGCCCAGTTGAGCACCCAAGGGTACACCCCTTGGGATCTTATGATTATTACGTTTATTTATGCCGGTTAAATTTACGTATTTTTCTCATTCTCGCTTCCGCTCGCGCTCTTGGGCGGATCCGCTAGTCATTCACCAAAGGGGTAAAACCCATAGGGTGTAAATGGATCTACAAACGTAAGCTTGGAGCTGACGGGAAGGTTACAACCGTCAAAGCCAGGCTTGTGGTGAAAGGTTATGAAGGACAAGCGGATCCGCCCGGGAGCGCGAGCGGAAGCGAGAAAGCAAGAAATTGTGCGTAAATTTAAATCAAATTCAAAATACGCGAATCCCAAGGGGTGTACCCTTGGGTGCTCAATCGGGCATTCGATGTAGGATGTGTAAATATTAAAACATATATTTAAGCACATAGGGCATAGATATATAAATGAAATCAATCAAAGCGTAATAAACCGTTACCTTTGATTGTTTAGCGTATGCTCCCGGCTACTTGCATTGTTTTTTCTCCGGAATGCTCACGAAATCCAAACGTATGGATTCTCCAAAGGTGATCCACACCACACCGGAAGAAACACACGTTCTTCTTGCTAGAAAAGAACGAGTTTAGAAGGAATCGGTTTAAGAGAAGAACACTATGAATTAGTGTTCTCTTAAACTTACTTTGTTCTTCTGCTTGATTCAAAATCAAGTGAAGAACACAAGTGTGGGAGAGGGAGAGAGCACGAAATTTGAGAGAGAGGAGAGGGATTTTTTTCTTCTCTTTTTCCTAGAAAAAGATGAATAATGAATCACTTATGCTTGGTGTTGTATATTCTAATATATATACATAATTAATGTGATTATTGGAATGTGTCTAGGTTCATCCAATGATGTCTAGATTCATTCCAATCAATCACCATTAATTCTTCAATCAAGCCTACCAAAATTTATGGTATGATCAAATCATACCAAAAGGGAAGAGCTTGATTGGAGTTGATTTGTCTCTTTCCAAAATAGATAAGTCAACATACCACCTAGCATGAAACATGGCTGATTTTGCTTCCTCCAAGGGAGCATGTCGGCCATGTTTAATTAAGGGAAGAAGTCCTACTTCTTCCTACTCCAAAATAGGAATTATTTCTCCTTTCGGGTATAATTTAACGGACCGGGTTTTATCGTAATCCAATTACGACGAACCCAACATTAGATCCAATTTAATGTCCATTTAAATTATTCCTGTTGATCTTTTAATCCAATTAAAAGATCCAACGTCTCAACGTCTCAACTTTCCATATTTAATCAAAAATCCAATTTACCGATTAAATGGAAGCCCGATACAATATCGGCCGGTCCATCCAATGGACTTTCCCTTAAGTAATCCAATTACTTATTTTATCCTTCGAGATTGACTCCAAGTCGATCTCTCAACCTCCTCGGTGATTTGTGTGTGACCCTTTAGGTTCACCCTCAGCTAGACTTGGGCCCGTGTCCCACAAGGATCCGTTACCATGGGTGGCCGTCTAGCAACGGTCCATGGCACTAGAGACTAGGTGAATTGGCGTGAACATTTAGGCGCCGATTCCGTACGGGTACGATCCTTCCGTCTACCGTCTCCCGGCCTTAGTCTAGGGTATGGAATTGGGCGTCGATTCCCATCCTTGACTAGGCATCTATGCTTAATACTCGAGACCACATATGCTTCATTGCGTCGACACAGGAAACCATTCCCTGTTCGATCAACCACTGTGGCCACAGCTTTAAACAGCATGAACGTGTCTCCGAGTGCATAGGAGATACCTCTGTCACATACTAACAGGGGACGGATCCTCTTCCTGGAATCCACCGTCCTCGCTACACATTCCGACTGCATTGGACAAGGCTTATGATAATCATCTTACAGAATGATTACCTCTCGCCAGATCCAAGATACAGCCTTCCTGTGCACGCGACTGTCATGATTCCTCAAGTCTGAGGATTACTCCCGTACTATCAGAACCGGGGAAAACCAATCATACCGACCAAGCCTCCAAGGCTTCCATATGATGATCACCGCGAGTCAGTCCAGTCGGCTCGACCTCAGTCGACCAACCCATCAAGATCGTGTAGGCGTCTCACGCCTGTCGCCGATGAAACACGACACTCATCCAATGAACACAACTCTTGACGCAAGTCTCAATAGGACTCTCGATGCCCTGTCTCGAGGTCCTCGACTTGGAACGTTTCAGACCCAACTCTTAATCAGTTGGTTTCATGACCAGCATCCAATGCGTGGCCCAACTGCACGAGTTGTTATCCATGGTCTGTGGGCTTTGTTGTGATATAAGTTAAACACCATTTTAACAAATGTAAGATGAGCGCAACAAAGAAGGTACCATTGGTGACGAACACTCATCTTATTCATCACATAATAATATTACATCTACATCAAGTTGTCGAATAGGTTACAAATTACCAAACCTATTGGCTTTCTGGTCACCTATTCCAACAGGTTACACTCAACAACCTGGTTCGATTTTGAGGAAACTTACTCGCCCGTAGCAATGGCTAAGTCCATTCAAATTCTGTTTGCCATAGCAGTATGGTATGACTATGAAATATGACAGATGGACGTGAAAACCGCCTTCCTCAATGATTTCGTAGAGGAAGATATCTATATGGATCAACCAGAAGAGTTCACATCTATTGGAAAAGAGCAGAAGGTTTGCCGTTTCCAAAAGTCCATCTATGGCCTCAAACAGGCTTCTCGAAGCTGGAATATACATTTTGATGAAGTCATACGGGGATATGATTTCATCAAGAACGAGTTCGATCCTTATGTATACAAGAAGATCAGTAGGAGCTCTGTTGCGTTCCTAGTGCTTTACGTGGATGACATCTTGCTCATTGGGAATGATGCTAAGATGTTGGGAACCACTAAAGCTTGGTTGTCAACACAATTTTCCATGAAGGATATGGGTGAGGCATCCTACATCCTTGGCATCAAGATCTACAGGGATAGATCTAGAAGGATGTTAGGAATGGCCCAATCCTTGTACATTGAGAAAGTCTTGAAGAGATTCAAGATGGAGACCTCAAAACAAGGATTCCTTCCTATGAGGCATGGAATTAAGTTGTCCAAAAAGCAGTCTCCTAATACTGATGAGGAGCTTAAATGGCAGCATTCAATAGGTTGTCCAGTGCACTAGACCTAATGTGGCTTTCGCTGTGACTAGTCGATATCAAGGACACTAGACCTGCAGGGAGGCATACTAGAGTGCGGTCAAGACTATCCTGAAGTACCTGAAAAGGACTAAGGACATGTTCTTGATCTACTGTGGTGGAGAATTGATATTGGAAGGCTATAACGACTTTAGCTTCCAATCGGATGACGATAATGCTAAGTCTTAGTCTAGTTTTGTATTCAGACTAAATGGTGGCGTGGTTGCTTGGAAGAGTTCCAAGCAGGCTACCACGGCGGACTCCACCACAGAGTCAGAATACATAGCAGCTTCAGAAGCTGCTAAGGAGGCGGTTTGGATGAAGAGCTACATCCAAGAGTTGGGTGTAGTACCTAGCATCGTTGAGCCAGTGGTTATCTTTTGCGATAACAGCGGGGCAATAGCGCAAGCAAAGGAACGAAGATCGCTCCGTAAATGTTCACCAAGTTCAAACGTATGAACTCTCTAGAGTAGTCCACACCACACCGGAAGTGATGCATGTATTCCTTACTAGAAAAAACGGATCGAGAGGATACTTTTCAAGAAATAAGAACACTATTGTATTAGTGTCTTTCTTGAACTAACTTTGTTCTTCTAAATAATCTGAGATCAAATAAAGAATCAAAGGGGATGTGTGGGGAGAGACACCGATAATGAGAGGAGAAAATGATGTGTCTTTTTCTTCTTTTTTCTAGAAAAAGATGATAATGAATTATCTTGCTTTATGTTTGTATATACTCAAATATATATACAAAATTAATGTGATTATTGGAATGTGTCTAGGTTCATCCGAGGATGTCTAGATACATCCCAATCAATTCCACTATTCATCAATCAAGCCTACCATCTCATAAGGTATGATTTAATCATACCAAATGAGAGAGACATGATTGGAATTGATTTGTCCCTTACCAAAAGGGACAAGTCAACATCACCAAGGCCATGTATGACTGATTTTTACCTCTCGAAGAGTGGTAATTTTCGGCCATACCTAAATTGAAAAGAAGTCCAACTTCTTCTCATTCCAAAATTAGAATTAACGCACCTCTTGGGCCAAAATTTAATGGACCGGATTCCACTGTAATCCAATTACAACAAACCCAAAAGTAAATCCAATTTAATTCAAGGTCCACTTAAATAATTCTCATTGATCTTTTAATCCAATTAAAAGACCCAATTTTCCTAATCACTATATTAATCGATAAATCCCATTTACCGATTAAACGAGGGCCCGATACAATATCAGCCCGTCCATCCAATGGACAATCTCTTAAGTAATCCAATTACTCATTATCCTCTGAAATTGACTCCAAGTCAATTTCTCCACCTTCTCGGTGATTTGTGTGTGACCCTTTAGGTTCACCCTCAGCTAGACTTGGGCCCGTATCCAACAGGGGCCCATTACCATGGGTGGGTGAATGCTGGTGTGAACATTTAGGCGCCGATTCCGTACGGGTACGGTCCTTCCGTCTACCGTCTCTCGGCCTTAGTCTAGGGTATGGAATTGGGCGTCGGTTCCCATCCTTGACTAGGCATCTATGCTTAATACGCGAGATTACGCATGCCTCATTGCATCGACACAGGAAACTATTTCCTATTCGACCAACCACTGTGGCCACAAGTTTAAGCAGCATGAACGTGTCTCCGAGTGCATAGGAGATGCCTCTGTCATACTGACAGGGGACAGATCCTCTTCTTGGAACCGACTGTCCTCGCTACACATTCCCAGTGCACTGGACAAGGCTTATAATGATCATCTTACGGAATGACCATCTCTCGCAAGATCCAAGATACAACCATCGTGTTCACGTGACTGCCATAGTTCCTCAAGTCTGAGGACTTCTCCCATACTATCGAAATCGGAAAAATCTAATCATACCGACCAAGTCTCCAAGGCTTCTATATGATGATCTCTGCTAGTCAGTTCAGCCGGCTCGACCCCAGTCGACCAACCCACCAAGATCGTGTAGGCGTCCCACGCCTGTTGCCGATGAAACAAAACACTCATCAAACGAACACGACTTTTAGTGAAAGTCTCCATAGGATTCTCGATGCCCTGCCTCGAGGTCCTCGAGTTGGAACGTTTCAGACCCAACCCTTTATCAGTGGGTTTCATAACCATCATCCAATTCGTGGCCCAATTGCATGAGTTGTTAACCGTGATCTGTGGGCTTTGTTGTGATATATGTAAAACACCATTTTTACATATAGAAATGAGCACAACAAAGAAGGTACCACTGGTAATGAATACTTATTTGATTCATTAAATAATATTATATTACACCAAGTTGTAAAATAGGTTACAAGATGCCAAACCTATTGGCTTTTTGGTCACCTATTCTAACATTTATATTATCATATCCTACATCGAACGCCCGGTTGACCACCTAAGGGTACACCACTTGGGATTTCGATGATAATTGCCTTTAATTTACGCAATTTTTTAAATTATCGCTTCTGCTCGCGCTCCCGGGCGGATCGGCTTGTCCGTTCAGTAGTTCGATCACTTGATATTAAAAAGGACCCTTTCCGTCCTCGAGCAGATAATGATGAGATTTTGGGTCCAGAAGTACCATATCTTAGTTAAATTGGTGCATTGATGTATTTTGCTAACAATACCAAACCAAATATAGCTTTTTCAGTTAATCTACTAGCACGATATAGTTCAACGCCAGCAAAGAGACATCGGAATGGTGTCACATTCTGCGCTACTTGCGTGTAACAAGTAATATGGTACTATATTTTGAACGACATAATGATGCCAAAAGCCACCAATTTAGTTGGTTATTCAAATGCAGGATATTTGTCTGATCCACATAAGCTATATCTCAATCTGGATATTTGTTCATGTATGGTGGAACTGCTATTTTCATGGCGTTCAACCAAACAAACTTTGGTAGCCACCTTGTCAAATCATGCAGAGTTAATTACACTATATGAGGCTGGGTGTGAATGTGTATGGCTTAGATACTAACACATTATGTTCGTGAATCATGTGGACTAGAATCAATCGAGAAATGTCCGACAATAATATATGAATATAATGTGGCTTGCATTGCCCAAATCAAGGAAGGATATATTATAGGCGACAGAACCAAGCACATATCACCAAAATTTTTCTCCACTCACGAGCTTCAAGTGGAAGGCAAAGTTGATGTTAAACAGATTTCATCAAATCAGAACTTAGCAGATTTATTTACAAAGTCATTACCAACAAAAGTGTTCAAGCAACTCGACATAATATTGGCATGCCGTCTGAAAGATATCTGCCTAAATTGAGGGGGAGATTATACAATTGTACTCTTTTCCTTAGTCTTTGTTTTTTATCCCATTAGATTTTCTCAGACAAAGTTTTAAACGAGGCATGATGTATATAATAAGAGATGTGCATTCAGGAGGGGGGGGGGGGGTATTGTAAATACATATAAGGTAAATTACATCTACCTCCCCTGAGGTTTGGCATAATTACAAATACCTCCTCGTTATTTGAGAAATTACAAATACCCCCTTGAGGATTGTAACCATCTAACAAATAACCCATTACCATCCATTTTTATGGGTAAACTGACGAAAATGCCCTTATGCACTGAATTTCTTTTTATTTAATTTTTAAAATTTTTTGGACTACAATGCGTAGGGAGAGGTTTCTTAAGTTTTTTACACATAGGAGGAATAATACAATTTACCTCGAGTGATTTTTCCATATTTTTAATAAAAAATATAAGGGCAAAATGGTCAATTTTCGATCTTTGGTTAAAAATTACAAACCTCAGGGGAGTATTTGTAATTTTGAAACAACGAGAGGGTATTTGTAATTATGTCAAACTTCAATGGAGGTAGATGTAATTTACCCTACATATAATTATCATGTATGAATGCAGGCACCCCTTGGTATTCCCCCAAAATGTTTATAACCTTTTGTATTCCTCATTATGTTTGTACTTATATATCTTTAATATTTTAGTTTATAACAATAATTTTGGTGGTTTATAAATACTACTATCTAATGCATTTGTAAATAAGATTTTGGAAGAATAAGAAAAGTATTTTGGAGAGAATAGTTATCCTTGTTTTCTCATATACAATTAGGAGTAATAGGCCAATAAGCTTAGAACTTTTCTGAGTTTATAACATTTATCTATTTATCATGCACATGTAATTATATCTTATAACAGTATAATATTCATTATTTGAGTCTTATTTCAATAAATTAATATGAAATAGTTAATTATATGAAATAGTTTATATATAGTAATGATGTCCCCTAAATATCCACCTTACAAACTCAAGAGCAAGGAGTGGACTCTCGAGCAAAATAGCCTAGCAGGCCAGGCTCATTTAGCCCAAGCAGTAAGACATTCATACATAAGGTCCCTTTTGTAGTCACTAACCTGGCAAGCCCATGAAAAAACCTCGTACAACAAACTTAGTCATCATACAACACGATTCCATAACGTATAGGTGTCCGACACGTGGGGCCACGTCATATTAAAAGATCTTATCCAAATTCCTCAAAGGCTGGCCAGAATCCGGATTTTTCTCAGCAGATAACTACTTCCCGGGAAAGGTGGCAGACCTGCCAAGGATGAGTCAACAGACCATATCTCCTCCAATTATTATCCGATTCTCTCACGGTTTGTTGGAGAAGATAGCTGACGCTTCAGGATTTCCAAAAGATTATGGCCCTCAACAAATCTCCTCAAAAATCGGATACACGGGTCCCTATAAAATGACTGGTTGTGCAATCATTTTTCAAGTAACATAACTCTTTTCCACTTTACTACTTCACTAACACTCGTTTTCTCTCTACTTTTTCAGCTATTTTCAAGCTCACTCACTCACGATATATCACTACACAATATTCTTTTACCATTATTCTCACTTATTTCAAGGTTTTTCACTTGATTTTATCATTAAGAACATTACTGACTTAAGCATCGGAGTGTTAACCCCTCATTGCAGGTTAGTCCCCCTCAATCTTGGGATTTTCATGAAGGCCCTTCGACTTTTTGTGTTGCTGCTGAATTCTCGTACGCATCAATTAAATTTATATGAAATAGTTTACTTACACTTTTCATCGTTCCATTGAAAAAATAAAAGTATTTGTATGATCAATAGTCGTTTAAAAGGCTCATGCTTTTTTTGAAAAATACAAAATTAGTCCATATTTCAATCCCTAATTTATGATCTAAAGTAAACATAAGACTAGTTATATCCATTACTCTGTCAATACAAGTAAATTAAAATGGGCCATTTAATATAATCACTTTTAAACCAATTAGGTATTTGAAACTTATCTATCACGCTAAAATTCCATCATCCCAAGTACACGGTACCTAAAATTATGGACACTGAATCTTACTATATCATAAAAGGCCTGTTGATTATCACATATTTCTTACTTTAATGGTTAAGGATGAGATCCCACAAATTACTGGAATTAGATTGCATGATCGACTAATTAATGGGAATAGGCACTACTCTTGGCCGACTGGTCGAGCAGTAGAAGGGTTGGGCCTTACTGTTGGATTACCGCCGATTCACAATGGAGCTGATATAGTGACTTGGAAAGGCACGAGAGATGGACAGTTCTCAACGAGGTTTGCAATTGCTCTCTTTAGACGGACTGTGGCAAAGGTCACTTGGCACACTTTCATGGTTGGACCGATGAAAAGTCCCCGCAACTCGGTTATTTTATGGCTATCTATACAACATAAGTTGTCAACCATGGATAAGCCGTTGTTGGTACATCAAAACGGCCGGTGCATGCTATATGATGACGAGGTGCCAGAATTTCATGGCCATTTATTTTTTGCTTGTAAGTTCTATACTGGTTGTTTGGCTATTTGTTGGCGGCGGGTTAGAATTAGGGGTGCAAGTTGAGCTAAGCCCGAGTCCGAGCTCCGCTCGAGCTCAACTATTTGTATTCGTTTTTTTTTTCATTTTTTTAAATTTTTTTTTAATTTATACATATTTTTATATGTTTAAGTACATTTCAATATTATATCAAGTTTATATTAAAAATTCACTATATATTATAATTATTAGACAATATATCTTTTATTTTAATATTATATAATAATAAAATAGGGTATTCTTATTTATATTGTCGAAAAACAAGCTTAAGCAACATTTTAGTAAATTTTGAGATTTTTTTATAAATAAATATTTAGTATAATGCATATGAATTTTATTGTTATAATTTAAAATCCACTCCATATAATGTATTTATTTCAAAATTCACCATATATTAAAATTATTAGTCGATAACTCATATTTCAATTTTAGACGATATTAAAATATTATATTTTAGTTTATATTATCTAGAAACAATATTAATCAAAAATTTAGTTTGATTAGATAATTATTTTGTAAATAAATATTTAATATAATGCATATGAATTTATCATTATAATTTCAATATCTACTACAACAAAATGCGTTTATTTCAAAATTCATCATATATTAGAATTATTAGTCAATGCCTCATATTTTTGTTTTAGATGATATTAAAATATGGTATTTTAGTTTTATATATCTAGAAACAAGCTTAATTAACGATTTAATACATTTCGATTATGTTTTTATAGATAAATATTTAATACAATTCATATAAATTTTATTGCTATAATTTCAATATCTAGTACAACAAAATGCATTTGTTTCAAAATTCACCATATATTAGAATTATTAGTCAATATCTAATATTTTAGGTTCAGATGATATTAAAATATGGTATTCTAATTTATATTATTTAAAAATAAGCTTAATCAACAACTTAGTACGATTTTTTTTTAAATAAATATTTAATACAATTCATACGAATTTTATTATTATATTTCAATATTCACTACAACAAAATGCCTTTGTTTCGAAATTCATCATATTAGAATTATTAGTCAATATCTCACATTTTAGTTTTAGATGATATGAAAATATGGTATTTCAGTTTGTATTATCTAAAAACCAGCTTAGTGAACGATTTAATACGTTTCAATATTAATTTTATAAATAAATATTTAATACAATTCATATGAATTTTATTGTTATAATTTCAATATCTACTACAACAAAATGCATTTGTTTCAAAATTCACTATATCTTAGAATTATTAGTCAATATCTCATATATTAGTTATAGATGATATAAAAATGTGGTATTTTGGTTTATATTGTCTATAAACAAGCTTAATCAATAATTTAGTACGTTTCGACATTTTTTTTTTGTAAATACATATTTAATACAACTCATATGAATTTTATAGAATAGTTCATATATTTTTTTCGTTGTTTTGAAAAAAAAAATCAAATTTGAGCTCGAGAGCTCGAGCCTGTAGACACAGGCTCGTCGAGCTCGAGCTCGATTTTTTGACCGAACTCGGCTCGTTTGCAGCCCTAGTTAGAATGCAGTGGCTCCATATGGACTAGGACATGAGTATCCAGTGCGCCACGCATAAATGGTGTGGTAAGCATCCACAAAAGCGGCCTACAAGAACCTGCTAGCAAGCTTGGGCTATCACATTTGGCAGGACCGCAACAATCGACGATTTGGAGGGACTGCCAGAGAAGCAGAGGAGGTCGCAACCAGGGATATTGAGCAAATGAAGGATAGGATCCTTAATATGAAATCAAAAAAATATAGCTATGTATACGACTTTTAGAGTATGGAGAATCCCTTGGATCATGAATGATAGATTACCTTCCCAAAAAAAATATGAATTAAAAATAAAGATAAAAATAAAATGTTTACTGATTTCAAACTTGGGAAGAATGATTTCTGAGTTGGGTTAGGCCGTAGACCCATAGGAGCCGATAGAGTGTGTTTGGGGTGAGTTTATAAATTTTTTTATGTTGCATTTTGGTTGAGGGAAATTGAAATCTTTAGTGACATTGACAATCCTCCTGAGCTGTTTGGAAAATTCTATATTACGAAATATTTTAAATTCTCCACTCTCATTTAAACTATGTTTTTGTAAATTGTTGATGGATTTTAAATTCTGTTGATGTGAAGTTATTTGAAATCCTTTCTCTAATTCTTTTCTCAAATTCAAATACGTGAATCCAAACGCAACAATCACTACAAAAAAATGTCTTTTTTGTGATTAATTTTAAGTGATGAAACTAAATTTTGTCATATGTGTTATATTATATGTGACGAAATAAAACTTCCTCACATTATATATTACAAATTGTGAGGACTTTTAATTTTCTCGTAATAGTGTGCATCAATTGTGAAGAAATGTTATTTGTCACAATATATGTATAATTTCTCATGATTAATATCGACAGAGTGTGACAAAATAGTTCATGTTTTTCTTAATTTATTCCCTCCAAAAACTTTAAGTTTTTTTTTTCATTTATGTTTCTAGTTTTAATAAATTACTATGATGACTTAAATTTATCACATATATAAACAACTTAAAAAACCTACCTAAAGCTAAGTAATATAATTAATATAATATAATATACTATATGTATATTTTGTTGTCCTTCTTCAACCGAATATTCTTTTTTTCTTAACGTTGTGATTTTCCTTTTCTCTCTTCTCCTCTCTACCTTGCATAATTAGGGGTGTCAATAGGTAGGGTATAGCCCTCTCCAAGCTCATAGACCAATTCAAAAACCCATACCTAGGCCCAATAAATATTATTAGAGCCAGGCCCAAGCCCGAACCCATTAAAAATATATAGATTGGATCTGAATTGGATCTTTACCCATCAAGACCCATGGGTCTATGTAACCAATTTGGACCCAATATTTTTTTTTCTATTTTTTTCCATAATTAAATTGGATTATTATTTATCAATCTATCTAAATTCAAGTAAAAAATCTAAAAAGCTTAAGACATCATAAAATATTTTATCGTAGAATTCTAACCACGTACATTTTTAATTAAATGATTGAATAGTTATATATATAAGTATTTTAATTATGCTAGGTATATTTTTCAACATCTTGATAGGCAATAATGTTTCATTGAAATGATAAATTGGAGCTCAAAGTTCTATAGTATTAAATTCAATTGAAATTAAGTATGTAGATTTAATATTTTTATTAAATTATTTTTTAAATGATATATTCTTTAACAAAACTCTAACGAAAAAAAGTTATTTGTGAATTGATTTCAATATTCCTCAATATATTGATAAATTCTATGTAGAAATGGAAAGTAAAAGAAATTAAAAAAATATTGATAAATCTAATGTATATAGTAAACAATATAGTAAATTATTGCTAATTCAAATCACAATTTTCTTTTTTTATAATAATTTATTTTAATATTCAAATATAAATAATTAATCTATTTTTTATCACTTTGGTAATTTTTATCAAACTAAATTTGTGTTGAATATAATGTACTTTATCGTTTTTGCTTAGATTTAAAATTTTTAGTCTTTTTTTTAATTATCTTATCTTAAATAAAAATATCAAATAATATCCAACAAAATTAAGAAGAAAAAAAGAAAGAAAAAAGTATTGACTCTAGACCCTACTCGGACCCACAAAATCAGGTCCAAAATAATGGCATTGGGTCTAGAAGTCTCCTTCCAAATCTCATCAAAATCGATGGGGTTTCTTAGTTGGCGCAAGTTGATTTCTATATTACCGGTAGTTTCATCGCTGCCCACCCAAATTATGGTTTATTCTGATATAGATGAAGTTACTATGTCAATTATTCTTTGCACATGATAATCACTAGTTCCTTTATCTACTTCTAGGTGTTTAAGTTGTGGTTTCTCGCATACTAGTTGTATCATAGGGTTTTTTTCGTCGATGCCAATTGAACTCTACACCACAGGTAATTTCATTGCTTTCCACTCAAATTATGTTTATCCTATCGTAGATGAAGTTACTGTGTCAATTCTCACATTCAATTTGTTCTTTGCACATGATAATCACTAGTTAACTTTATCCGCTTCCAAGTGTGTAGGTTGTGGTTTTGATGGTTAGTTTTAGCTATATGCGCTTTTTGGTGGGTTAAAATTTGAACTTTTGTTGACTCCTTATGATCTATCAAATGTTAGTGCTAGTAAACAATTGGGACATTTTTAAGGCTTTTAATGATCAATTTAAAAGAATTAGAACGGTCCGAGAACGCGACGGAAACATAAAATAAGAGAAATTTAAAACGATTTCAAAAGGGTGTTCCCTTTGAATTATCGGACGTTTAGTGTATTCAAAAGCATCAAAACATACAAAAAAATATGCTTGAACATGTGGCTAGAGGAGAAAACAAAAAGCTACAATAATTTAAATAGTAAAATTACCTTTTCGTTTCACATGTAGAACAACAACAAGCTTTCAATCCCTTTTCGTTCCTTTTCCGTTCACCTTAGGATTCAAGTTAGAACCCCTCTAATTTGTCCACACCATACTTATGAAAGCAAATCTAGATCTACTGCTAGGTAGAAGCTAGATCAAGGAAGAAACAAAAAACGTATTACACTATTGATTAGTGTATACGTATTTCTCATGTTCTCATCTTGAATCCAATTCAAAGAGAACTTAAAAAATAGAGAAAAATGCAGGAAATTTCATTGCTTATGTGCAAGAGAGTACAAGTTAGGGAGTTGAAAAGTATATACATGTGTTGTGTAGTTGTAGGTAGTTTCCAAAACCACCTATACACTAATGCACAACTTGTGCTCAACCTCCAACCATGTTAGCAAAATATGTGGACCACCTAGCCCTCATGGCAAGCCACATCATTGCTTACATGGAGCCGCATCATTGCTTACATGGAGGACTTTCAACTCCTCTTAAACTTGCATCAAACCTTTGAGATTTGATTTCAAGTCATGGACCGGTTTTGACCGGTCTTGATTTAATCAAATTAAATCAAGTGATCCATGGGTTTTAAGTTAATCCAATTAATTTTAAACCTTATTGAAATACAAAAGTTTATTTAATCCAATTAAATAAACATAAGCTCAAACACTAATTAATTGATCCAATCAATTAATTAAAAGAAACCCAATAAATTAATCCAATTAATTTAAAGGTATTAAGCCCAAAATTAGTTAATCCAATTAATTCATTCTTGGGCCATCCATCCAATGGATTTTCTCAATAAATGATCCAATCATTTATATTCTCCTTGAATTAATTTAATCCAATTAAATTAATTCACTTCTTCCAGAATTAATTCCAAATTATTTCTACTACTTCTATAGTGATTTGTGTGTCTCTTTAGGTTCACCCTCAGCTAGACTTTGGCTTGTATCCAACACAATTGATTAATTAAATCTAATTTAATTAATTATTTCTAATTAACCATTAATCAGAAATACTAGTTACCATGGTGGCCGACTACACTGGACAAGGTTTATAATGACCATATTAAAGACACAGTCACCTCTCGCCAGATCCAAGATACAACCTTCATATGCATGCGACTGTCATGATTCCTTAAGTCCGAGGACTAATCCCGTACTATCAAAACCGGGAATTCCAGTCATACCGACCAAGCCTCCAAGGCTTCCATATGACGATTCCCGCGAGTCAGTTCAGTCAGTCGACTACCTTGCCAACTAACCCACTAAAATTGCATAGACGACCTACGTCTAGCACCTAAGAAACTCGGCACTCACCCAGTGAATGTAATACTTAGTGCAAGTCTCTATAGGGCACTCGAGGCCCGGTCTCGAGGTCCTAGACTTGGAACATTTCAGGCCGACCCTCAAGGAGTTGGTTTCATAGCCGCGAACTTATGCGCAGCTCAGCTCAATGGGTTTAACCAATCAGTCTGTGGGCATTTATTATGATATTGAAACGCCATTCAATGTAAGTAGTAAGCACAACAAACACATTTTGCTAGTGATGAATACTTACTTTATCCATCAGTAAAATATTACTTTGATAAAGATCGACGAATACCAGAACATCCAATCTAATTGACTTTCTTGTCACCTATTCTAACACAATTGTGTTTTGCTGTTTTGGGAATCTAAATAATGTCCACAGAGGAATTTCTTATATTTTTGGGTTGATTCTCTTTGTCTATTTTGCTTTGTTCAATATTTGATTGGTTGTTCACTTTGTTTTTCTCCCTTGTTCAATGATAAGCTAACTAGTTCTATTAGAACCAATGTTTTTTTTCTTGTATTATATGTGTGTTTTTTGATATAGAGTTATTGGTATTGACGTTCTTTTGTGAAAGGCTAATGCATTTATTTGAGGCAGCACCTATTGTTGGTCTAGAACTAGATCAATAGTAACCTGAATTAAGTTAAATATATAGTTGCCGACTATCATCTGAATAGTTTTGTTGTGCTCACTCCAACTAGTTTTGTAGTCATCAATTTATAGTTTAGATAAATTGGAACAATTCACAATGCTCCCAGCCTAAAAAGTAAACAAAACTTGAAGGTAAATAGGCAAACTAGAACTGCACAATTTAGGTAGTAGACTCTATTAAGAGGTTGTTTCTGCTGCAAATCATATGAGTTCGAAAATAGCTTCTGCTGCATATAATTTGCAGCAGAAACAACCTCTGTTCAAAGGCTGTAGCAACCTCTGTTTAGACACTGTTTCTGCTTCTGTTGCATATAATTCCAATCATGTTCACGCTCCCGACCACTCTGCATGTTCTGCCGAATAAGCTCTCTGAAACTGAGTCGATCTCCAACTATGTCCTATCAAATCTCTAGCCATTGCGCCTACTCCCAACTCCATCTCCGTTGAAAACACCGCCTCGTCAACACTAATCTTGATAGGATCCCCCTTTTTTTTTTTGGGGGGGGGGGGGGGGGGGGGAGGGGGGGTTCCAGCCAAATTCCTCTTCGTTTCATTTTGTTGTCTGATTACCCCAGGCTATAAGGTCAGCCTTATAGTAAACTCTTGCCCCATTCAAAATCCGTTCTGGAGAGGGATGTGAATGCTCCATGACCCTCTTATTTCGGCTTTACCCGAGAAACCAACATAATATCATGTAGAATTCAAACTCCTCTCATTGGATAGCAGACGCCATGTGATGCAACCATATTTTCGGGGAATCTATTGAGACATAGTTGCTCATTTAAAATCGGAAACGCAAAGTGGCAATAGAGAAGCATATGTTCAAGATTTTCTACCTGATGATCACAAATTGAGCATTCCGCAGCAACTGGAGGTCCTGATACGATTAAATTCATTGCTAATGGTAGAGCGTCAAGAGCAAGTTGCAGAGCAAAAGATCGCGCCTTGTGAGGGACCCACACTCACCACATAAATTTTCAGCTTCCTCTACCCACCGCTGAAGATGATAGACCCTCTGTGCGTGCCTTCTATGCAAGATTATAACACTTCTTACCAAAGAATCACCATTTGTATATTAGTGCCAATGAAGAGAGTCTTCAACCCCTCCCTCCCGAAAGAATATCTAGGATTTGGTCTCTATCCTCTTTTCAAAAAACAAGTGTTCAATAATGTTGTAGTCCCATTACTTCAAAATTGGGTCAATTAAGGCTGCAACTCTTATATCTTCACACACATTGGGAGTCGGAGCTAACAAACGAATGCCCGTTGGTCTCTAGATCCATGGATCTCCCCATACCTTAACCTTTCATCCCCAAACCCACTCTCCATTTCTATCCTGACTTAACCAGCTCCCTACCACTAATGATTGATCTCCACATCGGTGAGGTTCAAGAGCATGGAAGTGCCTCGAGTGGATTAGGATTAGGATTAGGATAACACCTTGCTTTGAGAACACAGGCTGCCAAGCTATCAAGCTTCTTTAATAATCTCCAAAGTTGTTTTCCGAGCCTGGCCGTGTTGCAGTCTCGAAGGGACGGAAACCACATAACGCTATCCTTTTTCAGTTGACAAAGCCTACGCTAAGAAACCTAATGGATCTTATGCGAATCTCTATTTGCCACAAAAAATGACACATAATAAATTGGATGTCGTTTAGGAGGGATAGTGGCAGTATGAAAACACTCATGAATACATCTAAATGACCTAGACAACCGCTTTGATTAGAATTTTACACCTTACTTAGGAAAGAGATTCTTTCGACCACCCCTTGATCTTGTTCCACAGTTAGTCCTGGATAGAAGCAAAAACGGAATTCTTTGATTTCCCAACCACGCCAGGACAACCTAAGTAGATATCATGTTTCTCTACCAACCAAATCCTAGCGTAACTATGAGGTTATCAATAATTATCTAGCTCGTGTTTTTGCTAATCACTACAACTAATTTACAAAGGTTGATTTGTTAGCCTAGAGTTGCTACATATGTCTCCGAAACCCCCCAGACGAAATAGATAGCTTCACTCGTCGCTTCACAACAGATCAAGGTATCATCGGCGAAAAAAATGTGATACGTTGGTTGCTTGCCTCGAAACGTCGGTCCCTTTGATAGCTCTTGTGGAATTTGTACACTGTATAAGAGAGCTATGAGCTGCTATACACAACAAGAACAAAAAAGCTGATAAGGGGTCTCCTTGACTAAGCCCCCTTTCGCGATGAGGAAAGCCAAAACAACTCCTGTTAAGCATAAAATAATATGACACAAAAATGACCAATAGCATAATGAGAACAACGACACGACTATGAAACCATTACTTCACTAGATTTTGATGAAGAAATGACCACTCGACCTTATGATGTGGCCTATTTTTCCTTTAGTCCAAGTTCGCAAGTGGTGGGTCACTTCATAAGCTACGATAACATTGTCCGTGATTAATCTACCTAGGATAAAAGTCGATTGGTATGGAAAAAGAATTCTATCAAGGAGAGATTTTAATCAATCTGCAAGGGTTTTTTTATGCAATCTTATAGAGCATATTACAAAGGCTAATGGGTGGAAATTAGGACACATGTTCGGGTTGCTTGCATTTAGGGATTAACACTATATTAGTGTCGTTTAAAGTAGGAAGCATATCACGATTATGAAGGATATACAAGACATAAAAGCAAACATCATGTTTCAAAATATGCTAGTAATGTTGAAAAAAAAGTGGAGGCATACTGTTGGGCCCTGGGGACTTGAGGGGGGAATTTGATAGAGAGCTTTGTCACCTCCTCTATAGTAAATAGACTCGATAGTGCCTGATTCATCTCATCATCCACTCTAGGCATCAAGGTCTCGTCCCGGAATCAATATCCTCCTCTGATGGAGAATCTGGTAAACCTCCTCAAAGTGATCCAACATAAGCCTTGTTATGTCATCTTCCTCAGTCACCCAACTATTATTATTATCTTTGAGCCTATCAATCCAACTCATCTAAAATCATCTAGAATGTTTTGAGTGAAAGTAGGAAGTGTTGCAGTCCCCTTATTTCATCTAATGAGATTTTGCACGTGGTTGCCAAAAATATTCATCCTTTAAGTATGTTTCCTCCAATTCCTGTCAAAGATCTCTCTCTCTCTCTCTCTCTCTCTCTCTCTCTCTCTCTCTCTGTTTGTGTGTCATTCTACTCTCACTAGATAGGGATTGTCCTTGCAAAAATGCGATTTCTGTCTCAAGTTTTTTAACTTTCCTCTTGAATTCTGTAATCTTCGCTCTCCTACTCTAAACGTCTAGGGATTTGATACTTCGTTCAAGTCTGGCCCCAACTATGGCAGTCTTACCCATGGGTACCGATTACTCCAACATTCCTATATAATCCTCAATTAGCCGCTTGGATCCAAGTTAACTCAAACCGAAACAACTTCGAGCTTTGCGTCCGAAGTGTGGTCATCGGGGGAAGCTCCAATAGAAGAGGCGAACGAATACTCGAAATATGGGTGACTCTTGCATTCAAGAACTGACAAAGCCATGCTGACTTACCACAAAGCCGATCCTAACATTCCTTGACCGTTCTTGGCTCAAGATGATTATTACACCACAAAAAACGTTGTCCTTGGTACCCAATATCATGCAAATCTATGTCGCTAAGAACCTTCCGATAGTTAGAAATCTACCACAATGGCCGCAAACCTGCCCTTTCTTTTCAGAGTTGTCTAGGATTTGATTAAAATACCCCCACCCCCACATAGCTAAGCACATCTAGACATTGAACCTAGTGTCCTCAAAGTGCTAATGTAACCTTCCTTTTTCAAGCTTCTGGTTCTCCATATAGACCACAACTGCCAACCCATAGCCCATCCATCGGCACATGGTGACATCAATGTGAGTAGAGATAAATTTTGAACCCCCACTGATGATGTCTTAGCCCATAATATGGCTAGGCCCCCACTTCCGCCTCTTGCTTCCACAGAAATACCGAATATGTCAACTAAAATTTTGAGAACTCTATACATTGTTGTCGACACTTGGTTTCCATGAGGAAAACTACCTTATGGTGATTTACACTAATAAAGGTCCACGGTCTGTGAACTATCAAGAAGCCCTACCTTTACAGCTCCATACTAGGAGATTCAAAATTGTCAGTGTCGCCGCGCTGCGACTGCCACCATTTTAGCGACTGTTTTTATCTTCATCATCGGTTCCTTATTTTCCTTTTGGCATATATTTGAGAGGATATCGAAGGATTTGGGGCTGATTTTGATGTTCTTTCGCTTGCTGGGTGTAGAGATAATTTTTCTCCCTAGGATGGCTTTGACTTGGGGGGGGGGGGGGGGGGGGGGGGTTTGCATTTTGGGTCATAGAAGGTTGTTTGTGTTAGAATAGGTGACCATATAGCCAATCTTGGCGGGCAAAATGTAACCTATGTCTATACAATTTCAGTGTTTTGATAAACTATTAATGAATAAAGAAGTGAAATTCATTTTGGCATAACTTTATTTGCGTTCACTTTACTGCTTTATATCTATTTGTTCACTACGCAAACAAAGCCCTCGGACTGAAAACCTATTTCGGGGGCTGGGACTACGCTTGGAGGTAGGTTAATGAAATCAATCCCGCAGAATCAGTTCGGAAATCTCCAAGTCAAGGAATCTCGAAAGTGGGTACCGAGATTCCCCTCGAGACTTGCACTAAGCATCTGCTATCGTATTTCATCGATGGGTGACGAAGATCGTCTAAGCAGTGTTAGTGGGTTAGCCTGCTATGGAGCAGCTGACTGAGGTGACTCGCGGGAACCGTCTTACGGAGGACCTTGAGTAGGGTCAGCAAGGTATGATGTGTATTCCAGGTTCTAATGGTACAGGCCAAGTCCTTTGACTTGAGGAACTGCTGAGTTTACCTGTATATCAGGTCTGTATCTTAGATATGGTGAGAGATTGCCAAGAAGCACTTGAGTAGTTATAAGCCATGTCTAGTGCAGCTCTGGTGTACAGAGTGACAATAGTTTCCAAGAAAGGATCTGTCTCCTATCAAAAGGCATTGACAGTTGAGTCTCACGTATGCTCTGTGTCTTGTCCCTAAAATCTGTGGCCACAGTAACTGAACAGAAGGGAAGGTTTCCCTTGCGGCGTTTAGTAAAGACAGACCGACACTTAGATCCAAAATGGGTACCTGCATTTTTCGTGCCCTAGACCCTAAGTGGTGAGACCGTAGACAGAAGGACAAGTGTATGTTAGAGCCTAAATGTTCATCCCCGAAATGTCACCTAGTCTCTAGTGCCATGGACGGTTGCTAGACGGCCAACCATGGTAACGGACGAATTCTAGGAATCCGACCAAGTCTAGCTGAAAGGTGAACCTAAAGAGTCACACACAATCCACACACATCAAGTATTTAATTTAGAATTAAATATTGGAGAAAAGGAATGATTAAATTGGATTTAATCAGGTCCTTTATTTTCTTGGAGAATTAATTCCTCTTATTTGATAAAAGGAATTAATCTAATAAATTAGATTTGTTAGAGGATTAATTTAATAGGCCTAGAATAAATATTTATAATTATTATATTTATTTATTTGGCCTTTGGAATATTGAATAGGATTTAAATATTTCATTAAATTAAATTAATGGTTGAGATTGAAAGGGAGAGATGGATGACTAGGATTAATTTGACTAGGTCAAATACTACTTTGACTAGGACTTTGACTAGGACAAAATCCTAGTCAAAATAGACCTCTTTAGAGTTGGAGTTTAAAGAGGATTAAACTCCTCATCTATATATCGTCCTAGTCTTTCACTATTTGTGAGGTGATGAAATTCCAACACACACACAACACACACCAATTCGGCTCTCTCTCTCTCCCCTCTCATCCGCCCCCCTCTCTCACTCTCAAGAAAATACTTCTTGATTCTTTTTTTCTTAGAACATTAGATCTAAGGAGAATTAATACCGTTAATCAATAACGTGTTATTAATTCATCCTCTCCAAAATATTACTTGTTCGTTCGCTAGCGTGACGTGCAAGATATGTGGGTGGATTGCGTGTTACTATTTGGAGAGTCTCAAACACGAGACTTGGAGCAAATCGGGGAACAATGCGAGTAGCAGTTAGAAGACGAAAACGACAATCGGTAGGTTCCGATTTATTATTTTTTGCCCCTTTTATTTTTGAAATCCAATGGCCTCCATGATTTGTTTATGTTATTTAATTCATGAGATACACCGAACGCCCGAGAAACTTTAAGGGTACACCCCTTGAACGAGTTTCTTTAATTTTATTAAAGCATGTTTAATTTTCGTATCTTAATTTATACCGCGCTTCCGCATTCGCGCTATTTTCACGGGACGATCCACAATCTTTCAGTTTGTAGTGATTGGTGTAGTTCTATTAGATGGGTTCATATTGATAAGGTAAAAGGGAAAACATGATGCATGCATGTTGGTTTGAGCTAGGGGGAAGTTGGGAGACTTCAAGTGAAAACTTGGGCCTTGAGAAGTAAGTTGTTGGCCTATGTTGACAAGGTACTGGTGGGTATCAGGGTTGTAGTGTTTGTGGGCAAAGGTAGCATATTTGGGTATTGTTTGATGGCTATTTGAGTGGTGTTGGATAGGGTATTTGTATATATCTAGAGCTTGTTTGATGTTGATATTCCCCTAGAACTAAAGCCCGTAGTGAAGTCTCCAAAAATGTTCACTGCCCTTGAGATTTGATGGAATTCCATGATTTTTCGAGATGAAAGCTAGCATTCTATTTTGATTGGACTCCTCCTTTTTTTAAATCATATCTTGTCGGAACTCTCATGCATTCATCAAAAGGAAGATCTTCACTAGGGTCGACAAAACCCAACTTGAACTATTCCTGGCACACTCTGACAAGATGCCCTAACCATCCAAAAAGATAGCAAAAATTCAGAAGGCGTTAGTATGAGAAGAATAATAGGTGCTAGCCTCCCATCGCATTTTGAATTTTTAGGTCTATAATAAGGGGTTTGGAGACATTGATACTAACCCTCATCATCGTTGATCCCTAGTAGTTCCCTGCACCGCCCACTTCTAAATCCTGAAATCTTCCTAATCGGTTCCGCATATGAGTCACAACCTCCCGATTCATCATGCCAAGTGGTAGGTGGTGGGCATGGATGTGGAGACCACACCATTCCATATCAACAAACAACAGTTCTTGCCATCTCCTTGAAAGATTGTGGATCGTCCCGGGAAATAGCGCGAATGCAGAAGCGCGGTATAAAATTAAATAACAAAAATTTAAACATGCTTTACGTAAATTAAAGAACACGTTCAAGGGGTGTTCCCTTAAAGTTCCCGTGTGTTCGGTGTATCTCATGAATTAAAAGCATACAAAAGAATCATGGAGGCCATAGGATTGAAAAATAAAAGAGGGACGAAAATTAAACCGGGACCTACCGATTGTCGTTTTCGTCTTCTAACCGGTACTCGCGTTGTTCCCCGATTTGCTCCAAATCTCGTATGTGAGATCCTCCAAGTTGTGACACGTAATCCACCCACGTATCTTGCACGTCGTGCTAGCGAACGAACAAGTGTTTTGGAGAGGATGGATCAATCACACGTTATTAGGTTAACGGGATTAATCCTCCTATGTTCGATTGTTCCAAGAACAAAAGAACAAGAAACAATATTCTTGAGAGAAAGAGAGAGAGGGTGCGGACGAGAGGGAGAGAGGAGAGAGCCGAGTTGTAGTGTGTGTGTGTGTGTGTGTGTTGGTGTTTCATCATCTCTCTAATGATAAAGGGCTAGGACTATTTATAGAGGAAGAGTTTAATCCTCTTCAAATTCCAACTCTAGAAGACTAATTTGACTAGGATTTTGACCTAGTCAAAGTCCTAGTCAAAGTAGTATTTGACCTAGTCAAATTTAATCCTAGCCATCCATCTCTCCTTTTAATCTCAATCATTAATTTAATTTAATGTAATATTTAAAACCTATTTAAATATTCCAAAGGGCAATAAATAAATATAATAAATATAAATATTTATCCTAGGCCCATTAAATTAATTTTCTAATAAATCTAATTTATTAGATTAATCCCTTTTATCTAATAAAAGGAATTAATTCTCTCCAAGAAAATTAAGGACCCGATTAAATCTAATTTAATCATTCCATTTCTCCAAATATTTAATTCTAAATTAAATACTTAATGTGTGTGAATTGTGTGTGACTCTTTAGGTTCACTTTTCAGCTAGACTTGGTCGGATTCCTAGAATCCGCCCCGTTACCATGGGTGACCATCTAGCAACGGTCCATGGCACTAGAGACTAGGTGAATATTTGGGGATGAACATTTAGGCTCTAACAGTACACTCGTCCTTCTGTCTTCGGTCTCACCACTTAGGGTCTAGGGCATGGAAGATGCAGGTATCCATTTTGGACCTAAGTGTCAGCTTGTCCTTACCAAACGCCGCAAGGGAAACCTTCCCTTCTGTTCAGTTACTGTAGCCATAGATTTTAGGGACAAGACACAGAGCATATGTGAGACTCAACTGTCAATGTCTTTTGACAGGAGGCAGATCCTTTCTTGGAAACTACTGTCACTCTGTACACCAGAGCTGTACTAGACATGGCTTGTGACTACTCAAGTACTTCTTCGCAATCTCTCACCATATCTAAGATACAGACCTAATATACAGGTAAACTCAGCAATTCCTCAAGTCAAAGGACTTGACCTGTACTGTTGGAACCGGGAACACACATCATACCTAAGCGACCCTACTCAAGGTCCTCCGTAAGACAGTTCCCACGAGGCACCTCAGTCAGCTGCTCCCTAGCAGGCTAACCCACTAACACTGTTTAGACGACCTTCGTCACCCGTTGATGAAATACGACAGCAGATGCTTAGTGCAAGTCTCAAGGGGAATCTCGGTACCCATTTTCGAGATTCCTTGACTTGGAGATTTTCGGACTGATTCGGCGAGACTGATTTCATGGACCTACCTCCAAGCGTAGTCCCAGTCCCCGAAATACGTTTTCAGTTCGTGGGCTTTGTTTGCATAGTGTACTTAAAAGCGTAGTCCCAGTCTCCCGCCACCAGCCGCCAC
This sequence comes from Sesamum alatum, assembly GCA_034509735.1. Lineage (NCBI taxonomy): Eukaryota > Viridiplantae > Streptophyta > Magnoliopsida > Lamiales > Pedaliaceae > Sesamum > Sesamum alatum. Next base: position 7,755,249 of record JACGWO010000013.1, read on the forward strand.
AACAGCTTGTGTACTTAAAATATATTTGTAACTTACAATTAACCCTACGGAGGCTAAGTTGTTCAAACAAAATCGCCTCCAGTTCAACAAATGTAGTACTATGATATATTTTCATAAATTGGAATGTCGGACGATCATAACCCACACAATCATATGACTCAATTCATTGACCTCCATAAAATATAACAATATCAATATTGTTTTGATCTGTCATATCTTCATAAATAAAATATAAAAAAAATCATCACTAAAAATGAGCAAAAAAAATTTATATAACGTAAAATTTTTAAGAAAAAACTTACTGTAATCACAACTGCAATTTTTCTGATTAATTTTTGTCGACTCTCGCTCCCTTCTCCACAAACACTGAAAATTTCTCCTTCTCCACAAACACTTCAATTTTTTTTTCTCTCCGCACACACTGAAATTTTTTTTCCCTCCACACACACACTGAAAATTTTTTCTTCTCTGAATGTATATGAAATGGTCTCGGTTTGTATATATAAAGGGGAATGAAAATGGTCTCGATTTGTACACACACGCATTATTAAAGGGGGATGGGACGCATGCATGCATGGGACATGCATGCGTCCCATCAAACACGTGAAGGTTGGTTTTCACTAGCCTTCACGGGCTTTTAGAGAGACGGGGTTTCCAACCCCGTCTCTCTAAAAGTGCCAGGCAAAGATTCCTGGCACTTTGAAGACGGGGTTTGAAACCCTGTCTTCAAAGTGTCAGGCATCTTGCCTGACGCATCTTCAAAGTGTCAGGCATCTTGCCTGACGCATTGTCAAAAGACACCAATTCGATTTTTTTAGCATTTTAAAAATAATTTCTCCAATCTAGCCTAGTGGTCCATTAATTTTTTTTTAGATCAACGTATAATGCACTTGGTTGGCCTGGTACTATGGAGGAAAAATGGGCGACTTTAATAAGCCAAAAAGGGTGTTGTATGTAATCCGAAAGAGGCCATGTGTTGAGCTCTTTTCTTCCAGTTGCCTTATTTCTCCTCAAAAATTCTCTTGCAATGTTCCATATGTGCTTGAAGTTCGCCAAATTTACTCAACCTGACCGGTGCAATCAATGCACTGACACTTTTTTTACTAAAGAAAGTCGTTCCCTCACTTCCCTCTTTGTGGAGGATCCACTGCATTCCCTCGTTAATGCACAGGTCAGGGCAGATGGCTATCGCGGATGATTGTGGCAGTGGCACACTGTTGAGAGACAGTGGCAAACGGTTGGGGCGGTGGTGGAGGGAGGGACGATGGTGCAGTGTTTGAAAGGCAGTGGCACACGATTGAGAGGGAGGAGGGTAGTGGAGAGGGCGGGAGACTGATGGGAGAGAGACGGTAGATCTAGGGGAAAAAGATGACCCTTTTTTTTTTTTTTTTTTCTGATTTTTGGATTGTTTTGATTTGATTCAAAATGGCGACGACGGTGGGATCGAGGTCGGTGGGCCGGCGTTGCGGGGCGACATGCGGTGGTGGCGGGCGATGGCTGCATCTAGGCTGGAGGTGACGCAAACTTGGAAAACATGGGTTTCTACGACCAAGAACACGACTTCGAAAACATGGGTTTCTACGACCAAGAACACGACTTGGAAAACATGGATTTCTAACTTCTATTTTTTTTTTAAATTTTTTTAATTTTTGAGAAACTATTTTTTTTTTAAGAGAAAGGATAAAATATCTAAAAATTCTACAAAATTTCACGAAAAAAAAAGAAAAAATTCTGAAAAATTGCTAAGAAAAAAAACAAGAAAAAGTTCACATCTTGACAAGTAATTTTGTCTTTTATGGGGGCAAATATATAAAAGGACATTTTAATCACTTCCCTCATATTTCTACTAGATATGAACTGTAACAATCAACCATATTGTGACACATAAATTAATAAAAAGTAATCAAATTGGTACTTAATCATATCCTAAATGATTTAATCTAAATGGACATTAGCCTATACTAGCTAGTAAATATGGCAAAATTTTGGAGTCAATGTCAAAATTATACCTTTTGAAGGGACGATGCATCTCGTAATTTGAAAATTGTTGAACAAAACTCAATTAACAAAACAAAGAAAATGGATTAGTTAATGTATTGGAATTAACCATTTTTTAAAAGAGAGAATGCAAATGCAAAAGTCAAAATAAGACCCAATTAACAAGGCAATTAATTCCATAATTCCTCCATACTTTTCTGACTTTAAAGTGTAAATGTCTGATTTTGCTGGTTTTGATTTGAGGGCTCGAGGAAACAATGCCTCCAAGCAAAAAATTACAATATGTTTTTATTTTTAATTAACTCAATGAAAGTCGAGGTAAAATATTTCATGTTTCGATATGATGTGTGAATTTATCATTAGATCCACTTTCATCAAGTTCTTAAACGAAGTCCCAATGTAACTTAGGTAACTTTGATTTCTCTATATACGTGATCGACAAGATAAGAAATCTTAAGTATCATACTGAAAAAGTTTCAGTTATAACCCTTTGATGTCTAAGTCAATAAGGTCGTAGAGAAGAAATATGTAAGATCATAAGAAATGCGTGGGTCGTAAAAATTGTATTTGTGGCATGGAGAATTGGTATTCATGGACTTTTAAGATTTCACATGAACTACAAATTTAGGACTGATTGGATGGTCATAATGAAATCTATATGTCAAGTTTGGATCGGGTTGGAGTCAGATGGGAAAGACCCAAAAATACGAGGATTTTGACATGTTCTGTAATTAAAATAGTACATGTGACACATTGAAATGTGTTGCGCATAAATAATTTAGATTTAAAGAAAATATTATTATTCTAGAAAATATATATTAATTAAAAAAATAAAAAAAATACTAATAATTAGCGAAGAAAAAAGGGATGTGCAAGTTGAGAATGGAGAGTTATGAAAGATTATTATTAAAACAATTAGAGAAGAAAAATGGATGTGAAAGTTGAGAATGGAGAAAATAGAGAGTTGAGAAGAGAAAGAGAGAGAGAAATTGATATTAATAAAATAATTAAAAAAAATTGACAGACCAAATAATTAAAGACACCAAAAGGATGCTTTGCAAAATATTCTATTCCAATCAATAAAGGACAGAGAATGATATCAAAAATTTTCTCTCTAAATGAGAGTTTGTTTTCTCTTGCATGGGAGTGTCTCTCCGGTGCGGTGACATACTTTTTCGATGGGACCTAGGTGGGTCAGGCTACAAACAATCTTGATACTTCTTTTTCTTCTTACTATCACCTTTTACCCCAATTGTTTGGTTATATTCCTTGTTTTTTTCTCCTCCCTAGTACTCATGTTCTGTCTTTTTCTTTTCCTATTTACTTAATCCTATTTTCCTACATGTTTTATGTTTTCTAGGTTTTTTTGTCTTATGCAGTGTACTTCTGGTCAAGACAGGTGGAGTGAGTGGGACACTTTTGGACCGAACGTAGTTTCATATCTACTCGGTAGTTCCTCGGTGTGGCTCTCTGTATTTCAATAGAAATGGATTTAGGCTTCGACATTTCTCTTTCGGATGAGGAGGGAACGAATGTATTTATTCCGAAGTATATTTGAAAGAATGGTCCTGATAATAAGTTTGACTCTGCTTGTTCGAGTTCTTATGAAAAGCTGTATAATTTTGAGGCTCTTAGATTAGATTTGTTTTGATCCACAAATCCAGGTGTTGGAATTGTTCAAATGATCTCTCAGTGTCTTAAGGAAGACGATGATGCTACGTCAGCAGACCACCACCTCAATGTTGCTGACTCGGACTTCCACTTGGATCCAGGCTGATAATCTTGTGCTAGGTTGCATTCACGATTTATGCTTAAATTGGAGTTTGTTAGTTAGTTGTTGGCTGACTCATTTATTCCCTTGCTCATTGGTCTACATGTTACTTACATGGCTTGGGTTAGTTACGGACCAGTTAGATAGGCGGGAAAGTTTGTTGTATTTCAAGGGACTTTGCTGTTGTAAACAGTGAATACACAGAAATCAAGTAAGCTTTCTCAAACTTCAATAGCTTTCTCTACATTTTCGGCTCAACATTTTGTTTCCAGAATTATTTCCTTTTTCATCATGGTAGAAGGGACCAGAATTATTTCCTTTTTCATCATGGTAGAAGGTCCCTGATCTGCGCGTAAACTATTTTGATTGTACGAGTCAGCATATTATGGATGAAGAGCGTACAGGTGCAGTGATGGAGATTGTTGTCGCCGAGAAGGTTCAACCAGATGCGGATTATGAATCTTCTAGCCTGATATTTGTTTCCTCACGTTTGGTAGGGATAATTACTTAATTTGGGTAGAGCGATGAAGTTTTCTCTCAGATAAAGAAGGAAGCTGATCTTTATTGATGGTAGGTCCGTTCGACTGGCCGAAAGATCTGGGGATTTGGATGAACGGATGAGGAAGGATTGCCTGGTAATTACTTGGATACTGAATAATATTTCGAAGAAGATTGTTAACACATTCATGTATGTAACCTCGGCTAGAGGTCTGTGGCTTGAGCTTGAGGCACGAGATGGGAAAAGTAATGGTCCGATGATTTACAAGTTGGAGCGCCAGATCTCTTCAGTCTCGCAGGGTGATCTCTTCAGTCTCGCAGGGTGATCTCTCAATCACTGATTACTACACCAAAATAAGGACACTTTGGAATGAAATTGTGTGCTTAGATCCGCTTCCACCTTGTACATGTGTGGCCTATAATGTTGTGGTTGCTAGGGAGGCTTTGCTCATGCAATTACTGATGGGGTTAAGCAATGTGTACGAGCATGTCTAAAGTCAAGTTCCGATCATAGAGCCTAGACCAGATGTCACAAAAGCATTTGCTATGCTACTCAATGTGGAGGAGCAGCTGCAAATCCAAGTGCAAATACCACAGGTCCCCAAAGCGATGGCATATCAAGTTCAACACAGGGATAGACCTTATGTTGACAAGAAAACGCTAATCTATGAACATTGCCAGAAACCTGGATATGCAAAGGAAACTTGTTTTAAGTTCTACGGGACTCTGGAATGGTACAATCACTTGAAGGATAAGAAGAAGAAGGTGACAGATAGAGGCAGAAACTTTGCAGGAACTATTACTAAGGCTCTTGCTCAATTACACAATTTACCAGATCATAATTTAGCAAACACATTTCGTACTGAGATCAAAAGACTAATGATGGAGGAGATTACACCAAAGGAAGTTTCACGCACTCCTCTGGACATGATTAACTATGCCGAAATCAAAGAATATGCAGGTAATTTCGGTATGATTGCTTCTGTTAGTTCTGGTTCATGGATAGTAGATACAGGTGCCACTAGGCATGTATGTGCTGATTTAAAATCCTTCATACAACTTAAAAAAAACCTCACAACACCACTAAAGTGCATCGACTTGATGTCTCCACTTAGTCCATAACTCACACTGGCATTGTGCAATTATCCCCTGCAATCACTCTTGATCAAGTTTATACAGTCCTTCCTTCACTGTGAATTTGGTCTTTGTCAGCTAATTGTGTTGTTCTCTGCTTGTAAGCTTTGAATTCACAAATACATGCTGCATATTGCAGGACTTGGGGACTAAGAAGAGATTAGTTGTAGGAAAGCTCATAGGGAAGCTACACATTCTTGATAAACAGTCATTTTACCTTACTAAATCTGATCTTGTACCTTTAAATTCTTCTATCATTAACCATCATTGTAGTGATGTATTGTGGCATAAACACGTCTGGGCCACTCACTTATCTTGAAATAAAACATATGCCAAGTTTGAATGTTAAACAACCAACATATTCTTTCCCCTTGTGATATCTTTCACTTAGTCAAACAACATAGGTTATCCTATTCCCTCAGTGAGACACATGTTGGGGATTTGTTTGATCTTGTCCATATGGATATCTGGGGTCATACAAGGTTCCTACATACACTGGATGCTCCTACTTCCTCACTATTGTCGACCAATTCAGTAAGAACACCTAGACTTATTTGTTGAAGTTCAAATCACAGGCCACAAATTGTATCCAATCCTTCCTCACCGTGATAAATACACAATTCAATTCCAAGTTAAAACCATTCGAACTGACAATGGTGCTGGATTTCTCAACATTGCTTATCAATCCTTGTAATATTCACATGGAATCCTACACCAACAAACTTGTTCCTACACTCCACAACAGAATGGGGTAGTGGAACATAAACACAAACACCTCTTAGCCAGTTCTCGAGCCTTGTTGTTTCAAGCTTCTTTACCTAAAAGATTTGGGGGTGATTGCATTCTTACTGCTATCTACCTCATAAGAACTCCCTCACAACTTCTTGATTGGAAAATACCATATGATCTCCAGTTCCAGAAACAACCATCCTATGATCACCTAAAGGTATTCGGTTGTTTATGCTTTGGTACAGATACCGATCCCCACAAGACCAAATTATTCCCAAGAGCTTCAAAGTGTGTTTTCCTTGGTTATGAAGCTGGCCCAAAGGGTACAAACTGTTTGATCTTAGTTCTCATACTTCCTTTATCTCATGAGATGTAATATTCTACGAATCCATATTTCCCTTTTCTTCTCAGCCTTCTATGTTATCTCCTGCTAATCCATCTCCTATGCTTCCTACTCCTGTTAATGATGTTCGTATTTCCCATGACAATGCCCATCCTCCTCCTTATACTTCGAACTCAGTTGATGACTCATCTCCTCCTGACTCTCCTCCAATTTCTAAGCCCCCTTGTCTTGTCATACTATTATTTCTTCATCTGTCCTTCCCTCTCCTTCTACCCCTACTTCTATGCAGCCTCGTTGTTCCACCAGACAAGTTACTAAACTCTCCTGGATGACTGGCTTCTATTACCACATTAATACCACCTTACCCCGTTACACCCTAAAGGATTTTACTTCATTATATACCTGCTTTGTGGCTACCTTGTCTCCCTTGCTGAAACCTCGGACTTATAGACAGGCAGCTTCAAGTAAGGAGTGGTAGGAGTGAAAGAATCGGGTACGGCCCGGGAACACAACGGAAGCAAAAAAACGTTAATTTAAAGCATTATATAAAATGAACTCAAAGGGTGTTCCCTTTGAAGTTCCCGGGCATTCGGTGTTTGTCAAAGCATAAATAAAAGAAGGAGAAGATGCTGGACAAGTGGCTAAATGAAGAAAATAAAAGATACATGAAAATGTAAAGAAAACCTACCTTTTTGTTGAAAGATTGTGCATCGTCCCGGGAAATAGCACGAATGCGGAAGCGCGGTATAAATTTAAATAACGAAATTTAAAACATGCTTTTACGAAAAATAAGGAGCACGTTCAAGGGGCGTTCCCTTGAAGTTCACGGGTGTTTGGTGTATCTCATGAATTAAAAGCATACAAGAATCATGGAGGCCATAGGATTAAAAATAAAAGAGGGACGAAAAAATAAATCGGAACCCACCGATTGTCGTTTTCGTCTTTTAACCGGTACTCGCGTTGTTCCTCCATTTGCACCAAATCTCGTATATGAGATTCTCCAAATTGTGACCCGCAATCCACCCACGTATCTTGCACGTCGTGCTACCGAACGAACAAGTGTTTTGTAGAGGATGGATCAATCACACGTTATTAGGTTAACGGGATTAATCCTCCTATGTTTGATTGTCCCAAGAACAAAAGAACAAGAAAAATATTCTTGAGAGAGAGAGAGAGGGGCGGACGAGAGGAGAGGGAGAGAGTGCCGAGTTGTAGTGTGTGTGTGTGTATGTTGGAGTTTCATCATCTCTCTAATGATGAAGGGCTAGGGCTATTTATAGAGGAAGAATTTAATCATCTTCAAACTCCAACTCTAGAAGACTAATTTGACTAAGATTTTAACCTAGTCAAAGTCCTAGCCAAAGTAGTATTTGATCTAGTCAAATTAATCCTAGTCATCCATCTCTCCTTTTAATCTCAACCATTAATTTAATTTAATGGAATATTTAAAACCATAATAAATCTTATTTATTAGATTAATCCCTTTTATCTAATAAAAGGAATTAATTCTCTTCAAGAAAATAAAGGACCTGATTAAATCCAATTTAATCATTCCATTTCTCTAATATTTAATTCTAAATTAAATACTTAATGCGTGTGGATTGTGTGTGACTCTTTAGGTTCACCTTTCAGCTAGACTTGGTCGGATTTCTAGAATCCGCTTGTTACCATGGGTGGCCATCTAGCAACGGTCCATGGCACTCGAGACTAGGTGAATATTCGGGGATGAACATTTAGGCTCTAACAGTACACTCGTCCTTCGGTCTTCGGTCTCACCACTTAGGGTCTAGGGCACGAATGAATTGAACCTATAAAGGAAAAAGAAAAAGTAGTGGCAGGAAGCATTTCTTTGGTTTGGAAGTTCTAGAATGTTGTCTTGAACCCAGTTGGCTTTATTGTTCGGATGCTTGAATCGAACTCATCTCTTTATTTACGCCTTGACCAAAGTAGGAATAAGAGCTTATAGCCCATCATGAGGTCTAATCTCATGAGTCCGCTCATGCAAGTATTAATAAGAGGATGTTTATTCGTAACTGAGCTACTAGAGAGTTATAAAAGAAAGGGGGGTCTCGCATCTTGGTGATCCTTAGCTGCTAACTTCGCCGCTAGAGTATCCGAACTTCCGCCCGACTCCCCCAGGACCTTGCCTAGGGAACTCGGCTCGGTACTTCTGCTTGAAAATGTCACAATGGAGCGACTGTATGGGGAAGCCCTCTTACTTAGGCCTCAGCTTACTCTATTTGTTACCTTCTCGGATGATGGGCGAGAACTGGCGGTTTCCCCGGCATCGTACAGCTTCGAGGACTGTGGGCTCAAGCAACAGGTACCCATTTTGGATCTAAGTGTCGATCTGTCCTTACCAAACGCCGCAAGGGAAACCTTCCCTTCTGTTCAGTTACTGTGGCCATAGATTTTAGGGACAAGACATAGAGCATATGTGCGACTCAACTGTCAATGTCTTTTGACAGGAGACAGATCCTTTCTTGGAAACTACTGTCACTCTGTACACTAGAGCTGCACTAGACATGACTTATGACTACTCAAGTGCTTCTTGGCAATCTCTCACCATATCTAAGATACAGGCCTGATATACAGGTAAACTCAACAATTCCTCAAGTCAAAGGACTTGACTTGTACCCTTGGAACCGGGAACACACGTCATACCTAGCCGACCCTACTCAAGGTCCTCCCTAAGACGGTTCCCGCGAGTCACCTCAGTCAGCTGCTCCCTAGCAGGCTAACCTACTAACTCTGCTTAGATGACCTTCGTCACCCGTCGATGAAATACGACAGCAGATGCTTAGTGCAAGTCTCAAGGGGAATCTCGGTACCCATTTTCGAGATTCCTTGACTTGGAGATTTTCAGACTGATTCGGCGAGACTGATTTCATGGACCGACCTCCAAGCGTAGTCCCAGTCCCCGAAATACGTTTTCAGTCCGTGGGCTTTGTTTGCGTAGTGAACAGATACGTAATGCAAATAAAGTGAACACAAACAAAGTATTCCCAAATGAATTTCACTTCTTTATTCATTAATAATATATCAAACCCTTTAAATTGTCTAGACATAGATTACGTTTCTCCTGCCAAGATTGGCTACATGGTCACTTATTCTAACAATCTCCCACTTGACCTTAAAGCCAATCGCCCATATGTTTAATCCCCATCTTCTCAAGATGTTGCGTATAAGCGCTCTGCGACATAGGCTTTGTCAGCGGATCTGCAGAGTTGTCTGCTGAGTTGACTCGGTCCATCTGAACGTCACCTCTTCCTACCATTTCTCTTAGAAGATGGTAGCGTCTAAGAATGTGTTTGGAACGGTGATGAGATCTCGGTTCCTTTGCTTGCGCTATTGCACCGTTGTTATCACAAAAGATGACAATGGGCTCGGCGATGCTAGGCACCACACCCAACTCTTGGATGTAGTTTCTCATCCAAACCGCTTCCTTGGCGGCTTCTGAAGCTACTATGTATTCGGCCTCAGTGGTGGAGTCAGCAGTGGTTGCTTGCTTGGAACGTTTCCAAGCCACTGCTTCTCCATTGAGCATGAATACATAACCCGATTGAGACTTGACATCATTGTCATCAGACTGGAAGCTAGCGCCGCTAAAGCCTTCCAGGATCAGTTCTCCATTGCCATAGACTAAGAACATTTCCTTAGTCCTCCCTTAGGTACTTAAGGAAGCTCTTAACAGCACTCCAATGTGCCTCTCCTGCACAAGATAAATATCTGTTTGTCACGCTCAAAGCGAAAGCAATGTCAGGCCTGGTGCAGTGGACCGCATATTGGATGCTACTTACGGCAGAAGCATAGGGGATGACTTTCATCCTTTTAAGTTCCTCATCAGTCTGCGGGGACTGTTTCTTGGATAACTTGATCCCATGCCTCATGGGAAGGAATCCTCGTTTGGAGTTGTCCATTCGATATCTCTTTAGGACTTTCTCCATATACGAGTTTTGGGTGAGCCCTAACATCTTTTTAGATTTGTCCCTGACAATCTGGATGCCTAGGATGTAGGAAGCTTCACCCAAGTCCTTCGTGAAAAAAACTGGGTTGACAACCATGCTTTTATGTCACCCAACATTCTAACATCATTACCTATGAGTAGAATGTCATCCACATAAAGCAGTAGGAACACTATAGAGCTCCCACTGACCTTCTTGTATATACAAAGGTCAGATTCGTTTTTGATGAAGTCATAGTCCCGTATCACTTCATCAAAGCGAATGTTCCAGCTTCGGGATGCTTGTTTGAGGCCATAGATGGACTTCTGGAGACGACAGACCTTCTGTTCTTCTCCAGCGACCGTGAAACCTTTCGGCTGATCCATATAGATCTCTTTCTTAACGAAACCATTGAGGAAGGCCGTTTTCACGTCCATCTGCCATATCTCATAGTCATACCATACTGCTATGGCGAGCAGGATCCGAATGGATTTAGCCATGGCTACCGGCGAGTAGGTATCCTCAAAATCGACCCCGGATCGTCGAGTGTACCCTTTAGCTACAAGCCTAACCTTAAAAGTTGTGACTTCTCCATCAACGCCAAGTTTGCGCTTGTAGACCCACTTACAACCAACTGGCTTAACACCTTTCGGTGGATCTACAAGTCTCCAGACTTGGTTCTCGTTCATGGAGTCCATTTCGATTTTCATGGCCTCAAGCCATTTCCCGGAGTCGATGTCAGACATCATTTCTCCATATGTCTTATGATCGTTATCCAGAAGACCGGTCGTATTTAGAAAGCCATATCTCACTGGAGGTCTGGACTCTCTAGTAGACCTACGAAGAACGGGAACGTCAGTGGTAACTGTGGGCGCTGACTGTATAGGAGCTAGCGGTTCAGGCATCAGGGCTGGCTGTTCCTGAAGCTGTCCTACATGCCTAGCATGCTGGACTTCTCGAGGTAGGTCAGCCCTTCGGGTATCTATCCTGAATCCTCTAAGTGAGGAATCCGCGGCTACCTCTAATAACTGGTTTCCATCACTTGATTCCTCAAGGATCAGTTCATTAGGTTGGATATCCTCTGAAAAGCCTTGCTCCAAGAATACTGCATTCCTTGAAACAAATACCTTTTGTTCCAAGGGGTCATAAAAGTAATAACCCGCAGTTTCTTTAGGGTATCCAACGAACCTGCATAAGCTAGACCTGGATTCTAGCTTATCTCCCACTAACCTCATGATGTATGCGGGGCTACCCCACACTTTCAAGTAGTTGTAGGATGCACGAGCCCGAATCCTATGCTACCCACTGAGCCCGTAGTGGATCTATGGTCAATCTAGGGTTGGTCCTATACTATTACATTTATAGTAACCCAATCATCATTCTGATGGGCCTTGGTCTCTTTTCTCTTTCTTCTCTTCATGGAAATGCCTTGGAACCTCGGGTCTGGGCTCTCCATGTGGACCTTCCTTCTTCTTCACCAATTACATAAAATAAAACCTCACTTCTATCCTACTCTCATTACATATAAAAAAATAGAAACCCCAGTGAAAACCCGGGGGGAGTACATAAGGAGGGAGGTAGAATGCATTATTATTCCAAGGCAACTAGAAAGCGAGAAGGAGAAAGCAGTAAAAGAGGCACACAAGCCCAACAGAAAATTAAACTATACATTCAGTCTAGGGCTCGTGATAATCCATTTCCATCCAACACACATAATCATATGATCCAATCACATAAACTACATGCTAACAACATATGATTACCAATAATAATTATCCAAGATAAAAATAAATGCGTAACGTATGAAAAATATGGTACAACCGTTGGTAATAGTATTTTCTCGTTTCAGAAAGACCTTTCCTCATTATTTCTAGGTAAATTATCCCCGGGATTCAAAATCCAATAAAATTTTACCTCCTAAAATAATGTCTTAGAAAATTAGGCAAAAATTGAACAAAAACGAATTTTCAGAGTTAATTAAAATTAAAACTAAAAAATAGAATAAAATAAAAAGGGGAGAAAACCCTAATAGACCGGCAGTCGGCCACCGCCACCAGCAACAGCCAGCCGGCGCGCACAGGTGCTGCCTGATCGGGCGCGCGCGCAGGCCCCTGCTTGCGTGTGCGTCCCTTGCCCGCGCGCGCTAGCCTGCCGGCCGTTGGTCGTGCGCCTGCCCCTGCGCAATGCACGCGCGCGTAGACACCATGGTCTGCGTGCGCGCGTGCGGCCTTTCTGGCCGCGCGTCCGGGTGCGCAGGCTTCCAGCGTGCTGGATGGCGTGCTGCGGCGTTTCTCCGTTTTTGCTCGAATTTCACCCCCCGTTTCCCAAGAAAAACAGAAAATCCAACAGTACCAAAATTCATACGAATTAAAAGCAACAGGACTTTGATGTTTTGGTTCAGAGTTTTTTCAACTTCACCTTGATGTTTTTGTGGAAATGATATCAGCTAAAGAACAACCGATAAGTAATTAGCCATTTATGAACTCAAGAGGAGAATTGCGAGGAAGTATTTTGTGTGAAATTCTGTGTATTTCTAAATAAATGCGTCCAAGCTCCCTTAAATACAAGATTCCTTTCTTCAACTAACTAACCGCAACTAACTGTCTAGCTAACCAACTAACCACATGGACATGACATGGACCAATGGCAGGAAGAATAAATGATTCAACACTATGACATGTATAAAGTGCTTCACAACATATAGAACACGACTTTAGCTATCCATTGTCTTTAAGCTTGGGCTGCACTGTAACACCTGCGTGTTGATCATCCATGGGAGTGGCTGCATCACCCTCTACTCCAATTGAAAGCCTGAGAAAGGCCTGTGAATCGTCCCAGGAATAGCGCGAATGCGGAAGCGCGGTATAAATTTAAATTGCAAGATTTAAATATGCATAATACGTATAAATAAAACACGTTCAAGGGGTGTGCCCTTGAAGTTCCTGGGTGTTCGGTGTATCTCATGAATTAAAAAACATACATGCAATCATGGAGGCCATAGGATTTAATAATTAGAAGAGGACGAAAACGTAAAAAGAGACCTACCGGTTCGTCGTTTTTCTCTTCTAACCGGTACTCGCGTTGTTCCCCAATTTGCTCCAAAATCTCGTATGTGAGATCCTCTAAATCGTGACACGCAATCCGCCTACGTATCTTGTACGTCGTGCTAGCGAACGAACAAGTCTGTTGGAGAGGACAGATCATGTTAGAATAGGTGACCATGTAGCTAATCTTGGCAGGCAAGCAGTAACAGTAGTTTCCAAGAAAGGATCTGTCTCCTGTTAAAAGGCATTGACAGTTGAGTCTCACAAATGCTCTGTGTCTTGTCCCTAAAATCTGTGGCCACAGTAACTGAACAGAAGGGAAGGTTTCCCTTGCAGCGTTTAGTAAAGGACAGACCGACACTTAGATCCAAAATGAGTACCTGCATTTTCCGTGCCCTAGACCCTAAGTGGTGAGACCGTAGACGGAAGGACAAGTGTATTGTTAGAGCCTAAATTTTCATCCCCTTAAATCACCTAGTCTCTAGTGCCATGGACCATTGCTAGATGGCCACCCATGGTAACGGGCGGATTCTAGGAATCCGACCAAGTCTAGCTGAAAGGTGAACCTAAAGAGTCACACACAATCCGCACACATAAAGTATTAAATTTAGAATTAAATATTTGGAGAAATGGAATGATTAAATTGGATTTAATCGGGTCCTTAATTTTCTTGAAAAGAATTAAATTCCTTTTATTTGATAAAAGGGATTTATCTAATAAATTAGATTTATTAGACAATTAATTTAATGGGCTTAGAATAAATATTTATATTTATTATATTTATTTATTGCCCTTGGAATATTTAAATAGGTTTTAAATACTTCATTAAATTAAATTAATGGTTGAGATTAAAAGGAGAGATGGATGGCTAGGATTAATTTGACTAGGTCAAATTACTAATTTGACTAGGACTTTGACTAGGTCAAAATCCTAGTCAAATTAGTCTTCTAGAGTTGGAGTTGAAGAGGATTAAACTCCTCATCTATATAAACTCCTAACCCTTCACCTTTAGAGAGATGATGATTCCTCACACACACACACACACCCCAAAATTGTGTGCTCCCTCTCCTCTCCCCATCTCGTCCGCCTCTCTCTCTTTCTCTCCAAGAAAACTCTTTTCTTGTTCTTTTCTGTTGACAATTGAACAAAAGGAGGATTAATCCCATTAAACTAATAACGTGTGATTGATCCGTCTTCTCCAATAGATTTTTTCGTTTGCTAGCACGATGTACAAGATGTGTGGGCGGATTGTGTGTCACGATTTAGAGGATCTCACATACGAGATTTTGGAGCAAATTGGGGAACAACGCAAGTACCGGTTAGAAGAGGAAAACGACGAACCGGTAGGTCTCTTTTTACGTTTTCGTCCTCTTCTAATTATTAAATACCATGGCCTCCATGATTGCATGTATATTTTATAATTTATGAGATACACCGAACACCCGGGAACTTCAAGGGCACACCCCTTGAACGTGTTTTATTTTATACGTATTATGCATGTTTAAATCTTGCAATTTAAATTTAAACCGCGCTTCCGCATTCGCGCTATTCCCGGGACGACCACACGCCTTTCTCAGGCTTTCAGATCAATCACACATTATTAGTTTAACGGGATTAGTCCTCCTTTTGTTCAATTATCAACACAAAAGAACAAGAAAAGAGTTTTTCTTGGAGAGAAAGAGAGAGAGGCGGACGAGATGGGGAGAGGAGAGGGAGCACACGATTTTGGTGGGTGTGTGTGTGTGAGGAATCATCATCTCTCTAAAGGTGAAGGGCTAGGAGTTTATATAGAGGAGGAGTTTATTCCTCTTCAAACTCAAACTCTAGAAGACTAATTTGACTAGGATTTTGACCTAGTCAAAGTCCTAGTCAAAGTAGTCATTTGACCTAGTCAAATTAATCCTACCCATTCATCTCTCCTTTTAATCTCAACCATTAATTTAATTTAATGGAATATTATAAACCTATTTATATATTCCAAGGGCAATAAATAAATATAATAAATATAAATATTTATTCTAAGCCCATTAAATTAATTTTCTAATAAATCTAATTTTATTAGATAAATCCCTTTTATCCAATAAAGGAATTTAATTCTTTTCAAGAAAATTAAGGACCCAATTAAATCCAATTTAATCATTCCATTTCTCCAAATATTTAATTCTAAATTAAATACTTTATGTGTGCGGATTGTGTGTAACACTTTAGGTTCACCTTTCAGCTAGACTTGGTCGGAATCCTAGAATTCACCCGTTACAATGGGTGGCCATCTAGCAACGGTCCATGGCACTAGAGACTAGGTGAATTTAAGGGGATGAACATTTAGGCTCTAACAATACACTTGTCCTTTCCGTCTACGGTCTCACCACTTAGGATCTAGGGCACGGAAAATGTAGGTACCCATTTTGGACCTAAGTGTCGATCTGTCCTTTACTAAACGCCGCAAGGGAAACCTTCCCTTCTGTTCAGTTACTGTGGCCACAGATTTTAGGACAAGACACAGAGCATTTGTGAGACTCAATTGTCAATGCCTTTTGACAGGAGATAGATCCTTTCTTGGAAACTACTGTCACTATGTACACCGGAGCTGCACTAGACATGACTTATGACTACTCAAGTGCTTCTTGGCAATCTGTCACCATATCTAAGATGCAGCCCTGATATGCAGGTAAACTCAGCAGTTTGTCAAGTCAAAGGACTTGACCTGTACTGTTGGAACCGGGAACACACGTCATACCTAGCCGACCCTACTCAAGGTCCTCCGTAAGACGGTTCCCGCGAGTCACCTCAGTTAGCTGCTCCCTAGCAGGCTAACCCACTAACACTGCTTAGACGACCTTCGTCACCCGTCGATGAAATACGACAACAGATGCTTAGTGCAAGTCTCAAGGGGAATCTCGGTACCCATTTTCGAGATTCCTTGACTTGGAGATTTCCAAACTGATTCTGTGAGACTGATTTCATGGACCTACCTCCAAGCGTAGTCCTAGTCCCCAAAATACGTTTTCACTCCGTGGGCTTTGTTTGCGTAGTGAACAGATATGTATAAAGCAGATAAAGTGAACACAAACAAAGTAAATGCCAAATGAATTTCACTTCTTATTCATTAATAATTTATCAAATCCTTGAAATTGTCTAGACATAGGTTATATTTCGCCTGCCAAGATTGGCTACATGGTCACCTATTCTAACACCAACAGCCCCCCATAAGTGGGACTCGGAGCCAAAGACACAAGGCCCAACTTGGACAAGAAAGAAGAGAACGCAGCCAAAGGAAGGATTTTGTTGAACAAATCAGCTATCGGATCACTACTCCGAACATAGGTAGGAAGGGTCAAACCTTCTTTGTAGGCGTCGCGAACCATATGACAGTCAATTTTGATGTGTTTTGTAGGTTCGTGGAAAACGGGGTGAGCCGTGATGTGCATGGCAGCCTTATTGTCATAGAACAAAGGGATAGGGAGCTCCAAATGGATGCCAAAATCCTTGAGCTGAAAGGAGAGCCAACGAACCTCACAAACAGCTGCAGCCATACTCCTACATTCAACCTCAGCCGTAGAACTAGAAATGGTGCTCTGTTTCTTAGTCTTCGAAGAGATGAGAGCCTGCCCCAGGAAGACACAAAAATTGGTGAGGGAACATCAAGAATCGGTGCAAGAAGCCCAGTTGGCGTCCCAGAAGGTGTTGCTGGCCGGCAGAAAAATGCCTTTGGAAGGGCACCCCTTGAGATACCGAACAACATGTAAGGTGCCAGACAAGAGAAAATCACAAGGATGGGTAAGGAATTGACTCAGCTGTTGAACGTAATTAGAAATATCAAGCGTAAAACTGAGACAAAGAAGGCGCCCCACAAGCCTCCTGTATTGATCTGAATTACGAAGAGCCACTCCACAATCAGTAGTGAGTTTTAAGCCTTGTGCAAAAGGAGTGGATGCAGGCTTAGCATCCTTCAAGCCTGTGTTTGCTATGATATCCAGGATGTACCTGGTTTGTGAAAGCAAGCATGGATTGTCCCGGGAGGGAGCGCGAATGCGGAAGCACGATAAATAAAAGATGCTTAAATCGAAAAGTAAATACACGTTCAAAGGGTGTTCCTTGAACCTCCCGTGTGTTCGGTGTATCTCATGATCAAAGTAAACATGCAATATCATGGTAGCCATAGGGTGAAAATGAAAAGGAAAATAGAGACCTACCAAGTTGACGTTTTTTCTTCAAACTACTGCGTTGTTCCATGTTTTGCCACCAAGGTTTCAAAGCAAGAACCCTCGAAATTGTCCACCCAATCCACCGGATCTTGATTTCCCGTGCTAGCAAGAAATCAAGAGGAATTATATAGCAGGACAAATCGACCTAGTGTTATTAATTAACGTGATCGATTTGCCTATAGCTCTCCTGTATCAAAACAAAGAACTAGAGCAATTCTTGGAGAGGAGAAGGGGGAGGGGTCGGCCGAGTGAGAGAGGGAGAGGGTGATGGCCGAGTGGGGTGTGTGTGTGTGCTAGAGATTCAACACCTTGAGGTATGTGTTTCTATGAGTATTTATAGAAGAGGGGTTCTCCTAGTCCTCTTCAAACTCTCATAGAGAACCCTAGGTTGACTAGGATTTTGACCTAGTCAAATCCTAGTCAACTTAAGAAAGACCAAGTCAAACTTGATCTTGGCCATTGATCTATCCATTCAATCTCGTCCGTCCATCTCTTCGATGGAATATTTTAAATCTAATTTAAAATAACCCCTAAGGCCTTAAATAATTAAATAATTATTTTAAGCCTATCTCCCCAAATTAATAAATCCAATTTATTAGTTAATTCTATTTAATCCAATTAAATAATTTACAATCTTAGAAAAGTGAACCAATTTAATCTAATTAAATTGTTCTACCTCCCGGAATTAATTCCAAATTCATTCCTCCACTACCCATGGATTGTGTGTGATTCTTTAAGTTCACCCTCAGCTAGAATTGGCCGAATTTCCAGTCATCCTATACTGGAAAATCGTCCGTCACCATGGATGGCTGTCTAGCAACGGTCCATGTCACTAGAGACTAGGTGAATATTTATGGCGTGAAGATTTAGGCTCTTTAGTATCGTTTGTCCTTCCATCTTTCATCTCACGACCATATTCTAGGGTATGGAAAATTGGTGTCGGTCCCCATTCTGGACTACAGCCTTGGCTCGCCCATACCAAACATCACAGGGATCTAATCCCACTGTTTAGCTACTATGGCCATAGATTTACTAGAGGACGATTTTTAGAGTGTAAGTGAGACATTACCGTCAACACCGTTGACAGGAGACGGATTCTATCTTGGGACCTATTGTTCACACTACAGACCTTAACTGCACTAGGTAGGGCTTATGACAGCTCAGTCTCTTGACTTGGTAGCCTCTCGACAAATCTATGATACAGCCACGGTGTGTATGTGACCACAATAGTCCCTCAAGTACGAGTACCAAAGCTCGTACTGCCGGAATTGGGAATTTAAGTCATACCGACCACCCCACTCAATGTTTCCTTATGACAATTCCCACGAGTCACCTCAGTCAGCTGGCACCAAGTTGGCTAACCCACTAACATTTCATGGACTACCTTCATCACTTGTTGATGAAACGCGACTGCAATCGCTTAGTGCAAGTCCCAATGGACTCTCGATACCGTATCTCGAGGTCCTTCGACTAGGAGTATATCAGACCGATCCACAGAAACTATTTCATAACCTCGCATCCTATGCGCAGTCCAGTTTCTTGGATTATGATTTCGGTCCGTGGGTTTTGTTTGTGCATTGAACAATTCGTAATATGGGGTAGTTAAGTGAACACAAACAAAGAATAGACGCCACACATGAACATCACTTTTATTCATGAACTTTATTTAAAACACCAAATTGTCAGAAATGGGTTACATAAGCATAACTGGATTGGCTTCATGGTCACCTATTCACCCATATGTCTTAACCCCATCTTCTCAAGATGCTGAGTATGAGCGATTTGTGACATAGGCTTAGTCAAAAGATCTGCTGTGTTGTCTGCTGAGCTGACTCGGTCCATCTGAATGTCACCTCTTCCTACCATTTCTCTTAGAAGGTGATAGCGTCTAAGTATGTGCTAGGATCGGTGATGAGATCTCGATTCATTTGCTTGTTATATAGCCCTGTTGTTATCACAAAACATAACCACGGGCTCGGCAATGCTAGGCACCACACTCAACTCTTGGATGTAGATTCTTATCCAAACCGCTTCCTTGGCAGCTTTCGAAGCTGCTATGTATTCAGCCTCAGTGGTGGAATCGGCTGTGGTTTCTTATGGAACTCTTCCAAGTCGCCCCTCCACCATCAAGTTTGATAACATAGCCCGATTGAGACTTGGCATCATCGTCATCCGTCTGGAAGCTAGCGTCGCTAAAGCCTTCCAGAATCAACTCTCCGTCTCCACAGACCAAGAATATATCCTTGGTCCTTCTTAGGATCTTAAGGATATTCTTGACTGCATTCCAATGTGCCTCGCCTGCACAAGACTGATATTTGCTGGTTGCACTTAAAGCGTAGGCGACATCAGGCTTTGTGCAGTGGACGACATACTGGATGCTGTCTACGGCAGAGGCATAGGGAATGGACTTCATCCATTCAAGCTCCTCATCAGTCTTAGGAGACTGTTTCTTGGATAACTTGATCTCGTGCCTCATGGGAAGGAAACCTCGTTTTTGAGTTATCCTTGTAAAATCTTTTCAGGATTTTCTCAATATACGAGTTTTGGGTCATTCCTAACATTCTTTAAGATCTGTCTCTGTCAATCTGGATGCTTAGAATATAGGAAGCTTCACCCAAGTTCTTCATGGAAAATTGAGTGGACAACCATGCTTTTGTGTCACCTAACATTCTGATGTCATTTCCAATGAGCAAAATGTCGTCCACATAAAGCACTAGGAAAAGTACAGAGCTCCCATTGACCTTCTTCTGTACACAAGGGTCATATTCGTTTTTGATGAAATCATACCTTGTATGACATCATCAAAGCGAATGTTCCAACTACGGGATGCTTGTTTGAGGCCATAGATGAACTTTTGGAGACGTCAGACTTTCTGCTCTTCTCCAACGACTACGAATTCTTCCGGTTGATCCATATAGATGTCTTCCTCAAGGAATCCCTTAAGGAATGTTGTTTTCACGTCCATCTGCCATATTTCATAGTCATCCCATGCTGTTATGGCAAGCATTATCCGAATGGACTTAGCCATGGCCACTGGTGAGTAGGTGTCCTCAAAGTCGACCCCGAGTCGCTGAGTGTAGTCTTTCGCCACTAGCCTGGCTTTGAAGGTGGTTACTTCTCCATCAACGCCAAGTCTAAGCTTATAGACCCATTTACACACGACTGGTTTAACATCTTTGGGTGGGTCTACAAGTGTCCACGCTTGGTTTGTGCTCATGGAGTCCATTTCGGCTTTCATGACCTCAAGCCATTTTCCCGAGTCGATGTCCGACATTGCATCCCCGTATGTTTTAGGATCCTTATCCAATTGACCAGTCACACCAAAGAAGCCATACCTCATAGGAGGGCATGGCACTCTTGCTGACCTACGAAAGAATGGAACATTAGTTGTAACTGAGGGTACTGACTGTTGGAATAGGTGACCAGAAAGCCAATAGGTTTGGTAATTTATAACCTATTCGACAACTTGATGTAGATGTAATATTATTATGTGATGAATAAGATGAGTGTTAGTCACCAATGGTACCTTCTTTGTTGCGCTCATCTTACATTTGTTAAAACGGTGTTTAACTTATATCGCATCAAAGCCCACAGACCATGGATAACAACTCGTGCAGTTGGGCCACGCATTGGATGGTGGTCATGAAACCAACTGATTAAGAGTTGGGTCTGAAACGTTCCAAGTCGAGGACCTCGAGACAGGGCATCGAGAGTCCTATTGAGACTTGCGTCAAGAGTCGTGTTCATTGGATGAGTGTTGTGTTTTCATCGGCGATAGGCGTGGGACGCCTACACGATCTTGATAGGTTGGTCGATTGGGGTCAAGCCGACTGGACTGACTCGCGGGGATCATCATATGGAAGCCTTGGACGCTTGGTCGATATGATTGGTTTTCCCCGGTTTTGATAGAACGGGAGTAATCCTCAAACTTGAGGAATCATGGTAGTCGCGTGCACAGGACGGTTGTATCTTGGATCTGGCGAGAGGTAATCATTCTGTAAGATGATTATCATAAGCCTTGTCCAGTGCAGTTGGAATGTGTAGCGAGGACGATGGATTCCAAGAAGAGGATCCGTCCCCTGTCAGTATGTGACAGATGTATCTCCTATGCACTCGGAGACACGTTCATGCTGTTTGAAGCTGTGGCCACAGTGGTTGGTCGAACAGGGAATGGTTTCCTGTGTCGACGCAATGAAGCATACTTGGTCTCGAGTATTAAGCATAGATGCCTAGTCAAGGATGGGAACCGACGCCCAATTCCATACCCTAGACTAAGGCCGGGAGACGGTAGATGAAAGGATCGTACCTGTACGGAATCGACGCCTAAATGTTCATGCCAATTCACCTAGTCTCTAGTGCCATGGACCGTTGCTAGACGGCCACCCATGGTAACGGGCCCTTGTGGGACACGGGCAAAGTCTAGCTGAGGATGAACCTAAAGGGTCACACATAAATCACCGAGGAGGTTGAGAGATCGACTTGGAGTCAATCTCGAAGGATAAAATAAGTAATTGGATTACTTAAGGGAAAGTCCATTGGATGGACCGACCGATATTGTATCGGGCTTCCGTTTAATCGGTAAATTGGATTTTCGATTAAATATGGAAAGTTGAGACGTTGGATCTTTTAATTGGATTAAAAGATCAACATGAATAATTTAAATGGACATTAAATTGGATTTAATGTTGGGTTCGTCGTAATTGGATTACGATAAAATCCGGTCCGTTAAATTATACCCGAGAGGAGAAACAATTCATATTTTGGAATAAGAAGAAGTTAGACTTCTTCCTTTAATTAAACATGGCCGACATGCTCCCTTGGAGGAAGCAAAATCAGCCATGTTTCATGCTAGGTGGTATGTTGACTTATCTCTTTTGGAAAGAGACAAATCAACTCCAATCAAGCTCTTCCCTTTTGGTATGATTTGATCATACCATAAATTTTGGTAGGCTTGATTGAAGAATTGATGGTGATTGATTGGAATGAATCTAGACATCCTTGGATGAACCTAGACACATTCCAATAATCACATTAATTATGTATATATATTAGAATATACAACACCAAGCATAAGTGATTCATTATTCATATTTTTCTAGGAAAAAGAGAAGACAAAAATCCTCTCCTCTCTCTCAAACTCTCGGCCTCTCTCCCTTTCTTACACTTGTGTTCTTCACTTGATTTTGAATCAAGAAGAAGAACAAAGTAAGTTTAAGAGAGCACTAATTCATAGTGTTCTTATCTTAAACCAATTCCTTCTTAAACCCGTTCTTTTCTAGCAAGAAGAACGTGTGTTTCTTCCGGTGTGGTGTGGATCACCTTTGGAGAATCCATACATTTGGATTTCGTGAGCATTCCGGAGAAGGAACAACGCAAGTAGCCGGGAGCATACGCTAAATAATCAAAGGTAACGGTTTATTACGCTTTGATTGATTTAATATACATCTATGCCCTATGTGTTTAAATATATGTTTAATATTTACACATCCTACATCGAAAGCCGGTTGACCACCCAAGGGTACACCTCTTGGGATTCGCATATTTAAATTAGATTTAAATTTGTGCACAATTTCTCGCTTTCTCGCTTCCGCTCGCGCTCCCGGGCGGATCCGCTTGTCCTTCAAGTGGTATCAGAGCCCGGTTCGATGTAAGGGGCATAGATCTATGTGTTTGGCATGATCTACTTGCTTTTAAATGGCTTTATTGGCATGTTAGATTACATAAATATATGAATAATATGATGATTCAATTGTTTGGATTTAATGGACATTTGGCATGCTTAATTTTGTTAGATTGGATTCTAAAATTGCATGATTATTTTCAGAATAATATTACTGTTATTGTGCTGAAACAGTTTTGAAAAACAAAAAAAAATAAAATTGATCAGGCCGGTAGTAGCCGCGCGCAGGGCGCAGCCGGCCGTTGCTGGCTGAGGCCAGCGCGCAGACTTGCTGCCTGCGCGCGCGCTACCCTGTGCGCACGACCGACCGACCAGCATAGCGGCTGGGCCGTTTTGTGCCGTTTTTTGACTTTTTCCGGAAAATTTGATTTTCTGTATTTTCTGCACAATATTCTGAAAATATGTTAATTTTGCATTTTTTGATTTTGGAATAATTGGATTATTGCTTGAACTAAATTTTGCTTAATTAATTTGGGATTTATACATGCATTGGATGCATTGTTTAAAATGTCCATTAAATTTGAAATTTGAATTTTGCATATTATTTGTATGTTTATACTTTTGTGATGTTGGACATCACTTGGGTATTTGGAATATCCATTGGTATTTATGCATGATTATTTGGAATAATTGTGTTATGTGAGTTGATGGAATCAACATGGGATGATCACAAGAGCCCTAGACCTTATGTATGGATGAATGTATGATCATTTATTTTCTGTTGGGTGGGGCCTGCGTGCCTCTTGTTTTTGGGACTATCATCTCCCGTATTTTCAGCCTCATGATGTTAAGGCTTGTTTTCTTTATTACCCATGTATTACTTTCAGTTGTAATGAGAGTAGATAGGATTGGTGAGGTTTTTAATTTTAACGAGCAATTGGAGTCGGAGACCCCAAGGAGAAGCATCAAGGCGTGAAACAAGAATCACTTCAAGGTCCATTGGAATGACAATGGGTTCATTATTATTGTAATAATTTAGGACCACCCTAGACAGACCATAGACTCACTGCGGGCTCAGTGGATCGCATAGGTTGGGCTTGTGATCATCCTAACAGGGGTATGCTATGTTTTATGCATGTGGCGTTTTTATTTATCGCTTTAAATATTGGATATTTATGCATGCTAAAACACCATAATGTGATGAGGTCTCGGTCACACTTAAACTCTCATTTGGTTGGACCAAATTAAATATTAGGCCCAAAACGGACTTGGATCAAAATGGTATTTATGATCTGTCCGAGCCTTCCATCCACAACAATATGGTGAGGAAGCTACCACTACCCAAGTGTGGTCTCACGAGTCGTGGCACACTGGTACTAGGGGAAAGCTGCACCATTATTGTGAACAAAAAGACTGCGCTCGCTGTTTCCCTGTCTCACGAGTCGTGGGGAGCGACAGTTTGAGGCATGATTTGGTTGATGGGTCGGGCCTAACACTGAGTAACATGGTTCGCTTGGAGTCCTCGGAACCATGCGAATAGGTGAGGCAAAATATCTTGGGAATCTCATTGGATGAGAATGATATTGGATATCTCCCACAAGGTCTTCTTCATGTGAATCGTAAAAGCGGGGCATGGAGATTACACTTGTGGATCCCAAGCCCACTAGGAAATGATTTTCCGAAACTCCGCTTGAGAGTGGCGGACTTTCGTATAAATAGTGGGAGGGTTAAAGACTAAAAGACCAAGTCTTCAACTTGAACAATAATATTACCATCATCTGCTAATTTCTGCTTTACATTTTCTTTAATGTAGATATGTCTAAGAACCCGTTAATCATGATTCATGAGACTAACAAATTCAACGGAATGAACTACTCGGACTGGCTGAGAACCTGAGGATTGTCCTCGGTTTCGAGAACCAAGGCTACGTCTTGGACGAGCCGCCACCGAGCGACTTACCGGAGGGATCCACGCCTGAAGAACGTTTGACGTTCGAGAAATGGCATGAGGACAACTGGAAAGTACGCAGTATCATACTGGCTTCGATGTCTAACGACATCCAGAAGCAGTATGAGAGGCTGGACAACGTCTCCGCCATAATGCTCCGCATGAACGAGGTTTATGCTCCGCCATAATCATGCTTTTACGTAAATAAAAGAACACGTTCAAGGGGTGTACCCTTGAAGTTCCCGGGTGTTTGGTGTATCTCATGAACTAAAAGCATACAAAATAATCACGGAGGCCATAGAGATTAAATAAAGAGAGCAACGAAAATTAAATTGGAACATACCGATTGTCGTTTTCGTCTTCTAACCGTTACTAGCGTTGTTGCCCGATTTGCACCAAATCTCGTACGTGAGATACTCCAAATTCTAACACGCAATCGACCCACGTATCTCGCACGTCGTGCTAGCGAACGAACAAGTATTTTTGGAGAGGATGAATTAATCACACGTTATTAGGTTAACGGAATTAATTCTCCTAAGTTCAATTATTCCAAGAACAAAAGAACAAGAAAGTATTTTCTTGAGAGAGAGAGAGAGAGGGCGGACGAGAAGGAGAGAGGGAGAGCCGAGTTGTGTGTGTGTGTGTGTGTTGGAGTTTCATCACTTTTCTAATAGTGAGGGGTTAGGACTATATATAGAGGAGGAGTTTAATCCTCTTCAAACTCCAACTCTAAAGAAGACTATTTTGACTAGGATTTTGACCTAGTCAAAGTCCTAGTCAAAGTAGTATTTGACCTAGTCAAATTTAATCCTAGCCATCCATCTCCCATTTTAATCTCAACCATTAATTTAATTTGATGGAATATTTAAAAATTATTTAAATATTCCAAAGAGCAATAAATAAATATAATAAATATAAATATTTATTCTAGGCCCATTAAATTAATTTTCTAATAAATCCAATTTATTAGATCAATCCCTTTTATCTAATAAAAGGAATTAATTCTCTCCAAGAAAATAAAGGACCCGACTAAATCCAATTTAATCATTCCATTTCTCCAATATTTAATTCTAAATTAAATATTTAATGTGTGTGGATTGTGTGTGACTCTTTAGGTTCACCTTTCAGCTAGACTTGGTCGGATTCCTAGAATCCGCCTGTTACCATCGGTGGCCATCTAGCAACGGTCCATGGCACTAGAGACTAGGTGAATTTTCGGGGATGAACCTTTAGGCTCTAACAGTACACTCGTCCTTCTGTCTACGGTCTAACCACTTAGGGTCTAGGGAACGGAAAATGCAGGTACCCATTTTGGACCTAAGTGTCGGTCTGTCCTTGCTAAACGCTGCAAGGGAAACCTTCCCTTCTGTTCAGTTACTGTGGCCACATATTTTAGGGACAAGACACAGAGCATACGTGAGACTCAACTGTCAATGCCTTTTGACAGGAGACTTATCATTTCTTGGAAACTACTGTCACTCAATACACCAGAGCTGCACTAGGCATGGCTTATGACTACTCAAGTGCTTCTTGGCAATCTCTCACCATATCTAAGATACAGACCTGACATACAGGTAAACTCAGCAGTTCCTCAAATCAAAGGACTTGACCTGTACCGTTGGAACCGGGAACACACGTCATACCTAGCCGACCCTACTCAAGGTTCTCCGTAAGATGGTTCCCGCGAGTCACCTCAGTCAGCTGCTCCCTAGCAGGCTAACCCACTAACACTGCTTAGACGACCTTCGTCACCCGTCGATGAAATACGACAGCAGATGCTTAGTGTAAGTCTCAAGGGGAATCTCTGAAAGAAATCGGTGGATCGTCCCGTGAATTGCGCGAATGCGGAAGCGCGATAAAAATAAACATACAAAAATTAAAGCATGCTTTTAATTTAAAAGAACACGCTCAAGGGGTGTACCCTTGAGGTTCCCGGGCATTCGGTGTATCTCATGATTATAAAGCATGTAAAGAAATCATGGAGGCCATAGAGTTTAAAATAAAGATAGACGAAAAAAAATAAAACGAGACCTACCCGTTGTCGTTTTCGTCTTCAACGGCTACACGCGTTGTTCCCCGTTTTGCACCAAGATCTCGTTCTTGAGACCCTCCAAATCATGACATACGATCCACCCACGTATCTTGCACGTCGTGCTAGCAACGAATAAGTGTATAGTTTTGGAGTGGATGAATCAACAACACGTTATCAATTAACGGTATTGATTCATCTAAGTTCTAATGTTCCATGAACAAAAGAACTAAGAAAAAATATTTTCTTGTTAGAGAGAGAGGGGCGGACGAGAGGTAAGGAGAGGGGAGAGTGTGTGTTGTGTGTGTGTATTCAAGAATCATCATCCTTCAATTGTTGGAGGCTAGAGGTTTATATAGAGGAGGAGTTTAATCCTCTTTAAACTCCAGCTGTAAGAACTCTAATTTGACTAGGATTTTGACCTAGTCAAAGTTCTAGTCAAACTAGTGTTTGACCTAGTCAAACGAATCCTAGCCTTCCATCTCCCCTTTCCATCTCAACCGTTGATTTTAATTTAATGGAATATTTAAATCCCATTAAATATTCCAAAAGGCCAAAAGAATAAATATAATAAATATTAATTTACTCTAAGCCCATTAAATCAATCCTTTAATAAATCCTATTTATTAATTTAATTCCTTTTATCAAATAGAAGGAATTAATTTCTCCAAGAAAATATAGGACCCGATTAAATCTAATTTAATCATTCATTTACTCCAATATTTAATTCCAAATTAAATACTAAGTGTGTGTGGATAGTGTGTGACTCTTTAGGTTCACCTTTCAGCTAGACTTGGTCGGATTCCCAGAATCCGTCCGTTACCATGGGTGGCCATCTAGCAACGGTCCATGACACTAGAGACTAGGTGAAATATGTTAGAATAGGTGACCATGTAAGCCAATTTTGGCAGGAATATGTAACCTATGTCTAGACAATTCTTTGGTATTTGATAAAATATTTATGAATAAAGAAGTGAAAATTCATATGGCAATACTTTGTTTACGTTCACTTATCTGCATTTACATTTCTGTTCACTACGCAAACAAAGCCCACGGACTGAGAAACGATTTCGGGGACTGGGACTACGCTTGGAGGTAGGTCCATGAAATCAGTCTTACCGAATCAGTCCGGAAATCTCCAAGTCAAGGAATCCCGAAAATGGGTACCAGGATTCCCTTTGAGACTTGCACTAAGCATCTGCTGTCGTATTTCATCGACGGGTGACGAAGGTCGTCTAAGCAATGTTAGTGGGTCAGCATGCTAGGAAGCAGCTGACTGAGGTGACTCGCGGGAACCGTCTTACGAAGGACCTTGAGTATGGTCAGCAAGGTATGACGTGTATTCCCGGTTCCAACGGTACAGGCCAAGTCCTTTGACTTGAGGAACTGCTGAGTTTACCTGTGCATCAGGTCTGTATCTTAGATATGGTGAGAGATTGCCAAAAATACTCTTGAGTAGTCATAAGCCATGTCTAGTGCAGCTCGGGTGTACAAAGTGACAGTAGTTTCCAAGAAAGGATCTGTCTCCTGTCAAAAGGTGTTGACAGTTGAGTCTCATATATGCTCTGTGTCTTGTCCCTGAAATCTGTGGCCACAATGACTGAACAGAAGGGAAAAGGTTTCCCTTGCGGCGTTTAGTGAGGACAGACCGACACTTAGGTCCAAAATGGGTACCTGCATCTTCCGTGCCCTAGACCCTAAGTGATGAGACCGAAGACAGAAGGACAAGTGTACTGTTAGAACCTAAATGTTCATCCCCGAACTCTTCTCGAACCAAGGTATATATGTGATTGAGGTTAATATGGTCACTAGTTCTGCCTCTTGGGTATTAGATACCGGCTGTGGAGCTCACATTTGCAATGACTTGCAGGTGTTGAAAAGAAGCAGAAAACTGGGTAGCGGGACATGATCCTGAAGCTTGGGAATGGCAAGGCCATCTCGGCAGAAGCAGTAGGATCCGCCACTCTAGTGATTAGTGATAATATTAGCATAGATTTAGAACAAGTTTATTTTGTACCCAGTATGATTAAAAACATCATTTCCATTCCATTGTTGGACAATAGTGGTTATGAGTTTAGAATCAATAAAAATTGCTTTTATTTGATGAGGTGTGGAATTACTCATCTACTTGGTACATTACATAACGGACTCTATATCTTGCAACAAACGAATTTCGTCCTCAATGCACAACACAAACGAAAATTAGATAATAACGGGAACGCACGTCTGTGGCACGCTAGGCTAGGTCACATATCCTAAGATAGGATGAAAAGGTTGGTAGACTCAAAGAACCTAGAGGTTGGGGACTTGAACGATCTACCAACTTGTGAGTCCTGTCTAAGAGGAAAAATGACCATGAGGCCCTTTGTAGGACAAAGCAGGCTTGCCACAGGTCTGTTGGACTTGGTCCATACAGACGTATGTGGACCACTAAGGACGCAGGCCCGAGGTGGGTTCTCCTACTTCATAACCTTCACCGATGATCATTCACGGTATAGTTATGTTTACCTGATGAGGTACAAGTCTGAAGCTCTTGAGAAGTTTAAAGAATTCAGACTTGAAGTGGAGAACCAAACCAACTGCAAAATTAAAATCCTTCGGTCGGACCGAGGCGGTGAATACCTTAGTACGGAGTTCCTAGACTATCTAAAAGAACATGGTATAATATCAGAATGGACACCTCCAGGAACACCGCAGTTAAATGGTGTCTCTAAAAGGAGGAATCGAACCCTGTTGGACATGGTTCGGTCCATGATGAGTTTTACCAAATTGCCCTTATCGTTTTGGGGCTATGCACTAGAAACGGCGGCCAAATTATTGAATTTGGCGCCTACTAGCACATTGACCCAAACGCCATATGAGATATGGCACGGCAAGCCTGCATCCTACAACTACTTGAAAGTGTGGGGTAGCCCCGCATACGTCAAGAGGTTAGTGGGAGATAAGTTAGAATCTAGGTCTAGATTATGCAGGTTCGTTGGATACCCTAAAGAAACTGCGGGTTATTACTTTTATGACCCCTTGGAACAAAAGGTGTTTATTTCAAGAAATGCAGTATTCTTGGAGCAAGGCTTCCCCGAGGATATCCAACCTGATGAGCTGATCCTTGAGGAATCAAGTGATGGAATCCAGCCATCAGAAGAAGCCGCGGAACCCTCACTTAGAAGATTCAGGATAGACAGCCGAAGGGCTGACCAACCTCGAGAAGTCCAACATGCTAGGCATGAAGGACAGCCTCAGGAACAGCCAGCCCCGGTTCCTGAACCACCGGCTCCGATACAGTCAGCGCCCACAGTCACCACTGACGTTCCCGTTCTCCGTAGGTCCACTAGAGAGTCCAGACCTCCAATGAGATATGGCTTTCTAGGTGCGACCGATCTTTTGGATAACGATCCTAAGACTTATGGAGAAGCGATGTCTGACATCGACTCCGGGAAATGGCTTGAGGCCATGAAAGCCGAAATGGACTCCATGAGCGAAAACCAAGTTTGGAGTCTCGTAGATCCACCGAAAGGTGTTAAGCCAGTGGGCTGTAAGTGGGTCTACAAGCGCAAACGTGGCATTGATGGAGAAGTCACAACCTTTAAGGCTAGGCTTGTAGCTAAGGGATACACTCAACGACCCGGGGTCGATTTTGAGGATACCTACTCGCCTGTAGCCATGGCTAAGTCCATTCGGATTCTGCTCGCCATAGCAGCATGGTATGACTATGAGATATGGCAGATGGACGTGAAAACGGCCTTCCTCAACGGTTTCGTTGAAGAAGAGATCTATATAGATCAACCGCAGGGTTTCACGGTCACTGGAGAAGAACAGAAAGTCTGTCGCCTCCAGAAGTCCATCTATGGCCTCAAACAAGCCTCCCGAAGTTGGAACATTCGATTTGATGAAGTAATACGGGGATATGACTTCATCAAAAACGAATCCGACCCTTGTGTATACAAGAAGGTCAGTGGGAGCTCAATAGTGTTCCTAGTGCTTTATGTGGATGACATTCTGCTCATTGGTAATGACGTCAGAATGTTAGGAAACACAAAAGCATGGTTGTCAACCCAGTTTTCCATGAAGGACTTGGGTGAAGCCTCCTACATCCTAGGCATCCAGATTGTCAGGGGACAGATCTAAAAGGATGTTAGGACTCACCCAAAACTCGTATATGGAGAAAGTCCTAAAGAGATATCGAATGGACAACTCCAAACGAGGATTCCTTCCAATGAGGCATGGGATCAAGTTATCCAAGAAACAGTCCCCACAGACTGATGTGGAACTTGAAAGGATGAAGGTCATCCCCTATGCCTCCGCCGTAGGTAGCATACAATATGCGGTCCACTGCACTAGGCCTGACATTGCATACGCTTTGAGCGTAACAAGCAGATGTCAGTCCTGCGCAGGAGAGGCACATTGGAATGCTGTTAAGGGCATCCTTAAGTACCTAAGAAGGACTAAGGAAATGTTCCTAGTCTATGGCAATGGAGAACTAATTCTGGAAGGCTTTAGCGATGCTAGCTTCCAGTCTGATGACGATGATTCCAAGTCTCAATCGGGGTACGTATTCAAACTCAATGGAGGAGTAGTAGCTTGGAAAAGTTCCAAGCAAGCAACCATTGCTGACTCCACCACAGAGGCTGAATACATAGCAGCTTCAGAAGCTGCTAAGGAAGCGGTTTGGATGAGAAACTACATCCAAGAGTTGGGTGTGGTGCCTAGCATCGCCGAGCCCGTTGTCATCTTCTGTGATAACAACGGTGCTATAGCGCAAGCAAAGGAACCGAGATCTCATCACCGTTCCAAACATATTCTTAGACGCTACCATCTTCTTAGAGAAATGGTAGGAAGAGCTGACGTCCGGATGGACCGAGTCAACTCGGCAGACAACACAGCAGACCCGCTGACAAAGCCTATGTCGCAGAGCGCTCATACGCAACATCTTGAGAAAATGGGGATTAAGCATATGGGCAATTGGCTTTAAAGGTCAAGTGGGAGATTGTTAGAATAGGTGACCATGTAAGCCAATTTTGGCAGGAATATGTAACCTATGTCTAGACAATTCTTTGGTATTTGATAAAATATTTATGAATAAAGAAGTGAAAATTCATATGGCAATACTTTGTTTACGTTCACTTATCTGCATTTACATTTCTGTTCACTACGCAAACAAAGCCCACGGACTGAGAAACGATTTCGGGGACTGGGACTACGCTTGGAGGTAGGTCCATGAAATCAGTCTTACCGAATCAGTCCGGAAATCTCCAAGTCAAGGATTCCCGAAAATGGGTACTGGGATTCCCTTTGAGACTTGCACTAAGCATCTGCTGTCGTATTTCATCGACGGGTGACGAAGGTCGTCTAAGCAATGTTAGTGGGTCAGCATGCTAGGATGCAGCTGACTGAGGTGACTCGCGGGAACCGTCTTACGGAGGACCTTGAGTATGGTCAGCAAGGTATGACGTGTATTCCCGGTTCCAATGGTACAGGCCAAGTCCTTTGACTTGAGGAACTGCTGAGTTTACCTGTGCATCAGGTCTGTATCTTAGATATGGTGAGAGATTGCCAAAATACTCTTGAGTAGTCATAAGCCATGTCTAGTGCAGCTCGGGTGTACAAAGTGACAGTAGTTTCCAAGAAAGGATCTGTCTCCTGTCAAAAGGTGTTGACAGTTGAGTCTCATATA
The DNA here is from genome assembly GCA_034509735.1 of Sesamum alatum. NCBI lineage: Eukaryota > Viridiplantae > Streptophyta > Magnoliopsida > Lamiales > Pedaliaceae > Sesamum > Sesamum alatum. The sequence goes on from JACGWO010000013.1 coordinate 7,788,182, forward strand.
TGCTCTGTGTCTTGTCCCTGATATCTGTGGCCACAGTGACTGAACAGAAGGGAAAAGTTTTCCCTTGCGGCGTTTAGTGAGGACAGACCGACACTTAGGTCCAAAATGGGTACCTGCATCTTCCGTGCCCTAGACCCTAAGTGATGAGACCGAAGACAGAAGGACAAGTGTACTGTTAGAACCTAAATGTTCATCCCCGAATATTTCACCTAGTCTCTAGTGCCATGGACCGTTGCTAGATGGCCACCCATGGTAACGGACGGATTCTAGGAATCCGACCAAGTCTAGCTGAATGGTGAACCTAAAGAGTCACACACTATCCACACACACTTAGTATTTAATTTGGATTTAAATATTGGAGTAAAGGAATGATTAAATTAGATTTAATCGGGTCCTATATTTTCTTGGAGAAATTAAGTCCTTCTATTTGATAAAAGGAATTAAGTTAATAAATAGGATTTATTAAAAGGGTTGATTTAATAGGCTTAAGAATAAATTATAATATTAATTTATTATATTATATTTATTTATCCTTTTGGAATATTTAATAGGATTTAAATATTCCATTAAATTAAAATCAACGGTCGAGATGGAAAGGGGAGATGGAAGGCTAGGATTCGTTTGACTAGGTCAAACACTAGTTTGACTAGGACTTTGACTAGGTCAAAATCCTAGTCAAATTAGGTTACTTAGAGTTTGAGTTTAAAGAGGATTAAACTCTTCCTCTATATAAAACCCCTAGCTTCCAACATTTAACAGGATGATGATTCTTGAAAAATACACACAACACACACTCTCCCTCTCCTACCTCTCGTCCGCCCCCTCTCTCTTTCTCTAGCAAGAAAATATTTTTCTTAGTTCTTTTTGTTCTTGGAACATCAAGAACTTAGACGAACCAATACCGTTAATTGATAACGAGTTATTGATTCGTCGACTCCAAAAATAATACTTGTTCGTTGCTAGCACGACGTGCAAGATACGTGGGTGGATCGTGTGTCACGATTTGGAGGATCTCAAGAACGAGGTCATGGTGCAAAACGGGGAACAACGCGAGTAGCAGTTGAAGACGAAAACGACAACGGGTAGGTCTCGTTTAAGATTTTCGTCCCTCTTTATTTTTCAACTCTATGGCCTCCATGATTTATTTAATTGTTTTTATGATCATGAGATACACCGAACGCCCGGGAACCTCAAGGGCACACCCCTTGAGCGTGTTCTTTAAATTAAAAGCATGCCTTTTATTTTAATATGTTTATTTTTTCCGCGCTTCCGCATTCGCGCAATTCCCGGGACGATCCACCGGATTTTCTTTCAAAATATTCGGGGATGAACATTTAGGCTCTAACAGTACACTTGTCCCTCTGTCTTCGGTCTCATCACTTAGGGTCTAGGGCACGGAAAATGCAGGTACTCATTTTGGACCTAAGTGTCGGTCTGTCCTTACTAAACGCCGCAAGGGAAACCTTCCCTTCTGTTCAGTTACTGTGGCCACAGATTTTAGGGACAAGACACAGAGCATACATGAGACTCAACTGTCAATGCCATTTGACAGGAGACAGATCCTTTCTTAGAAACTACTGTCACTTTATGCACCCGAGCTGCACTAGACATGGCTTATGACTACTCAAGAGTATTTTGGCAATATCTCATCATATCTAAGATACAGACCTGATGCACAGGTAAACTCAGCAGTTCCTCAAGTCAAAGGACTTGGCCTGTACCGTTGGAACCGGGAATACACGTCATACCTTGCTGACCATACTCAAGGTCCTCCGTAAGACGGTTCCCGCGAGTCACCTCAGTCAGCTGCTTCCTAGCATGCTGACCCACTAACACTGCTTAGAACGACCTTCGTCACCCGTCGATGAAATACGACAGCAGATGCTTAGTGCAAGTCTCAAAGGGAATCCCGGTACCCATTTTCGGGATTCCTTGACTTGGAGATTTCCGGACTGATTCGGTAAGACTGATTTCATGGACCTACCTCCAAGCGTAGTCCCAGTCCCCGAAATCGATTTTCAGTCCGTGGGCTTTGTTTGCGCAGTGAACAGAAATGTAAATGCAGATATAAGTGAACGTAAACAAAGAATTGCCATATGAATTTTCACTTCTTTATTCATAAATATTTTATCAAATACCAAGAAATTGTCTAGACATAGGTTACACATTCCTGCCAAAATTGGCTTACATGGTCACCTATTCTAACAATCTCCCACTTGACCTTTAAAGCCAATTGCCCATATGCTTAATCCCCATCTTCTCAAGATGTTGCGTGTGAGCGCTCTGCGACATAGGCTTTGTCAGCGGGTCTGCTGTGTTGTCTGCCGAGTTGACTCGGTCCATCCGGACGTCACCTCTTCCTACCATTTCTCTAAGAAGATGGTAGCGTCTAAGAATGTGTTTGGAACGGTGATGAGATCTCGGTTCCTTTGCTTGCGCTATTGCTCCGTTGTTATCACAGAAGATGACAACGGGCTCGGCGATCCTAGGCACCACACCCAACTCTTGGATGTAGTTTCTCATCCAAACCGCTTCCTTAGCAGCTTATGAAGCTGCTATGTATTCAGCCTCTGTGGTGGAGTCAACAATGGTTGCTTGCTTCGAACTTTTCCAAGCTACTACTCCTCCATTGAGTTTGAATACGTACCCCGATTGAGACTTGGCACCATCGTCATCAGACTGGAAGCTAGCGTCGCTAAAGCCTTCCAGAATTAGTTCTCCATTGCCATAGACTAGGAACATGTCCTTAGTCCTCCTTAAGTACTTAAGGATGCCCATAACAGCATTCCAATGTGCCTCTCCTGCACAGGACTGATATCAGGCCTAGTGCAGTGGACCGCATATTGTATGCTACCTACGGCAGAAGCATAGGGGATGACCTTCATCCTTTCAAGTTCCTCATCAGTCTGTGGGGACTGTTTCTTGGATAACTTGATCCCATGCCTTATTGGAAGGAATCCTCGTTTGGAGTTGTCCATTCGATATCTCTTTAGGACTTTCTCCATATACGAGTTTTGGGTGAGTCCTAACATCCTTTTATATCTGTCCCTGACAATCTGGATGCCTAGGATGTAGGAGGCTTCACCCAAGTCCTTCATGGAAAACTGGGTTGACAACCATGCTTTTGTGTTTCCTAACATTCTAACGTTATTCCCAATGAGTAGAATGTCATCCACATAAAGCACTAGGAACACTATTGAGCTCCCACTGACCTTCATACACAAGGGTCGGATTCATTTTTGATGAAGTCATAACCCCGTATTACTTCATCAAAGCGAATGTTCCAACTTCGGGAGGCTTGTTTGAGGCCATAGATGGACTTCTGGAGACGACAGACTTTCTGCTCTTCTCCAGTGACCGTGAAACCCTGCGGCTGATCCATATAGATCTCTTCTTCAACGAAACCGTTGAGGAAGGCCGTTTTCACGTCCATCTGCCATATCTCATAGTCATACCATGCTGCTATGGCGAGCAGAATCCGAATGGACTTAGCCATGGCTACTGGCGAGTAGGTATCCTCAAAATCGACCCCGGGTCGTTGAGTGTATCCCTTAGCTACAAGCCTAGCCTTAAAGGTTGTGACTTCTCCATCAACGCCAAGTTTGCGCTTGTAGACCCACTTACAGCCGACTGGCTTAACACCTTTCGGTGGATCTACAAGACTCCAAACTTGGTTCTCGCTCATGGAGTCCATTTCGGTTTTCATGGCCTCAAGCCATTTTCCGGAGTCGATGTCAGACATCGCTTCTCCATACGTCTTAGGATCGTTATCCAAAAGATCGGTCGCACCTAGAAAGCCATATCTCACTGGAGGTCTGGACTCTCTAGTGGACCTACGGAGAACAGGAACGTTAGTGGTGACTGTGGGCGCTGACTGTATCGGAGCCGGTGGTTCAGGAACTGGGGCTGGCTGTTTCTGAGGCTGTCCTTCATGCCTAGCATGTTGGACCTCTCGAGGTTGGTCAGCCCTTCGGCTGTCTATCCTGAATCCTCTAAGTGAGGATTCCGCGGCCTCCTCTGATGGCTGGATTCCATCACTTGATTCCTCAAGGATCAGCTCATCAGGTTGGATATCCTCCGGGAAGCCTTGCTCCAAGAATACTGCGTTTCTTGAAACAAAGACCTTTTGTTCCAAGGGGTCATAAAAGTAATAACCCGCAGTTTCTTTAGGGTATCCAACGAACCTGCATAAGCTAGACCTAGATTCTAACTTATCTCCCACTAACCTCTTGACGTATGCGGGGCTACCCCACACTTTCAAGTAGTTGTAGGATGCAGGCTTGCCGTGCCATATCTCATATGGCGTTGGGGTCAATGTACTAGTAGGCGCTAAATTCAACAATTTGGCCGTCGTTTCTAGTGCATAGCCCCAAAACGATAAGGGCAATTTGGTAAAACTCATCATGGACCGAACCATGTCCAACAGGGTTCGATTCCTCCTTTCAGAGACACCATTTAACTGTGGTGTTCCTGGAGGTGTCCATTCTGATATTATACCATGTTCTTTTAGATAATCTAGGAACTCCGTACTAAGGTACTCACCGCCTCGGTCCGACCGAAGGACTTTAATTTTGCAGTTGGTTTGGTTCTCCACTTCAAGTCTGAATTCCTTAAACCTCTCAAGAGCTTCAGACTTGTACCTCATCAGGTAAAACATAACCATACCGCGAATGGTCATCGGTGAAGGTAATAAAGTAGGAGAACCCACCTCGGGTCTGCGTCCTTAGTGGTCCACATACGTCTGTATGGACCAAGTCCAACAGACCTATGGCAAGCCTGCTTTGTCCTACAAAGGGCTTCTTGGTCATTTTCCCTTTTAGACAGGACTCACAAGTTGGTAGATCGCTCAAGTCCCCAACCTCTAGGTTCTTTGAGTCTACCAACCTTTTCATCCTATCTTGGGATATGTGACCTAGCCTAGCGTGCCACAGACGTGCGTTCCCGTTATTATCTAATTTTCGTTTGTGTTGTGCATTGAGGACGAAATTCGTTTGTTGCAAGATATAGAGTCCGTTATGTAATGTACCAAGTAGATGAGCAATTCCACACCTCATCAAATAAAAGCAATTTTTATTGATTCTAAACTCATAACCGCTATTGTCCAACAATGGAATGGAAATGATGTTTTTAATCATACTGGGTACAAAATAAACTTGCTCTAAATCTATGCTAATACTATCACTAATCACTAGAGTGGCGGATCCTACTGCTTCTGCCGAGATGGCCTTGCCATTCCCAAGCTTCAGGATCATGTCCCCGCTACCCAGTCTTCTGCTTCTTTTCAACACCTGCAAGTCATTGCAAATGTGAGCTCCACATCCGGTATCTAATACCCAAGAGGTAGAACTAGTGACCATATTAACCTCAATCACATATATACCTTGGTTCGAGAAGAGTTTGGGGCACTCTCTCTTCCAATACCCTTTCTCACGGCAGTTGATACATATGTCATATGCCTTTGATTGTTGCTTGGAGACAACATTGCCCTTTACTTTGCCTTTCCCCTCTTTGGCAATGGGAGCACTCTTAGTGTTCGTAGCTGCTTTGACGGCCTTTCCTTTCCCTTTCTTCTTCTTCCAACGTCCGGTACCCTTGCCTTTCGTATTAGAAGTCAAAGCACCTCCAAACAACACCGAAGGCGTGGACTTCTTAGTCGTTGCCTCGTATTGCACCAACATATTGATCAACTCATGAATGCCCTTCCCAAGTGCGTTCATGTTGTAGTTGACGATAAATTGGTCAAAGGAGGGTGGGAGTGACTGAAGGATCACATCTATGTACGTTTCATTATCCAGATCTGCTTTTAGGTCCTCGAGCTTTTCCACCAGGGCAAGCATTTTAACCCCGTGCTCTTGTACAGAGGATCCTTCTGTCATTTTCGTTCCAAAGAACGCCTTGGTAGCGACATACCTAGTATGCCGGTCTGGAACTGCATAGCAATCCTTAAGGCGAGCCATAATGGAAGTGACATCGTCTAGCCTTTCATATTGCTTCTGAATCTCATTGGTCATCGAAGCAAGTATGATGCTACGGACCTTCCGGTTATCCTTATGCCAAGTTTCAAACGTCTCACGTTCTTCTGGCGTGGATCCCTCCGGTAAGGTCCTAGGGAGAGGCTTGTCCATGACGTAGCCTTGGTTCTCGTAATCTAGGACTATCCTGAGATTGCGCAACCAGTCGTTGTAGTTTGTTCCATTGAATTTGTTTGTCTCAAGAATGGTGGAAAGTGGGTTCTTAGACATTTTAAAATCTACATTTTAGAAAACAACGCGCGATCAGCAGAAAATAAAAGACGATGGTTTGATAAAATAATTAAATGCATGGACTTTAGTCATTTAATCCTCCCACTATTTATACGAAAACATGGTACTCTCAAACGTGATTTTCGGGAAATCCTTTCCAAGTGGGCTTGGGATCCACAATGATTTTTCCCATAGCCCGCTTTTACGATTCACATGGAAAAGATCCTGTGGGAGGTATTCCATACCATTCTCGTTCCACGAGATTCCCAAGATTATTGCCTCACCCTTTCACATGATCCCGAGGACTCCAAGCGAATCATGTTAATTGGGTGTTAGACCCAACCCAATCGACCGAGCCACAGACCCACTGGTACCCCCACGACTCATGAGACAGGTAGCAGCAGCCCGTTTTTCGTTCATGACATAGTGCAGCTTCCTTTAAGTACAATAACGTGCCACGACTCGTGAGACCACGCTATTGACCCAAAGCAGCTTTCTCACTATGCCATGGATTGGAAGGCATGGACAAACTCCTAGAGTTTATGTCCACTTTGTCTAGGGTCTAATATTTTGACATTGGTTCAACAATGTGAGAGTAGGAAATGACCGAGATCTCAAATAAATAAATATCTACACATACATCCATAATGCGTAAATAAACCATCCATAGCAATTATATGATAAACAAACAATCCATTCATCTATCATCATAACCACATGTAAAATTAAAGCCTAGCACGCCCCTGTTGGATGATCACGAGCCCGAATCCTATGCGACCCACTGAGCCCGCAGTGGATCTATGGTCAATCTAGGGTTGGTCCTATACTATTACATTAATAGTAACCCAATCAACATGCTGATGGGCCTTGGTCTCTTTTCTCTTTCTTCACTTCATGGAAAACTCCAAGGGACCTCCCGTCTGGGCTCTCCATGTGGTCCTTCCTTCTTCTCCACCAATTACAAAAAAGAAAACCTCACTCCTAGTCTACTCTCATTACATATTAAAAAATAGAAACCCCAGCGAAAACCCGGGGGAGTACATAAGGAGGGAGGTAGAATGCCTTATTATTCCAAGGCAACTAGAAAGAGAGAAGGAGAAAGCAGTAAAAGAGGCACACAGGCCCAACAGAAAATAAACCATACATTCGGTCTAAGGCTCGTGATCATCCATTTCCATCCAACACACATAATCACATGATCCAATCATATAACTACAATATACCAACAATACATGATTACCAATCATAAATATCCAAAATAATAAATGAATATGTGCATAACGTGTGAAAAATAAAACACAAATATTGATAATAATATTTTCTCGTTTTAGGAAAACCTCTCCTCATTATTTTTTAAGTAAAATAACCCCGGGATTCCAAATCCAATTTATTTTACTCCTAAAATAATGTCTTTAGAAAAATAGGCATAATTGAACCAAAAACGATTTTTCAGAATTAATTTCAAAAATTAAAACTGAAAATAATTAAAAAAATAAAAGAAAAACACTGCTAGGGTTTTGAAACCCTAGCAGCAGCAGCAGCAGCCGCCGCCGGCAGCGGCTCGCCGGCACGCGCACAGGGCAGCAGGCTCAGCCTGCCGCCCTTGCGCGCGCAGGCGCTGCCTGGCCGGGCGCGCGCGCGCAGGCCCCTTGCCTGCGTGCGCGCGCGCCTGGCCGGCAGCGTGCTGCGTGGCCTGGGCAATCCGGCAGGCTGTCGTCGCGCGCGCTGGCCTGCTGGCTGCCGGCCGTGCCGTGTGCAGTGGCGCGCAGACTCCTCCGTCTGCGTGCGCGCGGACTCTCAGGCGCGCAGACGCCCTTGTCTGCATGCACGCGCACCTGCAGGCGCTACCCTGCGCGCGCTTGCGCGCAGCCTCCTTGGCTGCGCGCTGCCCCTGCGCGACCGGCTGGGCGGGCGCGCGCAGGCTTCCCTTACCTGCACGCGTCTGCCCTGCGGCAGCGCGCGGCTGGCCGGCTGAGTCGTTTCTCGTTTTCCGTTCAATTTTCCACCCCGTTTCCCAAGAAAAACAGAAAAAATACCAACATCAAGAAATTCACACGAATTAAAAGCAATAAAACCGACATGCTTAAAATCAAGAAAAATCAAGATTTAATATAAAACATGCCAATATCACGTTTCATGCTTAGAACGCACATTAACCCTATGCCTATACACCGAACCGGGCTCTGATACCACTGAAAGAAATCGGTGGATCGTCCCAGGAATTGCGCGAATGCGAAAGCGCGATAAAAATAAACATACAAAAATTAAAGCATGCTTTTAATTTAAAAGAACGCTCAAGGGGTGTACCCTTGAGGTTCCCGGGCGTTCGGTGTATCTCATGATTATAAAGCATGTAAAGAAATCATGGAGGCCATAGAGTTGAAAATAAAGATAGACGAAAAAAAATAAAATGAGACCTACCCGTTGTCGTTTTTCGTCTTCAACGGCTACACGCGTTGTTCCCCGTTTTGCACCGAGATCTCGTTCTTGAGACCCTCCAAATCGTGACACACGATCCACCCACGTATCTTGCACATCGTGCTAGCAACGAACAAGTGTATATTTTTGGAGTGGATGAATCAACAACACGTTATCAATTAACGGTATTGATTCATCTAAGTTCTAATGTTCCAAGAACAAAAGAACTAAGAAAAAATATTTTCTTGTTAGAGAGAGAGGGGCGGACGAGAAGTAAGGAGAGGGGAGAGTGTGTGTTGTGTGTGTGTTTTCAAGAATCATCATCCTTCAATTGTTGGAGGCTAGAGGTTTATATAGAGGAGGAGTTTAATCCTCTTTAAACTCCAACTCTAAGAACTCTAATTTGACTAGGATTTTGACCTAGTCAAAGTCCTAGTCAAACTAGTGTTTGACCTAGTCAAATGAATCCTAGCCTTCCATCTCCCTTTCCATCTCAACCGTTGATTTTAATTTAATGGAATATTTAAATCCCATTAAATATTCCAAAAGGCCAAAAGAATAAATATAATAAATATTAATATTTACTCTAAGCCCATTAAATCAATCCTTTAATAAATCCTATTTATTAATTTAATTCCCTTTATCAAAATAGAAGGAATTAGTTTCTCCAAGAAAATATAGGACCCGATTAAATCTAATTTAATCATTCCTTTACTCCAATATTTAATTCCAAATTAAATACTAAGTGTGTGTGGATAGTGTGTGACTCTTTAGGTTCACCTTTCAGCTAGACTTGGTCGGATTCCCAGAATCCGTCCGTTACCATGGGTGGCCATCTAGCAACGGTCCATGGCACTAGAGACTAGGTGAAATATTCGGGGATGAACATTTGGGCTCTAACAGTACATTTGTCCCTCTGTCTTCGGTCTCATCACTTAGGGTCTAGGGCACGGAAAATGCAGGTACCCATTTTGGACCTAAGTGTCGGTCTGTCCTTACTAAACGCCGCAAGGGAAACCTTCCTTCTGTTCAATTACTGTGGCCACAGATTTTAGGGACAAGACACAGAGCATACATGAGACTCAACTGTCAATGCCTTTTGACAGGAGACAGATCCTTTCTTGGAAACTACTGTAACTTTGTGCACCCGAGCTGCACTAGACATGGCTTATGACTACTCAAGAGTATTTTGGCAATCTCTCACCATATCTAAGATACAGACCTGATGCACAGGCAAACTCAGCAGTTCCTCAAGTCAAAGGACTTGGCCTGTACCGTTGGAACCGGGAATACACGTCATACCTTGCTGACCATACTCAAGGTCCTCCGTAAGACGGTTCCCGCGATCACCTCAGTCAGCTGCTTCCTAGCATGCTGACCCACTAACACTGCTTAGACGACCTTCGTCACCCGTCGATGAAATACGACAGCAGATGCTTAGTGCAAGTCTCAAAGGGAATCCCGGTACCCATTTTCAGGATTCCTTGACTTGGAGATTTTTCGAACTGATTCGGTAAGACTGATTTCATGGACCTACCTCCAAGCGTAGTCCCAGTCCCCGAAATCGATTTTCAGTCCGTGGGCTTTGTTTGCGTAGTGAACAGAAATGTAAATGCAGAGATATAAGTGAACGTAAACAAAGTATTGCCATATGAATTTTTCACTTCTTTATTCATAAATGTTTTATCAAATACCAAGAAATTGTCTAGACATAGGTTACACATTCCTACCAAAATTGGCTTACATGGTCACCTATTCTAACAATCTCGGTACCCATTTTCGAGATTCCTTGACTTGGAGATTTCTGAACTAATTCGGCGAGACTGATTTCATGGACCTACCTCCAAGCGTAGTCCCAGTCCCCGAAATACGTTTTCAGTCCGTGGGCTTTGTTTGCGTAGTGAACGGATATGTATAAAGTAGATAAAGTAAACACAAACAAAGTAATGCCAAATGAATTTCACTTCTTTATTCATTAATAATATATCAAATCCTTGAAATTGTCTAGACATAGGTTACATTTCGCCTGCCAAGATTGGCTACATGGTCACCTATTCTAATATGTCTGAGTGTCAAAAAGTTTTTTCCAAGCAGTGTAAAGTGCAGCACCCATTCAATCTTCGAGTATTTACAAAAGTGGATGACCTGCTCAAGGATATAGTGACAGTATACATAGCAAAAGTCCACATATTCAAACATACGTGTGACACCATACCGAGTAATCCTCATAGGACCAAACACAGAATAATCACAAAAGTCAATCATCACATACACACATAAAAAACAGGGACCAAAATATAGGGGGATGTGGACACAAGAAGTACTAATTTGTTTCAGCTTCATAGAGAAGTTGAAACTATTAGTGCTAGTTATGTTTAAAGCGAATGTGGGGAAGGCGATAGCGTCAAGAAATAGAATACCTTTAATCTTATCCCTTAGTTGATCCTCTGTGATAACCTCCAAGCTATCCTCTGCGCATGCCTGATTTGCAAGAAGGTCGGCCGCTAGGTTGCCTTCCCTGAAAATGTGAGAGATTTTATATTCAATCCGTCTAAGGTATCCTTTTATTTGCATAAGAGTGTGTTGAAGCATCCATGCTCCTTTGATGGGTGGAGTAAGGAGGTTAATGATGATAGTTACATCAGTCTCGATCCAGATCTTGTCGATCCCTTTTTCCAGGCAGATTTGCAATCCTCTGAGAAGAGCGCGAAGTTCTTCTTGGATGTTGGATGAAAGATTGTGTGGATCGGCCCGGGAGATTAACGCGTATAGCGGAAGCGCGAAATAGTGCGTAATAAAAATTACAAAGCATAATTAAACGGAATTTAAATCATGCATAATATACATAAACGAATCAAGGGGTGTGCCCTTGATTCTCCCGGGCGTTCGGTGTATCTCATGTTCAATAAAGCACAACATGGAGGCCATAGAATTGAAACCGAAAAAACAAAATTAAAGAACCTACCCGGTTGTAGTTTTGTCTTCGTTTCGGCTACATGCATTGTTCCCCGTTTTGCACCAAGATCTCAAATAAGAGACCCTCTAAATCATCTCACTCGCTCCACCCGAAAGCAAACAACCCTTGTGCTAGCAAGAAATTATTTGGGGAGAAGAGACATCGATACACGCTATGAATTAACGCAATCAATGTCTCTTATGTTCTTAACTTGAATAAAATCAAGAAGAACAAAGTATATTTCTTGGAGAGAAGAAAGAGGGTGGACGAAAATTTGAGGGAGATGAGAGTTGTAGAGAATACTAGGTGTGAGTGTGTGTTTTTTGAGTATTTATAGAAGATGGAATTCCTATTCCTTCTCAAACTCTTCCAAAGAGACACACTTTGACTAGGATTTTGACCTAGTCAAATCCTAGTCAAATTAGGCTTTGATTAAGTCAAATTAATCATGGCCCTTCATCTCATCATTCTCTAGATCAAATCTTGTCCATCCATTTTGATGGGCTTTATGGAATGGGCCTATTTAATTCTAAATTAAGTATTCCCATGGACTTTATATTAAAATTCTATTTAATATACTAAGCCCATTAATTAATTAATGGGATGGACTTTATTTAATTCCAAATTAATTAGTCCATGGACTTTATATTAAATCCTATTTAATACCAAGCCCATTAATTAATTCCATAGAATGGGATTATTTAATTCTAAATTAAATAGTCCCATGGACTTTATATTAAATCCTATTTAATATACCAAGCCCACTAATTAATTCACCCTTTTAATCTAATTAAAAGGAAAGCCCATGCTTTGTAAAATTCATAAATCTAATTTATGAACTCAAGCCCGATTATTCCAAATAATTCATCGAGGCTTGAATCTCCAAGAAGTGTAATTTAATTCCATTAAATTAAACCTTCTCCCGGAATTAAATTCCAAATTAATTCCCTTTCATTTGGTGTAGCGGGTGTGACTCTTTAGGTTCACCTTTCAGCTAGACTTGGACCTACTTTTTGTTATTTCATAACCAAAGTAGTCCGTTACCATGGGTGGCCATCTAGCAACGGTCCATGGCACTAGAGACTAGGTGAATTTATGGTGGTGAACATTTAGGCTCTGAGTTATACGCAGGTGCGGTCCTACCGACGCTCGTTACGTACGGGTACGGTCCTACTGTCGCCTGTCTCCCGACCTTTAGTCTAGGGGTCGGTTCCCATCGTTGACTAGGCAACTATGCATAATGCTCGAGATAGGTTTAACTCGACGTAGGAAATCCCTTTCCCACTACATCAAGTGCTATGGCCATAGACTTGGTGAGTCTAAACCATCTCCGAGCGCATAGGAGATCTTGCGTCATATCCTTTGACAGGGGACAGATCCTATCTTGGAATTCACCGTTCTTACATACTCCGACTGCACTGGACGAGGCTTATGATGACCATGTGATATAATCGGTCAAATTTCACCGGATCCAAGATACAGCCTTAGTATGTCGGGGACTGCCGTGATCCTCAAGTCCGAGGACTAATCCCGTACTATCGGAACCGGGAATACGAGTCATACCGACCAAGCCCGAGTAGCTTCCATATGACGATTCCCGCGAGTCACCTTAGTCGGCCGCTCCCCAGCAGGCCGACCCACTAACACTGCTTAGACGATCCTCGTCACCCGTCGATGAAACACGACAACAGATGCTTAGTGCAAGTCTCAATGGATTCTGGATGCCCTGTCTCGAGATTCCTTTGACTTGGAGTATTTCAGACTGATTCGGCGAAACTGATTTCATGAACCTACCTCCAAGCGTAGTTCCAATTTCCCAAAATGTTATTTCAGTCTGTGGGCGTTTGTTGTGACATCGTAACGATGCAAGCAGTAAGTACAACAAACTCATGCCTATGAATCCTTACTAACATTCATTAACATAATATTACTTGTTCACAGATTGACGAATGGTTCTCAGAACAGCCAATACCATTGACTTTCTGGTCACCTATTCTAACAATCTCCCACTTGACCAATAAGTCAATTACCCACTTTGTTCAGAATCCTCTTTGTATGAGTAATCTACGATACCGACTAAGGTATTGTGAGTCCACTTATATTTCCTTGCGAAGCAATTACGGTCTAACCGTGTTACCTCTATCCACCATTGCCTCATAGAGATGGTGGTTGTCTAAGAATATTTTCGTGGATCTTGTGATGAGATCTCGTGCCAATACTCCCATAGCCAAGTTGCCTGCCATATAGGCAAAACATGGCTTGGTCGTGCTAGGCGCCACGTCCATCCTATGGACGCGGTCTTCATCAGTGACCACTATCCGATGCACTTGTCATTGGGCCTGACTGTGCATACCTTTGAGACTAACTGGTTTTCACTTATGCTCTGGAAGCTAGTATCGCTTTAGCCTTCCAAAGCAACTCTCAACAGATGGTGCATCATGAACACATCTTTAGTCCTTATTCAGGTACTAAGGATCGTTCTTGATTGCTGTCTTCAACCCCTCAGTGCATTACCGATCTCTGTTGAGCCATGCAAGAAGCACTCTCAACATCGATTCCTATGCACCGAGTAAACATATCGTATGTTTGCCTAGGGTTAAGACGTAGGGGATACTCAACATCCAAGCCTTCTCATTAGTCCACCGTGACTAAGTCTTGAATGGCTTGATGCTTTATGCATAGTATCCAAGTTTTCTCATCAGTCTTACTATGACTGAGTCTTGAACAACTTGTCCCTTCTACATATATGAGTTTTTCTCATCAGTCCACCATGACTGAGTCTTTGATAAGCTCAATTCATGATATGTATGTCGGAACCCTAAAATGTCATGGAGAATTTTCATGAGTTACGGTTTGTGTTTTAGTGATTCCTAATGCCTTGAATTCATCCATGAATCAAGATATTACACACTTAGACACTTGGAACGCCATTTCTACTCCCACTGATCACTTACGTCGTTTAAGACCGAGTCATGCTCCGTATGAGCTCGTCAAAACGAATATTCCAGTTATGCGGTCTTTCAAACCTTGTTTGAATTTCCTAGTGGATTCTATGGCTCCTCTCCATAAATCCTACTACGATGTCCAACATCACGCTCCGCAGGTCATTTGGATTACTATCCAAATTTGACCGAACATATCCCGATCACTCGTACCTCTTACGACATTCGAGTTCGTTCTTAAGGGGACTTGGAATATGATCAATTTAAAGAAATGCGATTCTAAGCAACGTTAGTATTATTCTGTTCGTAAACTTGTACAAATTAGACACCGAGTCTAATTTGTCTCCCACTAGTCCCTTGACGTATGTAGGATCCTTCTACATGCTCAAGGACTTTGTCGGGACACAGGCTTGCCAAACCATGGCTCCTTGTGCGTGACTCCTAGCAAAGTGCCACGTTCCTTAAGTTGGCAATTTTGAGTCTACGTCTACACGGGCTAAGGTAATTGGGCGAAACTTCGATCGATCCTCGTCTAACGAGATTCGATCGTTCCCTTTATCAGAGACCGTCATACTTGGCCTTTACAGGAAACGTTTTCATTGAGAATTCCATTTTCTCAACTTGGATGCTCAAGAGCTCCCACTAAATACACGGCCTTTTCGATCCTATCGAAACAGGTTTAATTTTGCAACCATTTATGGTTCACCTCCTTAAGTCTAATTCCCAAACCTCCTATGGGACCTTTAGACTTTTGAACCCTCTTATGGTCTTGTGTATTAGTAACCTACAGTTGTCTTATTGGCTCCCTTCCAATAGAATATTTGGCAAGCCTACTTTGTCCAACAAAGAGCTTTCGGACTTTCTTCTTCATAAAAGACTTGTAAATTTAGTCGATTTCGAATCATCTATTTCTAGATTCATCGAACTTTCCAATTTACTTATCTTTTAATAAGAAGAAACGTCCTAGCTGTTGTAGATGCCAAATCTGTAAGTTGGTCTATTAATCCATTTAAATAATTTGAATTTTGAGTATCCATAAAACCTTTTATGGGATGGTATTTCAGGAATTTACGTACAAAACACTAGCAAACATGAATCAATATTCAATAATTTTGTTTTGATCAAATATGTATGTAATAAAAACCTTTGTCCAACAAAGAGACATACTTTTGATCATGCTAGGTTACGTAATTCCTATATTATCCTAACATGATCACGATTATGGGCCTAACAAGTCTCTAGTCATTTTCCATCAATGGACCTTGCCATTGTTGAATCCTTAGAACTGTTCTTGGCTTTTAAGTCCTTATTCACTTTCTGCAAACCACCCGCAGATTAGTGATAGGAATGGTATCAAATACCAAAAAGTGATCATGTCAATACTCAATATCAAATTTTACCTACCATTGGAGAGGGGTTTAGAATACTCCCCTTTCCAATGGCCCTCTTTACGACAGTAAATGCTTATGTTCTAATAATATATGAACTTGACTGCTTGAACCTTTTGCTCTTTCCTTTACCTCCACCTTGTGTTGTAAAGGAAAAAAAACACTTGAAGTGCTTTTAATAGTTGATGTTACCTTACCCTGTTTAGAATAGGTGACCATGTAAGCCAATTTTTGGCAGAAATATGTAACCTATGTCTAGACAATTCTTTGGTGTTTGATTAAAATATTTATGAATAAAAGAAGTGAAAATTCATATGGCAATACTTTGTTTACGTTCACTTATCTGCATTTACATTTCTGTTCACTACGCAAACAAAAGCCCACGGACTGAGATACGATTTCGGGGACTGGGACTACGCTTGGAGGTAGGTCCATGAAATCAGTCTTACCGAATCAGTCCGGAAATCTCCAAGTCAAGGAATCCCGAAAATGGGTACTGGGATTCCCTTTGAGACTTGCACTAAGCATCTGCTGTCGTATTTCATCGACGGGTGACGAAGGTCGTCTAAGCAGTGTTAGTGGGTCAGCGTGCTAGGAAGCAGCTGACTGAGGTGACTCGCGGGAACCGTCTTACGGAGGGCCTTGAGTATGGTCAGCAAGGTATGACGAGTATTCCCAGTTCCAACGGTACAGGCCAAGTCCTTTGACTTGAGGAACTGCTGAGTTTACCTTGTGCATCAGGTCTGTATTCTTAGATATGGTGAGAGATTTGCCAAAATACTCTTTAGTAGTCATAAGCCATGTCTAGTGCAGCTCGGGTGCACAAAGTGACAGTAGTTTCCAAAAAAGGATCTGTCTCCTGTCAAAAGGTGTTGACAGTTGAGTCTCATATATTGCTCTGTGTCTTGTCCCTGAAATCTGTGGCCACAGTGACTGAACAGAAGGGAAAAGGTTTCCCTTTGCGGCGTTTTGGTGAGGACAGACCGACACTTAGGTTCCAAGATGGGTACCTGCATTTTCCGTGCCCTAGACCCTAAGTGATGAGACCGAAGACAGAAGGACAAGTGTACTGTTAGAGCCTAAATGTTTCATCCCCGAATATTTTCACCTAGTCTCTAGTGCCATGGACCGTTGCTAGATGGCCACCCATTGGTAACGGACGGATTCTAGGAATCCGACCAAGTCTAGCTGAATGGTGAACCTAAAGAGTCACACACTATCCACACACACACTTAGTATTTAATTTAGAATTAAATATTGGAGTAAAGGAATGATTAAATTAGATTTAATCGGGTCCTATATTTTCTTGGAGAAATTAATTCCTTCTATTTGATAAAGGGAATTAAACATTAATAAATAGGATTTATTAAAAGGGTTGATTTAGTGGGCTTAGAATAAATTATAATATTTATTTATTTATATTATATTTATTCTTTTAGCCTTTTGGAATATTTAATAGGATTTAAATATTCCATTAAATTAAAATCAACGGTTGAGATGGAAAGGGGAGATGGAAGGCTAGGATTCGTTTGACTAGGTCAAAACACTAGTTTGATTAGGACTTTGACTAGGTCAAAATCCTAGTCAAATTAGGTTACTTAGAGTTTGAGTTTAAAGAACTTAGACGAACCAATACCGTTAATTGATAACGAGTTATTGATTCGTCCACTCCAAAAATAATACTTGTTCGTTGCTAGCACGACGTGCAAGATACGTGGGTGGGATCGTGTGTCACGATTTGGAGGATCTCAAGAACGAGGTCTTGGTGCAAAACGGGGAACAACGCGAGTAGCAGTTGAAGACGAAAACGACAACGGGTAGGTCTCGTTTAAGATTTTTCGTCCCTCTTTATTTTTCAACTCTATGGCCTCCATGATTTATTTAATTGTTTTATGATCATCTTTTCTAAGCTCATTCATGTTGATAATTAATGGTTCGTAGGAGGGAGGAAGAGACTGAAGGATCATGTCAATGTACGTCTCTTTTTCAAGACTGACGTGGAGGTCTTTTGAGCTTCTCCACTAGGGATTGCATCATCACTCCATGTTCTTTGTACCGACATCCCTTCCTTCATCTTAGCTCCAAACATGCCTTCGTTGCATTTTACCCCACATGCTGGTCCAAGACCATATAGACATGATGCAAACGAAGCATAGTTTGAGCCAACATCATTATATCCTACTTGCCGGTGGTCATCCTTCAACTTTTGAACGCCAAGCGTTGCCTTAGTTGTCGACCCTTCCGGCAAGCGCTGAGGAACGTCCTCATCCGGTTATGTGAGTTAAGGTTCTGGAAATCTATGACCATCTTAAGATTTCGCAGTCAATCCGTGTAATTGGTTTCCTTTTAATGGGCCTCTTAGTGATGTGTTTGGTGGATTCTTAGACATTCACAACATATATGTAAAGCAGAAAATAATAAGCAGAGTGAAGTAATATTGGTTAAGTCTCGGTCTTTAGTCCTTACCTCTTCCACTATTTCTACGAAAACACGGCACTCTCAAACGTTGTTTTTCGGGGAAATCCTTTCCTAGTGGGCTCAGGATCCACAGCGATCTCCCCCATACCCCGCTTTTACGATTCGCATGGGAAAAGAACCCGTGGAGGTATTCCATACCATTCTCGTTCTACGAGATTCCCAAGATAATTGCCTCACCCTTTCACGTGATCCCGAGAAACTCCAAGCGAATCACGTTATATCGGGCGTTTAGACCCGAGCCAATCAACCGATTCATAGACTCACTGCTACCTCCACGACTCGTAGAGACAGGTAACAGCAGTCTACTCATCGTTCATGACAAAGTGCAGCTTCTTTAAGCACGATAGTCGTGCCACGACTCGTGAGACCACGCTATCGACCTAAAAGATCTTCCTCACTTTGCCATGGATGGAAGGCTTGGACAGACTCCTAGAGTCCTAGTCCATTTATTAAGGGTCTATATTTAACTTGGTTCAAACCAAGTGAGAGTTTTTTTATAGAACGAGACCTCATCACTTATATTAAGTATTGCATTGCGTGCGTTATGGCAGAAATATTCTAAGCGTGAATGTAACCATTACATAAAAGCATATAGAATAATCCTAAGCATATTAATACGCATCGCATGCAAAATAAAGCCTAGCACGCCCCTGTACGATGATTACAAGCCCAAACATATGCGACCCACTGAGCCCGTAGTGGATCTATGGTCAATCTAAGGGTAGGCCCTACACTATTACAAGATTTAATAACCCATTACATGCAATGGCCTTGTAAGTCCTCTTTATCTTCTTGGGCTCTCCATCGTGGGCCTACACCGGGCTTCTTCTCCATGGATCCTCCGTGGGCCATCTGATGGCAACCTCCATGGGCCTCCAACACCTTGGGCTTGTCTTCTCTTGCAGCTTTTATTTAAAAAAAATAAAACCTCACCACTAATTCTACTCTCATTACATCATAAAATAAGAAACCCCAATTAAACATTTGGGGGGAGTACATTGGGAGGGAGAGAGAAAGCCTTATTATTCCAAGGCACTAGAAGAGAGACAAAGAGGAAAATAAAGAGGCACACAGGCCACAACCCAACAAATAAATGTAAATAAACCATACATGCGGTCTAGGGGCTTTGTGATCATCCTTTGTCAAATCAATTAACACAAATAGCACAAATACATATCCCATGTAAAATATGCTATACCAACATCCATGATAATCCATACCATAAAATAAATGCAGAAACTACATGTAAAATATCCACACCAAACATTGGATAATAGTGCAACCTATGCACAACGATTTTTGTTGGAAAAACCTTTTCCATAATTAACAAGGCAATATTAATTCTATGAAATATAAAATCTCAACCAAAATTAAAATGCCCCAAGTTAATTAATTCAGAAAAATTTCCAGAATTATATAGAAAAATCAAATTTTCTGAAACACAAAAATCAACAATTCAAGAATATGCCCATTTATTCAAGAATTCCAAAATCCAACAATTTGTGCAATATTAATACATGTCAAGATCTACTCATGCTCAAACCATTAAATAACCAAGATGTCCAACATCATAAAACGCAGAAATTATTGCGAAATTTCACATATGAATTTTGATCATTGGTGCAACCATTGCAAAAATTAAATTTTGTTAGGAAACCCTTTCCTCATCAACCAAGCAATATTTATTTTAGGAAATTCCAAATCTCAAAAAAATAAATATTTCTAAGTCAACGGGTTCAGAATAATGCAAAAAAATATCATAAAAATAATACAGTAAAAACAGTTTTGAAAACGAGCCAAAAATGGGAGAGAAAAGGAAAACGACACAGCCGGCAGGCCAGGCGCGCGCGCGCTCGCGCAGGCGCCTCTGCCTGCGCGCCCAGCGCAGACGGCCGCGCCTGGGCGCGCGGCCGCGCGCGCGCTGTCCGCGCACGCTGGGCGCGCTGGCCGGGCCTGCGCGCGCGCCCGGCCGCGCCCCTGTGTGCGCGGGCAGCGTGCTGCTGCTGCCGGTTCGCCGTTTTTCACTCCTTTTCGACTTTTCATGCAATTTTTCTGAACCACAAGATAAATTAAACCCTAGAACATGTATATACATATTCAAGAAAACCAAGATCCAAAATCCCATGCAAAATTAAACGCCAATAAATATCTACGATAAACATGCTATAAACGTAAATTAAAACACGTTTATCATGCTTAAATGCACATAGCACATAGAATTCTAGGCCTATACACCGAACCGGGCTCTGATACCACTGAAAGATTGTGTGGATCGGCCCGAGAGATTAACGCGTATAGCGGAAGCGCGAAATAGTGCGTAATAAAAATTACAAAGCATAATTAAACGGAATTTAAATCATGTATAATATACATAAACGAATCAAGGGGTGTGCCCTTGATTCTCCCGGGCGTTCGGTGTATCTCATGTTCAATAAAGCACAACATGGAGGCCATAGAATTGAAACCGAAAAAACGAAATTAAAGAACCTACCCGGTTGTAGTTTTGTCTTCGTTTCGGCTACATGCATTGTTCCCCGTTTTGCACCAAGATCTCAAATAAGAGACCCTCTAAATCATCTCACTCGCTCCACCCGAAAGCAAACAACCCTTGTGCTAGCAAGAAATTATTTGGGGAGAAGAGATATCGATGCACGCTATGAATTAACGCAATCAATGTCTCTTATGTTCTTAACTTGAATAAAATCAAGAAGAACAAAGTATACTTCTTGGAGAGAAGAAAGAGGGTGGACGAAAATTTGAGGGAGATGAGAGTTGTAGAGAATACTAGGCGTGAGTGTGTGTTTTTTGAGTATTTATAGAAGATGGAATTGCTATTCCTTCTCAAACTCTTCCAAAGAGACACACTTTGACTAGGATTTTGACCTAGTCAAATCCTAGTCAAATTAGGCTTTGATTAAGTCAAATTAATCATGGCCCTTCATCTCATCATTCTCTAGATCAAATCTTGTCCATCCATTTTGATGGGCTTTATGGAATGGGCCTATTTAATTCTAAATTAAATATTTCCATGGACTTTATATTAAAATTCTATTTAATATACTAAGCCCATTAATTAATTAATGGGATGGACTTTATTTAATTCCAAATTAAATAGTCCATGGACTTTATATTAAATCCTATTTAATACCAAGCCCATTAATTAATTCCATAAAATGGGATTATTTAATTCTAAATTAAATAGTCCCATGGACTTTATATTAAATCCTATTTAATATACCAAGCCCACTAATTAATTCACCCTTTTAATCTAATTAAAAGGAAAGCCCATGCTTTGTAAAATTCATAAATCTAATTTATGAACTCAAGCCCGATTATTTCCAAATAATTCATCGAGGCTTGAATCTCCAAGAAGTATAATTTAATTCCATTAAATTAAACCTTCTCCCGGAATTAATTCCAAATTAATTCCCTTTCATTTGGTGTAGCGGGTGTGACTCTTTAGGTTCACCTTTCAGCTAGACTTGGACCTACTTTTTGTTATTTCATAACCAAAGTAGTCCGTTACCATGGGTGGCCATCTAGCAACGGTCCATGGCACTAGAGACTAGGTGAATTTATGGTGTGAACATTTAGGCTCCGAGTTATACGCAAGTGCGGTCCTACCGACGCTCGTTACGTACGGGTACGGTCCTACTGTCGCCTGTCTCCCGGCCTTTAGTCTAGGGGTCGGTTCCCATCGTTGACTAGGCAACTATGCATAATGCTCGAGATAGGTTTAACTCGGCGTAGGAAATCCTTTCCCACTACATCAAGTGCTATGGCCATAGACTTTGTGAGTCTAAAACCATCTCCGAGCGCATAGGAGATCTTGCTGTCATATCCTTTGACAGGGGACAGATCCTATCTTGGAATTCACCGTTCTTACATACTCCGACTGCACTGGACGAGGCTTATGATGACCATGTGATATAATCGGTCAAATTTCACCAGATCCAAGATACAGCCTTAGTATGTAGGGGACTGCCGTGATCCTCAAGTCCGAGGACTAATCCCGTACTATCGGAACCGGGAATACGAGTTATACGGACCAAGCCCGAGTAGCTTCTATATGACGATTCCCGCGAGTCACCTCAGTCGGCCGCTCCCCAGCAGGCCGACCCACTAACACTGCTTAGACGATCCTCGTCACCCGTCGATGAAACACGACAACAAATGCTTAGTGCAAGTCTCAAATGGATTCTCGATGCCCTGTCTCGAGATTCCTTTGACTTGGAGTATTTCAGACTGATTCGGCGAAACTGATTTCATGAACCTACCTCCAAGCGTAGTTCCAATTTCCCAAAATGTTATTTCAGTCTGTGGGCGTTTGTTGTGACATCGTAACGATTGCAAGCAGTAAGTACAACAAACTCATGCCTATGAATCCTTACTACATTCATTAACATAATATTACTTGTTCACAGATTGACGAATGGTTCTCAGAACAGCCAATACCATTGACTTTCTGGTCACCTATTCTTACATTGGATGCATACCCCAGCAGTTCCATGAAGGCAAATAGAGCTTTTCCAGAGTGGTCTCTAAGGATGCCACCAGCCCCGGATTAGCCGGGGTTGCCTTTCGAGGCCCCATCTGCGTTGAGCTTCTTCCACCCGATATCAGGTTTCAACCAAGTCACCATGGAAGTGGTGGGGGTGTTTCTGTTTCTATGGAATATATAGTTTCAGTTCTCTTGCAGCCACATGGTCGTCAAACAGATGCCCGACTTTCAGCAATTTGCGTTTTTTGGAGGTGATGACCCTGTGGATGATGTTGTTGTTTTTGAAAGCGGTTCCTTCGTGTCCTTAATTCGAAATGGACCTTCTCCAAGCTATGAAGAATGTTTGTATGGCAAAAGTTTGTGGGAGTGTAACTTGGAATTTATTGACAAAGAATCTCCAAATTTGGACAAATTAAAACAAGCACACTCCAAATGTACTATTCCCTAGCCGCCAATTAAAGACCAAGAAGAAAAGGTTGAGAGATAGTGGAGAGTGCCACTAGGCTACATTATTGGACTGCAACTTAGTTGGTTGAGGATTTATCCAAAACAAGGGAATGCTGATTTTGGTTTTTTCCTTAGCATATGTACATGTATACTTTTGGATAAAAAGGATAAGTGTATCTCTCTCTCTCTCTCCAGTAACTCTCAACATTGACTCTTTCTCTCTCTCCATGATACGCACACAGTTTTCTGAAAAACACCCTATCTCTTTTTCTCGATATGATTTTACGTTCTCCTTTAATTAGATTCAAGTTGAAAACAAAGTGTATTACGGAATTCGTTTCTTCCACAAATCTAGTTGTTTTAGTAAGACGGTGAAGGACAAGCGGATCCGCCCGGGAGCGCGAGCGGAAGCGAGGAATGCGAGAAAAGTGCGTAAATTTAAATCAAATTCAAAATATGCGAATCCCAAGGGGTGTACCCTTGGGTGCTCAACCGGGCGTTCGATGTAGGATGTGTAAATATTGAAACATATATTTAAACACATAGGGCATAGATATACAAATGAAATCAATCAAAGCGTAATAAACCGTTACCTTTGATTGTTTAGCGTATGCTCCCGGCTACTAGCGTTGTTCCTTCTCCGGAATGCTCACGAAATCCAAACGTATGGAATCTCCAAAGGTGATCCACACCACACCAGAAAAAATACACGTTCTTCTTGCTAGAAAAGAACGGGTTTAGGAAGTAATCGGTTTAAGAGAAGAACACTATGAATTAGTGTTCTCTTAAACTTACTTTGTTCTTCTTCTTGATTCAAAATCAAGTGAAGAACACAAGTGTAAGAGAGGGAGGGAGCACGAAATTTTGAGAGAGAGGAGAGGATTTTTGTCTTCTCTTTTTCCTAGAAAAAGATGAATAATGAATCACTTATGCTAGGTGTTGTATATTCTAATATATATATATAAATAATTAATGTGATTATTGGAATGTGTCTAGGTTCATCCAAGGATGTCTAGATTCATTCCAATCAATCACCATCAATTTTTCAATCAAGCCTACCAAAATTTATGGTATGATCAAATCATACCAAAAGGGAAGAGCTTGATTGGAGTTGATTTGTCTCTTTCCAAAAGAGACAAGTCAACATACCACCTAGCATGAAACATGGCTGATTATGCTTCCTCCAAGGGAGCATGTCGGTCATATTTAATTAAGGGAAGAAGTCCAATTTCTTCCTATTCCAAATTAGGAATTATTTTCTCCTCTCGGGATAATTTAACGGACCGGGTTTTATCGTAATCCAATTACGACGAACCCAATATTAAATCCAATTTAATGACCACTTAAATTATTCCCGTTGATCTTTTAATCCAATTAAAAGATCCAACGTCTCAACATCTCAACTTTCCATATTTAATCGAAAAATCCAATTTACCAATTAAATGAAAGCCCGATACAATATCGGCCCGTCCATCCAATGGACTTTCCCTTAAGTAATCCAATTACTTAATTTATCCTTCGAGATTGACTCCAAGTCGATCTCTCAACCTCCTCGGTGATTTGTGTGTGACCCTTTAGGTTCACCCTCATCTAGACTGGGCCCGTGTCCCACAAGGGCCCGTTACCATGGGTGGCCGTCTAGCAAACGGTCCATGGCACTAAGAGACTAGGTGAATTGGCGTGAACATTTAGGCGCCGATTCCGTACGGGTACGATCCTTCCGTCTACCGTCTCCCGGCCTTAGTCTAAAGGTATGGAATTGGGCGTCGGTTCCCATCCTTGACTAGGCATCTATGCTTAATACTCGAGACCACGTATGCTTCATTGCGTCGACACAGGAAACCATTCCCTGTTCGACCAACCACTGTGGCCACAGCTTCAAACAGTATGTACGTGTCTCCGAGTGCATAGGAGATACCTCTGTCATATACTGACAGGGACGGATCCTCTTCTTGGAATCCACCGTCCTCGCTACACATTCTGACTGCACTGGACAAGGCTTATGATAATCATCTTACAGAATGATTACCTCTCGCCAGATCCAAGATACAGCCGTCCTGTGCACGTGACTGCCATGATTCCTCAAGTCTGAGGATTACTCCCGTACTATCGGAACCGGGGAAATCCAATCATACCGACCAAGCCTCCAAGGCTTCCATATGATGATCCCCGCGAGTCAGTCCAGTCAGCTCGACCCCAGTCGACCAACCCATCAAGATCGTGTAGGCGTCCCACGCCTGTCGCCGATGAAACACGGCACTCATCCAATGAACACGACTCTTGACGCAAGTCTCAATAGGACTCTCGATGCCCTATCTCGAGGTCCTCGACTTGGAACGTTTCAGACCCAACTCTTAAATCAGTTGGTTTCATGACCACCATCCAATGCGTGGCCCAAACTGCATGAGTTGTTATCCATGGTCTGTGGGCTTTGTGCGATATAAGTTAAACACCAGTTTAACAAATGTAAGATGAGCGCAACAAAGAAGGTACCATTGGTGACGAACACTCATCTTATTCATCACATAATAATATTACATTCACATCAAGTTGTCGGATAGGTTACAAATTGCCAAACCTATTGGCTTTCTGGTCACCTATTCCAACAGACGGTTAGATCCATCTTCTTGGTGTGGTGTGGAATAGCTTTAGAGGGGTTCTACAGTTGAACCTTCTCAGTGAACGGATCCAGAAAAAGAAGATGAGTCAACACAAGTAGCCGAATAGAAAATGAGAAAAAGTATTTTTCATGGTTACTTTTTTGTTTGCGTTTTAATTTACCCTTTGCCACTTGTTATCGTTTTAATTACCATTTTTTTCACATTTCCGCCGTGTTTTGGGGCCCAATCCAAAACCTTTCAGATAAAAAAGCTCTATCTCACATGCTTCCTTTTAAGTCCCCCAGTTCCGATGTCATGCCCCTAGTTTTTTATCAGCGCTTTGAAATATTTGGGGTAATGCTAGCATATGTTGTGTTCTGAACATGCTTAATACCTTAGACATCACACCTTCTTTAAAATTCACTCAAATTGTGCTCGTTCTAAGTGCAAAAATCCCGAATTTGTCTCACATTTTAGACCTATTAGCCTGTGCATTGTGGTTTTTCAAAATTTCATCCAAAACCATTGCAAACAGGTTAAAAACCTTTTCCCAATTCCATTATTTCACCATCACAATCAAACATTCATACTAGGGAGTCTTATCACTGATAATGTGCTGGTGGTGTCAGAGTTGAATCACTTTCTTATGTCTAGGAGAAAGGGTCGTTAGGGTCATGTAGCTATTAAATTGGATATCAAGCTTATGATAGGATCAAGTGGAATTTGCTTGAGGGTATGTTGTCTAGGTTAAGGTTTTCACTTAGAGTCATGTCTTTGATCATGTGTTTTATCACTTCCGTCACTTACTCATATATGCTTAATGGATCTCAGTTTGGCTTCCTCCGTCCAAAAAGAGGTACCATCAATGAGACCCTCTTTTTCCTTTATCTCTTTATTATATGCACAGAAGCTCTGAGTTGCCTATTGCAGAACCATGAAGTTGAAGGTGTTATCAAAGGAGTCGTTGTTGCCCACCATGCTCCTCGAGTTTCACATCTCATTTTCGCCGACGACACTGTGGTCAGCATTCGTGGAAGCATTAGAATCTATTAGGGGCATTTTGGAGGCGTATGGAAAGCCTTCCCGACAGCTCAACAACTTCGACAAGTCTTCCATTACATTCAACCATAATACAGTGATGTATATTCATGACTCCCTTACCATTCTTTAGATGTTCAGACGGAAGCTCACTTGAACAAGTAACTTGGTCTTCCCTACTCGACTGGTAGGAATAAAAGAGACATCTTTAGCGCATTCGTGAAAGAGTTTGGCAACGAGTTGGGGCATGTAAGGAGAAACTTCTGTCTCAAGGAGGTAATTAAGTTATTACTAAATCTATTATTCAAGCCATCCCCACTTATTGCACGAGCTATTTTAAGCTCCTCCTTTCCTCCTAAAAGAAATAGAGAGCATTTCCTCTAATTTCTTTTGGGATAATTCTAATAAACACAAGATTCATTAGATTGCATGGACTCTATATGTCGAAGTAAGAGTGTAGGAGGTATGGGTTTTTTATAGCTGTCGGCCTTCAATCTGCTATGCTTGCTAAGAAGGTTGGAGAATTCTAAAAAAAATAACAGATCTTCTCCTTAGCCTAATATTTAAACCAAGATATTTCTATGACTACGACTTTCTTAGAGAATCGAAGGGTTCAAATATCTCGTACACTTGGCATATCATCTTGGAGGCTTGACACATTATTGAAAGAGGGATCCATTGGCGAGTTGGAGATGGACAACGAATTCGAGTATGGCCATATCCTTGGTTTGTTGAAAAAAGTGATTGGGTGCCCTTATATAGATGGCTGGATCTGGGGGGAGGGGGTTTGTAGGCATGAAATGGGTTCTTGGCATCATTAGTGCAGGTGCATTCATTATAACACATGGTATATGCATCAGTTTTGATCTAGGCATTTCCTGTTGTACTTGGGGTTTTGGCAGTTTTCTTAGTTACATGTAGAAATTAAACAATGAATTAATGCTTACACTTTCAATCGTTTCCCTAGTCTTAGGGATGCTTTTCAAAATTGATTGGAAAAAACTGCATGGTGATCAACCTGTCATAAATGAATCAAATTAGTATTAGTAATATACAATTTTCTGACTCTAATAGAAATAGAATAAATCACTTAACATACATTTAATTTCTTAGTGATGGGTGTCGAATCCACAAAAAATAATTTTCTACTCAAACTCATGAAAGTAATGAGTAGGGTCGAATCACATAAATTAGTTTTAATCAATTTCTTCAAATAAAATTTAATAAAGGGTAAATTACATCTACCTCCCCTGAGGTTTGGCATAATTACAAATACCCCCTCGTTGTTTGAAAAATTATAAATACCCCCATGAGGTTTGTAACCGTCTAACAAATAACCCATTTTCATCAATTTTTATGGGTGAACTGACCAAAATGCCCTTATGCACTAAATTATTTTTATTTAATTCTTAAAATTTTTTTGGACTATAATGTGCAGGGAGAGATTTCTTAAGTTTTTTACACAGTGGATCAATAATGCAATTTGCCTTGACCGATTTTTCTATAATTTTAATAAAAAAATTCAAGGGCACAATGGTCAAGTTTAACCCTTTGGTTAAAAATTACAAATCTCAGGGGGGTATTTATAATTTTTCAAACAATAGGGCGGTGTATTTGTAATTATGTCAAACCTCAGGGAGGTAGATGTAATTTACCCTTTAATAAAAGTAGGAAAGTCTCATTTTGAAGATTAATTAAGAGATAATTGAAAATGATGAATAAATATTGATAACAAGCTTTCCAACTAAAGTCAATCATGCTTGTATCTAGTATTGATCATTGATGCATAGATAATAATCGTTCAAATAGATAAATTGGTTATGGTCATTGGTAAGACCGAACGACCTTACCCTTTCCTTACCTTTTCGTTAGCCAAAGAACGTCCGTTGGCTAATTCCCTAATCTGTAAATAACCCTGGGAATGTGCACAAGATTTAATTTAGCAATAATATAAAGAATTAGAAAGGCTCAATTCCTACAAGGATTTATCCAAGTTAGATTGTGCATTTCCTACAACATAATCGACTACTACGACATAATGAATTATGCTATGTTTTCATTAGTTATTGAACTAAAGAAACAATTATGGATTTGCAAGTTCAAATGGCTAGACAAATATTGTTGACGATAACTAATTGATCATTGAAAGCCTTGGGTAGGCGTGTGGATCGTCCCGGGAGTAGCGCGAATGCGGAAGCGCGATATAATTTAAATTACAAAAATTTAAACATGCATAACATATATTAAAATAAACTCGCTCAAGGGGTGTACCCTTGAAACTCCCCGGTGTTCGGCGTATCTCATGAATAATAAGCATACACAAGAATCATGGAGGCCATAGGATTCTAAAATAAAAGAGGACGAAAAACGTAAACGGAAACCTACCGATTCGTCGTTTTTCCCTTCTAACCGGTACTCGCGTTGTTCTCCGTTTTGCTCCAAGATCTCGTATGGGAGACCCTCTAATTCGTGACATGCAATCCGCCCACGTATCTTGAACTTCGTGCTAGCGAAAGAACAAGTATTATTTAGGAGAGGACGGATCGATCAAACGTTATTAGTTTAACAAGATCAATCCTCCTTTTGTTCAATTGGTAGAAAAACAAAAGAACAAGAAAACAATTTTCTTGGAAGAGGAGAGAGAGGCACGCGGCCGAGAGAGAGGGAGAGGAGTGCACGAGTGGGTGTGTGTGTGTTTCAAGATTCATCATCTCCTTCAATGTGTGTGCTAAGGAGTATTTATAGAAGAGGAATCCTTTTCCTCTTCAAGTTCCCTAGACATTGAAGACTCTACTACAACTAGGATTTGACCTAGTCAAATCAAGCTTCTTTGGTCAAACCAATAATAGCCATTGATCTCTCCTTTTTAATCTCAACCATTAATTTAATTTAATGAAATATTAAAATCCTATTTTAAATATTCCAAGGGCAATAAATAAATATATTAAATATAAATATTTATTCGAAGCCCATTAAATTAATTTTCTAATAAATCTAATTCATTAGATAAATCTCTTTTATCTAATAAAAGGAATTAACTCTTCCCAAGAAAATAAGGACCCGATTAAATCCAATTTAATCGCTCCATTTCTCCGTATATTTAATTCTAAATTAAATACTTTTATGTGTGCGGATTATGTGTGACTCTTTAGGCTCACCTTCAGCTAGACTTGGTTGGATTCCTAGAATCCGCCAGTTACCATGGGTGGCCATCTAGCAACGGTCCATGGCACTAGAGACTAGGTGAATATAGGGGGATGAACATTTAGGCTCTACAGAACATCTATCCTTCCGTCTACGGTCTCACCACTTAGGGTATAGGGCACGGAAAATGCAGGTACCCATTTTGGACCTAAGTGTCGGGTCTGTCCTTTACTAAACGCCGCAAGGGAAACCTTCCCTTCTGTTCAGTTACTGTGGCCATAGATTTTAGGGACTAGACTCAGAGCATTTGTGAGACACAACTGTCAACACCTATTGACCGGAGACAGATCCTTTCTTGGAAACTACTGTCACTCTGTACACCTGAGCTGCACTAGATATGGCTTATGACTACTCAAGTGCTTCTTGGCAATTTCTCACTATATCTAAAGATACAGCCTTGATATACAGGTAAACTCAGCAATTCCTCAAGTCAAAGAACTTGACCTGTACTGTGGGAACCGGGAACACACGTCATACCTAACCGACCCTACTCAAGGTCCTCCGTAAGACGGTTCCGCGAGTCACCTCAGTGAGCTGCTCCCTAGCAGGCCAACCCACTAACACTGCTTAGACGACCCTCGTCACCCGTCGATGAAATACGACAGCAGATGCTTAGTGTAAGTCTCAAGGGGAGTCTCGGTACCTACTTTCGAGATTCCTTGACTTGGAGATTTCTAGACTGATTCGGCGGAACTGATTTCATGGACCTACCTCCAAGCGTAGTCCTAGTCCCCGAAATGTGTTTTTAGTCCGTGGGCTTTGTTTGCGTAGTAAACAGATATATAAAGCAGATAAAGTGAACACAAACAAAGTAAATGCCAAATGAATTTCACTTCTTATTCATTAATGATTTATTAAAACCTCAAAATTGTTCAGACATAGGTTACAATTCGTCTACCAAAATTGGCTACATGGTCACCTATTCTAACAATCATATCATTCATAAATTAAATTATTTGTGAATAAAGCTTGAGAATAACACAAATATCTAATTAAACGAAAGTATAACGTATAAATTAGATCTCAAGATGTGTAGGAATCAAGCATTCACCATAACTTCAACTGAAAATAAAAGAACTAGCCGAACATTCTAATGGAAGAACACATAGAACAAAAATGGAATTCTATTAGAAAATCAGAGCTAAAGTCAAGAGGGAAAAGATAGATGGAAGATGAGAGATATTTGACATATGAATTACCTAACTATTTATACTACTAGTATCCCAATGAACATGGACACAAAGGTCAGATAGATACCTAATCACTCTAAAAATCCGAATCAATTCAAATCCTTGATCCTAGCAAGCTTCCCAAACAAGTGAGTTTCCTAAATTCGTGTACCAATCATCTTTTCTTCAGCAGCAAAAATTCACGCTATTCCTTTGTTTTGTTGATTTCTCTGTTGTGTGAAGCATGGCACGTTCTAACAGAATTTGCAAAATCTACCACAAGTTCCTCATTTTCCTCAATTGTCATATTGCTGCTTTTTAGCTCAGTTTCTATTTTGCATCTCATCAAATCTTTCCATGCTAAAAGTGCAAAAATACCATATGTATTTAGGAGCATTTACCACTTACAAGAAGATATTATATAATTGCGTTGTAAATTATACACTTATCAAACACCCCTACACTTAACCCTTTGCTCGTCCTCAAGCAAAAATCAAAATGAGATAGTATTTGAGTTCCTTTTAATTTATAGTGCCGAAAGTGAATACACTCAAGTCAAGATGTAGTTGTGTGCTTAAAGAAAGACACACCTCACCATAGAGACAACTCAACATGTTTCAAACAAGTTTCCACACAATGATTATCTTCAAAAACAAACACATGAAATGAGTGGACCTCTCTTCATCACTTTCGAATCCCTCAAGTTTATATGGCTAAGTATTTCGCTCAATACTTGTTATGACAGTGTTTTACCATATTCTTGCTTATACACATCTCCACCAATTGGAAATATGTACACACATGAACCAAACGGTCTTTGACTTTGGTTGTTATGAGGCTTTGGTTTTGGGGTAGCAACTTTTTATGGATAAGGAGGTTAAATTCAAAGAAACTCAAATAGAGCACCAAGAAATTGAGTGGACAATTAATCAAGGCTCTCGAGTAATTCATCTAGCGAATGAATTTCATTCCCAAAAATTTTCATGACTTTTTGAACTATGCTTTCCTTGGAGAGATTTTTTTTCTCTTTTCTTCTCTTTTTTCTTTATTTTTTGTTTGTCGCAAGAATACCGCTTTTTGTTTCTTTGCCAACTTCTCATTTTTTTTTCTCTCTCTTTTGTAACGAGTCGTGGAACAAGCGAATAATATTAGCTCCCACACTTTATTTTTATTACCACAATACTCAAACCCCCACATATTGAGACACATTCTTTAGAACACACAAACCACAATACTCAAACCCTCACACTTGTATTGAGAAACACTTCTTAGAACACATATCCGTTTTTCTTGATGCTCCAGCGGTTCTTGGAAAGGCCAATCTCAAGGGATTAAAGAACAATGGAGTGGGTTCATAAGTGATGGTTTATAGCAACAAAGCAAGGCTTAAAGGCTCAAATGGGTTTACTAAAGCCAAAATTTCATGGGGTAGTCTCTTGAGGCCAAGTTTCCGTCCTAGTGCCTTTATCATTACTAAAGCACATTTATGTCGTCTCGACTTCAAAGAAAATTTTAGGAAATGAAGCCATAGAAGCACTTTCTCTCAAGAACAAAAAAATCATGAGTATTTGGCTCAAAGCCTCTCAAGCTATGTCCGATCCACTAACTTCATACATATGGGTTTTGATTCAAATCATTATTGCAAAAAAAAAAAAAAAAAAAAAGTTCTCAACCATGAATCATCTAAAGCCTGAAGCACATATTCTTCCCATATACAATATCATCAAACCATGAGTGGATTGAAAAGTTTTTTCAAATAAGTTCCCATTTTCATCAAAGAGTGTCGTCAAATCAGCACTAAATAACAACACAACACAAAAGCCAACATCAACCAACAACACTAACAACACCCCCACACTTAAATAACAGATTGTCCTCGATGTAAAAAATTCAAGCACCAAGGAAGAAATTAT
The DNA here is from genome assembly GCA_034509735.1 of Sesamum alatum. Lineage (NCBI taxonomy): Eukaryota > Viridiplantae > Streptophyta > Magnoliopsida > Lamiales > Pedaliaceae > Sesamum > Sesamum alatum. The sequence goes on from JACGWO010000013.1 coordinate 7,821,478, forward strand.
AAATAGGAGAGAATTTAGAAAACATCCATGAGTTATTGTGGATCAACGTGCCATCAAATGCCCAATAGGTGTGAGGAGTTGGTGTTGATGGGAAAGAGTGTCCCACATTAATATTTCTTTTAATTTGAGTTAGGTTGAGTTGACTCGACCGAGGTAGATGGTTTGACGAATAGAGGTGAAGTAGCAGTAGCAATAGCATAACGGCAGCAAACAAGCTTGCGTCAGTGGTGAGGGGAAAATGCGACGTTGGACGGAAGCCTTTCGAAATTGCTGCCAAAAGAAAGGGAGAGTGAATGGTCAATGGTGAGTCGGAACTTCGACCTAGAATTTTTTTTTTCTTGAATTCTTTAAGAGTTATAAACACACTTGATCATGTGTAATGGTGTCTGAAATTCAGTTTTTTATAAGAGGAGCCATTACTAATTTGTATGATTCTTTATAAGTCGGCACATCTAATGAAAGTTATAAATCAGTAATTTGAGTTCATTCAGACAGAGTTGGACAGGTTGTTGTGCGTGAAAGCGAGCGTGGATCGTCCCGGGAGAGGGGAGCGTGAAGACGGAAGCGCAATGGGTTGCACAATAAAATTGCCAAAGCATAAAATTAAATGGAATTTAAAGCATGCATCGTTCACACATAAACGGATCAAGAGGTGTGCCCTTGATTCTCCCGGGCGTTCGGTGTATCTCATGTTCAAGAAAACACAAAATGGAGGTAATAGAATTTAGAACAAGAAATGTAAAAGAGGATGTTACCTCTCGTAGTCATCTTCGTTCGGCTACACGCATTGTTCCCCGTTTTGCACCAAAATCTCAAAGTAGAGACCCTCTAAATTGTCCACACGCTACAATGGAATGTAACGAAGTCCCGTTCTAGTAAAAAATCGTTTAGGAGAGAAGAGACATCGATACACGCTATCGATTAATACTATCGACGTCTCTTATGTTCTACCTTGAATAAATTAAGAAGAACAAAAGTAAAATCTTAGAGAAAATAAGAGAGAGTGGATGAGAATTGAGAGAGAGATTAGAGATGAAAAGTGTAGAGATTAGTAGGGGTGTGTGTGTGTGTGTGTGTGTTTTTTGACGTATTTATAGAAAATAAATTTTCCTATTCCTACTCAACCTCTTCTAAAGAGGCACACGCTTGACTAGGATTTTGACTAGGTTAGGCTTCGATTAAGTCAAATTAACATAGCCCTTCATCTCATCAATCTCTAGATCAAATCTCGTCCATCCATTTTTGATGGCTTTATGGAATGGTCTTATTTAATTCTAAAATTAATATAGTCCAAAGGTCCAATGAATTTTAGATTAAATCCTATTTAATATTCCAAGTCCACTAATTAATTCACCCTTATAATATAATTAAAAGAGAAGCCCATGCTTTATTAAATCCATAAATCTAATTTATGAACTCAAGCCCGATTAATCCAATTAATCCATCGAGGCTTGAATCTCCAAGAAGTATATTTAATCCTATTGAACTAAACCTTCTCCCGAAATTAATTCCAAATTAATTCCTTTCACATCTAGTGTAGCGGGTGTGTGACACTTTAGGTTCACCCTCAGCTGGAGTTGGACTTACTTATTGTTATCTCATAACTAAAGTAGTTTGTCACCATGGTGGCCGTCTAGCAACGGTCCATGGCCACTAGAGACTAGGTGAATATGTGGCGTGAACATTTAGGCTATGAGTTACATACAGGTACGGTCCTACCGTCGTCTATTAAATACAGGTGTAGTCCTACTGTCGCCTGTCTCCCGGCCTTAGTCTAGGGCATGGAATTGGGGCATTGGTTTCCATCCTTGACTTAGGCGTCTATGCTTAATACTCGAGATAGGGTTTAACTCTATGATTGACGTAGGAAATCCTTTCCCACTCAATCAAGCGTCATGGCCATAGACTTTGAGAGTCTAAAACCATCTCAGAGCGCATAGAAGATCTCGTTGTCATATTCTTTGACAGGGGACAGATCCTATCTTGGAATCCGTCGTCCTCTCCACATACTCCGACTGCACTGGAAAAAGGCTTATGATCGTCATGTCATATGACACGATCAACTTTCGCCAGAACCAAGATACAACCTTCGTATGTGAGCGACTATCGTGATTCCTCAAGTCCGAGGACTAATCCCATACTATCGAAACCAAGAATACCAGTCATACCGACCAAGCCCGTGTGGCTTCCATATGACGATTTCCGTGAGTCACCTCAGTCAACCGACACTACCTTTGTCCACTAACCTACTAATATCGCATAGACGTCCAATGTTTGTCACCGATGAAACACAATACTCATCTAATGAATACAATCCTTAGTGCAAGTCTGTATAGGACCCTCGATGCCCGATCTCGAGGTCCTCAACTTGGAGTGTTTCAGACCAATATACAGAAGTTACTTCCATGACCGCCATTCTATGTGCGTCCAACTTCTTGGATTCATATGTCCGGTCTGTGGGTATTTATTGTGACATCGGAAAACGACGTTCAATACAAGCAATAAGCACAATAGACTTATCGTTGCCAATGATGAATCCTTACTACATTCATCAACATAATATTACTCGTTCAAAGATTGACGAATGGTTCTCAAAACAGCCAACCACATTGACTTTCTGGTCACCCATTCTAACAATACATGGCACGCTTAGTGAAAATAACAAATTAGTTTGATCAGAATGGAGACATATTGGAGTGAATCGTTAGGCGTGGGCACACATCATGCATAGCTATTCATGCTTGGAATAGTATGTAGTATAGTCCCACAACACTCAAGTGAATTGAGCACAAATGAGAGAAAATGATAGAGAATTCATTGGTTGCCTCCCATATAGCGTCTTTCTTCACGTCTTTGGCTAGATGTTGTTGTTCTTCAACTTTAATAAGTTGGCACTCTAAATCCCCTTCTTCTACGTAGTGCATCCGGTGATGGTGTGGATTTAGGAGAACTTCAAAGTCCATGAAAGAACTCGTCCGCGAACTTATTTTGTCATGAAAGGCTTTGTTCTTGTAAGTTCTTGGACTCGAGCTGGGGTCTTTATTGATTTCCGCCTTAAATGCACAATCACCATTGAACTTAGCATTTTTCAGCACCAAAAAGATCAATAAATCTATGAGAAAAACATAATGCACCTCGTTTGAAAGGAATTGTGGATCGTCCCGGGAAAAGCGCGAATGCGGAAGCGCGGTATAATTAAAAATTAAATACGGAATTTAAACATGCTTTAAATGAAAGAACACGTTTCAAAGGGTGTGCCTTTGAAATTCCCGGGTGTTCGGTGTATCTCATGAATAATAAAACATAAAAGAATCATGGAGGCCATAGGGTAGAAAATTAAAAGGGACGAAAATCATAAACGAGACCTACCCGTTGTCGTTTTCGTCTTCAACGGCTACACGCGTTGTTCCCCGTTTTGCACCAAGATCTCGTTCTTGAGACCCTCCAAATCGTGACACACGATCCACCCACGTATCTTGCACGTCGTGCTAGCAACGAACAAGTTTATATTTTGGAGTGGATGAATCAACAACACGTTATGAATTAACGGTATTGATTCATCAAGTTCTAATGTTCCAAGAACAAGAGAACAAAGAAAAATAATTTTCTTGGAGTGTGTGAGAGAGAGAGGGCGGACGAGATAGAGGGAGAGAGAGCCGAGTTGTGTGTGTGTGTTGTGTGTGTTGGAATTTCATCATCATTCAACTTGTAGGATGCTAGGGGTTTATATAGAAGAGGAGTCTAATCCTCTTTAAACTCCTCTTTCAAGAACTCTATTTTGACTAGGATTTTGACCTAGTCAAAGTCCCAGTCAAAGTAGTGTTTTGACCTAGTCAAAACAATCCTAGCCATCCATCTCTCCCATTCATCTCACCGTTGATTTAATTTAATTTAATGGAATATTTAAAACCTATTTTAAATATTTCCAAGAGGCTAAAATAAATATAAATATTATTTAAGCCCATTAAATAAATCCCTTTGATAAATCTAATTTATCAATTTAATTCCTTATATCTAATAGAAGGAATTATTTCTCCAAGAAAAAATAAAGGACCCGATTAAATCCAATTTAATCATTCCTTCACTTCAATATTTAATTCCTAATTAAATATCTAAATGTGTGTGGATAGTGTGTGACTCTTTAGGTTCACCTTTCAGCTAGACTTGGTCGGATTCCTAGAATCCTTCCGTTACCATGGGTGGGCCATCTAGCAACGGTCCATGGCACTAGAGACTAGGTGAAATATTCAGGGATGAACATTTAGGCTCTAACAGTACACTTGTCCTTCTGTCTTCGGTCTCATCACTTAGAGTCTAGGGCACGGAAAATGCAGGTACCCATTTTGGACCTAAGTGTCGGTCTGTCCTCACTAAACGCCGCAAGGGAATCCTTCCCTTCTGTTCAGTCACTGTGGCCACAGTTTTAGGGACAAGACCTAGAGTATACATGAGACTCAACTGCCAAAACCTATTAACAGGAGACAGATGTCACTTTGCACACCAGAACTGCACTAGACATGGCTTATGACTACCAAAGAGAATTCTGGCAATCTCTCACCATATCTAAGATACAACCCTGATGTACAGGTAAACTCAGCAATTCCTCAAGTCAAAGGACTTGACCTGTACCGTTGGAACCGGGAATACACGTCATACCTTGCTGATCATACTCAAGGTCCTCCGTAAGACGGTTCCGCGAGTCACCTCAGTCAGCTGCGTCCTAGCATGCTGACCCACTAACACTGCTTAGACGACCCTCGTCACCCGTCGATGAAACACGACAGCAGGTGCTTAGTGCAAGTCTCAAATGGAATCCCGGTACCCATTTTCGGGATTCCTTGACTTGGAGATTTCCGGACTGATTCGGGAAGACTGATTCCATGGACCTACCTCCAAGCGTAGTCCCAGTCCCCGAAATTGATTCTCAGTCCGTGGGCTTTGTTTGCGTAGTGAACAGATATGGAAAACAAATATAAGTGAACACAAACAAAGTGATGCCAAATGAAATTCACTTCTTTATTCATTAATGATTTATCAAACACCTATAATTGTCTAGACATAGGTTACATATACCCTGCCAAAATTGGCTTACATGGTCACCTATTCTAACATCGTTAGAATTTTGCGTGGCACCACAAATTCTAAACCTAATGACCTCATTAGCAAATTCCATAGAGAGAATATCCGGCATCAACATCAATTTTAGTTTTAGAGGTTTTTAAGAATGGTTTGAAAGCATGTGTGGATTGTCCCAGGAAGGAGCGGGAATGCGGAAGCGCGATAAATTAACAACATAAAAAATAAAACATTCTTTAAATGAAAGTAAATACATGTTCAAGGGATGTTCCCATGAACCTCCTGGGTGTTAGATGGATCTCATGATCAAAATAAACATGCAATATCATGGTGGCCATAAGGTTGCAACAAAAGGAAGCGTGAAACCTACCCGTTGTCATTTTCTTCAAACCGCTACGTGCGTTTTTCCATGTTTTGCCACCAAGATTTCAAAACAGGAACCCTCTAAATTGTCCACCCAATCCACTGGATCTTGTTCCCCCGTACTAGCAAGAAATCAAGAGGAATTTATATAGGAGAAAAAATCGACCTAGCGTTATAAATTAACGTGGTCGATTTGCTTATAGTTCTCTTGTATCTAAGACAAGGAACTAGAACAATTTCTTGAAAAAGAGAGGAGATGAGAGGCAGACGAGAGAGAGGGAGAGAGAGACCGAGTGTGTGTGTGTGTGTGTGTCTGTGTGTGTGTGCTACATGAGTATTTATAGAAGGGGACTTCTGCTAGTCCTCTTCAAACTCTTATAGAGAAGCATAGGTAGACTAGGATTTTGACCTAGTCAAATCCTAGTCAACTTAGGTAAGAGACCAAGTCAAACTTGATCGTAACCATTGATCTCTCCATTCAGTCTCGTCCGTCCATCTCTTAGATGGATTTTGTGGAATATTTTTAAATCTAATTTAAAATAATCCCTAAGGCTTTAAATAATCAAATAATTATTTTGAGCCAATTTTCTCAATTTAATAAATCCAATTTATTAGTTAATACCATTTAATCCAATTAAAGAATTAACAATCCAAGAAAAAGTGAACTAATTTAATCTAATTAAATTGTTCTACCTCCCAGAATTAATTCCGAATTAATTCTTCAACAACCGGTGGATTGTTGTGTGACTCTTTGGTTCACCCTCAGCTAGACTTGGCCGAATTTCCAATCATCCTATGATGGAAAAATCGTCCGTCACTATGGGTGGCCGTCTAGCAACGGTCAATGGCACTAGAGACTAGGTTAATATTCTGGCGTGAACATTTGGGCTCTTCAGTACATTTGTTCTTCCATCTTCCATCTCACGGCTATGTCTAGGGTTGGACAATAGGTGTCGGTACCCATTCTTGACTACAACTTTGGCTCGTCCATACCAAATGTCATAGGGATCTCATCCCACTGTTCAGTTACTGTGGCCACAAATATACTGGAGGACGAGTCTTAGAGTGTAAGTGATACATCACTGTCACTTATTGACAGGAGGCGGATTCTATATTAGGACCTATTGTTCACACTACACACCTTGACTGCACTAGACAAAGGGTATGACAACCCAGTCTCTTGACTTGGTAGCCTCTTGCCAAATCTAAGACACAGGCACGATGTGTATGTGACCACAATAGTCCCTCAAGTCCAAAGACCAAACCCGTACTATCGGAATTCGGAATTCAAGTTATACCGACCAACCCACTCAAGGTTTTTCATATGACGATTCTCACGAGTCACGTCAGTCGGCCGGCACCAAGCTGGCTAACCCACTAACATTGCATGGACGAACTTCGTCACTTTTTGATGAAACGCGACTGCAATCGCTTAGTGCAAGTCTCAAATTGACTCTCGATACCCTATCTCGAGGTCCTTTGACTTGGAGTATATCAGATCGATCCACAGAATTATCTTCATGACTTGCCATCCTATGCGCAGTCCAGTTTCTTGGATTAAGCTTTCGGTCTGTAGGTTTTGTTTATGCATTGAACAGTTTGTAATATAAAGAAGTTATGTGAAAACAAACAAAGAATTAATGCCAAATATGAATATCACTTTCATTCATAAACTTTATTTAAACACCAAATGTCATAAATAGGTTACATAAGCCTAACAAAATTGGCTTCACGGTCACCTATTCTAACATGGTCTTCCTAACAAGATGGATGTGGAATTAGAAAAATTATCCCCCCTCCATACCAAGCACATAAAAATCAGCAGAAAAAACTAATTAATTATCTTGCACAACAACATCCTCTAAAACTCCTAAGGGGTACACAATCGAATGATCCACAATTGAATAACCACTCTAATTTTTTTTAAGGGACCAAAATGCAAAGATTCATCAATAGTAAGAGGCGTAACATTGATGGAAGCACCCAAATGACAGATGACTTTTCCTATTCCAACCTTACCAATTTTGAACGGAATAGAAAACATACTCGGATATTTTCATTTAGGGGGTAGTTTTCTTTGAAAATAGCATATACATTTTCTCACATGCTTACTCTTTCATTACCTTTCAATTTGCATTTGTTGGTGCACAACTCTTTGAGAAACTTTACATAGCAAGGTATTCGTTTGATTGTATCGAGCAAGGGAATGCTTACCTTGGTCTTTACTTGGATTTGAGTATATTAATTAAGTCTTCTAACTGCCTTGAAAATATCAGGTCTAGTCCTCTTAATAAAATAAAACAATGATCCTATAATTGGAGAATGTTTCAACTAAGATACAAGTTCACTCAAATTTCTGTATAAATGTATGTTGGATGAAATGGGGTAGAAATTGGCTTAGAATCATAATAATTGAATTTTCTCAAAAAAATTCAACAGTTCCACATTGGTGTGATATTATTCCTTCTTGAGTTCTATTAACCTTCATACCCAAAATTAGATGTGCTTCGTCTATATCATTAATTTCAAAATTTTTGACAGATGACCTTTAACATTTCTATAAGCTCTAAACTAGACCAACAATTTAATATATCATCTACATATAAACATGGTCTCACATACTCACCATTTTCTTCTTGACTATATACACATCTGACACGCTCATTTGCTTTGAATCCGTAACTTATAATAACCTCATTAATTTGTTATCCCGTTGTTTGGGTGTTTGTATCATATAGAGATTTTACTAACTTATACACCATATGTTTTTGTTTTGTGACCTTTAAACTTCTGGTTGTCTCATATAAACTTCTTCATCTAAATCTCCATTAAAAAATGCAGTCTTAAAGTCCATTTTATGAATCTTTAGTTTATATATAGAGTCAAAGCCAATAAAGTTCTAATAGTTGAAATTCTAGCAATAAGAGAATAACGTATCACAATAATTTATTCTTTCTTGTTGACTAAATCGTCTTTCTACTAATATTGTCTTGTATTTATTTATTGATCCATCAGCTAGATGCCCATTTTTTTAAAGATCAATTTACACTCTATCGGTTTACCATCAAGAGGTAAATCAAATAAAATTCAAGTGTTAGAATTTTTAATAATTGAATTATACTCATCATTGCTAGCTTATTTTAGAAAGGCAAAATTATATTTTTGGTCCTGTAACTATAGGTCGTTAGCACTTTTGGTCCTGTAACTTACTCCATTTATACATTTAGTCCTTTTTTTGACGAATTTGGTCCTGAACATCTCACATTTGATTTTTTTTGGCAAATTTAGTACTGTGTTTATAATTTTAGTCCTATTCTCATTCAAGTAGATATCATTTTGCGTTGGAATAGGTGACCAGAAAGCCAATTGGATTGGCGGTTTTGGGTACTATTTAGCAATCTTTATTGACTTGATGAATATAGTAAGTATTCATCCATGGCACTATGTGTTTGTTGTGCTTACTGATTATGTTAAACGACGTTTAACTGTCACAACAAATGCCCACAGACCAATTGGATAATCCATGTAGTTGGGCTGCGCATTGGATGGCAGCTTTGAAACCAACTTCTAAGGGTTGGTCTAGAATGTTCCAAGTCGAGGACCTTGAGACAGGGCATCGAGGGTCCTATAGAGACTTGCACTGAGGATTGCATTCATTGAATGAGTGTCGTGTTTCATCGGCGACAAACGTTGGACGTCTATGCAATATTAGTGTGTTAGTTGACAAGGGTGTTAGCTGACTGAACTGACTAGCGGGAATCGTCATATGGAAGCCTTGGAGGCTTGGTCGGTATGACTGGAATTCCCAGCTCCGATAGTACCAGGTTAGTCCTCGAACTTAAGAAATCATGGCAGTCACATGCATATGAAGGCTGTATCTAGGATCTGGCAAGAGATGTCCGTATCTAGGATACGTTCATTATAAACTTTATCCAATGCAGTCAGAATGTGTATCGAGGATGGTGGATTCCAAGATAGGATCCGTCACCAATCAGTATATGACAGTTGAGTCTCCTATGCACTCTGAAACGGTTTAAGCTCTTTAAGTCTGTGGCCACAACAATTGGTCGAGTAGGGAACGGTTTCCTACGTCGATCAATAGAGCAGATGTGTCTCGAGTTATTGAGCATAGTTGTCTAGTCCAGGATGGGAACCGACGCCCAATTCCATGCCCTAGACTAAGACCGGGAGACGAATGATCGAAGGACCGTACTCGTATGGAACTCGGGAGTCTAAATGTTCACGCCAACATTCACCTAGTCTCTAGTGTCATGGACCGTTGCTAGACGGCCACCCATGGTGACGGGCGTTTTTCCGATTAAGGGTTAATCGGAAAATAGTTAATTAAATTGGATTTAATTGACCAATTTTGTTGGACACAAGCCCAAGTCTAGCTGAGGGTGAACCTAATGAGTCACACACAAATCACTTTGGATTTGGCGTAATTAATTTGGAATTAATTCTAGAAGAAGCGAATAAATTTCATCGGATTAAATTTATTCAAGAGAGAAAATAAATGATTGGATCATTTATTGAGAAATCCATTTGATGGATGGTCCAAAAATTAATTAATTGGATTAGTTAATTTTTTGGACTAAAAACCTTTAAATTAATTGGATTAATTTATTGGGTTTTGGCTAGAATAATTGATTGGATCAATTATTCGTAATTTGGACTTATGTTTATTTAATTGGATTAAATAAACTATTGGGATTCATTTGGATTGAGACTAATTAGATTAATTCATGCCCAATGGATACATGTTTGGACTTTATTTAATTTTATTAAATACAAGTCCAAAAATATAAAGATCTAAGTCTATTTTTCCATGCAAGTTGAAGCTAGTTAAAGAGGAGGTTTAACTCTTCACATATCACATGATGACTACGAAAATTTGCTGATTTGTGGGTGGTTTTCTCTTGCTATCATGTGTGGTGGATGTGCTAGAAGTGTGTATCTGTGGAAGTTGCCTTGGAGGTTACTTTTGTAGGTGGTTTTTTGAACTCTACATTCTACATACACAAAACAACTTTGCTAGACATTTACTTCCCAATTTGCTTCATCTTTTGCTGGAGATTAAGCCATAAACATATCTGAAAACTCTCTCTAAGTGTTCTTTTCTTTTGGAAAGAAAAGAACTTAAAACATTCTAAAGATCACTAATTGATAGTGTTACTTTGGAATTGTTTTCTTCTTCTCTTCACTATATTTTATCTAGCAATAAACTATAGTTTGGATCCTTTGTGTGGTGTGGAAACAACTTAGAGGAGTTCTAAGTGGAGCTCTCAAGTGGACATACAAGGAGAAACAGAAAAGGAACAACGCTAGAAGCCGTTCTATGTAAATACGAACAAAGGTTGGTTTCTATTTCCATTTTATGTATCTTCTTGTTTTTAATCCTTTAGCCACATGTCCAACATGTTTATTTTATGTTTTTATGCTCTTGACAAACACTGAACTCCTGGGAACTTCAAAGGGAACACCCCTTTGAACCCGTTTAAGATTATGCCTTTAAATTCACGTTTTTATGCTTCCGTTGCGTTCCCGGGCCGTATCCGATTCTTTCAGTGGTATCAGAGCCCGGTTCGGTGTTGGGGCTATAGGATTTACATGTTATTATGTGTTGAGCATGAAGAACATATTTAAATTGCTTTTGGAAAGCATGATTTATGGCTTTAATGCATGATAATATGTGTAGAAAATATGTGTTAATTTTGCTTTTGAAATTATGGATATCCATGCAATTTTTTGAATTGGATTTTCTGTAAATGCATGTTTATGTTTCAATTTTATAGTAGGCCATCCGACAGGGGCAGCAGGCGCGCGCGCGCACGACGGCCGGCCGGTAGCACTGTTTCGTGCCGTTTTTCCAGAAAATTAAATTTTCCTAATTTCTGCTAGTTTTATGAAATTATTACTTTTGGCATATTTTAATTTTTAGTTAAATTGGATTTTTCTAAAATTATTTTATCTTTTAGATTATTTTGGAAATGGTTTCCAAACAAAAAAAAAATTGTTGTACATTGGTTATATAGTTGATATCCATATTTTTAATTGCATTATTGATATGATATTTTCTGCATTTTATTATATTTATTGTTTTAGATATTGGATATCTATTGATATATACATGGGATGTATTTATTTGTTGGCATGTTTATATTTGATATAGATGTGCTTTATTGTTGTTTATTCGATAAACAATAAAGGATGATCACTAGCCCTTTTTAGCCTATGTATGGTTTAAATTTTTGTTGAGTGAGGCCTGCGTGCCTCTTTGTTTTTCCCTTCTCTCTATCATTTTTAGCCTTGGAATAATAAGGCTTTCTTCCTCTCTTTTAATGTACTCCCCCCGACTTATGATTGGGGTTTCCTTTTCAGTTGTAATGAGAGTAGATTAGATTGTGAGGTTTTATTTATTTTTTGAAAATAAATGTAAGCTTCCATGGAGATGAAGGCCCAAAAGAGGTCCGTTGAACGGAGCCCACGACGGAAGGCCCAAAAGAACAAAGAAAGATTTACAAGGCCCCATTAGAATGATTATGGGATGTAAAAATTGTAATAGTGTAGGCTTACCCTAGATTGACCATAGATCCACTGCGGGCTCAGTGGATCACTTAGGAACGGGCTTGTGATCATCCTACAGGGGCGTGCTAGGCTTCTTTTGCATGTGTTTAATGTTTTAATGCTTTGATGTATGATGTGTTTGGAATGCATCTATTTACATTGAATGTTTAAAACTTGAGCATGCAAAATACTAATAATGATGAGGTCTCGGTCTTAATAAACTATAACTCTCACTTGGATGGTCCAAGTAAATATTACGCCCAAAATGGAATTAAAATAAAATGGTTTGATTATTCCAAGCCTTCCATCCATAGCAATGTACTGAGGAAGCTACTTTCACCCATTCTTGATCTCACGAGTCGTGGCACGTTTGGAATGGAAAAAAGTTGCACTGTTGTTGTGAACGAATGGAATATACTCCTATTTCCTTGTCTCACAAGTCGTGGGGGGCGATAGTTGAGATATCCATTTGGTTGATGGGTCGGCCTAACGCTAAGTAACATGATTCGCTTGGAGTCCGTGGGATCATGTGAAGAGGCGAGGCAAAATATCTTGGGGATCTCATTGGATGAGAATGGTATTGGATAGCTCCCACAAAGCCTTTCCCATGTGAATCGTAAAAGCGGGGAATGGAGAATTGAGTTTGTGGACTCCAAGCCCACTAGGAAATGGTTTCCCGAAAACCCCACTTGAGAGTGGTGGGCTTCTTGAAGAAATAGTGGGAGGGGTTAATGACTAAAGACCAAGTCGTTAACTTGAATTCAATATTATAATAATCTACTAAATTTCTGCTTTACATTTTGAATGTAGATGTCTAAGAATCCTCTCGCTGTAATTCTTGAGACTAATAAATTTGACGGAACAAACTATAACGATTGGCTGCGAAATCTGAGGATTGTCCTAGATTTCAAAAACCAGACTTACGTTTTGGATAAGCCTCTTCCTTCAGTCTCTTCCTTCCTCCTTTGACCCGTTTATCGTTAACTATAACATAAATGGGCTTGAAAAAGACCTTCATGAGTTGATGAATATGTTGGTCCAATACGAGGCAACCATTGAAAAGTCTGCGCCGTCGGTATTGGTGGGGAGGCTTCGACCTCAAGAGCGAAAGGCAAAGGGGCCGGACGCTGGAGGAGGAAGAAGGGTAAGACAGAATCAGCCGCTGCAAGCGCACAGAGCACTCCTGTTCCCATGCTGGGCATGGGCAAAGGAAAGAGGAAGGCGCATCTGCAGTCAAGGATTGCAAAAGATGTTTGGACATATTGTCGTGAAAAGGGGCATTGGAAGAGGGAGTGTCCTAAACTCCTCTCCAACCAAGGTACATTTGATTTGAGCTTTAACATGATTATTATTCTACTCTTAGGTATTGGATACCAGCTGTAGAGCTCATATCTGCAAACGGTTTGCAGGTGATGGAAAGGAGTAGAAGGCTAAGACGGAGATGGTTCTGAAGCTAGGCAATGGCCGGGCTATTGCCATAGAAGCTATAGGACTAGTAAGGCTTAGCTATTAGTGATCATGTTAGGATAGAGTTGATAGGTCACAATTATGTAACCTAGCATGATCAAATTATGCTTTTCTATTGTTGGACAATTAGGATTACATTTTTTTATCAATAAAAGTTTCTTTTATTTGACAAAGAATGATTATTCTTGTCTGCTAGGTTGTTTGCATAATTGTTTCAATACTATCCCATAATTAGATTATGAATGCTCAAAACAAATGATGAAATGGATAATCAAGATAAACTCACATATTTGGCATGCAAAGCTAGGTCACATTCTTCTAGATAGGATAAGGAGGTTAGTAGATTCAAGGAGTCTAGAAATAGAAAATTTGAGCCTGCTAGCTTGCAAGTCCTTCATGAGCAGGAAGATAGCCAAGAAGCTCTTTGTAGGACAAAGTATGCTTGCTAGTGGTATGTTGGATTGGATCCAGTCAGACATTTGTGGGCCACTGAATACACAAGACCAGAAGAGGGTTCACAAGTCTAAGGACCTTTAGAAGGTTCAGGGAATTAGATTTGAAGTGGGAACCGAACTAGTTGCAAAATTAACCTTCGATTGGATCTAGTGGTGTATATTTAGTGGGAGCTCTTGGTGTATCTAAATGGGAATGGAATTCTCACTCAGTGGAATTCTTCCTGGAACGCCATAATTGAACGGCGTCTCTGATAAAGGAGGAATCGAACCTTGTTGGACATGGTTCGGTCGGTGTTTTCACTGAACTACCTTGGCCCATCTGGACGTGTTCTTAAAACAGTAGTCAAGTTGTAAAACATGCCACTTTCTAAAGATCGTGGCCCGAACGCCATATTGGATATGGCATGGCAAGCCTGTATCCTACAAAGTACTTGAGTATGTAGGATGGTCTTGCATACGTCAGGGGACTAGTGGGAGGCAAACTAGGTTTGCATAGATTCATGTGTTATCCTAAGAGAAATTGGATTTCAGAGGATAACCGGTGTAAGGAGTAGCTCCTTGAGGAATCAAGTAGAGCGACACCTCAGTACGATATAGCAAACATCATTTGTAATCAAGTTTTCCTACTGACTATATTCCAGTTCTCCTAAGGATAACCAGAATATCCTAGATACCTGTACAGGTTTCTAGGTCAGTCCTGTCAATTGGATTATAATCTAAAAGACCTAAGGAGAAGCAATGTTGGACATTGGATTGAATCAATGGCTTGGAGCCATGTAATTTGACATAGAATTCAAACTAGGCTTGAAACTCTATGTAACTGGAATATTCGTTTTGATGAGTTCATGCGGGGTATGACTCGATCAGTAACGAGTTTTCAGGGTCAGTGGGAGTTTAGTTGTGTTCCTAGTGTTTAAGTGTGTAACCTCTTATTCATTTTGAATGAATTTAAGATGTTAGGAAATACTGAAACACAAACGTTGTTCACGTAATTCTCCATGAAAGGAATTGGATTCATATATATAGGGTTAAGCTGTCCAAGACTCAGTCAAGGTTGACTGATGAGGAAGCTTAGATGTTTGACATCCCCTACGTCTTTACCGTAGGCAGCATGGATATGCTGTTTGGTACATTGGACCTGATGTAAGGTATGCTTTGGGCGTAATGATAGAAATTGGGTTTGTATCGAGAAGGCAGTAGACTGCTGTTGAGAACATTCTTTAATACCTGAATAAGGATTAAAGAAGTGTTCTTGATGCAAGTTCTATGGAGAAATGATTCTGGAAGGCTATAGCGATACTAGCTTCCAGGATCATGTGAATAATATCTAGTCTCAATATGAATATATATTCAGGCTTAATGGTAAGGTAATGGCTTGGAAAGGTTTCAAGCGGGACACCACGACGGACCATGAAAGTTGAATGTATGGCAATTTTAGAAGTTTCTCCGGAGAGTGGTTTGGATGAAAAACCACATCCAATGGTTGGGTGTGGTGCCTAGCACGGGCTAGCCAGTAGTTACCTTGGAGGATAACAACATGGCTGTGGCGCAAGCTATAGGACCGAGATCTCATCACGGATCCAAGAAAATTCTTAGACAGTACCATCTGCTTGGAGCAATTGTATGAAGAGATGACGTGCAGTTGGACCGCATCATCTTGGCAGAAATAAGGTAGACCCGTGAGATCAAGCCGGATATCGTAGATTACTCATGCTCAGATAAGTCTAAGCAACATGGGTGATTGGCTTTAGGTCAAGTGGGAGATTATTGGAATAGGTGACCAGAAAGCCAATTGGATTGGCGGTTTTGGGTACTATTTAGCAATCTTTATTGATTTGATGAATATAGTAATTATTCATCCGTGGCACTATGTGTTGGTTGTGCTTACTGATTACGTTAAACGACGTTTAACCTTCACAACAAATGCCCACAGACCAATTGGATAACCCATGTAGTTGGGCTGCGCATTGGATGGCAGCTATGAAACCAACTTCTGAGGGTTGGTTTGGAATATTCCAAGTCAAGGTCCTCGAGACAGGGCATCGAGGGTCCTATTGAGACTTGCAGTGAGGATTGCATTCATTGGATGAGTGTCGCGTTTCATCGGCAATAGACCTTGGACGTCTATGCAATATTAGTGGGTTAGTTGACAAGGGTGTCAGCTGACTAAACTGACTCGCGGGAATCGTCATATGGAAGCCTTGGAGGCTTGATCAGTATGACTGGAATTCCCGGCTCTGATTGTACGAGGTTAGTCCTTCAACTTGAGGAATCATGGCAGTCACATGCATATGAAGGCTGTATCTAGGATCTGGCAAGAGATGTCCGTATCTAGGATACGTTCATTATAAGCTTTATCCAGTGCAGTCAGAATATGTATTAAGGACGGTGGATTCCAAGATAGGATCCGTCACCTGTCAGTATATGACAGTCGAGTCTCCCATGCACTCTGAGACAGTTTAAGCACTTTAAGTATGTGGCCACCACGATTGGTCGAGTAGGGAATGGTTTCCTACGTCGATCAATAGAGTAGATATGTCTCGAGTTATTGAGCATAATTGTCTAGTCCAGGATGAGAACCGACGCCCAATTCTATGCCCTAGACTAAGACCGGGAGATAGATGATGGAATGACCGTACTCGTATGGAACTCGGGAGCCTAAATGTTCACGCCAACATTCACATAGTCTCTAGTGCCATGGACCGTTGCTAGACGACCACCCATGGTGACGAGCGTTTGTCTGATTAATGGTTAATCGGAAAATAGTTAATTAAATTGGATTTAATTGATCAATTTTGTTGGACACAAACCCAAGTCTAGTTGAGGGTGAACTTAATGAGTCACACACAAATCACTTTGGATTTGGCGGAATTAATTTGGAATTAATTCTAGAAGAAGCGAATAAATTTAATCAGATTAAATTTATTCAAGAGAAAAAATAAATGATTGGATCATTTATTGAGACATTCATTTGATGGATGGTCCAAAAATTAATTAATTGGATTAGTTAATTTTTTGGACTAAGAACCTTTAAATTAATTGGATTAATTTATTGGGTTTTGGTTAGAATAATTGATTGGATCAATTATTCTTAATTTGGACTTATGTTTATTTAATTAGATTAAATAAACTATTGGGATTCAATTGGATTGAGATTAATTAGATTAATTAATGCCCAATGGATACATGTTTGGACTTTATTTAATTTGATTAAATACAAGTCCAAAAGCATAAAGATTCAAGTCTATTTTTCCATGCAAGTTGAAGCTAGTTAAAGAGGAGTTTCAACTCTTCACATATCACATGATGAGCACGAAAATTTGCTGATTTTTGGGTGGTTTTCTCTTGCTTTCATGTGTGGTGGATGTACTAGAAGTGTGTGTATGTGGAAGTTGCCTTGGAGGTTACTTATGTAGGTGGTTTTTTGAACTCTACATTCTAAGTACACAAAACAACTTTGCTAGACATTTACTTACCAATTTGCTTCATTTTTTGCTGGAGAATTAAGCCATAAACATATCTGAAAACTCTCTCTAAGTGTTCTTTTCTTTTGGAAAGAAAAGAACTTAAAACATTCTAAAGATCACTAATTGATAGTGTTGCTTTGGAATTGTTTTTTTCTTCTCTTCACTATATTTTATCTAGCAATAAACTATAGTTTGGATCCTTTGTGTGGTGTGGACAATACTTAGAGGAGTTCTAAGTTGAGCTCTCAAGTGGACATACAAGGAGAAATGGAAAAGGAACAACGCTAGAAGCCGTTCTACGTAAATACGAACAAAGGTTGGTTTCTATTTACATTTTATGTATCTTCTTGTTTTTAATCCTTTAGCCACATGTCCAGCATGTTTATTTTATGTTGTTATGCTCTTGACAAACACCGAACGTCCGGGAACTTCAAAGGAAACACCCCTTTGAACCCGTTTAAGATTATGCCTTTAAATTCACGTTTTTATGCTCCCGTTACGTTCCCAAGCCGCACCCGAGTCTTTCATTTTGGTCTTTTAATTATATGTTATAAGGATGAAATTTGTCAACACAGGACTAAATTTGCCAAAAAAGGACCAAGTCTTATATGTATTGGACTAAATTTGTCAAAAAAAGAACTAAATGTGTAAATGGAGTAAGTTACGGGACCGAAAATACAAACAACCTAAAGTTATAGGGCTAAAAATGTAATTTTGCCTTTGAAAAAGGTACATCTATAGAGCAAGCATATTACTTCATCATAAGTTTGTGGATATCTTATAACAAAAAATGTGACTAAATCATTTTTTGCCTCAATGTTGTATTGTTAGAGACTCCACTGACTTCAGAATTAAACACCAAAAACCTATTTTGCATTACTATTTTCCGTATATCTAATAAACGTAACATCAAACCATCTTTGGACCATTTCACTACAAGGCCGAAAATTCGCCCCTATATAGAGGCAAACCTACACTACATAGGACCAATTTGTTCTGGAAAGTTCTTGAACTTTCATCAAATTTTTCTTTCAAAAACTAATACAGAAGAAGAAATAAATACCTATTGATTGGCAAGAGTGATGACATTGATTGATTGTTGATGCAAGTAAAAAATATGATAGGAAGAGAACTTGCGTTGAGGAAGAAAAAAGCATTGTTGAGTTGAGGAAGAAACAAGAAAGAAGAGGGAGGTTTGGCAATTTTTTACTATATCTTTTTCTATTTTCTTCAATGAAATTAATTATAGTTGTTGAATAAAAAGTTTATTTATTTAATATAAGATTAGATTTTGAAATTGATATGTAAAGAATTTTTTTTTTACATTGAAAAATACTTCAAATATAAAAAAGAAAAAGATGAGACAAAACAACATTATTTTATTAAGTATATAATTTAATAGCAAATACAAAAACATAAATTTCTCATATAAATTGTTTTAAGAAAAAAAAATAGAAAGTACTAAACAAAAGAGAATATTAGTATTGGAGGAAAAAGCAATTTATTTATAGGCAGGAAAGGTTTTCTTTCTCTCATAGTTGTTGTGAGACTAATTAATTGTGAGGAAATAATTTTTATTTTGTGAGAAAATTTTCATTCGTTGAAGAAAAATGTATGCTATTACAAGGAAATAAAAAATTTTGTGAGAAAATTTTCAATCGTTGAGGATAAATAATTTTGTTACAATATTTGATATTTAATGTAGGGTTAAAAGCAGACACCCCCGCAACCTTTGGGTCGTTTTGCACTTTGCCCCACAACTATTTTTTTTGTTTTACAGACGACCACCTAACTTTTCTTTTTTGTTGCACACTCCCATTTCCGGCGAATAAAATGGAATATTCCCATTGTGTGAAAACACGCGCCTTAAGCTCAGTATTTTAATGTCCATATAAGTAATTTTACACCTTTTTTCACCCGAACCAACAGCTTATTAACCAAATCCCCAAATTTATTGCCCTAAATCGAGAAACACCTGCAGAGAAGAAGGAAGAAAAATGGAAGATAATTGCTACTGTAGGCGTACATGCGTGAAGAAGACATCATTGACAGATTTGAATCCAGGCTGGAGATATTCTACATGTGATAGGTACCGGATAAGTGCAAATATATTCAAGAAAAAGACTGAAAATTTTGCAATTTTTCATTTGTTGGGTTGACAAATTTCTTTTTTTTTTTTTTTTAACTTTTTTGTAGAATGTTGGAGGTTGCAACTCCTTTTCTTGTCTTGATCCTCCAATGTGTGAGAGATCACGACAAATAATCCCAGGCCTACTTCGGAGGATCAACAAACTCGAAGAAAAAGAGGAAAAAAGAAGAAAGAAGGAGAAATATTTGTGGGGGGGCATTTGTTTTTGCTTGATGTTAATTTACTTGATGATATGAACTTTGAATGGTTTCACTTGAAAATGAATCCTGTGATGGCTATTTTATGGCTTTGTACCCAATTCGGCTGTAAAAGATGAATACGTAATGTTAATTCCCTTGTAATGTTAATTAATTCTTGTAATGTTAATTCCCTTGTGTAAAATACGTAATGTGAATTCCATTGTGCAAAACTGAAAGTGTAGAAATAAGCACTTAAAGTTCAAAATTCTGAACAACCAAAATTCACATTGACAGAAGACTAGCCATTCATTAATAGACAAGGTCAAATTCTGCCATCAAACTAGCCTTCCATTCACAATTCAAACCAACAAAAGCATCAAAATAAGACCTTCAATTCACAATTTAATCTAATAAAAGCATCAAACTAGCCTTCCATTCACAATTTAAACCAACAAAAGCATCAAAATAAGCCATTTCTAAACTACTGTTGGCTGCAATTTGGAGGAAGTTCATAATACAACACTTGTCTTCCTCTTCTTTGGTGGTGGTGTTGCATTGTGTGGACCATTTTTTGACTTGCTTCTCACCATCATTTTCTTCCTTGATTTCCGAGAAGTTGAAGGCGTATTCACAGACTTTTGGCTCATATTTAGTGCATCAACCTGTATGCCTTGCAACTGAACAACAAATGGGACAATTTAAACAAACTAGACAATTAAGCTAACAAAAATTTTGCAAAGGTGTTACTTACTGCTGCTGCACTTCTTATCAATCTAGTAGTTGTTGTAAAACTGGGTCTTTTGTCATCCTTTTGTTAGAATAGGTGACCATGTAGCCAATCTTGGCGGGCAAAATGTAACCTATGTCTAGACAATTTCAATGTTTTGATAAAACTATTAATGAATAAAGAAGTGAAATTCATTCTGGCATTACTTTGTTTGCGTTCACTTATTGCTTTATCTATCTGTTCACTACGCAAACAAAGCCCACGGACTGAAAGCCCATTTCAAGGACTGGGACTACGCTTGGAGGTAGGTCCATGAAATCAGTCCCGCCGAATCAGTCTGGAAAACTCCAAGTCAAGGAATCTCGAAAATGGGTACCAGGATTCCCTTTGAGACTTGCACTAAGCATCTGCTGTCGTATTTCATCGACGGGTGACGAAGGTCGTCTAAGCAGTGTTAGTGGGTTAGCCTGCTGGGGACCAGCTGACTGAGGTGACTCGCGGGAACCGTCTTACGGAGGACCTTGAGTAGCGTCAGCAAGGTATGACGTGTATTCCCTGTTTCAACGGTACAGGACAAGTCCTTTGACTTGAGGAACTGCTGAGTTTACCTGTGTATCAGGTCTGTATCTTAGATATGGTGAGAGATTGCCAAGAAGCACTTGAGTAGTCATAAGCCATGTCTAGTGCAGCTCTGGTGTACAAAGTGACAGTAGTTTCCAAGAAAGGATCTGTCTCCTGTCAAAAGGCATTAACAGTTGAGTCTCACGTATGCTCTGTGTCTTGTCCCTAAAATATGTGGCCACAGTAACTGAACAGAAGGGAAGGCTTCCCTTGCGGCGTTTAGTAAGGACAGACCGACACTTAGGTCCAAAATGGGTACCTGCATTTTCCGTGCCCTAGACCCTAAGTGGTGAGACCGTAGACAGAAGGACAAGTGTACTGTTAGAGCCTAAATGTTCATCCTCGAAAGTTCACCTAGTCTCTAGTGCCATGGACCGTTGCTAGATGGCCACCCATGGTAACGGACGGATTCTAGGAATCCGACCAAGTCTAGCTGAAAGGTGAACCTAAAGAGTCACACACAATCCACACACAATCCACACACATCAAGTATTTAATTTAGAATTAAATATTGGAGAAAAGGAATGATTAAATTGGATATGATCGGGACCTTTATTTTCTTAGGAGAATTAATTCCTTCTATTTGATAAAAGGAATTAATCTAATAAATTGAATTTATTAGAGGATTAATTTAATAGGCCTAGAATAAATATTTATAATTTATTATATTTATTTATTTGCCCTTTGGAATATTTAATAGGATTTAAATATTCCATTAAATTAAATTAATGGTTGAGATTAAAAGGGAGAGATGGATGGCTAGGATTAATTTGACTAGGTCAAATACTACTTTGACTAGGACTTTGACTAGGTCAAAATCCTAGTCAGAAAAGACCTCTTTAGAGTTGGAGTTTAAAGAGGATTAAACTCCTCCTCTATATATAGTCCTAGTCTTTCACTATTTGCAAAGTGATGAAATTCCAACACACACACACACACACACACACACAAAAATTGGGCTCTCTCCCTCTCCCCTCTCGTCCGCCCTCTCTCTCTCCTCAAACAAGAAAACACTTCTTGATTCTTTTGTTCTTGGAACATTAGATCAAAAAGGAGAATTAATACCGTTAATTAATAACGTGTTATTAATTCATCCTCTCCAATATTATACTTGTTCGTTCGCTAGCAAGACGTGCAAGATACATGGGTGGATTGCGTGTTACTATTTGGAGAGTCTCAAGAACGAGACTTGGAGCAAATCAGGGAACAACGCGAGTAGCAGTTAGAAGACGAAAACGACAATCGGTAGGTTCCGATTTAACTTTTCGTTCCTTTTATTTTTCAATCCTATGGCCTCCATGATTTGTTTATGCTTTTAATTTCATGAGATACACCAAACACCCGGGAAAGTTCAAGGGCACACCCCTTGAACGTGTTTATTTATTTTATCAAAGCATGTTTAATTTTCGTATTTTAATTTTATACCGCGCTTCCCCATTCGCACTATTTTCCCAGGACGATCCACAATCTTTCAATGGTATCAGAGCCCGGTTCGGTGTATAGGCCTAGGGTTTAATGTGCGTTTTAAGCATGAAACGTGTTTTTGGCATGTTTTAAATAATTCTTGGTTTCTTGATTATTAAAGCATGTCGTTTCTTGCTTTTAATTCATATGATTATTGCATTGTTGGTATTTTTCTATTTTTTCTTGGGAAACGGGGGTGAAAATTGAACAAAGAACGAAGAAACGCCGCACGCTGACCAGCCGGAGGCTGGCCGCGCGCAGCCGTGTGCAGAGGCTGGGCAGCCGCGCGCGCAGGCAGGGGAAGCCTGCGCGCAGCCCGCCAGGCAGACGCGCGCCGGGCCTCAGGCAGGGCCGCTGGCCGGGTGCGCGCGCAAACGGGCAGGGCGCGCCAGACCAGTGTGCTGGAAGCTTGCTGGGGGTATCTCAACATGTTCCTCAGTTTGCTAGTTTTTTCCATTTTGAGGACATGTTTTTTTGTTATGACCTATAACACCACATATTTTACAAGTCATAACAAGCCCTTGTCTCCCCAATTTGCCATTCTTCTGCCCAGCATTTGTCAGCTTCCCATAACAGCATTTTTAACCCCAAATCTTTGTGTCCCACTTTGAAATTTTTATAAAGATGCAATACACAAAATCTGTGTTTACAATAAGGCAATAACATGTCCACTGCATCTATTAGTCCTTTTTGTTTGTCTGACATTATAGTCCATTTATCACTGTCATGTGGAATTTCCAAGTCATTCAGTAGCAATTCTAAAAACCACAACCATGTACTTTTCTTCTCCTTTTCCACTACAGCATATGCAAATGGGTACATGCAATTGATGGCATCTAATCCACAGCACACAAAAATATTCCACCACAAACTATTTTCAAGTGGCAACCATCCAAACATATCGAAGGCCTACAACCATCAAGAAGACCAGCTTTTAATGCACCCCAACAAACATAAAATCTCCTAAACAGTAACTTGTTATCTACTTCGTTTGTTTTAATTTTCACAGTAGAATTTAGGTTAGATCGCATTATCTCTGCAGCATACCTCCACAACAAACCATACTGTTTTTCTTCACTACCTGAAGACATTTTAGCAACTTTATTTTTGGCCCTATACATCTGCCATTTTGCTGAATAATAACTTGTTCTCTTTCTGCATCACTGGAATCATGCTATCAACCGGCCACTTTGGATCAGTTCTTAATTTGTCGGAATATTTGTTTGTTAACCATTTAGAATTTGCAGCTGATACTCTCTCAACCCTTGTACATTTGTGCTGACTTTGCAAAGTCTTCACTTGCATTGTTTCCTCCCCATGAATCTTTGATGCAAATATAGACCAAGGGCATGAATCATGTTTGCACTTAACTTGGATTTTATTCTTATCATTTTTTGTGAAGGCAACATCTCTACCATTGACAATAGAGTGTTGTCTTACTGCATTTCTAAAGGTTTCAGTGTTAGGGAAACACAAGCCAACTTCAAACTGTGGATCCTCATTATCTAAGTTTGAGTTAAAAACAGAAAATCCACCATGTTTGTCCACTGTTTTACTTGATTGTGATTCAACCACAGGACTTTTTCCCTTCCTTCCTAGCCCTCCCCAATTCACTTCTATCTCAAAGTCCCCTTCGTTATCTCCCATACCCAACTCACTATCCACCAAACCATCAACGTAAACAGAATCATTACCTATACTTTGTTCATCATCACTCTCTTCACTATTTTGTACACTATCATCACCCACCCCCTGTCCCTCATTCTGTACACCCTCTTCTCCCTGTACAACATCCTCTCTCACCCCTTGTTCACCATTTTGTACATCATCCTCACCTACCCCCTGCCCCTCATTCTGTACACCCTCTTCCCCCACCCCCTGCCCCTCATTCATCTCCTCCTCAACATCATCACCAACATAATCTAAAGCTTCATTAATGTCAGGTAACTTCATGCTACTTTCACCTTCAGTACTACTTGTTTGAGACTCAAACCCATGATCCAAGAAAACCCCAAGCATCCTATCATCATCAACAATGTTTACCAACTCTAAAGTATGACTATCTGTTGACATCATGCTAATTGAATTGCAGTCATTAATGTAATTCCTACTGTAATAGAAGGTAGTATGTTCTGTATCTATTTGCAGTAGTTTAGCCATTTCAACAAGTTCAATTAAAGACATCTCGTCAATATGACAATAGTCAAAGTGGTCTACTTTTCCTCCTGCATATACCCTATGACCAAAATCACACAACACTCTAGAATGATGCATTCTAATAGTGAAATACTCACTATTAGGCCCTGCAATTGCAATATAAGCAGACTTCAAAAACTAGTCCCAACAAGTTGATTACTTTATGCAATATAAAACAACAACAGTACAAAAAATGAGTATGGACCACATACATACACCAACAACAAGGAAACAAAAATAATAAAGTATCACAGAAAAGCTATTCTAACACACTTCGTGTTTCACAAAAACTAAACAAGAACTTTAAAAAAAATAACCCACATTGCATGATAATGTACAAAAGAACCATAAAAAAGTTGAACAAACCACTTACCGCATTCAGGCGCTCCTCTTCCCAAGGGTATATCATCTCCTTCTTCCTGTAGCTTCCAACCCATGGCAACAACGAACGGCGACGATGTCAACTCAGGGCGTGATGAAAAAGATTTGGGGGTAAAATTAGGTTTTTTACCCCCAATTGCATCTTTTACCCAATCTACTGCAGCACACTTTCATCTCAAGGGGAAATTACATTTTTAACCTTGTTATAATGTGGAAATTAAACTACACACTCGCCTTAAGGCGCGTGTTTTCACAAAAGGGGAATATTCCCATTTTATTCGCTGGAAATGGGAGTGTGCAACAAAAAAGAAAGGTTAGGTGGTCGTCTGTAAAAAAAAAACAGTTGGGGGGAAAGTGCAAAACGATCCAAAGGTTGGGGGGTGTCCGCTTTTAACCCTTTAATGTATGACATATAATTTCATCACAATAATTATATGTAATAGTGAGAACAAAATATTTTTCTTCCTTTGTTTTTTTTAAGGAATTCTTTTTTTATCACATTTAAATCAAGGGACTGACAACAAGGGATAATGGCATGGCTTTGAGAAGGAATCCTCCCAGCATACCACCAGGAAGCAGCTCAGCTAAAGTTAGGGCTACACGGTGAAGTCCTTCACGTATCCACTCCTATTATGTTTATCCGTAAGAGAGGGATACTATGTCCTTAAGGAAATTCACGGTGGGTGTTGTGGCACCCACCTGGTGGACATGGCCCTACTATGAGAAACCTTGCAGGTAGGATACATTTGATCCACTAAGAAACATGATGCCCGCAAACTAGTTCGGAGGTGTAGTGAGTACCAATATCATTTGACCCTCATTCACCAGCCGGCGGAGCCCTTGGCTACATTACTAGCTATGTGTCCTTTCGCCCAGTGGGAGATGGACATAGTTGGGTCCTTCTCCCTAGCATTTGGCCAATGGAAGTTCCTCCTGATAACTATTGACTGCTTCACTAAGTGGGTGGAGGCCGAACCCCTTGCTCGCATTACCTAAGGGGATTTATGTAGTTTATATCAAAAAACAACATCTGTCGCTTTGGTATACCCAAGAAATTATATCCGACAACGACCAATAGTTCCAAGGACAAATGATACAAGATTGGTGTAAGGGGGGTTGAAGCAAACAAAAATTCACTTCAGTAGCCCATCCTCCGACTGATAGGTAGGTTGAAGTTACCAATAGAATCTTGGTACAAGGGATCAAAAGGGGACTAGATCATGAAAGCCAATGAGTGGTGTGTGGATCGTCCCGGGAGGAGCGCGAATTGCGGAAGTGCGATATTAAAATAAAACATGAAATTTAAACATGCTTGTACATAACCATAAAATAACACGTTCAAGGGGTTTTCCCTTGAACCTCCCGGGTTTTCGGTATATCTTATAAACAAACAAAGCATACATATCATGGAGGCCATAGGATTAAAATCAAAGACATAATCAAAAGAACCTACCCGGTTGTAGTTTTGTCTTCAAACTGCTACACGCGTTGTTCCCCGTTTTGCTACCAAGACTCCAATAGTAGGAATCCTCTAAATCGTCCACGCAATCCGTCCGGTTTCTTGATCCCCGTGCTAGCAAAAAACCAAGTGTATATTTATTTAGGGAGGACGGATCGACCAACCATTATTAATTAATGTGATCAATCCTCCTAAAGTTCTCTTGTATGAAACAAGGAACTAGAAACCTTTCTTGGAGGAAAAGGGGTGGGGACGAGAGGGAGAGAGTGGTCGAGCCTAGTGTGTGTGCTCACAAGTTGATCATACTGTTAGAATAGGTGACCATGTAAGCCAATTTTGGCGGGTATATGTAACCTATGTCTAGACAATTATAGGTGTTTTGATAAATCATTAATGAATAAAGAAGTGAATTTTCATTTGGCATTACTTTGTTTGTGTTCACTTGCACCTATTTTTCCATATCTGTTCACTACGCAAACAGAGCCCACGGACTGAGATTCGGTTTCGGGGACTGGGACTACGCTTGGAGGTAGGTCCATGAAATCAGTCTTCCCGAATCAGTCCGGAAATCTCCAAGTCAAGGAATCCCGAAAATGGGTACCGGGATTCCATTTGAGACTTGCACTAAGCATCTGCTGTCGTGTTTCATCGACGGGTGACGAGGATCGTCTAAGCAGTGTTAGTGGGTTAGCCTGCTAGGACGCAGCTGACTGAGGTGACTCGTGGGAACCGTCTTACGGAGGACCTTGAGTATGGTCTGCAAGGTATGACGAGTATTCCCGGTTCCAACGGTACAGGTCAAGTCCTTTGACTTGAGGAATTACTGAGTTTACCTGTACATCAGAACTGTATCTTAGATATGGTGAGAGATTGCCAGAATTCTCTTTGGTAGTCATAAGCCATGTCTAGTGCAGTCCTGGTGTGCAAAGTGACAGTAGTTTCCAAGAAAGGATCTGTCTCCTGTCAATAGGTTTTGACAGTTGAGTCTCATGTATGCTCTAGTCTTGTCCCTAAAACTGTGGCCACAGTGACTGAACAGAAGGGAAGGTTTCCCTTGCGGCGTTTAGTGAGGACAGACCGACACTTAGGTCCAAGATGGGTACCTGCGTTATCCGTGCCCTAGACACTAAGTGATGAGACCGAAGACAGAAGGACAAGTGTACTGTTAGAGCCTAAATGTTCATCCCTGAATATTTCACCTAGTCTCTAGTGCCATGGACCGTTGCTAGATGGCCACCCATGGTAACGGAAGGATTCTAGGAATCCGACCAAGTCTAGCTGAAAGGTGAACCTAAAGAGTCACACACTATCCACACACATTTAGATATTTAATTAGGAATTAAATATTGGAGTGAAGGAATGATTAAATTGGATTTAATCGGGTCCTTTATTTTTCTTGGAGAAATAATTCCTTCTATTAGATATAAGGAATTAAATTGATAAATTAGATTTATCAAAGGGATTTATTTAATGGGCTTAAATAATATTTATATTTATTTTAGCCTCTTGGAAATATTTAAATAGGTTTTAAATATTCCATTAAATTAAATTAAATCAACGGTTGAGATCAATGGGAGAGATGGATGGCTAGGATTGTTTTGACTAGGTCAAAACACTACTTTGACTAGGACTTTGACTAGGTCAAAATCCTAGTCAAATTAGAGTTCTTAAAAAGAAGAGTTTAAAGAGGATTAAACTCCTCTTCTATATAAACCCCTAGCATCCTACAAGTTGAAGGATGATGAAACTCCAACACACACACACAACACACACACACGGTTTCTCTCTCTCTCCCATCTCTCTCGTCCGCCCTCTCTCTCTCTCAAGAAAATAGTTTTCTTGATTCTTTTGTTCTTGGAACATTAGAATCTTGATGAATCAATACCATTAATTGATAATGTGTTATTGATTCATCCACTCCAAAATTATACACTTGTTCGTTGCTAGCACGACGTGCAAGATACGTGGGTGGATCGTGTGTCACGAATTAGAGGGTCTCAAGGACGGGATCTTGGTGCAAAACGGGGAACAACGCGTGTAGCCGTTGAAGACGAAAACGACAACGGGTAGGTCTCGTTATAAATTTTCGTCCCTCTTTAATTTTCAACCCTATGGCCTCCATGATTTATTTTATGTTATACGTTCATGAGATACACCGAATGCCCGGGAAAATTTCAAAGGCACACCCTTTGAAACGTGTTTTTAATTTAAAAGCATGTTTAAATTCCGTTTAATTTTTAATTATACCGCGCTTCCGCATTCGCGCTTTTCCCGGGACGATCCACATAATCTTTCACATACTTCTCAAGTTCCATCCTAGGAGTATTTATAGAAGTGGAATCCTATTTCTCTTCAAACTCCAACTCTAAGAAGCATGGTTTGACTAGGATTTTGACCTAGTCAAAGTCCTAGTCAATTTAAACTTAGATTAGTCAAACTAATCCAGGCATTTGATCTCTCTTCTTTGATCTCATTCGTCCATCACTTTGATGGATTAATTATGGAATATTTAAATTCTATTTAAATAAACCATAGGACTTTAAATAAATAATTAATATTTATTTTAAGCCCATTTATTTATTCCAATAAATCTAATTTATTAGTTAATTCCATTTAATCTAATTAAAGGAATCAACAATCCAAGAAGAAGAAAAGGGAACTAATTTAATCCAATTAAATTGTTCAACCTCCCTAAATTAATTATAAATTAAATACCTTGCCACGAGCGGATTGTCTGTGACGCTTTAGGTTCACCCTCAGCTAGACTTGGCTGAATCCCCAATCATCTCATGAAGGGAATTCGTCCGTCACCATGGGTGGCCATCTAGCAACGGTCCATGGCACTAGAGACTAGGTGAATGTTTATGGCGTGAATATTTCGATTCTTTAATACGTTTATCCTTCCATCTACAATCTCACAGCTTAGAGTCTCGGGCATGGATCTGTAGGTACCCATTCTTGACTTAAGCCTTGGGTCATCCACACAAAACGTCACATGGGTCCTACCCATTGTTCAGTTACTGTGGTCATAGATTTATTAGGGACGAGTCTTAGAGTAAAGTGAGATACTACTGTCAACCTTTTGACAGGAGATGGATCCTCTCTTAGGACCTACTGTCACCCTACACATCTTGACTGCACTAGACAGGTCTTATGAAAACCGAGTCACTAGACTTGGTAGCTTGTTGCCATATCTAAGATGCAGGCACGGTGTGTAGGTGATCTCAATAATCCCTCAAGTCTGAGGATCAAATTTGTACTGTTGGAACCGGGAATATAAGTCATACCGACCGACCCTACTCAAGGTCTTCCATATGACGGTTCCCACGAGTCACCTCGGTCAGCTGTCACCTAGCTGGCTGACCCACTAACATTGCATGGACGAGCCCTCTCACTTGCCGATGAAACGCGACTGCAATTGCTTAGTGCAAGTCTCACACGGATTCTTGATACCTTATCTCGAGATTCCTTGATTTGGAGTGTTTCAGACCGATCCATAGAAACTGATCTCATGAACTGCCATATAATACGCAGTTCCAGTTTTTTGGAATGTCGTTTCGGTCTGTGGGCTTTGCTTGTGCAGTGAACAGTTAATATATAAAGCAGTAAGTGAACACAAACAAAGTATTGAGCCAAAATGAATATCACTTTCTTATTCATGACAATTATTAAAACACTTAAATTGTTCAGACATAGGTTACATCAGCCCAATCAGATTGGCTTTACGGTCACCTATTCTAACAGATTACGCTGGAGAAGCTAGGCCGAGAAGCATTCTACTGTCCTATGGGCCTATCTCACAACCATCATAACCTCCACGTGAGAAAGACCTTTCACCCCTAGTATATGGGAGTGATGTGGTCATCCCAGCAGAAGTTGGGATACCCTCGCACTAAGTGAAGTACTACTTGGACGATGATAATATGCACCTCCTTAAGCAAGACCTAGACCTTCTTGAAGAGGTGTGGGAGGAGGCTTTCCTATACCCAATAAAGTACGAATAATGGTTATTTTTAGACCCTATCTTGGTCCCTATCATAGAGTACTCATTGGTTCTTACCCAAATTAGAGCCAAATAACTAAGTTCGGTATAAGTCTTAGCCATTAAATCTTGTGTCCTTTTTTTCATATGCTTGAAAAAATAAAATTTCTCAAATTTTAAAATTTATATCAATGTCAAATAATAAAGTTTCTTAAAAAGAAATGAAATTTTTTTACATATTTTACATATTGATATCATGAGAACATGTTACTAAATTAATTTATTAATGAGCTTCCGGATGATGAAATAAAAGTTGTTTAAATTTTCAACATATGCAAATTGACCATCTTAGAAATTTAATAATTACCGTGACTTTATTCAAATGATAGATTATTTTTATTAATCAATTACACAATCAAAATATATTCACGACTTTATTCAAATGAAAATTTAAGAACCTGTAAGAATAAATTAAGCTAAGCATGAAAAAACTATTATAAATTTGGCATAACTTTTTTATGCATTTGAATATGCGTCAACTTTCATCTGATGATTTTTTTACAATTGAAGTTCAAACAAATTTATCTATTCTATATATTAATGGAGCTTAATTAATTTAAAATTTTCATGTATTTTTTTTAAACTATCATGTTACGCTCTAATTAATTTATCCTAAACTTAATTCAGAGTTGTCACTATGAAACTAGAGATCAATAACTCTAACTAATTTTTTCAAAGTATCAATACGCAAAAAAAATGTTAAACATGTACAAAAATTTTAAAACATAACTACAAAAAAATGCGGGAATTGAACCGGACTTAGGTACATTTTTTTTTTTAATTTGGAACGGGAATTACTCGTTGAACATATTTGGACCGACTTTTGGAACGTTAATGGAATGGGAGACCTTCCGTCGTAATTGACGGTATTCCTAATATTTAGGAACGGCTGTGAAGGGACCTAATTAGGACCGATTTTTGACTCACATGGTAAAAATCGTTCCTAATTACGTTTCTCTATGTAAATATGTAATTTTTGTATTGGGAACACATTTTTATTATTTGGAACGCTTTGATTCTTTATTTTTGACATGATTTGGAACGATCTTTTGCAACTCTATTGACATAAATTTGAATGTATCAAAGACGCATCTTGCAATGTTTTTAGGTATACATTTTAGAACAATTGGGTTATGTCCGGGTGATAGGTATTGGAACGGTATTATGGTACTCTAGTTGAGCCTTACGTTGGAATGCACTTAGGAACGGTGTTGTTCTTTATTTGAAATACATGCTTAAAATGATTTTAGGAATAGGTTATGTAGCAACATCAATGATATGTGGTCATTAAATTTGGAATATAATTAGGCATGATTTTGTCCCTTATGTGGAAAGCACTGTTGGAACGGTCGGTAGGAACTTGATTTGGTATGGTAACCTTGATATTTGGTAATTAATTTTGGAACAGCCACTACAAAAAAAATTATTTTATAGTAATGGCTTTTGTAACGGCCAAGTAATTAATTTGGAATAGTTTTT
This sequence comes from Sesamum alatum, assembly GCA_034509735.1. Taxonomy (NCBI): domain Eukaryota; kingdom Viridiplantae; phylum Streptophyta; class Magnoliopsida; order Lamiales; family Pedaliaceae; genus Sesamum; species Sesamum alatum. The sequence continues at coordinate 7,853,570 of JACGWO010000013.1, forward strand.
AGAATTTGTAACGGCTTTTGTAACTACCGAGTAATCTGCAGGTTTTTTATGAGTTACAAAAAATTTTGTAACGGTTTAGCTCACTTTGGCACGGCTTTTGCACCGGCCTGCACCGGCCGTACAATTCTTGACCGGATAGAGAAAATGAATTTTGACCTGTTTTTGGAGCAGCCAATGTAACTTTATTATATTTATTTTGGAATGGTCATTGTAACACACACAGTAATGGGTTGGCATCCGATTTCGAACAGTTGTTTGCATTCTTTATTGTAACAAACTTGTCATTATTTTTGTAATGGCTTTATTTCGATATTTCGTAATTAGTTGTTTCATAACATTTGTAACGGCCTTTGTAACGCTTGTTTGACCTTTTTGTAACTACCTTTGTTACTATTTTCATTTTATTTTTGTACTGGTCTTTGAGCCAGCTTTCATAAAATGGATAAGAATCTTATGCACGGTCTTTGGAACGGCTTTGTAATCTATGATGTGTAGAAGTATTCTAAATTACAAGATTAAACTTTATATTTTATTTTATTTAGTTTAGTTTAATTTTATTATTTATTATTATTTTTTGGATAAATAAACTATTAATTATTTATTATATATGTAGTTTAATTTCTTAAATGTGAAATATTATATAAAAAAATATAAATAATATAGAAAAAAAATAAAAATAAGTTAATTAACAAAACAAAAATATTGTTTAAATATTGTATTCCTACAAAAAAAATCCTAAACTAAACGAGTTTCCCTGTCAATAGTACCTTTCTCATCCTCATCGTCGGTTGCCTGGGGATCAGCTGGAGGCGGTGGAGGAGGCATATAGGTGGGCGCCATCCGCCTCATAAACTCCTCGAGAGCCGCGACCCGATCATCAAGGTCGTGCTGCGGCTGTTGTGGTGGCGAGGGCAATGAGCAGCGGACGAGCTGGGCTGTGATGGTCCAGCAATCGTGCGGTGGGACTTGGAGCCGAGATCGAATACTCGGGCCCTCTTCTGGCCTCCCACTGCTGACATCAACAACTGTTGCTCGGTTGGGGCCACCGAGCCTTGAGAGGATATTGGAGGATCTTGATTACTGTTTGGTTGGTTCTGGCGTTCCTGTAGTATCCACATGAACAGCTCCAGCGAACAGATTAATTGATTATTAACATTTAAAAATAATAATTTAAATTGAAAATTTTTAATTATGACATACTTAACCCAACCTCCGCTGCCCTCGGGTTGTTCTATTGGTTGTCCTCCTTCTTTTTATAACACTTCTCGAACAACTCCATCTATTTGACGGGGCGTCCGAGTTGTGGCTCCTATTCAAAAACGATTTTGAGAAATGATTAGTAAATACAATAATTAAATTAAAAATACAAGTTAAAATACTTACCATCTTACGCTTGTAGGCCCCAATGGATGATGACCCCCCATGGTAGATAGTAGCTATTGCAGCCGGGTTCGCTGCTCGATTGGCCTTATTTTGGCCGACTATGACTGAAAATTTGGGCTAGCCCAGTACTCCAATAGCTGGCGCCAGATCTCCTCGGCCAGCCACAGCAGTCAGGCCTACTAGTTTCTAGCTTCCCCGAACCACTTTCGTAGGAACTTACCCGTCTACACTTTAATGACCTTGAACATCGACTCGTCGTTGCAGTCCCACCAATAAGACAGTTGCAAATTTGACATATTCAAAAAAAAATATAAGTATTAGATAAAAATAAATATTCACTATTCAAAAAAAAAATTATTATTCTTACCTTTAAATTATTGAACCAGAATAACTGGTGCTCCTGTGGAATCTGGGATATGAACCCCCAGGGATGCAGATAATGACAGCGGACCGTAGCATGGATCACGTTGTGAAAATCTCGATCCGACCTGAAAAAATTTCAGAAATATTACACACAATAAAAAATAATGGAACTAAAGTTAAATAATTTAAATTAAGTTTTTTACGTCACCTCGCATCCTGGAGGCTAATGTAGTGGCGGAAAAACTATGGTGGCAGGGGTGGTGCATCCCACGGCCTGGAGGGGGCCTGTGAACTGTTGGCCCCCGCCGCAGATGACCCTGCTGTCGCGGGATCTGCAGCCGTGCTCGACGGCACTGATGCAGGCTCTGCTGGTGGGGGTGATCGAGGTGCATCCACACCAATGGCGGGAGGAGGATCGGAGAGTCACCGCCGTGGCCCCGACCACGGCCACGGCCACGACCACGACCACGACCTCGTCCAGGAGGAGCCTGAGCACCAATAGTCATGGATCTATAATTTTTTAAAAATAGCATTAAAGTCCTTATTTTTCCAAAAAAAATGCATTAAAAGTCCCAAATTACCTAAAAGTTGCATTAAATTCCTTAATTATCCTAAACTCCATTACTTTCCTAAATCTGCCACTAAAGTCCCCTATTGTCCTAAAATATTACTTTTCTAATATTTGCATTAATTCAAAAACATTCAGATTTTTTTTATAATTACAGAATATTATTTTTTTAAAAATTACAAAAAGCTTACTTTTTTAATAAAAATTAGAAAAAATTATACATAAAATTACAAAAAAATTCGAAAAAATACAAAAAAAAATTCAGAATTTTTTATAATTACAGAAAATTATTTTTCAAAATTACAAAAAACTTACGTATTTTTTTTTAAAAAATTATATAAATTACACATAAAATTACAGAAAATTATTTTCTTAAATTACGAAAAACATACTTATTTTTTTAAAAATATTACGGAAATTACACATAAAATTACAGAAAAATTCAAAAAAATACAAAAAAAATCTGATTTTTTTATAATTGCAGAAAATTATTTTTTCAAAATTACAAAAAAACTTACTTATTTTTTTAAAAAGTTACAGAAATTACACATAAAATTACAGAAAAATTCAAAAAAATAGGAAAAAAGATTCAATTTTTTTTTATAATTACAGAAAATTATTTTCCAACACTTTCCAACAAATTTACCCAACAAATATACCAACCAAATATACCCAATACTTCAACACTCCAAAAAATATACCCAACAAATATACCCAATAAGCATCATAAATTCCAACAAATATGCCCAATAAAAACAGAAAATATCCAACAATATACCTAATAAAAATAAAATAAAATATCTAATAAATATATCCAATAAAAATAGAAAATATGCATAATTTTTTTCTAAAAATTTAAAAAAATTTCATAATTTACTTACATGGAAGAGAGGGAAGAGAGAGTGGTGGGCGGTGAGGGCGCGGCGAGCGGCGAGCGGGCGGAGGGTGGCGGCAGGCTGCCAGCAGGCAGAGGGAGGGTGACAGCATGTGAGCGGGGGGAGGGTAGGCTGCAACGGGTGGCGGCGCGTGAGCGGAGGAAGGGCGGCGGGATGCGCGCGGACGGAGGGTGGCGGCGGGCTGCGAGCGGGTGGAGGGTGGCGGCGAGCTAGGGAAAAAAACGGGTGGCGGCTATGGCAAAAGTGGGAGAGGGGGAAAGGGGAAAGTGGGAGAAAAAAAACAAGTATTACTTATATACAACAATTTTTGGAATGGCCGGGGCCGTCCCTAAAGTCGCTGCAAAGCGTGTTACAATGAGTGAAAAGTCATGCCTAAAGGTATTACAAAATAAATCGTAAAGGTGTTACAAATTGAGTGGCAAACTATGATGCTTGATAAAGCCGTCCCTAAAAGTATTCCAAATGTTTAATTATTTTTCATTAAAATGTCCATTAAATAAAAAAATTCATACTTAACAATTAAATGTTATAGAAAAGTATCCATTATGTGGAATAATGCAATTAAAATACATAAAAATATTTTATTAGATGACAATGATATATGTTCACAATATGCGATGAATTTTTATATTCATAAATGTTAGTATTACATTGATGTAACTATCATCTTACATTATTGAATTGCATGGGTCAATCGTGCTGTCAAAATTCAGATCAAACCGTTAAATATGATGTAATGGGCAGAAAAATTACATTTGGAAAAGTTTTAGACTTATGAGTACACGGATGTCGAGATATCATACCTCGAACATAAGCATAATCATTGAAGATGGTGTATATCATTCATTCAGGCCATCTAATTTTAAATCATACCATCTTATTTGATCTAATTGACATATTTTTATATATACATAAATTTGGTTGAATCGAGTGCCCAGATTTTAGGATATCGCACATGAAAATATAAGTTTTTGAAAGTGAACAAATTTTGTAACGGTTTTTAAATATTAATTTCGTGGATGGATTTCGGTACAGATTTTAGGATGGCCAGTTAGTTAGAAGGAATCCCCTCAAAATTTTATATTTTCCGCCAAAATTTTGTACCCGTATTCTATGCGGCCCTTGGAACGGCTTGTGTTATTTTTTACAAACCGTTACAAAATAACATGTTGTGCCAAAAATCATATGAATTAATAACGGCCGCCCCTAAAATTATTCCAAATATTTAATTATTTTTTATTAAAAATATCCATTAAATAAAAAAAATATGTACTTAACAATTAAATATTGTAGAAAAGCATCCATTATGTGGAATAATGCAATAAAAAAAATCCATACTTAACAATACATTGTTGAACTACATGGGTTAATCTGGCCGTCAAAATTCAGATCAAACCGTTAGATATGATATAATGGACCAAAAATTATATTTGGTAAAGTTTTAGACTTATTGGGTACACGGATGTCGAGATATCGTACTTCGAATATAAGCATAATCATTGAAAATGGTGTATCGTTCTATTAGGCCATCTGATTTAAATCATACTATCTGATTTGATCTAATTGACATATTCTTATATATATATATATATATATATATATATATACTTAAATTTGGTATGAATCGGGTGCCGGGATTTTAAGATATCGTACTTGAAAATATAAGTTTTTGAAAGTGAATAAATTTTGTAACGACTTTTTCTACGGTTTTTAAATATTAATTTTTCGGACGGATTTTGGTACAGATTTTGGGACGGTCAATTAATTAGAAGGAGTCCCTAAAAATTTTAATTTTTTGCCAAAATTTTGTACCGATATTTTATGTGGCCATTGGAACGGCTTGTCTTATTTTTACAAACCGTTACAAAATAACAAGGTCGTTCCAAAAACCATATGAAATTAGTAACGGCAGATGTTTTTGGAACACCTTTTGTAACGTTTTTTTTTTATTTATATATTTGGAAGTGCTTTTCGTACATCCTTTGGACCGATTCAGTTGACGAAAAAATTGAACCGTCCCAATATTCATGAGGAATTGCAAAAGCCATTACAAATTGTGAAGGTCAAAATTTTTCTATCAGCTTTTGTTATACATCTTATTTGTAATGGCTTTTGTATCGATTTTGCCATTACAAAAATTTAAATTTTTTTGAGGTTTCAAAATGACAACATGAAAATTTTTCCGTTACAAAGTGGTGACAAAAGCTATGTTTATTGGAACGGCCAGGTGGCTGTTCCAAAAAAGTCGTTACAAATCCGTTGTTTTTCTGTAGTGGGCATATATTTTTATTTCAATATGTTGGACCATTATTTTGTGACACGGGTTGAACCTCAGGTTGGACTACACTTTGGAACGGATCACGTCTTCATGGAATTCATGTTTGGAACAGTTTACTCGATATTTAAGTAATCCCTAACCGTTCTAACAATCATTCTTAAATTATTCATTAATTTTTTTATTCTTGAAATAATAATTTTATAATTATAATTAATTAATAAAATTAATTATTTTTTAATTTGATTAATTAATTAAATATTGAATAATTTAATGTAATTAACAAAAAAATGGATAATTACGGTAAACAAGTATATTAATATAAAATTTATCGTTTGGGGCGCGGGGGTGTGTCGGAGGCTATAACGGGCCTGTAGTGGAGAAGTTGGTTTACATGGCCTTCATCATGGCCATCATGTCGACCATAATCGTCTCAAGTCGGACCATCTGATCCTCCATGTCGGGGTGTAGCGATGGTGGTGGCAATAGTGATGTGTAGGTCTGGCTAATGGCGTAGGCCTAAGAACCAAGGCCAAATACACGGCCCTTGTTCTTGCTTCCCGATTGCTATCACCCACAGGTTCTGCACGGTCATCGCCACCGAACCCTCAAATTCGGGGGGAAGTATCCTAGCTTGAGGTCGTAGCCTTGAGGCTGGTAATCCTCCAGCAGGCTTTTGGAATGTCTCCTACAAAACAAACCAAAATATTATTACTACTACTATTATTATTATTATTATTATTATTATTATTATATTATTATTATTATTATTATTATTATTATTATTATTATTATTATTACTGCCCTTGGGCCGCTCCAACCGCCAGCGCCCTTCTTCTTGTAGCATCTGGAGAATAACTCCATCTGATTCACAGGCCGACCGAGTTGTGCCTCCTATACAAGAAATGAACAATTAGCCTTATATTTATTAAATGTTTACAAAAGCTTTAAAAAAAATTAAAATTACTTTTGTGCATGTCGACTAAGGAAGATCCCCCACGGTAGATAGTAGATGCTACCGCGGGGTTAGCCGACCATTGGTCTTGTTCTTGGCCGACTCATTCTTGAACTTCTCGCTGGCCCAGTACAGTTGGAGCTTGCGCGAAACCTTGTTCGCCAGCCAAACCAGCTTCACCAAAGATTGTCTGGCGAGGGCTAAAGCACTTGCAAGTGAACGTGCCCGCGAACATGTGAAATTCTCGAACATAGACTCATCGTCATAATCCCACCAATACGTCATTGCAATATCACAAAAAAAAGAGAGGAATTGTTAAAATATTTAAAAAATAATAATTTATACGATAAAGTGAAAATAAAAAATCAAATACCTTCATGCTCTCGAACCAGAAGTGCTGGTGCTCTGATGGCACCTGACGCAAACATCCGCAGGGGTGGGGATAATGTCCTCGCACCACCGCACTAATGCACTCGTGTATTATGCGCTCAGCCCTAAAATAACATATTAATTAGCGTTTGGGATAAAAAAAAAAACTAAAAAAAATAACCAAAAACGAATACTGGCGTGCTGATTGTCGGGGGACTTGTGGTGTAGGTGGAGGTGCTAGGGATGGTGCAGCCCACGGACGACCCAGATCTATCATCGATGCGGGAGTAGACGGTCCGGCCTCCTTTGTGAAGGACAAGTGGATCCGCCCGGGAGCGCGAGCGGAAGCGAGAAAGCGAGAAATCATGCACAAATTTAAATCTAATTTAAATATGCGAATTCCAAGGGGTGTACCCTTGGGTGCTCAACCGGGCGTTCGATGTAGGATGTGTAAATATTGAAAACATATATTTAAACACATAGGGCATAGATATATAAATGAAATCAATCAAAGCGTAATAAACCGTTATCTTTGATTGTTTAGCGTATGCTCCCGGCTACTAGCGTTGTTCCTTTTCCGGAATGCTCATGAAATCCAAACGTATGGATTCTCCAAAGGTGATCCACACCACACCGGAAGAAACACACGTTCTTCTTGCTAGAAAAGGACGGGTTTAGGAAGGAATCGGTTTAAGAGAAGAACAATATGAATTAGTGTTCTCTTAAACTTACTTTGTTCTTCTTCTTGATTCAAAATCAAGAGAAGAACACAAGTGTAAGAGAGGGAGAGAGCACGAAAATTGAGAGAGAGGAGAGGATTTTTGTCTTCTCTTTTTCCTAGAAAAAGATGAATAATGAATCACTTATGCTTGGTGTTGTATATTCTAATATATATACATAATTAATGTGATTATTGGAATGTGTCTAGGTTCATCCAAGGATGTCTAGATTCATTCCAATCAATTAGCATCAATTTTTCAATCAAGCCTACCAAAATTTATGGTATGATCAAATCATACCAAAAGGGAATACCTTGATTGGAGTTGATTTGTCTCTTTCCAAAAGAGATAAGTCAACATACCACCTAGCATGAAACATGGCTGATTTTGCTTCCTCCAAGGGAGCGTGTCGGCCATATTTGATTAAGGAAAGAAGTCCAACTTCTTTCCATTCCAAATTAGAAATTATTTCTCCTCTCGGGTATAATTTAACGGACCGGATTTTATCGTAATCCAATTACGACGAATCCAACATTAAATCCAATTTAATGTCCATTTAAATTATTCCCGTTGATCTTTTAATCCAATTAAAAGATCCAACGTCTCAACGTCTCAACTTTCCATATTTAATCGAAAATCCAATTTACCGATTAAATGAAAGCCCGATACAATATCGGCCCGTCTATCCAATGGACTTTCCCTTAAGTAATCCAATTACTTATTTTATCCTTCGAGATTGACTCCAAGTCGATCTCTCAACCTCCTCGGTGATTTGTGTGTGACCCTTTAGGTTCACCCTCAGCTAGACTTGGGCCCGTGTCCCACAAGGGCCCGTTACCATGGGTGGCCGTCTAGCAACGGTCCATGGCACTAGAGACTAGGTGAATTTGCGTGAACATTTAGGCGCCGATTCCGTACGGGTATGATCCTTCCGTCTACCGTCTCCCGGCCTTAGTCTAGGGTATGGAATTGGCGTCGGTTCCCATCCTTGACTAGGCATCTATGCTTAATACTCGAGACCACATATGCTTCATTGCGTCGACACAGGAAACCATTCCCTGTTCGACCAACCACTGTGGCCACAGCTTCAAACAGCATGAACGTATCTCCGAGTGCATAGGAGATACCTCTGTCACATACCGACAGGGGATGGATCCTCTTCTTGGAATCCACCGTCCTCGCTAACACATTCTGACTGCACTGGACAAGGCTTATAATAATCATCTTACAGAATGATTACCTCTCGCCAGATCCAAGATACAGCCGTCCTGTGCACGCGACTGCCATGATCCCTCAAGTCTGAGGATTACTCCTGTACTATCGGAACCGGGAAAAACCAATCATACCGACCAAGCCTCCAAGGCTTCCATATGATGATCCCCGCGAGTCAGTCCAGTCGGCTCGACCCCAGTTGACCAACCCATCAAGATCATGTAGGCGTCCCACGCCTGTCGCCGATGAAACACGGCACTCATCCAATGAACACGACTCTTGACGCAAGTCTCAATAGGACTCTCGATGACCTGTCTCGAGGTCCTCGACTTGGAACGTTTCAGACCCAACTCTTAATCAGTTGATTTCATGACCACCATCCAATGCGTGGCCCAACTGCACGAGTTGTTATCCATGGTCTGTGGGCTTTGTTGCGATATAAGTTAAACATCATTTTAACAAATGTAAGATGAGCGCAACAAAGAAGGTACCATTGGTTACGAATACTCATCTTATTCATCACATAATAATATTATATTTACATCAAGTTGTCAGATAAGTTACAAATCGCCAAACCTATTGGCTTTCTGGTCACCTATTCTAACAATCTCCCACTTGACCTAAAGCCAATCACCCATTGGCCTCAAACCTCTTATTCAGATGGTGAGTATGGGCAACTTGCGACATGGGCTTAGCAAGTGGATCTGCTATGGTTTCTACGGAGCTGACTCGGTCCAACCGAACGTCACTCCTGCTATCCATCTCTCTAAGTAGATGGTAGCGTCTAAGAATATGCTTAGATTGTGATGAGATCTCTGTTCCTTTGCTAGCGCTATCGCCCCGTTGTTATCATAAAAGATAATTACAGGCTTAGCAATGCTAGGTACTACATCCAACCCTTGGATGTAGCTCATCAACCAAACCACTCCTTAGCAGCTTCCAAAGCCGCTATGTATTCAAAACTCTATGGTGGAGTCCATCGTGGTAGCCTACTTGGAACTCTTCCAAGTAACCACGCCACCATTTAGTCTAAATACAAAACCATACTGAGACTTGACATCATCGTCATCCGACTAGAAGCTAGCGTCGCTATAGCCTTCCAGTATCAACTCTCCACCGCCGTAGTTCAAGAACATGTCCTTAGTCCTTTTCAGGTACTTTAGGATAGTCTTGACTGCACTCCAGTGTGCCTCCCGGCACACGACTGATATCGGCTAGTTACGCTCAAAGCGAAAGCCACATCAGGTCTAGTGCTCTAAACAACATACTGTATGCTGCCTACGGCTGAAGCATAGGGGATGTCCACATCCTTTTTAAGCTCCTCATCAGTCTTAGGAGATTGCTTCTTGGATAACTTAATTCCATGCCTTATAGGAAGGAATCCTCGTTTTGAGTTCTCCATCTTGAATCTCTTCAAGACTTTCTCAATATACGAGGACTGGGCCATTCCTAACATCCTTCTAGATCTATCCCTGTAGATCTTGATGCCAAGGATGTAGGATGCCTCGCCCATATCTTTCATGGAGAATTGCGTTGACAACCAAGCTTTAGTGGTACCCTACATCTGAGCGTCATTCCCAATGAGCAAGATGTCATCCACGTAAAGCACCAGAAACGCAACTGAGCTCCCACTGATCTTCTTGTATACACAAGGATTGGACTCGTTCTTGATGAAATCATATCCCCGTATGATTTCATCAAAACGTATGTTCCAGCTTCTAGAAGCTTGTTTGAGGCCATAGATGGACCTTTCGAGACGGCAGACCTTCTGCTCTTCTCCAACAGTTGTGAAACCCTCCGGCTGATCCATATAGATCTCTTCCTCTACGAAACCGTTGAGGAAAGCCGTTTTCACGTCCATCTGCCATATTTCATAGTCATACCATGCTGCTATGGCAAGCAGTATCCGAATGGACTTGGCCATTGCTACGGGCGAGTAGGTTTCCTCAAAATCGACCCCGGGTCGTTGAGTGTAACCTTTCGCCACAAGCCTGGCTTTGAAGGTTGTAACCTCCCCGTCAGCTCCAAGTTTACGTTTGTAGACCCATTTACACCCTACGTGTTTAACCCCTTTGGGTGGATCTACTAGGGTCCAAACCTTGTTGTACCCATCGAGTCCATCTCGGATTTCATGGCCTCAAGCCACTTGTCCGAATCGATGTCCGACAATGCTTCTCCATACGTCTTCGGATCATTATCCAACTGACTGGTCAGGCCCAGAAATCCATACCTATCAGGTGCATGGGATACTCTGGCCGACCTACGGAGGACTAGAACAATATCAGTGGGAACTTCTGGCTCAGATGTCACTGCCGCCTCTTGGGGTGCCTCACTTGATTCCTCAAGGAGCACCTCATCACGTCGACTATCCGATGGAAAACCTATTTCCAAGAACACTGCGTTTCGCGAGATAAAAATCTTTTGCTCGGAGGGATCATAGAAATAATACCCCGCATTTTCTTTTGGATAGCCGATGAACCTGCATAAACTAGACCTCGAGTCCAGTTTATCTCCCACTAATCTCTTGACATATGCGGGGCAACCCCACACTTTCAACTATTTCTAGGAGGCAGGCTTGCCATGCCATATCTCATATGGCGTCTGGGATACCTTTTTAGATGGCGCCAAGTTCAAAACTTTGGCCGCCGTCTCAAGAGCGTATCCCCAGAAGGAAAGGGGTAGTTCGGTAAAACTCATCATGGATCGGACCATGTCCAACAAGGTCCGATTCCTCCTTTCAGACACACCATTAAGCTGCGGTGTTCCAGGAGGAGTCCACTGAGAGAGAATCCCATTCTCTTTTAGATAATCAGTGAACTCACCACTCAAATACTCTCCACCTCGGTCCGACCGAAGGGCTTTGATCTTTCGACCGGTTTGGTTCTCTACTTCAAGTCTGTATTCCTTAAACCTTCCAAAGGCTTCAGACTTGTACCTCATCAGGTAAACATAACCACACCGTGAGTGATCATCGGTAAAGGTTATGAAGTACGAGTACCCACCTCTAGCCTGAGTATTTAGTGGACCACAGACATCTGTATGGATCAAATCCAACAGACCACTGGCTAACGTACTTTGTCCAACAAAGGGTTTCTTGGTCATCTTTCCCTTTAGACAGGATTCGCAGGTCGGTAGGTTGTCCAAATCGTCTGCTTCTAGACTCTTTGAGTCCACCAACCTTCTTATCCTATCTTTAGAGATATGACCTAACCTCGCATGCCATATCTGTGCGTTATTATGATCATCACGTTTTCATTTGTGTTCTGCAGTCATAATCCAATTAGACTGTTGAAGTATGTACAGACCGTTGACCAATGTACCAAGCAAATGAGAAATACCATCTTTGATAATGAAAAAACTATTTTTATTGATGGTAAATTCATATCCCTCCTTATCAAGGACCGGGATGGAAACAATGTTTTTAATCATGCTAGGTACATAGAAACAGTCGTTCAGTACAATCCTAACATGACTACTAATGGCTAACTCTAGTGATCCTACGGCCTCCGCAGCAACGGCCTTGCCATCGCCTAGCCTGAGGATCATCTCATCCTTGGTTAGCCTTCTGCTTCTTTGCAGTGCTTGCAAATCATTGCAGATGTGAGCACCACACCCGGTATCCAATACCCATGAAGCAGAATTAGTAATCATATTAACTTCAACCACAAACACACCTGGGTTGGAGAGGAGTTGTGGGCACTCCCTCTTCCAATGCCCTTTCCCTTGGCAATGCATGCAGACATCATTTGCCTTGGACCGCTGAGAACCACGGGCCTTCCCTTTCCCTTTGCTCGGTCCAACCGGAGCAACAGGGACGCCTGGAGCGCGAGCAGGGGCCGCAACCGTCTTCCCTTTGCCCTTCTTCCTCTTCCAGCGTCCGGCCCTCTTGCCATTCGCCTTGGAGGTTGAAGCCTCTCCTATCAATACCGCCGGCGCCGACTTGTGGGTCGTTGCCTCGTATTGGACCAGCATGTTGATAAACTCATGAATAGACTTCTCAAGTCCGTTCATGTTGTAGTTTACAATAAACGGGTCATAGGATGGAGGAAGCGACTGGAGGATCACGTCAATGTACGTGTCATTGTTAAGCCCAGCTTTAAGATCCTCGAGTTTCTCCACTAGGGAGAGCATCTTGACCCCATGACTCTGTACAGACGCTCCTTCAGCGAGCTTGGTGCCAAAGAATGCTTTTGTGGCGGCATATCTAATATGCCTATCCGGAACCACATAAACCTCGTTCATGCGGAGCATTATGGCGGAGACGTTGTCCAGCCTCTCATACTGCTTTTGGATGTCGTTAGACATCGAAGCCAGTATGATACTGCGTACTTTCCGGTTGTCCTCATGCCATTTCTCGAACGTCAAATGTTCTTCAGGCGTGGACTCCTCCGGTAAGTCGCTCGTCCAAGACGTAGCCTTGGTTCTCGAAACCGAGGACAATCCTCAGGTTTCTCAGCCAGTCCGAGTAGTTCGTTCCGTTGAATTTGTTAGTCTCAGTAATCATGGTTAACGGGTTCTTAGACATATCTACATTAATGAAAATGTAAAGCAGAAATTAGCAGATGATGGTAATATTATTGTTCAAGTTGAAGACTTGGTCTTTTAGTCTTTAACCCTCCCACTATTTATACGAAAGTCCACCACTCTCAAGCGGAGTTTCGAGAAACCATTTCCTAGTGGGCTTGGGATCCACAAGTGTAATCTCCATGCCCCGCTTTTACGATTCACATGAAGAAGACCTCGTAGGAGATATCCAATATCATTCTCATCCAATGAGATTCCCAAGATATTTTTGCTTCACCTATTCACATGGTCCTGAGGACTCCAAGCGAACTATGTTACTCAGTGTTGGGCCCGACCCATCAACCAAATCATGCCTCAAACTGTCGCCCCCACGACTCGTGAGACAGGGAAACAACGAGCGCAGTCTTTTTGTTCACAACAATAGTGCAGCTTTCCCCTAGTCCAAGTGTGCCACGACTCGTGAGACCATACTTGGGTAGTGGTAGCTTCCTCACCACATTGCTGTGGATGGAAGGCTCGGACAGACCAAAATACCATTTTGATCCAAGTCCGTTCTGGGCCTAATATTTAATTTGGTCCAACCAAATGAGAGTTTGTGTATGACCGAGACCTCATCACATTATTGTGTTTTAGCATGCATAAATATCCAATATTTAAAGCGATAAATAAATACGCCGCATGCAGAAAACATAGCATACCCCTGTTAGGATGATCACAAGCCCAACCTATGCGACCCACTGAGCCCGCAGTGAGTCTATGGTCTGTCTAGGGTGGTCCTAAATTATTACAATAATAATAAACCCATTGTCATTCCAATGGGCCTTGAAGTGCTTCTTGTTTCACGCGTTGATGCTCCTCCTTGGGGTCTCCGACTCCAATTGCTTGTTAAAATTGAAACCTCACCAATCCTATCTACTCTCATTACAACTGAAAGTAATACATTGGTAATAAAGAAAACAAGCCTTAACATCATGAGGCTGAAAATACGGGAGATGATAGTCCCAAAAACAAGAGGCACGCAGGCCCCACCCAACAGAAAATAAATGATCATACATTCATCCATACATAAGGTCTAGGGCTCTTGTGATCATCCCATGTTGATTCCATCAACTCACATAAACTAATTATTCCAAATAATCATGCAAAAATAACCAGTGGATATACCAAATACCCAAGTGATTTACAACATCACAAAAGCATAAATATACAAATAATATGCAAAATTCAAATTTTAAATTTAATGGACATTTTAAAACAATGCATCCAATGCATGTATTAATCCCAAATTAATTAAGCAAATTTAATTCAAGGAATAATCCAATTATCCCAAAATTAAAAATGCAAAATTAATATATTTTCAGAATATTGTGCAGAAAATACAGAAAATTGAATTTTCCGAAAAAAGTCGAAAAACGGCACAAAACGGCCCAGCCGTTGTGCTGGTCGGCCGCCCGCGCGCACAGGGCAGCGTGCGCGCGCGCAGGCAGCAAGCCTGCGCGCCCTGCGCGCGCGCGCTCTGTGCCGCGCGCTGGCAACGGCCGGCGCGCGCAGGCGCCCGCCTGCGCGTGGCCGCTGCCGACCGATCCCAAATTTTTTTGTTTTTCAAAACTGTTTCAGCACAATAACATTAATATTATTCTGAAAATAAGCATGCAATTTTAGATTCAATATAACAAAATTAAGCATGCCAAAAGTCCATTAAATCCAAACAATTGAATCATCATATTGTTCATATATTTATGTAATCTAACATGCCAATAAAGTCATTTAAAAGCAAGTAGATCATGCCAAACACATAGATCTATGCCCCTTACATTGAACCGGGCTCTGATACCACTTGAAGGACAAGCGGATCCGCCCGGGAGCGCAAGCGGAAGCGAGAAAGCGAGAAATCATGCACAAATTAAAATCTAATTTAAATATGCGAATTCCAAGGGGTGTACCCTTGGGTGCTCAACCGGGCGTTCGATGTAGGATGCGTAAATATTGAAAACATATATTTAAAAACATAGGGCATAGATATGTAAATGAAATCAATCAAAGCGTAATAAACCGTTACCTTTGATTGTTTAGCGTATGCTCCCGGCTACTAGCGTTGTTCCTTCTCCGGAATGCTCACGAAATCCAAACGTATGGATTCTTCAAAGGTGATCCACACCACACCGGAAGAAACACACGTTCTTCTTGCTAGAAAAGAACGGGTTTAGGAAGGAATCGGTTTAAGAGAAGAACACTATGAATTAGTGTTCTCTTAAACTTACTTTGTTTTTCTTCTTGATTCAAAATCAAGTGAAGAACACAAGTGTAAGAGAGGGAGAGAGCACGAAAATTGAGAGAGAGGAGAGGATTTTTGTCTTCTCTTTTTCCTAGAAAAAGATGAATAATGAATCACTTATACTTGGTGTTGTATATTCTAATATATATACATAATTAATGTGATTATTGGAATGTGTCTAGGTTCATCCAAGGATGTCTAGATTCATTCCAATCAATTACCATCAATTCTTCAATCAAGCCTACCAAAATTTATGGTATGATCAAATCATACCAAAAGGGAATAGCTTGATTGGAGTTGATTTGTCTCTTTCCAAAAGAGATAAGTCAACATACCACCTAGCATGAAACATGGCTGATTTTGCTTCCTCCAAGGGAGCGTGTCGGCCATGTTTAATTAAGGAAAGCAGTCCAACTTCTTCCCATTCCAAATTAGGAATTATTTCTCCTCTCGGGTATAATTTAACGGACCGGGTTTTATCGTAATCCAATTACGACGAATCCAACATTAAATCCAATTTAATGTCCATTTAAATTATTCCCGTTGATCTTTTAATCCAATTAAAAGATCCAACGTCTCAACGTCTCAACTTTCCATATTTAATCGAAAATCCAATTTACCGATTAAATGAAAGCCCGATACAATATCGGCCCGTCCATCCAACGGACTTTCCCTTAAGTAATCCAATTACTTATTTTATCCTTCGAGATGGACTCCAAGTCGATCTCTCAACCTCCTCTGTGATTTGTGTGTGACCCTTTAGGTTCACCCTCAGCTAGACTTTGGCCCGTTGTCCCACAAGGGCCCGTTACCATGGGTGGCCGTCTAGCAACGGTCCATGGCACTAGAGACTAGGTGAATTGGCGTGAACATTTAGGCGCCGATTCCGTACGGGTACGATCCTTCCGTCTACCGTCTCCCGGCCTTAGTCTAGGGTATGGAATTGGGCGTCGGTTCCCATCCTTGACTAGGCATCTATGCTTAATACTCGAGACCACGTATGCTTCATTGCGTCAACACAGGAAACCATTCCCTGTTCGACCAACCACTGTGGCCACAGCTTCAAACAGCATGAACGTGTCTCCGAGTGCATAGGAGATACCTCTGTCACATACTGACAGGGACGGATCCTCTTCTTGGAATCCACCGTCCTCGCTAACACATTCTGACTGCACTGGACAAGGCTTATGATAATCATCTTACAGAATGATTACCTCTCGCCAGATCCAAGATACAGCCGTCCTGTGCACGCGACTGCCATGATCCCTCAAGTCTGAGGATTACTCCCGTACTATCGGAACCGGGAAAAAACCAATCATACCGACCAAGCCTCCAAGGCTTCCACATGATGATCCCCGCGAGTCAGTCCAATCGGCTCGACCCCAATCGACCAACCCATCAAGATCGTGTAGGCGTCCCACGCCTGTCGCCGATGAAACACGGCACTCATCCAATGAACACGACTCTTGACGCAAGTCTCAATAGGACTCTCGATGCCCTGTCTCGAGGTCCTCGACTTGGAACGTTTCAGACCCAACTCTTAATCAGTTGGTTTCAGGACCACCATCCAATGCGTGGCCCAACTGCACGAGTTGTTATCCATGGTCTGTGGGCTTTGTTGCGATATAAGTTAAACACCATTTTAACAAATGTAAGATGAGCGCAACAAAGAAGGTACCATTGGTGACGAATACTCATCTTATTCATCACATAATAATATTATATTTACATCAAGTTGTCAGATAGGTTACAAATCGCCAATCCTATTGGCTTTCTGGTCACCTATTCTAACACTTTGCAGCCAGTTCCGGAGTAGACGGGTCTACATCTAGATCTAACGCCGCTGCGGTAGTTGAGTGGTCAGCCGTTGGTGGTGGTGGGAGTGGTCAAAAAGTTGCTTTCGCAACCTGGAAAGCAACACCCGCCATTGCTAGAACCAACGGGCCACGACTGCGGCCAAGGCCACAACAACAGCCTTGTGCACGTCCCGGAGCAGGTAGACCACCACTAGACATGATCTATAAATTTATAGAAAATATAAGTTTTTTAATTATATAATTATTCTAATTATCTAGATTTTGTAAATAATCTAATTGTTCAAAAAAATAAATTATCCTAAATTTGATATTATTCTAATTATTATGTAACTAATCTAATTATTAAGAAATTATCCTAATTTTGTAATTATTGAAATTATTATGTAATAATGTAATTATTGAAAATGTGTACTAATTTATCATTATTCTATTTAATATGTAAATAATCTAATTATTCAAAATATTATCCTAATTTTGTAATGATTCTCACTGTTTTAAAACTCAGCCCGGACCGGCCGGTCGGACCGGTAAAACCATGACCCAGTCCTTAAAACGGTCTGGTCCAACCCATAAAATCGGACTAGCCTCAAAACCATTCTATTTTTTGAAAACTTCTCGAAACTGCCAGATAAATCGGTGACCCAGTTGACCCCGTCTCGGGTCAAATGAACCGGTCAGTTCATGAACTTTTTAAAATTTTGCAAAAATTAATACAATTTAAAATTGAACCATGACATTACATATGAAAATTGAGAAAAAAAATAAAGAAACCAACACCGACATTTTAATAATTTACTTCAATTATATAATTTATAAATGAATAAATTCATTAAGTCCGTAATCTAATTAAATTATTATCTCTTATGATTACTTAAGTTTCTAATTAAATAATTAATAAAATAATTGTTTTTAAATTGGGGATGCTAACTATTCATTGGCAATAAAATTTAGTTATAACTTAATTATAATGGTAAATAATTCGTTATTTTTGTTATTTACGTAATTTTTTATTTTTATTCTTGGCCTAAATCTTTGATATAATTATTTTACTATCAAGTCTTGAGATACTTTTAATTCTTATATGAACTTCAACATAAACTTATTTATATTTTTTTTGTAGTTTTTATTATTTTAATATAATTTTATATATTAATTTTTATTATGACATAATTATGACATCAGTGGTTCGACCATGGTTCACCCAATGGTTAAACCAGTGACCCTTGACCCACTCAATTTTTCAGTTCGATCAACAGTCCGAGTTTTAAAACATTGATGATTCTAGTTATTATGTAAATAATCTAATTATTAAAAATATTATCCTAATTTTGAGATTATTCTAATTATTATGTAAGCAATCTAATTATTGAAAAAGTGTACTAATTTTGTAATTATTTTAATTATTATGTAAATAACATAATTTTTCAAAATATTATCCTAATATTGCAAATGTGTACTAATTTTGCAAACTAATTATTCAATAATTTACACAATAAATTATTTTTTTTTAAAAAAAATCAATACAAAATGCATATTCAAATTCAGAAAATTGCAAAAAAAATCAGAAAATTCACAAAAATTCAGAAATAATTTCTGAAAAATCGCAATAATTTCATATACTACATAACAATTTCAGAAAAATTGCAATAATTTCATCATTTGCACAATTATTTCATAAATTACATTGTAATTTAAAAACTGCATAAATTACACAATAATTTCAGAAATTACACAATAATTACAGAAATTGAACAATAGTTTCATAAATTATAGAAATTACACAATTCATATTTTCACAAATTAGTATATCAACACTAATTAACCCAAAAATTCATATTTTCAAAAATTACAAAAAATTTCATAAATTTGATAAATTACACAGAAATTACAAAAATTAGAAAAATTTATAAAAATTACACAAATTAACAAAAATTACACAATTTGTGAATATTCACAAATTTTCATAATATTAACAAATTCATCACATATCATATATCATCACATTTTCTTGTCTTAACAAATTTTTGAACAAAATACCAACATATATCATCACAAAATATTAATAAAATACCAACAAAATTGCATTTAAATAAAAAAAAAAGAGGTGTAGCCCACCTACCTGGATGGAAGAGGTGGCAGGCAGCAGTGGTGGCGGGCAGTGGTCGTGGCATGCACTGGCAAGGGTAGCAGAGAAAGAGAGCAAGCGGCCAGTGGGAGGTAGTAGTGGCACGCATTGGTGGTGAGCAGTAGAGAGAGAGAGAGAGAGAGAGAGAGAGAGAGAGAGAGAGCAGGCGGTGGCGGTGGGAAGCAGGGGACACGCGGTGAGAGGCGAGAGAGAGAGAGAGAGAGAGAGAGAGAGAGAGAGAGATCAGAGGGGGAGGTGAAGAGTGAAAAAAATCTGCTAAGGTGCAGATTTATATTACAATTTTGGAACGGTCATATTTAATTTTGACTTTTCCAACAATTAGTCCAAATGACAGAAAACAACGTCGTTTTGTCTAAAAAACGACGATGTATTACTCTCCTCGATTCATATTAAAGCCCCTAGGAACGGTCATTTATTAGTGAAACCGTTACCATGATCGTTCCAAAACGGGCAAACGACGTCGATTACAGATCAGTATGTTGTAACCGTTCCTATTATGTTGAACAACCACTCCTAATAATATTGCAAATAATAATTTATTTTCCTAGAACATAAATAAAACTTAAGAAAAGTACATACGGGACATGTTAATGAGCGAAGAAAAGTATGCACTGTGTGTATTTGGACAATTGAAAATATATATTTTTTTTAATGAGATTGATATATTTTCAGAATATGAAGTATATTTGTATATTAAAATTTGTTAGTATTACACAGATGTAAATGACATCTTGTATTGTTGTACTGCATCGCCTAATCAGACCGTCAAAATTTTGATCCGACTGTTAGATATGATTAAGTAGACAAAAGATTACATTTGATAAAACTTTGGACCATTTTGTTAAACGAATATCAAGATATCGTATCTGATCCGCAATGAGCGAGATTCAAAACAATGCAAACTTCAATCAGACCCTGTGATTGAAAATCACACCGTTAGATATGAAAGCATGTATGTAATCATATATGTGTTTAAGTTTAGTGTTAATCTTGCTCACGGATGTTGAGATATCATCACAGGAACGTAAAATAGACATTTCTGGAATAGTGTTTGGAGTGGTTGGTTAATAACTTTGGCATGGTTCGTGATAATGTTAACATAGGAACGGTTATTGAATACAATTAGGAATCGTTCTTTGAAACTAAATGTAAGAATGGTTTAATAGGACTTAACCATTCCAAAATTTAATTTTTCCACCAATTTTTCTATAAGGCATTAAAATAAAAAATTGAAGCTGTGTTTAGAACAGTCAAATGAAATTTGAACCTGGCCGCGCGTCTGCCCCATCGCGCGCGCCAGACGCGTTAGCCGGGCGTGTGTTGGAATAGGTGACCAGAAAGCCAATAGGTTTGGCAATTTGTAACCTATCCGACAACTTGATGTGAATGTAATATTATTATGTGATGAATAAGATGAGTGTTCGTCACCAATGGTACCTTCTTTGTTGCGCTCATCTTACATTTGTTAAGCCGGTGTTTTAACTTATATCGCAACAAAGCCCACAGACCATGGATAACAACTCGTGCAGTTGGGCCACGCATTGGATGGTGGTCATGAAACCAACTGATTAAGAGTTGGGTCTGAAATGTTCCAAGTCGAGGACCTCGAGACAGGGCATCGAGAGTCCTATTGAGACTTGCGTCAAGAGTCGTGTTCATTGGATGAGTGTCGTGTTTCATCGGCGACAGGCGTGGGACGCCTACACGATCTTGATGGGTTGGTCGACTGGGGTCGAGCCAACTGGACTGACTCGCGGGGATCATCATATGGAAGCCTTGGAGGCTTGGTCGGTATGATTGGATTCCCCGGTTCCGATAGTACGGGAGTAATCCTCAGACTTGAGGAATCATGGCAGTCACGTGCACAGGACGGCTGTATCTTGGATCTGGCGAGAGGTGATCATTTTGTAAGATGATCATTATAAGCCTTGTCCAGTGCAGTCGGAATGTGTAGCGAGGACGGTGGATTCCAAGAAGAGGATCCGTCCCCTGTCAGTATGTGACAGAGGTATCTCCTATGCACTCGGAGACACGTTCATGCTGTTTGAAGCTGTGGCCACAGTGGTTGGTCGAACAGGGAATGATTTCCTGTGTCGACACAATGAAGCATACGTGGTCTCGAGTATTAAGCATAGATGCCTAGTCAAGGATGGGAACCGACGCCTAATTCCATACCCTAGACTAAGGCCGGGAGACGGTAGACGGAAGGATCGTACCCGTACGGAATCGGCGCCTAAATGTTCACGCCAATTCACCTAGTCTCTAGTGCCATGGACCGTTGCTAGACGGCCACCCATGGTAACGGGCCCTTGTGGGACACGGGCCCAAGTCTAACTGAGGGTGAACCTAAAGGGTCACACACAAATCACCGAGGAGGTTGAGAGATCGACTTGGAGTCAATCTCGAAGGATAAAATAAGTAATTGGATTACTTGAGGGAAAGTCCATTGGATGGACGGGCCGATCTTGTATCGGGCATTCATTTAATCGGTAAATTGGATTTTCGATTAAATATGGAAAGTTGAGATGATGAGACGTTGGATCTTTTAATTAGATTAAAAGATCAACGAGAATAATTTAAGTGGACATTAAATTGGATTTAATATTGGGTTCGTCGCAATTGGATTACGATAAAACCCGGTCCGTTAAATTATACCCGAGAGGAGAAATAATTCCTAATTTGGAATGGGAAGAAGTTGGACTTCTTTCCTTAATCAAACATGGCCGACATGCTCCCTTGGAGGAAGCAAAATCAGCCATGTTTCATGCTAGGTGGTATGTTGACTTGTCTCTTTTGGAAAGAGACAAATCAACTCCAATCAAGCTCTTCCCTTTTGGTATGATTTGATCATACCATAAATTTTGGTAGGCTTGATTGAAGAATTGATGGTGATTGATTGGAATGAATCTAGACATCCTTGGATGAACCTAGACACATTCCAATAATCACATTAATTATGTATATATATTAGAATATACAACACCTAACATAAGTGATTCATTATTCATCTTTTTCTAGGAAAAAGAGAAGACAAAAATCCTCTCCTCTCTCTCAAAATTTCGTGCTCCCTCCCTCTCTTACACTTGTGTTCTTCACTTGATTTTGAATCAAGAAGAAGAACAAAGTAAGTTTAAGAGAACACTAATTCATAGTGTTCTTCTCTTAAACCGATTCCTTCCTAAACCCGTTCTTTTCTAGCAAGAAGAACGTGTGTTTCTTTCGGTGTGGTGTGGATCACCTTTGGAGAATCCATACGTTTGGATTTCGTGAGCATTACGGAGAAGGAACAACGCTAGTAGCCGGGAGCATACGCTAAACAATCAAAGGTAACGGTTTATTACGCTTTGATTGATTTCATTTGTATATCTATGCCCTATGTGTCTAAATATATGTTTTAATATTTACACATCCTACATCGAACACCCGGTTAAGCACCCAAGGGTACACCCCTTGGGATTCGCGTATTTTGAATTTGATTTAAATTTACGCAATTTCTCGCTTTTCTCGCTTCCGCTCGCGCTCCCGGGCGGATCCGCTTGTCCTTCAAGTGGTATCAGAGCCCGGTTCGATGTAAGGGGCATAGATCTATGTGTTTGGCATGATCTACTTGCTTTTAAATGGCTTTATTGGCATGTTAGATTACGTAAATATATGAATAATATGATGATTCAATTGTTTGGATTTAATGGACTTTTGGCATGCTTAATTTTGTTAGATTGGATCTAAAATTGCATGCTTATTTTCAAGAATAATATATTAATTTTATTGTGCTGAAACAGTTTTGAAAAAAAAAAAAAAAAATTTTGGTCGGGCCGGCAGTAACCGCGCGCTGGCGGGCGCCTGCGCGCGCGCCATGCGCGCGGACGCTGCGCACAGGCGCGCGCTGTGCGCAGCCGGCCGCTGCTGGCCGAGGGCCAGCGTGCGGCACAGCGCGCGCGCGCGCTGCCCTGTGCGCGCGGGCGGCCGGCCAGCACAACGGCTGGGCCGTTTTGTGCCGTTTTTCGACTTTTTCCGGAAAATTCGATTTTCTGTATTTTCTGCACAATATTCTGAAAATATGTTAATTTTGCATTTTTGATTTTGGAATAATTGGATTATTCCTTGGATTAAATTTGCTTAATTAATTTGGGATTAATACATGCATTGGATGCATTGTGTAAAATGTCCATTAAATTTAAATTTTGAATTTTGCATATTATTTATATATTTATGCTTTTGTGATGTTGGACATCACTTGGATATTTGGAATATCCATTGGTTATTTATGCATAATTATTTGGAATAATTATGTTATGTGAGTTGATGGAATCAACATGGGATGATCACAAAGCCCTAGACCTTGTGTATGGATCAATGAATGTTTATTTATTTTCTGTTGGGTGGGGCCTGCGTGCCTCTTGTTTTTGGGACTATCATCTCCCGTATTTTCAGCCTCATGATGTTAAGGCTTGTTTTCCTTATTACCAATGTATTACTTTCAGTTGTAATGAGAGTAGATAGGATTGGTGAGGTTTCAATTTTAACAAGCAATTGGAGTCGGAGACCCCAAGGAGGAGCATCAAGGCGTGAAACAAGAAGCACTTCAAGGCCCATTGGAATGACAATGGGTTTATTATTATTATTGTAATAATTTAGGACCACCCTAGACAGACCATAGACTCACTGTGGGCTCAGTGGGTCGCATAGGTTGGGCTTGTGATCATCCTAACAGGGGTATGCTATGTTTTCTGCATGCGGCGTATTTATTTATCGCTTTAAATATTGGATATTTATGCATGCTAAAACACAATAATGTGATGAGGTCTCGGTCATACACAAACTCTCATTTGGTTGGACCAAATTAAATAGTAGGCCCAGAACGGACTTGGATCAAAATGGTATTTTGGTCTGTCCGAGCCTTCCATCCACAGCAATGTGGTGAGGAAGCTACCACTACCCAAGTGTGGTCTCACGAGTCGTGGCACACTTGGACTAGGGGAAAGCTGCACTATTGTTGTGAACAAAAAGACTGCGCTCGCTGTTTCCCTGTCTCACGAGTCGTGGGGGGCGACAGTTTGAGGCATAATTTGGTTGATGGGTCGGGCCCAACACTGAGTAACATGGTTCGCTTGGAGTCCTCGGGACCATGTGAATAGGTGAGGCAAAATATCTTGGGAATCTCATTGGATGAGAATGATATTGGATATCTCCCACAAGGTCTTCTTCATGTGAATCGTAAAAGCGGGCCATGGAGATTACGCTTGTGGATCCCAAGCCCACTAGGAAATGGTTTCCCGAAACTCCGCTTGAGAGTGGCGGACTTTCGTATAAATAGTGGGAGGGTTAAAGACTAAAAGACCAAGTCTTCAACTTGAACAATAATATTACCATCATCTGCTAATTTCTGCTTTACATTTTCATTAATGTAGATATGTCTAAGAACCCGTTAACCATGATTCTTGAGACTAACAAATTCAACAAAACGAACTACTCGGACTGGCTGAGAAACCTGAGGATTGTCCTCGGTTTCGAGAACCAAGGCTACGTCTTGGACGAGCCGCCACCGAGCAACTTACCGGAGGGGTCCACGCCTGAAGAACGTTTGACGTTCGAGAAATGGCATGAGGACAACCGGAAAGTACGCAGTATCATACTGGCTTCGATGTCTAACGATATCCAGAAGCAGTATGAGAGGCTGGACAACGTCTCCGCCATAATGCTCCGCATGAACGAGGTTTATGCGGTTCCGGATAGGCATATTAGATATGCCGCCACAAAAGCATTCTTTGGCACCAAGCTCGCTGAAGGAGCGTTTGTACAGAGTCATGGGGTCAAGATGCTCTCCCTAGTGGAGAAACTCGAGGACCTTAAAGCTGGGCTTAACAATGACACGTACATTGACGTGATCCTCCAGTCGCTTCATCCATCCTATGACCCGTTTGTTGTAAACTACAACATGAACGGACTTGAGAAGACTATTCATGAGTTGATCAACATACTGGTCCAATACGAGGCAACGACCCACAAGTCGGCGCTGGCGGTATTGATAGGAGAGGCTTCGACCTCCAAGGCGAATGGCAAGAGGGCCGGACGCTGGAAGAGGAAGAAGGGCAAAGGGAAGACGGTTGCGGCCCCTGCTCGCGCTCCGGGCGTCCCTGTTGCTCCGGTTGGACCGAGCAAAGGGAAAGGGAAGGCCCGAGGTTCTCAGCGGTCCAAGGCAAATGATGTCTGCATGCATTGCCAAGGGAAAGGGCATTGGAAGAGGGAGTGCCCACAACTCCTCTCCAACCCAGGTGTGTTTGTGGTTGAAGTTAATATGATTACTAATTCTGCTTCATGGGTATTGGATACCGGGTGTGGTGCTCACATCTGCAATGATTTGCAGGCACTGCAAAGAAGCAGAAGGCTAACCAAGGATGAGATGATCCTGAGGCGAGGCGATGGCAAGGCCATTGCTGCGGAGGCCGTAGGATCACTAGAGTTAGCCATTAGTAGTCATGTTAGGATTGTACTGAACGACTGTTTCTATGTAACTAGCATGATTAAAAACATTGTTTCCATCCCGGTCCTTGATAAGGAGGGATATGAATTTACCATCAATAAAAACGGTTTTTTCATTATCAAAGATGGTATTTCTCATTTGCTTGGTACATTGGTCAACGGTTTGTACATACTTCAACAGTCTAATTGGATTATGACTGCAGAACACAAACGAAAACGTGATGATCATAATAACGCACAGATATGGCATGCGAGGTTAGGTCATATCTCTAAAGATAGGATAAGAAGGTTGGTGGAAATAGACGATTTGGACAACCTACCGACCTGCGAATCCTGTCTAAAGGGAAAGATGACCAAGAAACCCTTTGTTGGACAAAGTACGCTAGCCAGTGGTCTGTTGGATTTGATCCATACAGATGTCTGTGGTCCACTAAATACTCAGGCTAGAGGTGGGTACTCGTACTTCATAACCTTTATCGATGATCACTCACGGTATGGTTATGCTTACCTGATGAGGTACAAGTCTGAAGCCTTTGGAAGGTTTAATGAATACAGACTTGAAGTAGAGAACCAAACCGGTCGAAAGATCAAAGCCCTTCGGTCGGACCGAGGTGGAGAGTATTTGAGTGGTGAGTTTACTGATTATCTAAAAGAGAATGGGATTCTCTCTCAGTGGACCCCTCCTGGAACACCGCAGCTTAATGGTGTGTCTGAAAGGAGGAATTGGACCTTGTTGGACATGGTCTGATCCATGATGAGTTTTACCGAACTACCCCTTTCCTTCTGGGGATACGCTCTTGAGACGGCGGCCAAAGTTTTGAACTTGGCGCCATCTAAAAGGGTATCCCAGACGCCATATGAAATATGGCATGGCAAGCCTACCTCCTACAAATACTTGAAAGTGTGGGGTTGCCCCGCATATGTCAAGAGATTAGTGGGAGATAAATTGGACTCGAGGTCTAGTTTATGCAGGTTCATCGGCTATCCAAAAGAAACTGCGGGGTATTATTTCTCTGATCCCTCCGAGCAAAAGGTTTTTGTCTCGCGAAACGCAGTGTTCTTGGAAAAAGATTTTCCATCGGATAGTCGATGCGATGAGGTACTCCTTGAGGAATCAAGTGAGGTACCCCATGAGGCGGTAGTGACATCTGAGCCAGTGGTTCCCACTGATATTGTTCCAGTCCTCCGTAGGTCGGCCAGAGTATCCCATGCACCTGATAGGTATGGATTTCTGGGCCTGACCGGTCAGTTGGATAATGATCCAAAGACGTACGGAGAATAGATGTCGGACATCGATTCGGACAAGTGGCTTGAGGCCATGAAATCCGAGATGGACTCGATGGGTACAGACAAGGTTTGGACCCTAGCAGATCCACCAAAAGGGGTTAAACCTGAAGCTGGAACATACGTTTTGATGAAGTCATACGGGGATATGATTTTCATCAAGAACGAGTCCGATCCTTGTGTATACAAGAAGATCAGTGGGAGCTCAGTTGCGTTTCTGGTGCTTTACGTGGATGACATCTTGCTATTGGGAATGATGCTAAGATGTTGGGTACCACTAAAGTTTGGCTGTCAATGCAATTCTCCATGAAGGATATGGGCGAGGCATCCTACATCCTTGGCATCAAGATCTAGAGGGATAGATCTAGAAGGATATTAGGAATGACCCAGTCCTCGTACATTGAGAAAGTCTTGAAGAGATTCAAGATGGAGAACTCAAAACGAGGATTCCTTCCTATGAGGCATGGAATTAAGATATCCAAGAAGCAGTCTCCTAAGACTGATGAGGAGCTTAAAAGGATGTTGGACATCCCCTATGCTTCAGCCGTAAGGCAGCATTACAGTATGTTGTTCAGTGCACTAGACCTGATGTGGCTTTCGCTTTGAGCGTAACTAGCCTATATCACTGGAGTGCAGTCAAGACTATCCAAAAGTACCTGAAAAGGACTAAGGACATGTTCTTGATCTATGGCGGTGGAGGGTTGATACTGAAAGGCTATAGCGATGCTAGCTTCTAGTCGAATGACGATGATGCCAAGTCTCAGTATGGTTTTGTATTTAGACTAAATGGTGGCGTGGTTACTTGGAAGAGTTCCAAATAGGCTACCACGACAGATTCCACCATAGAGTTTTGAATACATAGCGGCTTTGGAAGCTGCTAAGGAGTGGTTTGGTTGATGAGCTACATCCAAGGGTTGGATGTAGTACCTAGCATTGCTAAGCCTGTAATTATCTTTTATGATAAACAACGGGGCGATAGCGCTAGCAAAAAACCGAGATCTCATCACGATCCAAGCATATTCTTAGACGCTACCATCTCTTAAAGAGATGGATAGCAGGAGTGACGTTCGGTTGGACCGAGTTAGCTCCGCAGAAAACATAGCAGATCCACTTGCTAAGCCCATGTCGCAAGTTGCCCATACTCACCATCTGAATAAGAGGTTCGAGGTCAATGGGTGATTGGCTTTAGGTCAAGTGGGAGATTGTTGGAATAGGTGACCAGAAAGCCAATAGGTTTGGCAATTTGTAACCTATCCGACAACTTGATGTGAATGTAATATTATTATGTGATGAATAAGATGAGTGTTCGTCACCAATGGTACCTTCTTTGTTGTGCTCATCTTACATTTGTTAAGCTGGTGTTTTAACTTATATCGCAACAAAGCCCACAGACCATGGATAACAACTCGTGCAGTTGGGCCACGCATTGGATGGTGGTCATGAAACCAACTGATTAAGAGTTGGGTCTGAAACGTTCTAAGTCGAGGACCTCGAGACAGGGCATCGAGAGTCCTATTGAGACTTGCGTCAAGAGTCGTGTTCATTGGATGAGTGCCGTGTTTCATCGGCGACAGGCGTGGGACGCCTACACGATCTTGATGGGTTTGGTCGACTGGGGTCGAGCCGACTGGACTGACTCGCGGGGATCATCATATGGAAGCCTTGGAGGCTTGGTCGGTATGATTGGATTCTCCGGTTCCGATAGTACGGGAGTAATCCTCAGACTTGAGGAATCATGGGTCACGTGCACAGGACGGTTGTATCTTGGATCTGGCGAGAGGTGATCATTCTGTAAGATGATCATTATAAGCCTTGTCCAGTGCAGTCGGAATGTTGTAGCGAGTATGGTGGATTCCAAGAAGAGGATCCGTCCCCTGTCAGTATGTGACAGAGGTATCTCCTATGCACTCGGAGACACGTTCATGCTGTTTGAAGCTGTGGCCACAGTGGTTGGTCGAACAGGGAATGGTTTCCTGTGTCGACACAATGAAGCATACGTGGTCTCGAGTATTAAGCATAGATGCCTAGTCAAGGATGGGAACCGACGCCTAATTCCATACCCTAGACTAAGGCCGGGAGACGGTAGACGGAAGGATCGTACCCGTACGGAATCGGCGCCTAAATGTTCACGCCAATTCACCTAGTCTCTAGTGCCATGGACCGTTGCTAGACGGCCACCCATGGTAACGGGCCCTTGTGGGACACGGGCCCAAGTCTAACTGAGGGTGAACCTAAAGGGTCACACACAAATCACCGAGGAGGTTGAGAGATCGACTTGGAGTCAATCTCGAAGGATAAAATAAGTAATTGGATTACTTGAGGGAAAGTCCATTGGATGGACGGGCCGATATTGTATCGGGTATTCATTTAATCGGTAAATTGGATTTTCGATTAAATATGGAAAGTTGAGATGATGAGACGTTGGATCTTTTAATTAGATTAAAAGATCAACGAGAATAATTTAAGTGGACATTAAATTAGATTTAATATTGGGTTCGTCGCAATTGGATTACGATAAAACCCGGTCCGTTAAATTATACCCGAGAGGAGAAATAATTCCTAATTTGGAATGGGAAGAAGTTGGACTTCTTTCCTTAATCAAACATGGCCGACATGCTCCCTTGGAGGAAGCAAAAATCAGCCTGTTTCATGCTAGGTGGTATGTTGACTTGTCTCTTTTGGAAAGAGACAAATCAACTCCAATCAAGCTCTTCCCTTTTGGTATGATTTGATCATACCATAAATTTTGGTAGGCTTGATTGAAGAATTGATGGTGATTGATTGGAATGAATCTAGACATCCTTGGATGAACCTAGACACATTCCAATAATCACATTAATTATGTATATATATTAGAATATACAACACCTAACATAAGTGATTCATTATTCATCTTTTTCTAGGAAAAAGAGAAGACAAAAATCCTCTCCTCTCTCTCAAAATTTCGTGCTCCCTCCCTCTCTTACACTTGTGTTTCTTCACTTGATTTTGAATCAAGAAGAAGAACAAAGTAAGTTTAAGAGAACACTAATTCATAGTGTTTTTCTCTTAAACCGATTCCTTCCTAAACCCGTTCTTTTCTAGCAAGAAGAACGTGTGTTTCTTCCGGTGTGGTGTGGATCACCTTTGGAGAATCCATACGTTTGGATTTCGTGAGCATTCCGGAGAAGGAACAACGCTAGTAGCCGGGAGCATACGCTAAACAATCAAAGGTAACGGTTTATTACGCTTTGATTGATTTCATTTGTATATCTATGCCCTATGTGTCTAAATATATGTTTTAATATTTACACATCCTACATCGAACGCCCGGTTGAGCACCCAAGGGTACACCCCTTGGGATTCGCGTATTTTGAATTTGATTTAAATTTACGCAATTTCTCGCTTTTCTCGCTTCCGCTCGCGCTCCCGGGCGGATCCGCTTGTCCTTCAGCGTGCGCGCACAGGCGCTTGGCAGAGCATCTAGCACGTGTTGCCGACAGCACCGCTTGCTGTGCGCGCGGTCAGCCGGCGGCTGCCGCATGCTACGTTTTCTGTTTCGTTTTATCTTTCTGCTGCGTTTTTCAAGAAATCAAGAATACCAAGAACACCAAGATTTCATGTAAAACAATACGATAAATCTCATGAAAAACGACATGTTTAAAACATAAATCAAAAGTAACGTAAATCATGCTTTACACGTATAAAACCCTAGGCCTATACAGTGAACCGGGATTTGATACCATTGAAAGCCAATGAATGGCGTATGGATCGTCCCGGGAGGAGCGCGAATGCGGAAGCGCGATATAAAATAATAACATGAAATTTAAACATGCTTGTCATAACCATAAATAACACGTTCAAGGGGTGTTCCCTTGAACCTCCCGGGTGTTTGGTGTATCTCATAAATAAACAAAGCATACATATCATGGAGGCCATAGGGTTAAAATCGAAGGCATAATAAAAGGAACCTACCCGGTTGTAGTTTTGTCTTCAAACCGCTACACGTGTTGTTCCCCATTTTGCCACCAAGACTCCAATATTAGGAATCTTATAAAATCATCCACGCAATCCGTTCACGTTTCTTGATCCTCGTGCTAGCGAAAATCAAGTGTATATGTATTTAGAGAGGACGGATCGACCAAGCGTTAGTAATTAACATGATCAATCCTCCTAAAGTTCACTTGTATGAAACAAGGAACTAGAAACCTTTCTTGGAGAAAAGAGGTGGGGACGAGAGAGAGAGAGGGTCAAGCCTTAGTGTGTGTGTGTGTTCACTAGTTGATCATCCTTCTCAAGTTTCATCCTAGGAGTATTTATAGAAGTGGAATCTTATTCCTCTTCAAACTCCAACTTTTAGAAGCATGGTTTGACTAGGATTTGACCTAGTCAAATTAGACTTAAATTAGTCAAACTAATCTAGGCCTTGGATCACTTCTCTTTAATCTCATCCGTCCATCACTTTGATGGATTAATTATGAAATATTTTAATCCTATTTAAATAAACCATAGGGCTTTAAATAAATAATAATAATAATAATAATAATAATAATTAATATTTATTTTAAGCCCATTTTATTTATTCCAATAAATCTAATTTATTAGTTGATTCCATTTAATCTAATTAAAGGAATCAACAATCCAAGAAAGAAAACGGAACCAATTTAATCTAATTGAATTGTTCAACCTCTCTAAATTAATTTTATATTAAATACCTTTGTCACGGGCGGATCATGTGTTACTCTTTAGGTTCACCCTCAACTAGATTTGGCCGAATCTCCAATCATCTCATGAAGGGAATTCGTCCGTCACCATGGGAGGCCGTCTAGCAACTATCCATGGTACTAGACACTAGATGAATGTTTATGGCGTGAACATTTAGGCTCTTCAATACGTTTATCCTTCCATCTACAATCTCACAGCTTAAAGTCTAAGGCATAGATCTGTAGGTACCCAGTCTTGACTTAAGCCTTGCCTCGTCCACAGTAAACATCAGGGATCCTACCCATTGTTCAGTTATTGTGGCCACAGTTTTATCAGAGACGAGTCTCAGAGTAAAGTGAGATATTATCAACCTTCTGATAGGAGATGGATCCCTCTTAGGACCTACTGTCACACTACACATCTTGACTACACTAGATAGGGCTCATGAAAACCGAGTCACTTGACTTGATAGCCTCTTGCCATATCTAAGATGCAGGCACGGTGTGTAGGTGATCTCAGTAATCCCTCAAGTTTGAGGATCAAATTTGTACTATTGGAACCGGGAATACAAGTCATACCGACCTACCCTACTCAAGGTCTTCCATATGACGATTCCCACAAGTCACCTCAGTCAGCTGCCACCTAGCTGGCTGACCCACTGACATTGCATGGACAAGCCTGTCACTTGTCGATGAAACGCGATTGCAATTGCTCAGTGCAAGTCTCACACGGATTCTTGATACCCTATCTCGAGATTCTTTGACTTGGAATGTTTCAGACCGATCCACAGAAACTGATTTCATGAACTGCCATCTAATGCGCATGTTCCAATTTCTCGGAATGTCGTTTCGGTCTGTGGGCTTTGCTTGTGCAGTGAACAGTTAATGTAAAGCAGTAAGTGAACACAAACAAAGTATTAAGCCAAATGAATAACACTTTCTTATTCATGACAATTATTAAAAACACCGAAACTGTTCAGACATAGGTTACATTAGCCCAATCAAATTGGCTTCATAGTCACCTATTCTAACAAAATCCCCCTCAGCTTGATATCAACCAAACTAGCAGTCGTACCCAACTAAGATGTAGTATTGTCGTTCCACAACGGTTGGTCGGCAGCATGCACTACATTAAAAAAAGATCTGACAACCCAGACACATAATCATAGGGCCCCCGCCATAATATGAACTAGGCCCAGCATCAGAAGGACAAGACACCATACCATCATCAGGAACACCCCTCTAGTTATAAGAACACCAGAAAGTCAGCCCAGAGGCATCAAAAACTATCATCTGCGCCCAATCCATCTGCGCCGCATCACCCCAGTGCATACTACCCTTCTCCTGGACGGCTGGGATTTGCTGCTGCTGCACAGGGCATGCAGTCACGGCACCATAGTACTCCTGCATCCTCTCCTCGCCGTGGGAAGTCTAACTATAATACTCCGGCATAAACCCTTTCATACATAAGTCGAATTTTACCTCGTCCAGTGTTTTGAACCTTTCGCTTTTGCACTTCTGACACGGACACTTAATCTTCTTGCCATCCATATATGCACGCTGAGACTTGATCCATTCAAGAAATGCAATAACACCATCCTCAAACTTCAGCATCACACCCAGCAAGTCCTTATCATACATCCATCTCATCAATTGTCTTAACATGAGAAGTCCTATACACACACACACACACACACATATATATATATATATATATTATTACACACATAAAATTGACAAAAGTAACTAAGCAGGAAAAATTTAATATATGTACAACCAATTAAATACATGTATTTTAATCGACTAAAAAGGGTTTCACGTTGTTACCTAAACAAAACAGCTTCAAAGATCAACGAAAATTAAACAGAGATTGGTGATATTTTTGTTTATATGTATATGAATGCAAGAGAGAGAGAGCGAGAGAGTGATAAGAAATGAAATGGAGAGAGAATGAGAAGAAATGAAATGAAGGGAACATATATATAAGAAATTTGGAACGGGCATTGGTATGGTAGTTGAAACTCCAAAACTAGTCGTTGTAGTGTATTTGGAAGAGGTATCGTAATACAGAATCTCTTACCCACACACATTGTTCCAAATTGTAACATTAATTTGAACGGCCATTGGAATACAAAAATAACTATTATAATCTACCCGTTGTGTTGCTTTTGGAACGGTTATTGTAATATAAAATTTCCGATCTGTGGTGGCCGTGGCAAATTATTACTCACTTAGGAACGGCTCTTTGCAACACAAAACAAATTCGATACGTACCATATTTAGGAATCACAATTGTATTACAACGTTTCATTAAGACACAAACCGTCTCACTTTGTACTTCGTTTTGGGACGGTATCTTCCACATTTCTTTTAGTACCGGTTGTTGGGCCACAATTTGGAACTATTGTCATTTTGCATCTATAGGAATTTCCAACAAACAAAGAAGTGTTCCAAATTATAATACAAATTATTCTCGTACCTGGTTTGGAATGGCTGGTGGACTACTAGTTGGAACATAACTTTTGGCACGATGTTCGTAATGATCGTGCCGTTTCAGTACGTTCGGATTTATCACAACACGAATGTGATGACGTCAGCAGTGGATTTCCGTTACACAAGAGTTCCTGTAACCGTTCCAAATTGAACCGGAATTTGGAACGGTCACACAATCTGTGCCAATTCCCGCACTTTTTTTTTTTGTAGTGAATTAGATGTCGGGTAAATTTATTCAATTAATATATCAAAAAATTTCAATTCAATGATTATAAGTTAACAAATAAATATGCATTTTAGGATATTAAATTTTTTGCTATACTGATACTCATACCCACGGGTATTTTGATGAATTAGTCCAGCCATCTCATATTTGGTCTTTTTTTTTTTAAATTTAGTCCTACATTAATTACGAATTTGGTCCACCGTTTAATTTTCTGGCCAAATCATTTAGCTGGATGCCACATCAAAAAACACATCATTTGCCACGTTAATTTCTAGATGTTTTTTGATGGAGTGAGATTCAGGAGAAATGCAGCCTAAGCACGCGCGCACCAAATGAAATTCAAGAAGCTAAGTAATAACAAAGAAATGAAGAAAGTTTCTATATTCATTCATAAAAAAGTATCTCAAACAATAAATTCACCCCCTATTTATAGTAAATTTTAGGGGGTGAAATTACAACGTTGTCCTTTGATCCTACGGCCTAAAATTAATCGAATGGGGGTATTTTTGTCATTTCACTAGCCCACTCTCTTTTCAACTTCCTTCTCTTCAACTCCCCTCAACTTCCTTTTAACCTCCCTTAACTTCCATCAAGGGCCTTTATGCAATTAATCATAAGCTTGAGGGTCTTCTTGCAAATATGGTTCTTTCTCCACATCAGTAGCCCCCCGACTTTCGAATATTTCCTTGGAATTTTGAAAGTTCCAATTAGCAAGTTGATTTTGACCCGAATTCTTCTTTGAATAGACTCCCTTCTTTCTAACTCCATTCCATCTAAAAGTCTTCTTTTTTTTTTTTTTTAAACTCTTCTTCAAACGAATTTCATTCTTGCTGGGATTCCACTTCCTTTAATATTTCTTCTCTAAGTTGGACTCCTTCTTTTCTATATAAATTAGTGAAAACCATTCTTAATCCTTCATTGTGTTCCAATTTCTCCTTTTGCCTTTGTCGTCTTCAAAAAATAAAGAATGTCGAAGCGTCTTGGCTCGGGTATTTTGCTTTCCATTTTTTCCACTGCTCCATCTAATTTTTCGTTCTTCGTTTCTGTGTCTCCAAAAAAGAAAAAACACTCCTTCGTTCAATCCAAATTGTCAAAGAAACACAAGAGTTCGTTTTTCTTCCCAAATAGAAATTTCCGCGTCATGTCGAGCAACGCTAGAATCTCGTGGGGGAGAGTATCAACTTCGAGCCGGGGAACGCCCCGGCGCGGCACTGGTCGAGGCAGTCCGCCTCGACCAGAATCTGGCCGAGGCGCCCGCGAGGCGCCGATCCTCGGCCGAACCCCGGCCGAGGGGCGCCTCCTCCACCTTCTCGGCTCCTGTCATAAGTCTGGATTCTTCTCCTCCTTCAGCTTCTCGTATGGCTCTGGATATCGTGGACTTTGATCACGAAGTGGTTGAAGCGATTCGGAATCTTCCTACTTGTCCGTCGCCTTCCCCAAATCCTTCCTTCGAGTCAAGCTCCCAAGATACTCCCCCACTCTTATCTCCTCTACCACTTGACCTCGTTGATTCCAGTTTGGACGGAACTGAGTCCTCTTCAGCCCCCCACTCCAAGTCTCGCGTCGTATCATGGACGTCGATAATTGTCATAGTCGTGTGAGTTTTGATGAATTCCAATCTCTTGAAGCTAGTGTCAATGCTTCTTCCGAATTCACCCTCTTGTTGCCTAGCATTGACGATAGGATCAAGTTCCCTCCTCCTGGGTTCTTTACTGTGTACTTATCGTTCTTCTCCTCTTGTTTCACACTTCCCCCTCATCCTCTCTGCTACTTCAAATTATAACCTGCACTACCCCTGAGCCTCAACCAATTTACGCCTAACTCCCTTGTAAGTTTTAGGGGGTTCCTTCAATGCTTTGAGGAGCTTGACTTGACTCCTTCTCTTGAGGCCTTCTATACCTTGTTCACTGTTAGGAAGGTGCCCAATGACTCTTATTTTTATTTCTATCCTCGGGGGGGGGGGGGGGGGGGGGGGGGTTCAAGATTCTTGAGGGTGGTGTTTCCTCTAAAGGTCCTTGGAAAGAGAAGTTCCTATTCATAAAGGACTTGTCTTGGGGATTAGGCGCTCCTTGGGGGGAATCATCCTTTGTGCCTGACCCTATTCCTGATCTTCGACTCTCTTTCATCGGGGTTGGGCTGTTCGACCAACTCTTTGACGTCAAAATTTTAGGGCCTGCTGGTATTTAATTGCAACTTTTCTGCTATTTACTTGCTTTGTAAAAAAATTTTGACACTATCTCACAAAATTTTTTGTGTTGACTTGTTTGCAGGAAAGAAGATCTCCCTCCACGATGTCCATCGTTTCCGTGACAAAGAGAATGCCTCAAGGTCCCGCCATCCTCCTCCGCCCCCGCCAAGGAGGGGAGAAAGCAGTCGTCGGCGCTCACCTCCTGCGCGGGCCCGAGATCCTCCCGGACACTCAACTCGCCACGAAGGGCGCTCCTCTCCCCCTCCTGAAGGCAGTGCCTCCAAACGCCCCCGGGAAAGCGAAGCATGTCCTTCTCGCCACGGGGCAGGGAAAGGTCTCTTCACTTATGGGACGAACAGGCAGGGGGATATCTCTTCTTTTTGGGATGCCGCTGACGTGGACCTTGCCCACAAAAGATCAAAGGATCTAGTGAGCCCTTATGATGTGACGCTACTTGGCGGCCTCCCCACAGTCACCCTTACTCGTCTTATGCAAGGCGAAGCTGCCACGGTATGTTGTTTTAATTTCTGTTGATGCTTCAATTTTTGTCTTCACGTATCTAATTGGGGTATATCTTTTAGGTTATCAACTTAGCAAAAGCTACTGAGCTGCGGTTGAGTAACTACGAGAAGGAGATCGAGCGGCTGAACGAAGCCTTTGAAGATGCCTGAAAAAATTTGGAGCGCTGTCAAGGGGAGCTCAAGACTGCCTCTGCTGAATAACTCAAGTGGAAAGAAAGCTTTAACCGGGAGATTGCCTCGGGGAAGACCTTCCTGAAATCTGATGCTGGCAAGGCATACTTGGAGTGTGTGTAGGATGACTTCAAGGAGAAGTATGTGGGCTTAGAGGAATTCCACCAAGTTGTCCTCAGCAAAGCAAGCGACGTATATGATCAAGTAATCAGGCAGTGTCGCTCCACGTTGAGGAACAGTTGTCGCTTTGGTGATGAAGATTTCATGTTTCTCGATCCCAAGGTTCCTGATGAGGAAGGGGATGAGGATGGAGAAGGCGAGATTGCCGATGATGTGGTCGATGAGACTCCTGTTGATGGAATCCCCTCTTCTGCCATAGAGAAGAATTAGTTAGTCTTTAGGATTTGTTTATTTGAATTTTCTTTCCCGTAGATTCAAGATATGTTTAGGGATTAGTTAGCGTTATTATTATTCTGATTTTCGTTAACCTTAGTTTTTTGGATTGTTCTCTTCCTTCCAAACATTGAACCTTCAATAAAAATTCTATGTTCATATTATATCATACTTCAGTATCCACATTCGAGGGGCAATCCCCCTCTGAGAGGCAATCCCTTTCTTTTAGACAATGTTTTCGATGGTAGGGGCAATCCCCTATGAGAGGCAATCCCTCCCTTTGAAATGATGTTTTAAATGCTAGAGGCAATCCCCCTATGAGAGGCAATCCTCTCTTGATAACTTGGGGCAATCCCCCTCTGAGAGGCAATCCCTCTCTTTATATTCTTGGTGCAATCCCCCTCTGAGAGGCAATCCCTCTCTTTATAATCTCGGGGCAATCCCCCTCTGAGAGGCAATCCCTCTCTTGCAGAAAAAAAAACACAGAGGTGACAAGAAAAAGGAAATTTCATTACCATAATCGGAAGTACAAGAAAGTCTTAAACTACAAACTTCATACAACTTAAAACGAGAAAAATTTATTACAAAATATTTCTTCAAGTTGACCACGTTCCATGTACGCGGTACTTCTTTTCCATCCAACTTTCGCAGGCGGTACGTTCCTT
Organism: Sesamum alatum; assembly: GCA_034509735.1. Classification (NCBI taxonomy): domain Eukaryota; kingdom Viridiplantae; phylum Streptophyta; class Magnoliopsida; order Lamiales; family Pedaliaceae; genus Sesamum; species Sesamum alatum. The sequence continues at coordinate 7,892,175 of JACGWO010000013.1, forward strand.
TCCCCACAATCTCAATCACTTGATATGGCCTGATCCATTTGGCGTCCAGCTTCCCAATGTTACCTGTGGCGTCAGCCTCCTCAGCACGAGGTCGCCCACTTGGAAGCCTCGATGTCTAACTCTGTCATTGTAGGCTCTTGCCATCAACATTTTGTATGCTTCAGTTGTGACATTTGCTTTGCTCCTTAGCTCTTCCAGAAAATCCAGGTCGACTCTCCTTTCACTTTCGTTGCTAGTCGGCTCGTAGCACTTCACTCGGAGTGTCTCTTCTCCAATCTCCACTGGGATGACGGCTTCCAACCCATAGACTAGACTCAACGAAGTTTCCCCCGTGCTTCAGCATGGGGTGGTTCGATATGCCCATAGAACTCCTGGAAGCTCCTCTACCCAATTGCCTTTAGCATCTTCTAGACTTGTCTTCAAATTCTGGAGGATTATTCGATTGGTCACTTCTGCCTGGCCATTAGATTGTGGTGTTGCCACTGATGTGTAATATTGTTTTATCTTCAGCTCCTGGCACCATTGGCAAAATTGAGATCCCTGGAACTGTGTGCCATTGTCCATCACAAAGGCTCTGGGGATGCCGAAGCGACATATGATATTCTTCCAGACAAATTTTATAACTTCCTTTTCTGTTATCCTGTTCAATGCCTCTGCTTCGAACCACTTTGAAAAATAGTCTACTGCCACGAGCAAGTACTCTCGCTGGCCTGTTGCTCGGGGAAGTTTTCCTACTATATCCATCCACCACTGGTCGAAAGGGCAAGGACTCTGCAGGGGCTGCATATCCGCTGCTGGTACGTGAGTGATATTAGCATGTTCTTGACACTTTCTGCATTTCCTCACTAAGTCCCTGGCGTCTGCTTGCATGGTTGGCCAAAAATACCCTTGCCTCAAGGCCTTCTGTGCCAAGGCTCTTCCACCAGAATGGTTGCACAGCTTCCTTCGTGGATCTCCCTCAGAACGTACTCTGCCTTGTCTTTATTTATGCACTTGAGGTATGGCTGCGAAAATCCTCTTTTGTACAACTCCCCGCCAATCAAGGTAAATCTGGCTGCTCTCGTGCGAAGTGTCCTAGCTTGCTTAGGATCCTGGGGCACTTCCCCGAATTTTAGATATGCTTCTAGCTCCTCCATCCACTCAGATGGAGCTCCTTTTGTCATCAGGACTTCATTCTCCTCTTCGTTCACATCCGGGTACTCTTGGTTCAATAATGTTATCTTCCTGCTCTTCAGGCGAGTTAATGAACTGGCTAGCTTAGCCAACTGATCTGCTTCTTCATTCTCAGTCCTCGGAATTTGTTCCAAGGTGAATGTATCAAACTTCTTCCTCACCTCTTGGATTTTTGTCAAGTATTTGGCCATCTGCTCTCCCTTGGCCTCAAACTCCCCATTTACTTGTTTGACCACCCGTTGGGAATCACTGTATATTTTCACGTGCTTCGCCCCGGCAGCAAAGGCCAATTTCCCCCCTGCGATGAGGGCTTCATACTCTGCTTCATTATTTGAGGCGGCGAAACCAAGCCTGATGGCATAACGCATCGTGTCCTGATACGGGCTCTCAAGTAGTATTCCTGCTCCGCCACCTTGGGATGTGGAAGAGCCATCAACAAACATCCTCCAGCACCTCTTCTCTTGCATGCCTTTTTTCCTCCGTCAATTCGGAGATGAAGTCTGCCAATGCATGTGCCTTGATCGCAGGTCTAGGTTGATATGAGATTCCATGCTCACTCAACTCCACCGACTATTTCACCATTCTCCCGAATGTATTAGGATCCGCCAGTACCCTCTTCAAGGGTTGATTTGTCAATACCACTACGGGGTGCGATTGAAAATAGGGACGTAGCTTCCTCGCCGCGGTTATCAAGGCCAAAGCCACCTTCTTAATCTGGGCGTATCTCTCTTCTGGCCCTTGCAGAGCCTTACTGGCATAATATATGGGTCGATGTTCGCGCCCTTCTTCTCTTACGAGAACCGAACTTACTGCACCTTCCGAGACAGATAGGTACACAAACAATGTCTCCCCGGGTTCGGGCTTTGTCAACAGGGGTGGTGAAGTAAGATACTTCTTTAAATCTTCGAAGGCTGCTTGGCATTGCTCTGTCCAAAAGAAACCATCCATCTTTCTTAGCACCTTGAAGAAGGGGAGTCCCCATTTCGAGGATTTCGAAATAAAACAATTAAGCGCCGCCATCCGTCCTGTTAGTTTCTGAACTTCTTTTATCGTCCGGGGAGGTTGCATCTTTATAATGGCCTCAATTTTTTCCGGATTCGCCTCTATCCCCCTTTGAGACACCATGAATCCTAAGAACTTTCCTCCCTGAACCCCAAAAGTGCATTTGGTGGGGTTCAACTTCATCCCATACCTCCCCAACATGCGAAAGCATTCTTCGAAATCTTTCACATGATCTTCCCTCTTACGGCTTTTGACCAGCATGTCGTCTATATACACTTCCATGTTCCGTCCTATCTGCTCCTTGAACATGCCATTTACTAACCTCTGATAAGTGGCTCCCGCATTTTTCAGCCCAAAACGCATCACTCTATAGCAGTATGTGCCTTGCTCCGTCACAAAACTTGTGGTTTCTTGGTCCTCGCGCGCTAGTCGAATCTAATTGTAACCTTGAAACGCATCCAGAAAACTCATCAACTCGCATCCTGAAGTTGAATCAATAAGCACGTCAATCCTGGGCAAGGGGTATGAGTCCTTGGGGCAGGCTCGATTCAAATCAGTGAAATCTATGCACATCCTCCACTTTCCATTGCTCTTTGGAACAAGGACCACATTGGCCCACCACTCTGGGTAGTACATCGGTCGAATATAATCTACTTGAAGCAGTTTCTCAACCTCCTCGCCTATAATCTTGTTCCTTTCTACCCCAAATGCCCTCCTTTTCTGCTTCACAGGCTTTGCCTTTGGATCCACATTAAGTTTGTGGACCATAACTTCGGGGTCTATCCCTTTCATATCTGACAGCTCCCATGCAAAAGCGTCCACTGATCTTTGTAAGAAATCAACAATGACATGCTCCATCTGCACACTTAGTAGTGACCCGACTTTCAACACCTTAGAGTCGCCCAAGAGCTTGACCATTTTGATCTCTTCAAAAGCCTCCATTCTTTCCTCTTCCACTTTCCTCTTTTTGGCTTCTTTCCGGGTCTCTTCCCTTTGCTCCTCCGGGGAGCTTCTTTTACCTGGCTCTCCCCCAAGGGATTCCTTCTCTAACATCAAGCTATTACTACCCTCGCCTTTCCTCTCACGGGCATCCACTGGCGTCATTAATGTGCTAGCATAACATTCTCTGGCTTGTTTTATGTCCCCACCATCTCTCCTACACCTTCAGGTATTGGGAACTTCACTTTCATGTGGTAAGTCGATATCACAGCTTGAAAGAGGTTCAAACTTGGTCTCCCCAATATCGCATTGTAAGCAGAAGGTGCGTCCACCACCAAAAATTTCATGAACTTGGTCACGCGCCTGGGATACGTCCCAATCGATATTGGCAACGTGGCCTCCCCCAGCGGCACAACCACATCTCTGCTAAAGCTGGTTAAGGGGGTATTGACGGGCGTAAGTTGTATGTTATCGATCCGCATTTGAGAAAAAGCCTTGTAAAACAGGATGTCCGCTGAACTCTCGCTGTCAATCAAAATCTTCCTTACCCAGGTTTGATACTGAGGCTGCCACAATAATCGCCTCATTGCAAGAAGGAAGGTTCCCCTCCAAGTCTTGATCATTAAATGTTATCTCCCCTGCGGGGTGTGCTCGAGGTGCTTCCTTGAGCTCGCTACAAGCAACCTGGTTAGGAACGTTTCCTGCTGCTCTGGCGGCCGCCTTCCTAGCTCGCCCTGAGTCCCCTCCAGCTGGGCCTCCCAAAATGACCCCAATCACACCAGTTGTCGGAAGGTTATCTTTCCTCTCACGATCTACTTCTTCCTTATCTCTTATCTCAAGGCGGGGCGCTGGTCGCTTACTTTCACGGGTGACCTCTTGAGGTCCTTGCTTCATTTTTGTCACGAATTCCTTCAGGTAGCCTCTCCTGATGAGTTTCTCAATTTCTATTTTTCAGATGGTGCCATTCCTCAGTGTTGTGGCCTCGATCTTTATGAAAGTGACAGTGCTTGTCAGACTTCATCCTATGAGGATTGTCCTTCATCGGATAGGGGGATCTCACAATCCCTTGTTGTTCAGCCACTGCGAGAACTTGAACTCGCGGAGCGTTCAATGGGGTGTACCTCACTAACTCTCCCGGTAGCGGTGGCTTCCGTTCCCGCCTGATTCCCTCTGACCTGGGAGGAAATCTCCTTTCTTCTTCATCAGCTTTCCGCTTGAGGGGATTCGCAGGTCGCAATCCCACTGTCTCTTCTATTCGAATATATTTCTCTGCTCTAAGCAAGAACTCTTCCTGAGTCGAAGGGGGCTTCCCTGCTATCGACTCCTTAAATCGTCCTCTTCTCAAATTCTGCTGCATAATGCTAGCCAAAAGCTCAGGATTCACGTGCGGGACCTCTAACACCGCTTCCGAGAAACGCTGCACATACTCCCTCAAACTCTCATTCTCTTGCTGGATTATTGTAAACAAGTATGAAGCGGTCTTAGGGTATCGCTTGTTTATCGAGAAGTGGTGTAGGAAGCGCTGAGAAAGTTGGTCAAATGACTCGATAGTCCCAGGCGGCAGCTGATTGAAACATGCCATGGCTTTCCCCGAAAGGGTAGTACGAAATAGCTTGCAATATGCCGCATCGCTGATGTCCAGCAGATCGGCTCTGGCCATAAAGCGGTCGAAGTGATCTTGAGGATCCCCTACTCCGCTATACTCGTTCAGACTTGGAATCTTAATTCCTGGATGGATAGCTTTTGCCAATATGTGGGGCGAATGGGCTCCGACAGGGAGGCGCTACTGCCAAAGGTCGCGTCGGATATCCTGGAGGCCCCAGCGAGTTAGGGAAGGTGTGCAGGGGAGGGGCTCCTCTCTCGTAGTGTCCCCCTCCTTATGCTGGCTGCCTCCCCCCTTGGGGGGGGAGATATAATTGTCTTCATGCCCCCCATGTGATGGATGAAGGAAATAATCCTCTTCACCCCCCGCTCTACGAGGGGGTGAAGAAAAAAAGTCATCCTCGGGCTGCGTGGCCCTGCTATTGACCTCCTCCTCATAACCCATGCCTTCAAAGGCTTCCTCGGGCCTCTGCTCCTTGCAGGTGCATCCTGCCCCTCCCCAGATGGCGAAGGGGTCGTGGGGGTGCTGCCTGTCCAGCAATATACTGAGCAACGGCCCTCGCGGCAGATTGAGCATATGCCTCTTCTATTAGCTGGTGAAGGGCCTCTTGAGTAATCTGGATGACTGGTGGAGGTGGTGGTGCCTCAACCTCCTCGTGCCCTTCTTCCTCTCGGCTTCGCGCTGAAGGATTCTCCAGGGCGCGGCCCCGCTCTTCCTCTTGGTTCTCCAACCTCTGAGCTGGTGCTGGTGGATTCGCCAGGGCGTGGCCCTGCTGCTCCTCCTCTCTTCTCACAGGGTCCTCTTGCCCCACGTTCACACTTCTTGCTCTCGATTTGGTGTTCATCTTCGATGCCTAGACTAGGTTCCCACAGACGGCGCCAAGCTGATGGAGTGAGATTCGGGAGAAATGCAGCCTAAGCACGCGCACACCAAATGAAATTCAAGAAGCTAAGTAATAACAAAGAAATGAAGAAAGTTTCTATATTCATTCATAAAAAAGTATCTCAAATAATAAATTCACCCCCTATTTATAGTAAATTTTAGGGGGTGAGATTACAACGTTGTCCTTTGATCCTATGACGTAAAATTAATCGAACGGGGGTATTTTCGTCATTTCACTAGCCCACTCTCTTTTCAACTTCCTTCTCTTCAACTCCCCTTAACTTCCTTTTAACCTTCCTTAACTTCCATCAAGGGCCTTTATGCAATTAATCATAAGCTTGAGGGTCTTCTTGCAAATTTGGTTCTTTCTCCACATCAGTTTTATATATGGCTTGCCACACTAAATCCCGAGCACATTTAGAGTTACAAAACAAACACTTTCCCATCAAATCCCCAATCAAAAACCCTAGTTTAAATAGAGCATCCCATTAAAAATTTGAGGATTCGTGAGAAAAGGGTAAATTGCGGACACCCCCCAACGTATGGGGCGATTTGTACGTTGCTCCGCAACCTTTTTTTTTTTACACCTAACCTCCCATCCTTTGCAAATTTTTGCACGTTCCTTTTTTTTCAAATTTTAGGCGAGTTGGAGGGTGTATTCCGGCTGGGTGAAACGCACGCGCCAAATGCTGAATAATTAAAGGGCCTTTTACATAATTTCACCCCCTTTTCCCCCCAAAGCAACTGGTTATAAGGAAAGCCCCAAAATCATTTGCCCTAATTTGGTTTTCAGATTGTGAAGAAGAGAAAGGAGGAAGCTTGCAAAATGGAAGAAAATTGTTGGTGTGGTCGTCGTGCTGTGAAGAAAACATCTTGGACAGATCTCAACCCAGGCCGAAGATATGCCATTTGCGATAGATTCAGGGTAAGTGAAGTTCTATTGAAGAACTATAATGATTTTTGCTCAAGTTTTCATCAATTTTCTATCTTTTTTGAGGTAGGGTGTGGGGGGTTGCAGCTTCTTCGCCTGGATTGATCCTCCAATTTGTGAGCGGGCGCGACAAATTATCCCAGGCTTGCTTCGAAGGATAAACAGGCTTGAAGAGGAACGAAAAAAAATAAGGAAGAAGGAGAAACTGATGTGGGGGGGAATGTGTATTTGCTTATTTTTGGTGTATTGTATGATGTGAAAAAGAAGAAAGAATGATAAACAGGGGAGTTGTAAGTTAGTTCCCTATGTTGGGTAATGTAGTGTAATGTAGTGTTATGTTGGGTAATGTTAGTTTTTGGTAAAGTTGTAATTTATGAATGAAAATGTAAGTTATTTCCTTATGTACCTGTGTAATTTATGTTAGCTAATGTTATTGCCCATGATATACCTGTGTAATTACAAATGCAAATAAGAATTCTGGTAGTGGGAAAAAACAAAACAGAACTTGAACTTGGGCAACAAAAACTGAAACTTGAATTTCATTGACTTAAAGAATTGTTTGGTAATGTTCACTAGACATTCAAAAGCAGCCAACCATGGTTGTACATAAGCAGAAATTAACACCAAAATGTTCCAAAAACAGGCAAAAACAGAGGCATTCCATCATTGTTGATTGCAAGCTGGTGGTAGCTCATAATGGTACTCCTGATCACTGCATTGTTGGACTGGATTTGTGGTGATGTTAGACATTGTTTGAGATGGAAAAACGGCCGATGGACCTGCACTTGATGGAACTTGGGAATCCTTCTTTGCAACTTGGGATATTGGGACTTTGGGAATCCTTCTTTGCAGATTTTGTTGGAACTTGGGGATCCTTCTTTGCATCTTTCTTTTTTGCCTTTGATCTAATCACTATCTTCTTTCTTGTTCGATTTGGAGACAATGGTCCAGTAACTTATTTTTGACTCATAGGCAGTTCTTCAATTTGAATACCTTGTAACTAAACATTAAATTTGAATGTTAATCTTAGTGTAAACTTATAATAAATATCATTAGCATAATCTTAGTAACTTACTGCCGCAGTGCTTCTTGTTAATCTAGTTGTCTTGTTCACTTGTTCCTGTCTTGCATCTCTTTTTCTTTTGACTTTCTGTTGCAAAAAACAACAAAATCAGAATAATGGCATAAAGGCACTAAGTTACAAAACATAAATGAAGTCAAATTACTCTGTTTTTTTCTGGTGGAGGCACATCAACATGTTGCTCTTGAAACTGATTCTTGGGGTTTTGAGGGCATGTTCTTGAGTTGTGACCTGCAACACCACATATCTTGCAGGTCATTTTAAGGCCTTGTCTTCCCAGCTTACCACTCTTCTGCCCAGAATTTGTGACTTCAACTTTCTTCATCTTTGATTTTTGTTTCATTTCTTCAAGTTCGTGTGGAGTCTTCTTTCCGTCTTGCTTCTTCGGGCTACCTGGCATACTCTGTATGATTGGAGGCAACAATGGCTTTCTGTCAGACTGAGGCCACTCTTCAAGTCCATGTAATGGCATCATTAAGTGACTGTAAACCTTCAAGAACACATCCTTCCTATAGCATTCATCCACATAGTCCTCCGGTTTGTATCCCATAAAAAACATGCCAGAAATCGCATGTGCACAAGGTATCCCAGTCAGCTGCCACTTCCTGCAGCTGCATGTCTTCTCAGTCAGATTCAATGTGTGTTTGTCACCATAACACCCTTCAATCTCAAATTGATCATGGCCATTCCAATGAGCAATGTATTCCATGCTTTTCTTCTTCAGCTCTTCCATCATTTTTTGTATGTTTGGACACAATTTTCCTTTTTGCTTTCTCATCTGATCCCTCTTAACATAGATCCTCTTCATTAACATCATTCGAATTGTCTCCAACATATCAATAATGGTCTTACTCCTTGCAGCCACAAGTGTGCACATAAATTATTCAATAGGATGTCACATTTTGATTGAGTTATGAAGTAGGCCCTGGACCACTGTGCAGCAGGCCTTTTTGCTAACCATTTGAAAGCTTCCTTATCCCTTTCTCTCAATTCACATAATACTTTTTCGAAGTCAACAATTCGTGTAGCCTTTGCAGCTTTCCACAATATCATTTTTAAAGCTAGGCCTTTATGTGCCATCTTAAAATTGTTGTACAGATGCAGCATACAAAATCTGTGTTCACAGTGTGGTAATAACATATCAACAGCATCTATAAGCCCTTTTTGCTTGTCTGACAGTATTGTCCACTTGTCACTATCAGCGGGGATTTCTAAATCATTCATCAACAACTCCATAAACCAAAGCCATGTATTATGTTTCTCCTTCTCCACTACTGCATATAAAAATGGATACATGCAATTATTGCCATCAATCCCTATTGCACATAGTAGTATTCCACCACAAACAGTTTTTAGATGGCAACCATCAAGACATATCAGTGGCCTACAACCATCAAGTAAACTAGACTTCAGAGCACCCCAACAACAGTAAAATCTTTTCAAATGCAGATTACCCTCAACCTCTTTTGTTTTAATCTTGACAGTGGTATTAGGGTTGGATTTCACGATCTCTGCAGCATACCTCCACAGCATACCATATTGTTTATCTTCACTCCCTGCAGCCATTTTAGCAACCTTCCCTTTGGCTCTATACATTTGATATTTACTGAACATTAACTTGCACTCCTTTTGCATCACTGACATCATTGAATCAACAGACCAATTTAGATCACTTCTTATCCTGTCTTTGTATTTGTTAGCCAACCACTTAGAATTTGCTGCGGACACCCTCTCAACTCTAGTGCATTCATGTACATTTTTCAGTGTTTTCACTTGCATTGTGTCCTCTCCATGAATTTTTGAAGCAAATATATACCAAGGACAAGATTCATGTTTGCATTTAACTTGCACTTTATTCTAATCATTTTTTGTGAAGACAACATCTCTTGCATTAACAATAGAATGTTGCCTCACTGCATCTCTGAATGTTTGAGTATCAGGAAAACAAAGGCCAACCTCAAACTGTGGGTCATCATTATCAAGATTCAAGTTAAATACAGAAAATCCATCATGTTGGATCACTTCTTTACCTTTAGAAGATGTTTTTCACAACTGACTTTTTCCCCTTCCCTTGTAAACCACCCCAATCCACTTCTATCCCCCAATCACTGACATCATCACCCAAGCCCATTTCACTATCCACCAACACATCAGAATAGCAGGAATCATTTCCTATAGACTGTTCATCACTACTCTCCATACAGTCTCTATCATCTTGTATCCCATGCAGATTTCCTTCACTTTCCTCATTTATAGCCCCCTCTTCAACTCTTTCACCCTCTTCCATTTCCTCATTTATAGCCCCCTGTTCAACTCTTTCACCCTCTTCCCTGTCCTCATTTATAGCCCCCTGTTCAACTCTTTCACCCTCTTCCCTGTCCTCATTAATAGCCCCTTCAGAATATCCCAAACTTTCATCAATATTAGCACCCCTCAAACTAGATTGACCTTGACTTCTTTCTGACTCATGCCCATGATCTAAGAATATCCCAATCATTCTGTCCTCATCAACAAAATTTATCAGCTCTAAGGTATGAATATCTGTGCTCATCATACTTATAGAGTTGCAATCATTTACGCCATTCCTACTGTAATAGAATGTCACTAGTTTTGTGTCTATATGCAATTCTTTGGTCATTTCATACAGTTCTAGCAATGACATTTCATCTACTTCACAATAATCAAAATGAGCTATTTTCCCTCCTACATACACCCTACGACCAAATTCACACAACTGTCCACCATAATGCATTCTAATAGTGAAACATTCACTATTAGGACCTGCAATTTGAGCAAAAATAATCAAACACAGTAAAACCACATTGCACAACTTTTCACAACCATAGTGCTCACAATAAAATATCATTCACAAATACAAACTTTTCCACAACATCAATGCAAAGTTTATTGCCCCAACACCATTAAATTAAACTAATACTACTCTCCATACAGTCAGTAAACCACATTGCACGCCTAACCAAAAAATATAGAAAAAAATTTGGGAAAAGCACTTACCGTAGTCGGGCGTTTGTCTTCCAGGTGGTATTTCATCCCCATCTTCTCTTCTTAATCTCCAACCCATTGTAGAAGTTCTTGCAAGGTCACAGCAGTAACAGAGTTAGGGCAAAACATTTGGGAGAAAATGTTTGATTTTTACCCTTGGAAGCAATTTACCCCGTTTTTTAACTGAGGTATGCGGACAGATGGGGAAATCACAAATATGCCCTTCAATTATTCAGCATTTGGCGCGTGCGTTTCACCTAGTCGGAATACATCCTCCAACTCGCCTTGAAGAAATTGTTGATTCGTTTGCACTTGGAGGAGATCTGCAATCCAAAGCATTGTTACAAGCGAGAGATGATTTGTTCCCTCCGCCGTATAATGCTAAATGATTCTTCAGTTGACAACACTTGATCCAAAACGTCTTTGGCTTATTTTTTTTCAATTTCTTCAAGTTAAATTCGAAGTCTGAGCTCGTTGGAGTTGTTGAAGAAGACAGTAATTTCAAACAATTTTTGCCTCTTCTCTTGGACAAGAAAATTGAAGAATCCAGAGTTTAGTTTGGATAAAAGTTCTTCCCATTTATGATTTAAAAGCCATAAATATCTGGCATTTCACGTGGCAGATGATATGTATTTCGACGTGGAATTTTGGCCAAATAATTTGGACGAAAAATTAAACGGTGGAACAAATATGTAAATACATGACTAAATTTGCCAAAAAATGACCAAATGTGAGATGTGTTGGACTAAATGTGTAAACCAAAAATGTTACAGGACATAAAGGGTAACAACTTAAAGTTATAGGACTAAAAATATAATTTTACCTTTTAGTCCTATAATTATAGTTATTTGGTACTTTATGTTGGAATAGGTGACCAGAAAGCCAATAGGTTTGGCAATTTGTAACCTATCCGACAACTTGATGTGAATGTAATATTATTACGTGATGAATAAGATGAGTGTTCGTCACCAATGGTACCTTCTTTGTTGCGCTCATCTTACATTTGTTAAAATGGTGTTTAACTTATATCGCAACAAAGCCCACAGACCATGGATAACAACTCGTGCAGTTGGGCCACGCATTGGATGGTGGTCATGAAACCAACTGATTAAGAGTTGGGTCTGAAACGTTCCAAGTCGAGGACCTCGAGACAGGGCATCGAGAGTCCTATTGAGACTTGCGTCAAGAGTCGTGTTCATTAGATGAGTGCCGTGTTTCATCGGCGACAGGCGTGGGACGCCTACACGATCTTGATGGGTTGGTCGACTGGGGTTGAGCCGACTGGACTGACTCGCGGGGATCATCATATGGAAGCCTTGGAGGCTTGGTCGGTATGATTGGATTCCCTGGTTCTGATAGTACGAGAGTAATCCTCAAACTTGAAGAATCATGGCAGTCACGTGCACAGGACGGCTGTATCTTGGATCTGGCGAGAGGTGATCATTCTGTAAGATGATCATTATAAGCCTTGTCCAGTGCAGTCAGAATGTGTAGCGAGGACGGTGGATTCCAAGAAGAGGATCCGTCCCCTGTCAGTATGTGACAGAGGTATCTCCTATGCACTCGGAGACACGTTCATGCTGTTTGAAGCTGTGGCCACAGTGGTTGGTCGAACAGGGAATGTTTTCCTGTGTCGACGCAATGAAGCATACGTGGTCTCGAGTATTTAGCATAGATGCCTAGTCAAGGATGGGAACCGACGCCCAATTCCATACCCTAGACTAAGGCCGGGAGACGGTAGACGGAAGGATCGTACCCGTACAGAATCGGCGCCTAAATGTTCACGCCAATTCACCTAGTCTCTAGTACCATGGACCGTTGCTAGACGGCCACCCATGGTAACGGGCCCTTGTGGGACACGGGTCCAAGTCTAGCTGAGGGTGAACCTAAAGGGTCACACACAAATCACCGAGGAGGTTGAGAGATCGACTTGGAGTCAATCTCGAAGGATAAAATAAGTAATTGGATTACTTAAGGGAAAGTCCATTGGATGGACGGGCTGATATTGTATCGGGCTTTCATTTAATCGGTAAATTGGATTTTCGATTAAATATGGAAAGTTGAGATGTTGAGACGTTGGATCTTTTAATTGGATTAAAAGATCAACGGGAATAATTTAAATGGACATTAAATTGGATTTAATATTGGGTTCGTCGCAATTGGATTACGATAAAACCCGGTCCGTTAAATTATACCCGAGAGGAGAAATAATTCCTAATTTGGAATGGGAAGAAGTTGGACTTCTTTCCTTAATCAAACATGGCCGACACGCTCCCTTGGAGGAAGCAAAATCAGCCATGTTTCATGCTAGGTGGTATGTTGACTTATCTCTTTTGGAAAGAGACAAATCAACTCCAATCAAGCTCTTCCCTTTTGGTATGATTTGATCATACCATAAATTTTGGTAGGCTTGATTGAAGAATTGATGGTGATTGATTGGAATAAATCTAGACATCCTTGGATGAACCTAGACACATTCCAATAATCACATTAATTATGTATATATATTAGAATATACAACACCAAGCATAAGTGATTCATTATTCATCTTTTTCTAGGAAAAAGAGAAGAAAAAAATCCTCTCCTCTCTCTCAAAATTTCGTGCTCCCTCCCTCTCTTACACTTGTGTTCTTCACTTGATTTTGAATCAAGAAGAAGAACAAAGTAAGTTTAAGAGAACACTAATTCATAGTGTTCTTCTCTTAAACCGATTCCTTCCTAAACCCGTTCTTTTCTAGCAAGAAGAACCTGTGTTTCTTCCGGTGTGGTGTGGATCACCTTTGGAGAATCCATACGTTTGGATTTCGTGAGCATTCCGGAGAAGGAACAACGCTAGTAGCCGGGAGCATACGCTAAACAATCAAAGGTAACGGTTTATTACGCTTTGATTGATTTCATTTATATATCTATGCCCTATGTGTTTAAATATATGTTTTAATATTTACACATTCTACATCGAACGCCCGGTTGAGCACCCAAGGGTACACCCCTTGGGATTCGCGTATTTTGAATTAGATTTAAATTTACGCACTTTTCTCGCTTTTCTCGCTTCCGCTCGCGCTCCCGGGCGGATCCGCTTGTCCTTCACTTTAGTCCTGTAATTTTTTAGGGTTGTAAAATTGTCTTTCGCCTTTTCTAAATTTGCGATTTTGAGACAAAATCAACCGAAATTTTCAAAGTTGGTTGGAATTATGATCACTTTTTAGCCAACTCTGAAATTTTCGGTCAATTTTGTCCTAAAATTGTAAAATTAAAAAAAAAGAAAGACTATTTTACAACCTTAATAAATCACAGGACGAAAATACCAAAGAGATATAATTAAAGTACTAAAATACAATTAAAATAATATAGGTCAAGAAATAAGAAAGTTATTCCTTAGTTAAGAAAGGTGCATGCAAAGCAAGGACAAGAATTAATTGCAGATTATTCTGCAACCTAATAAATAATTACACAAGCCCATGTGAGAGTTGCATTTTAATTAAACAACAATTAATTATAGCTAATAATTACTTTCATTTTTCATTTTTCTTTGCCCCCAAAAAAAAACAAGCAAAAACAAAAAGAGGGGTAATTAAAGTCAATGAAGTAGTTAAGAAATACTAGAGAAGTTGATATATTATATTAATTAAGCTAGTTAATTAGATGAAAATGAACAAGCACTAACTAAGCTTAATTAGCAATTCCTAACAAAAGTTTGATCAAGTCCAAAGGGACTCTCTCTTGAGAGGATCCTGCATTACACTGGTAGAAGTTGAAGCAAAGCCAAGACATTGTTGAAGGCTATTGAAGTTGTTAGTGGCTAAGAGAAGAGATGATTTCTCATCTTGAGGCGGCGGAGGAAGGCCGACCATGGCCGCCGGAGGCTGCTCTTGCTGCATCTGAATGCAAAGTATCTCCGCCTGAGCCACCGCCAGTTGCATCTGCAGCTGCGAGACTTGATTCTGCAAGTACGATATCGCGCCTACGCACCCATACACGGGGTCCCTCATTCTTGCGTTCGCCTCGTACACTAGACTGCTCACGGCATCTCCTCGTTGATGCACTGGAAGCTCCTGCAAGAAAAATCTCTCAAAATGTAAACCACAAACAACGTGATCCCCTAATAATAATTTGCACTTGAAATATGATCAGTCATCGACCATTCGTTGCTAGAATGTCTACGGTTTGTAAGGAAAACCCGTTTCATACATTGTAAAGTGGATACAGTATGGGCTACTGCATACAGTCTGTCATAATTATACTTGTTACGTGATTGATCGGAGACTGTTATTAGTTTGTAGGGTTTTTTCAGCAACTATAGATAGAAATGAAACGGAAGGAGAGGAAAGAACTTACCTGCAACATCTTGCTGACGTTGCTAGCACCGAAGACCTTGTGAACGATGGCGAACTTATGAGGGTCATCGGGAGGGAAGTAAGGGGCGAAAATGCAGTCCTTTGCGCAACGGCGTCTTAGCAGTTTGCACGAAGCGCAGGGCGAACTTCCTCCTCCCATTTTCTTTCTTCTCCTTAGTGTGAGAGAAAATTACTCTATATATTCGTAAAAAGAAAATGTCAAAGCACAAGATGATGTTGTTGTGTTTTTCTTCCTTTTTGCAGTGTAAAAGAGACAAAGATGATGTAGTTTGGAAGACAATGAAACGGGGGAACCCTATTTATAATGGTGAGCATGGAGTTGTAGCTCTAGTCCACCACAAATATGGTATTGTCAATAAATTTTGTGTACTTGCCTAATTTCAAATCTACATGAATTTCAATATACATAAACAATTAGTGACCATAGTTTGAGGGAAAAGAACGTAAGTTAGGCCTATTTTATTTTTGGTTCTATTCATTAGAAGATCGACATTTTTTATCCCATAACGTACAAATATTCACATTTTTTGTTTTCACTCACTTTTTCGTTTGTTTTTTTAAGGCATTGGTAACATGCCATGTACATGGCCGTTAAGTATTTTTGACTTGAGGAAAAATTGATGCCTTTTTCAACTTGGCAATACTTGGCAGGGGAAGGGGAATATAACTATTTTGAGGGAAAAATAAATTTTAAAGGAAACTAGGGCAAGGAAAGGGGATCTCTCTCCTCTCTAACAAAAATCGAATTTTCCCTCCAGCCAAAAGTACTTAACAAATGGAAAAGTGAATGAGGACCAAAACGCAAATTTTTATAAATTACGAACCAAAAAGTATCAATCCCATAACGAATGGGATCAAAAATGAAAAGAGTCTAATTTATGAGACTAAAAATACTATTTCACCATAAAAAAAGAAATGCCACATTTCTACGCATACGCTAGTGGGCATCCATATATATACCTATATATAGTTAATTCGCAAAATTAAGCTTGGTAGTTAATGTTAATTACCATCTTGCACGAAGTTGATCAGAGAACGTAAACCATTATTCAGGGTATTATAGTCATTCAGATAGAAAACGTAGTCTTAAAGAAATAAGAGACCGTGAAAGGTTGACCACCGTCGATGGCCATCCACGCAATATTTTGCTGGTTTTCCACATTGCTAGCTAGCTAGTAATAATAATATTCTTAGAAGGAGAATTATTAAATTTAATTAATGGGATTTTTGAAATAATATATGTTTTAAAGAATAGGAAGGACAAAAGTAATAAATTGGTGGGAACAACTACGATGGGTTTTTAGTAAAGTGCAATATTATTGTAGCGTGAAACGATGCGCAAGGGGGGTGGGGGGAGACCCGAAACCCGGACCGAGGGAGAGATGGGTTCGACGTGAATGTTTGTTGGAGGACATTCACATGGAAATATCAAACATGTAAATACTTCTTTTATCACTTGTCAAAACCATACTTTCTTAACAATTTGTTTGTTAAATATAGGATATATTACAGTCACCTTCCTTGAAATTTAATATAATTACAAATACCTCTTTGTTATATAAAAAAATTATAAATACTTTTTGAGGTTTGTAATTTTTAACCAAAGGCCTAAAATTGATCATTTTGCCCTTAATTTTTTTTATTAAAATTGTAGAAAATCAGCCGAATTAAATTGCATTATTGCTCCTCTGTGTAAAAACTTAAGAAACCTCTCCCTGCAGCAAATTGTAGTCCAAAATTTTTTTATGAATTAAATAAAAATTTAATTCAGTACATAAGGGCATTTTGGCTAGTTCTCTCATAAAAATGGATGGAAATGAGTTATTCGTTAGACAGTTACAAACCTCAGGGGAGTATTTATAATTTTTCAAACAATGAGGGAGTATTTATAGTTATGTTAAACCTCAAGGGAGGTAGTTGTAATTTACCCTTGAATATATACTACTAGAGCAAAAAGATAATGTATAGTGGCGATAAAAATTAGGGTAAATTACAACAAGCTCTCTTGAAGTTTGGTATAATTATGAATACCCCTCTTGATGTTTGATGAAACTATGTAATTCTTAGATGGAGGTCTGGAATTATCAATTTTGCCCTTGCTGCTTTTCTTTTTTCTCGAAAAAAATGAAAAATAATTAAAAAATTAGACGAGGTGGATGGAGAGTTTTGAAAATATATAAAATTTAAATTTATAGTGGACAAGGGCATTTTGGTCACTTTACTATAAAAAATGGATGAAAACCTGAAGGAGACTAACGGATTGAGCTACTTGTTAGACGGGCGTTAAAATCAGGTGGGTAATTTGTAATTTTTTAAAAGAAGGTATCGTAATTATATTAAATCTCAGAGAATGTAGTTGTAATTTACACTACAAAGTATTAATAATTATGTATATTAAATAGAATTTTCTTTTTATTTTGTTGAAATAATAATGTTTGTAATTTTAATTAATATATTTAATTACAAATATTGTTATTGCTATTTAATATAATCGGTGATGAACCATTTAATATAAACCTATTGCGATAAAGATAGTGACAATATTGCAGTAAATTTATGTTGTCATTAATTTTTCAGTGTAAAGATGAGGTTAATTGTCAATGGTGACAACTTGGAGGACATTCTTGTTGCTGTCGAATATTTTAGAACTGTATTATTGCATTATGAAAATTATTGTTACTTAATATAAATATATTTAATTAGTATGATCTTAAAATTGTTATTTATTAATATTTTGTTACTACTATTATTATTTTCTTGTTATAGTATATGTTACAAGTCTAAAAATCACGGTAGGTGAAATATTATTGGTAATATAACCGGGATTAATACTAATACCGTGCCCTGATAAATGATTTATTCAATTATAGTAACTTACCTTCTTCTTTTTTTTTAAAGAAAAAATCGGATACTAGCTAGTGGCATTATCTACCTTATTCGACTTTAATTTTAATACTTTTTTTCCAAAAAATAGAAGAGATTAATTAGGTTATGTTTAATATTAATAATGGAAAAGATGATAATAAGTTCTTTATTTCCAAATTTACACTTATTTCAACATTTTCTTAGCTTATCCTCTGCAACAATGATGAAATCATTAATTTGAATAGATGGATTTTAATTTTTTGTGTAATTTTTTTTTGAATTTGTTCAAATAATTCTTAATTTAAATGATATGATCACATCCTTCGATTCTAATTCTGAACTATATTTTACTAAACATTGATAAATTTCAAATTCTTTCAATACGAGTAATTTAAATTTTGTTTTTTCAAATTCTTCACTCAAAACCAAATTATATGTAGCCTAAGTTAATTTCCTTGTGCATATGATGGAAAACTTGCATTTTACGTTCCATAACTTATACTGTGTGCGATTTTGGTCCCATTAATTTTTGACGTATCAATTTTAGTCCCATAGTCCAAAAATATTGCAATTTTAGTCCCATTGACGAAATTCGTTAAAATGTTAATGGAAGAAGCACGTGCATGGGACTAAAATTGCAACATTTGTGGACTTATGGGACTAAAATTGGAATATTTGTGGACTTATGGGACTAAAATTGCAATATTTTTTAAGAAATTTTGTCAATGGGACTAAAATTGCAACGTTTGTGGATTTGTGGGACTAAAATTGCTACGTCAAAAATTAATGGGACCAAAATAAAAAATGGTGTAAGTTATGGGACGTAAAATGCAATTTTCCCTGCATATGATATTAAGAAAACATCCAAAACCAAATTAACTTTTATATATATATATATATATATATATATCCTCAAATGTCAACCTTAATTAGCTAAGATCTTCCAAACTAAATAAATAATATTTAAGAAAGACAAGAACATGATTTTTTATCAACATGAAAAAGCAATTAATGTGACAGTAATGAGATCCGACATTAGACTGAAATCTAAGAGAAAGTACAAACTTCAAAAGACCATGAAAAATCAGAAATAAATGCACAATCCAACATTATACAATTAAAAGACATAATGTAATTAAGCTCCTAATCAACAAAGTATACAGTTGTAGAAATAACAATTAATAGGCTAATTAATTGCATTGACATTCCTTAAAATTAGGTCTATATAAATACAAAATATTCTAGGCTTACAAGTATTTTTAATTCCGTAACTTAAGTTATTTGGCGTTTTTATTTTTTAATTTTCTAAAGTAACATTTGGTGCTGTATCTTTTTAATTTTTACTATTTTAATTATTCTTTTTTTTTTTTCGCCGGAGTTCACCCCACTCGCCGACAAAATGCATGTACCTTTGACCACATGACCTTTTAAAAGAAGCTATTATTCCTATTGACTCATTTTTATTCCAGTATTTTTGTCCTTTAATTATCTAAGATAACATTTTAGTCTCATGTATCTCTTTAATTTTTGCGATTTCATACTCTTTTCTTTCTTTTCTTTTTTTTTTCTTTGCCGGAGTTCACCCTTCTCGCTGGTGGAAGTGAAACTCCATCGAACAAAAGGACTGAAATCACAAAAATTAAAAAGATGTAGGATCAAAATACTACAGTAGAAAGTTAAAGAACGAAACCATCAAATAACATAAATTACAGAAACAAAAGTACTTATAATCCAATATTTTATATCAGTTGTAAAATTACAACTACATTCCCCTATTAGCGTAATATGCCTCAGAAGGAGTTTATATAAACTTGTCACTAAATGAGAGTATAGTTATAATTACAACTACAACTTCAAAAAATCTACTTATAATTATACAAAGGGCGAGAAGTGTTTGTATATTTGAACCTCATTTTTAGATATATGAATGTAATTCACCCTAATTAATAATAATCACAACAAAACTATTATTATTATTATCATTATTATTATTATTATTATTATTATTAATTGAAAATTGTGATGATGTGGTTGTATACGTATGATGATCACGAGGGGTTTCTGAAACTCTACTAATAAATTAATTACAAGAAAAACTTGAGATGGGATTCCCTCAACCTCTCGCATTTAATGCTCATCACATGATTTCAAGCTTCTAATCTGCTGTTCCCAGGACAACACTTCTCTTTCCCCACCATTCCAACAATTCTCTCTCTCTCTCTCTCTCTCTCTATATATATATATATATTATAAACGTATATATATAATAATCTACGTTTTCAATAAATATACTATCAACACTTCCCATGCACTATGCATATATCTACGTATTTGTTCTCTGAACAGTACTCCAACGTTTCTGGTAGTTAAATAAAAGGGTAAATTACATCCCCACTCTATAATATCAAGTCTAATTATATAAATATTTTATTTTTTTATAAAATTATAATATATTATTGAAGACTATAATTGTGATTTACAATGAGGGATAAATATAATTAATTATCCTCCTGTGATATAAAAAATGAGCAAAAATCCTAATGTAAAAAAATATTAACAAATTTTTAGGGGAAAAATTTACATCCGCCACCCCCTCAGGGTGTGTACATATTTATAATTCATAATGATATAAAATATTTATATAATTAAACTTAATACCTGAGGTGTTGATCCTAAAAAAAGATAAGAAGGGCTATTAGCCTAACATCTTTCCATGCGCTGTCTATATGTTGAATATGTATTAATTAAATGATTCTTTTATTTAATAGTTTTTACTTTTAAATGTAGCGCTCATTTGATATGATATTAGAATTAAGCCGATAAGACAATTTAAATTTGAATTTCACTAACACTCTATTTACTAAGAAGAGTACTTTTACGTGCTACACTTCTATAGAAAATACATATCGACTGCATGTAAAGAGCTTGTTAGAAATATTAAGTGTTAGATAATTTTCCTCCGAACAGATTAAGTTTCTGGAGGGCTCTTTGCAACCACTTAAAAAGAAGAGTTCATATTGCCATAATATAAGTTGAAAATTGTGTTTTTGATTTAAAATTTTTGATTTTGTACTGGTTAAATTAGATTGATTTAAGACAAAAGTTATAAACAATTTCCCACCAATTTATGCAGCTTATTGGTAAAAGATGTTTTCCCAAACATTATTTAAACTTTTTTTCACTTTTTACTTTTATTTTTAAATACCTTCAATTTCTATACTTTCTATACTGCTCAACTCACAACTTATACTCTACACTTTATTCCCACCACCAAAGCGGAATTTATTACAAACACTCCCTAAGTAAAGTTCGTCATTAACTACTCATCAGCACTACTACTGTGTCCAATTGAAATATTAACCAAATCAAATCCCTCCAGATTATCCACAAGAATATTGACCTATTCACAAGTGGTTTCGACTGCCAGAGTAAAGAAAATTCTTGTCCAACTTAATTTGACAAAGCTTGATGAATCACAAAAAGAAATATAAAATATGTACCTGGAATAAAATTCATTTAATTTTAATTTTGGATTATGTCGATATTTGGAATAACTTCTATTTTATAGTGGAAATAAGTTGTAGATTAAGCGGTAATAAAATTAGAAGTATTTGAAAACAAAAAAGAAGTTAAAGTGATTTGAAAAGCAACTTATAGTTTTATAATAGACTGCAATAGTTGGTAAGAAGTTGTTTATAACTTTTGGCTTAAATCAATTTAATTTAAACCATTCAAAAGGAAAAAATGCAAGCAATTCTCTTGATATTGCAAATGAGCAAATTACCTCCCTATAAAAAATAAAAGTAATTCACCTCCCTATGTTTTTTAAAATAGATCAATTTAAAAAATACAGTGAGGTAAAGAATAACAATTCACCTCCCTGTAAATTATTCAATTTTAAAGAATACAGTGAGATAAATTGTTTTTTTTTTCTTTCAATAGGAAATTATTTGCTCATTTGCAATATCATAGGGAGATAAATTACATTAAACCCCGTTCAAAGCAGAACTAGACGATAAAAACACTTTTTTCATATTATTTTTAATAATAAACTGATATATATATATATATATATTATACAAAATAAATTCTTTTTTTACTCACAAGTGACGGTTAATGACACCGTCGCATCACTTTTTTGTAATGACAAAAATAACCCTGATAGGATAACTACTTTTCAATTTTTTAATTTTATATTAATTGATAAATTAATTATTTCTTTTTTTCTTTCCTTCTTTTTTTTAATGTGATATATTAATTTATATTTTTTATACTTATTTATAAGATATTTTAAAACATAAAAAAATATTTATTATATGTATGAAGAAATGACGTGACACTACGGCTAATTTAGAATAAACATTTCCAAGTACAAACACTCTTCAACTCAAAGAGTACTATTCAATATAGGGATGGGACCCCATATGTTGAATTGTTAGAGTAGTAGTATTAGCTCATGAAACGCGTATTTTCAGTGTCAAACATTTCAAGTTTCAAGCCCCCCCCCCCCCCCCCCCTACTTGGGGGTTTGGGGGGGTTGTGTGTGTAGGTAGACAGGATGAGAACCTTGTAAACATAGTTTAATGTGTGTGGAAGTGTGTTTTTCTTGTTTGTTTGCGGTGAAGTTAATGAATAAAGTAAGGGGGAAAACAGACATCTTCACCGTCTTAGAGAAAATAAAAACGTGCGACCTCCGATGCGTTTACATTAAATGCGCTTAGTGAT
The DNA here is from genome assembly GCA_034509735.1 of Sesamum alatum. Classification (NCBI taxonomy): domain Eukaryota; kingdom Viridiplantae; phylum Streptophyta; class Magnoliopsida; order Lamiales; family Pedaliaceae; genus Sesamum; species Sesamum alatum. Next base: position 7,914,734 of record JACGWO010000013.1, read on the forward strand.
ATGGAAGATTCGATTCTTGGGATGTGGATGTTTTTTAAACGCCTTTTAGAACAATGGTGTTGGGTTTCTGATAGACTCACCACCACCAATCTTTCACAATTCCAATTTACATACATACATACCTAGTGGGACTTGAGAGTTATTTCTTAAATCATTCGTTTTATTAATTTATTATTAAGAAATAAGATGAAAACAATATATTTTTTTTTAATTTACAATTTTTATGTTGGAATTACTTCAATTAAATTTATTTAAGTCAGAAGTTATAAATAGTATTCTATTCACTTCTACTGCTTATTTGGTATAATTAAAATATTAATAAGGTGTTTTCTCGAAAATTTTCAACTTCAACTTTATTTTCAAACACTCTTCACTCTGTATAATGCTTAACTCACAAATTTTTCAATAAGTTATTTCTACTACGAAGTAGAAGTTATTACAAATGCCCCTATAGAGTTTGACAACAATGAAATAATTATATGTGAAATATTATACACTTGCTATTCAAAATTATATTGATATGTATTAGCTTTGATAAGTCCGTCATGGTCTAATCCAAATAGGGGATAAGATTCAATGTGCATAAGTTTGAAATATAGTAAACATGATTTGTGAGGCAAGAAATGTAAGAACAACATTGAAAATGTCTCGATTACGACTATCAAATACTTAAATCAGTAAGATCGTAAAAGAAGAAAGTATAATGGCGTAAGATAGAGTATGCAATAGTAAAAATCATACATGAGGCTTAAAGGACAAGTATTTATAAATACCCCAAATCGTATGATTTTACGCGAACCATTAATCCAAAGATGATGTGGTGATCGTCATGGGTCCTTGAAGACCATAATTTAAGTCGATTCCACATCGAATCGTTACGAAAATTGGCATGTTTGTGATTAATATAAGAGTTGAGGGCATTTGTGTAAGTTCTCATGAACACACATATTTAATGATGCTTACATGGTAGCAAATGCTAGATTAGAGAAATTCCACTGTTTGACCTAAATAAGCACCAAGCTGAAGAGGGTTGAGGAAGAATAGATAAGCACGTGAGCGAGAAGACTTGGTCACGAGACAGTGCATATGTAGCTGCAAAGGTGACATTTCTCTAACAAAAATTGATTGCAGATTCCCTGTCATAGTTTACAACTTACAAAGAATAACAAAAAGTTAAATGTATTTACGACAGACAGACAGACTGGTGACTGGTGTGTGGTAGGTTCATTCATATTGTAGGAGAGAGGGTCTGCTGACTGCTGACAGTATAGTTAAAATATCCACCCTACTTACTTTGCAAAGTTTTGGCTCGGAAGTGTAGAATATAATGAATTTGATAAAAATCGAGCCGAAATAAAAAAATTTGAAATTGAACTGAAAATTTTAATTTGATATTCAATTAGATTTTGATTTTTAATCTCAATTAGGTGCTAATACGAAGGCCCACCACGTCAAAGGACCCAACAAGCAAAGAAGACAAAGCAGAATTCTTCGAAGGCATGAGGCCCCAGAGGAAATAATCCCCCCAGCCCAGGTGCCTGCCTAGTGAGACAAAAGGTGGAGTGGGCCGGGATCAAGTCTGGTCGGCCCAAAGCAGGAGAAAGCCTAGCGCTGCCCTAGCTGCCAGGCTGGCCATCCCTCTTGGTGGCAAGGTATCATTCGCCCAAAAAGGACGCAAACGCCCACGTAGGACACGAGAAGGCCAAGGAATATAAGCAGATATTCCAAACATCCTAACAACCCCACAGGAGTTCCATACTTATCAGGCAGAGCGCTTATCCAACCCAAGCTCCCCAGCTGAGCAGACTCGTTGAGGATCCCCACCAATCGCTCACGAAGTTTGAGGAGACCTACCCTCGACAACCGCTAATCCGAGTCCTTGGGAGTCACACTTCTTTATCCGCTGGGGACTATGGTTATAACAACAAGTCTTTCCCCCTCAATTGGGGTTAATGTTATTTTTTACACAAACACGCACATAAGCCCACTACACACTGTGGCAAACACATCATTTTTGTATTCTTTATGCACTCATTGCTATATTGTTGCTATTAAATTTTATCTTTACTTAATTGTGTACTAATTTGAGTGTAAGAGTGCTAACGTTTGTTTGCCGGTTTTCTTTTTCAGAGCTTGCAAAGAAACTGGCATGAAAGCTCCAAGTCCACTAGGCTTCTTAGACGTACGACTCTTGCATGCATAAAGTGGAGGCTCACAAAAAAATTGGCCAAAAAGCTTGAAGTCCAAAAGATTTCTCTGACGTGCAATTTTTGCAGGCATCAAGTGGCGCCGTCTATGGAAAACACGGAGTTAAAATATTAGGACGATGGAAGCACCCACAACGGACTAGACAAGCAGAAGACTATGGATGCCAAGATTGACACCCAGGCCCTCCAGGTGTTTTCAAGAGAACCCTTGGCCCCTACCAGCACACTACTGGCGGCCCTCATGGCTTTACTAAGCCACTAGCGGATCCCCTGCACAACAACACTTCCTCCGACACGTCCTTAGGGAGGTTATCCCCGGAATTGATGGAAACTATCTGGTAGATGATTGCTACAATCGTGCGATCCTAGTTGGCAGCTGCGACTCAGATACCTCTAGTAGCCCCCTGGCGATGGAGGCCCCCACAAGCGAGGATGGATTACTGTTGGCTCGAAGCCTACTAGGACTCCCCCTCGGGGAGAAAGATCTTTACCCTTAGGCGTAGGAGGAGGTTTCCCCGCATTGGGCAGCCAGCCTGGAATGCCTGCAGAAGAGGTTATAGGATGTCCAATACTGGGTGATGGGTGTCTTGCTTGAAAATCACCGAGGCATTCCCTTCAGCGAAGAGCTCATGGCTGATGAGCTTCCTCCCAACTATAGCAGAATATGATGGCACAACAAATCCTTAAGAGTAGTTGTCTCGGTTAAAAAATGCGGTCCTCTTGCATTAGTACACCGACATGATCAAATGTCGGGTGTTTGTTACCATCTTTGCTCGAGCATCCCAACAATGGTTCAAGCAGTTGCCAATAGGATCGTTGAGGAGTTTCCAAGAGTTTCACACCCTATTCTTGCACCAATTTGCCATCAGCAAGCAGCACTGGAAGACGACCCTCTACCTCTTCACGGTTCGCCAGAAAGATGCGGAGTCCTTGTGGGATTATTTAAAACATTTCAAGGAAGCTGCCTTGGAGATCCTTATAGCCATCCAGGACGTCAAAGCCAGTGCCTTTTCACGGGGGTTCTTGGATAGGGATTTCTTTACGTCCCTAGCTAAGAAGCAGACTTCGAACTTTGATAGCCTCCTAGCAAGGACGGAAAAATATGTTGACATGGGGGAAGCCCAAACCTCCAAGAAGGAAGGCTCAAGATAACAGATAAAGGATGCCCAAGAAGAAGGATTCTCAAAGAAAATAAAGCTTGATTTCAAGGATAAAAAGGCACCTTTTTAAGAGCCCCCCCCCCCCCCCCCCGTACGTTCCCTAGAACGCCCACTTTCACTTAGGCGATCATGGTGGTGGAGGGCAAAGGATTGCAAGCTTGGCCTAGAACGATCCAGGACGGACCTACCCGAGCAAAGTCGAACAAGTATTGCAGGTTCCACAATAGCTATGGACACGCCACGGAAGAGTGTCGGCATTGAAGAACGAAATAGAGCGATTCATTCAAAATTGATACTTACAAGAGTTTACATGTAGCGAAAAGGCCTAGGGGCACAGGCCCCTACCAAAAGAAGGATGCTCACAAGGGAAAAGGCCCCATGGAGCCTAGTCCTGATCCCCCCTAGGGGAGAAGGCCACAAAACTAAATCCTCAGGACAGGTGGAGGACACCAACCCCCCACGGGAAGGGGTTATCCGCATGATAGTAGAGGACCTATGGGAGGTGAATCCCATAGAACTAGAAAGGCCCTCATGAGGGATATGGAAAACGACATCTTTAATGAAATCTTGCATGTGGTTACGGTCGCCAACACCCCAATCATTCAGTTTGGGCTCGTAGAAAGAGCCGGATTAGCACCGCCCCACAATGATGCCTTGGTAATCACAACCACCTTACCTAATTATGAAATGAGCTGAATGTGCATTGATTCTGGGAGCTTGGTCAATATCCTCTTTGGAGAGTCATATGATCAGATGCAACTAGGAGACGTCCTCTTGGAAGCAGTGGATACCTTGCTATAAGGTTTCACTAGAAAAATGGTCCACCCTTGAGGCATGGTAACTCTCTATCTCTCCCTTGGAGAGGATCCTTGGCAGAGGACTGGCCTGATAAGATTTCTAGTGGTAGACATCCCTTCGGCCAACAATGTGATCCTAGGAAGACCTATCTCTCAATACCTTCAAGGCAATAATATCCACCTTCCATATGAAGATTCAATTTTCCGTGCAATGAGGGATAGGCGAAGTAAATGGAGACCAACTCCAATCTCGACAGTGTTATGCAGAGGCTGTGCGAAAAGGAGAAAAGCACAGAGACGGAGTTCCAACTAATCCCAGGGAATCCAACTAAAACACTCATGTGGGCTCACAATTACATGAGTAAATCAAGGAAGATTTAATCCAATACCTCCAACAAAACATTGGCATATTTGCATGGACCCCATAAAACTTGGAGGGTACAGACCCTGAAGTAATAACTCATCATCTCAACATGGATCCGTCCATGAAATCGGTCAAATAAAATAAAAGCCATTTTGGACCAGACAAAGACAAAATCATACAAGCAGAAGCAAACAAACTCTTGGCATCGGGACATATTAAAGAGATACCATTTTCAGATTGACTCTCTGATGTAGTACTAGTTCCCACACCAGGAGGAAAATGACAAATGTGCGTAGACTTCTGGGACCTCAACAAAGCCTGCCCTAAAGATTTCTACCTACTTCCACAAATTGATCAGTTGGTAGACTCCACTTCCGTGCCGTACTCTTGAGTATGATGGACGCCTTTCAAGAATACATCAGATCATGTTGACCCTCGAGGATTATAAAAGGGTGCGGCTTTCAATCGAAACCACTTTCCAGAAACGACTTCCAAAGTCCCCATACATTCGATTTTCATAATGAAATATCATGGTATCCCGCTTGAAACCTTTCCAAGCCACCACACTCACCATTAAGTCCAAATGTACATACATATTGAGACTAAACATTATTCACATAATTTGGAAAGCTAGTATCGCTATAGCCTTCCAGAATCAACCCTCCACAAAATGTGCATCAAGAACACTTTTTTAGTCCTTATTCAGGTATTAAAGACTATTCTCAACAGCTGTCTACTGCCCAAAGTATACACAACATCAGGCCCAATGCACGAACAACATTTTCATGCTGCCTAAGGCAAAGACGTAGGGGATGTCAAACATCTAAGCTTTCTCATCAGTCTACCGTGACTGAGCCTTGAACAACTTAACCCCGTATAAAGAAATTCAATTCCTTTCATGGAGAATTGCATGAACAACGCTCGTATTTCAGTGTTTCCTAACATCTTATATTCATTCCAAATGAATAAGACGTTACACACTAAACACTCGAAACAAAACTATCCTCCCACTGACCCTAAATCACGTTACTGATCGAGTCGTACTCCGTATGAACTCACCAAAATGAACATTCCGGTTACACAAAATTTCAAACCCAGTTTGAATTTTCATGAAGGATCCAATAACTCTAAGTCATTGATCCAAACTCGATGTCCAACATCGATTCTCCTTGTATCTTTTGGATCATAATCCAATTGACCGGACAAGCGCAGAAACCTGTACCTCTCAAGTAACTAAGGTGTTCTGGTTATCCCTGGGAGGACTGGAATATAGTTAGTGGAATAATTACAAATGATGTTTACATTATTCTGTATTAAACCTGTACAAATCAGACACCCAGTCTAATTTGCCTCCCACTGGTCCCTTGACGTATGTGGGACCATCCCACATACTCAAGAACTTTGTAAGAATACATGCTTGCCAAACCATATCCTATATGGCAACTAGATCATGACTATTAGAAAATGACATGTTTCTCAACTTGGCAACTTTTCAAGTCCATGTTTAGATGGTTTAAGGTAATTCAGTGAAACGCCGACCGAACCAAGTCTAACAAGGTTCGATTTCTCCCTTATTAGAGACCGTTCAACCATGGTCCTTACAGGAAGAATTCCACTGAGTGAGAATTCCATTCTCATCTGGATATTCAAGAACTCGCACTAAATACACGCCCCTTCGATCTAATCGAGAGGTTTAATTTTGCAACCAGCTTGTTTCACCACTCAAAGTCTAATTTCCCGAACCTACACAAGGTCCTTAGGTTTGTGAACTCTCTTATGGTCATGTGTATTCAGTAACCTACGATCTTTACCCAACAAAGAAGCTTTACGATCTTTCCATCTTAGAGAGGACTTGTAAGCTAGCCGACTCAAATTGTCTATCGCTAGACTCTTTGAATCTTTCAATTTCCTCGTCCTTAACAAAAGAAAAAACCATCCTAGCTTATGGATGCCAGATTCCTAAGTTTATCTTGATTATCCATTTTAATCATTTTATATTGAGTACTCATAATCCGATTATGGGATAGTGTTTAAGGATAATTATGTATCCCACCTAACAGACAAGAATAACCATTCTTTGCCAAATAAAATAATTTTATTGATCAAATGTATGTAATTCAAAAACTGTCCAACAGTACATAAAACATACTTGAATCATGCTAAGTTACATATTTCCTTTCAAACTCTATCCTAACATCATCACTGTTATGCTAAGCCTAACTAGTCCCTAGTCTTTTCAGTAATGACCCTGCCATCGCTAAGCCTTAGGACCTGTCTCACTTTCTACTCATCACCACCTATAAACCATTTGCAGATTATGATTAACTGGTATCCAATGCCAAAGATTAGAACAATAATCATGTTGGTACTCAATTCAAATGTACCTTCATTGGAGAGGAGCTTAGGACATTCCCTCTTCCAAATGTCCCTTTTCGCGGCAGTTAATGCACACATCATTTGGAATATATGACTTTGACTGCCGAACCCTCTTCCTCTTTTCTTTACCTCCGCCCAGCGGTGTAACAGGATCACTCGAAGTGCTAGCAGCGGTTGATGTTGTCTTAGCTTTCTTCCTCTTCCAGCGTCCGGCACCCTTGCCTTTCGCTTCTGAGGTTGAAGCCTCTCCCACTAGTACTGCCAGAGCAGATTCATTGCCTCGCACCGGACCAACATAGTTATCAACTCATGAAGGTCTTTCTCAAGCCAATCATGTTGTAGTCAACAATAAATTGGTCGAAGGAGGTAGGAAGAGACTGAAGGATCACGTCGATGTACGTCTCTTTTTCAAGATCAGCTCGAAGGTCTTTGACCTTCTCCACGGGGGATTGCATCATACTCCATGGTCTTGTAGAGGCGACCCTTCATCTTAGCTCCGAAGAATACCTTCGTATCTAACATGCCGGTCCGAGACCGCATAGATATCTTGCAAATGAAGCATAATCGAGCCAACATCATCTACCCTATCGTACTGCTTCTGGATCTCGTTACTCATTGAGGCCAGTACGATGCTGCAGACCTGCCGGTGGTCAGCATGCAACTTCTCGAAAGCCAACGTTCTTGAGGCGTTGATCCATCCGATTAGGTCTGAGGAAGATCCTTATCCAGAATGTAAGTTTGATTCTCGAAATCTAAGACTATCTAAAGATTTCGCAGCCATTCGTTGTAGTTTATTCCATCAAATTTATTAGCCTCTAGTATTGGCGTTAGTGGATTCTTAGACATCTACATTCAAAATGTAAACAAAAAAATATTAAGTAGATTATAGTAATATTATGTTCAAGTTAAGACTTGATCTTTAGTCATTAACCCCTCCCACTATTTTTGCGAAAGCCCATCACTCTCAAATAGGGTTTTCGGGAAATAATTTCCTAGTGGGCTTAAGGTCTACAAACGCAATTCTCCATGCCCCACTTTTACGATTCACACGGAAAAAATGCTTTTTGGGAGGTAACCTATACCATTATCATCCAATGAGATCCCCAAGTTATTTTGTCTCGCCTCTTCACATGATCCCTAGGACTCCATGAAAGAATCAGGTACGGCCTGAGAACGCAACGGAAGCGTATAAACGTAAATTAAAGGCATAATTTAAATCGGATTCAAAGGGGTGTTCCCTTTGAAGTTCCCGGGCGTTTGGTGTTTGTGAAAGCATAAATAACAAAAGCAAATATGATGGACATGTGGCTTAAAAGGAGAAGAACAAAGGTACATAAAATGTAAAAGGAAACCAACCTTTGTCCGTTTATGTAGAATGGGTTCGTGCGTTGTTCCTTTCTTTTTCCTTCTTCGTTCATCCACTTCAAAGCTCAATGTAGAACTCCTCTAATGTGTTTCACACCCCACTTTGGGATTTATTTCTACTCTATTGCTAGATAGAAAATAGAAACAAAGAAGAAGAAACAATTCCAAAAAAAGCACTATCAATTAGTGTACCTTGGAATGTTTTGTTCAATCTCCTCTAAGAACTATGAACACTAAAAGAGATGATTTTCAGAGAGTTTTTGGCCTAAAAGATCTAGAAAAAATAAAGTAAGTTAGTGTGTGAATGTCTAGCAAAATTATTTTGTGTATGTAGATTGTAGAGTTCAAAAAACCTCCTACACAATTAACCTCCAAGGCAACTTCCACATACACACACTTCTAGCACATCCACTACACATGATAGAAAGAGAAAACCACCCACAAATCAGCTTATGGTCGTGCATATCATGTCATATGTGAAGGAGTTAAAACTCCTCCTTAACTAGCTTCAACTTGCATGAAAAGGGACTTGGATCTTTATATTTTTTGGACTTGTATTCAATCAAATTAAATAAAGTCCAAACATATATCCATTGGGCATTAATTAACCTAATTAATTTCAATCCAATTGAAACTCAATTATCTATTTAATCCAATTAAATAAACATAAGTCCAAATTGTGAATAATTGATCCAATCAATTGTTCTAGCCAAAACTCAATAAATTAATCCAATTAATTTAAAGGTTCTATGTCCAAAAAATTAATTAATCCAATTAATTAATTCTTGGACCATCCATCAATTTAATTTCTTAATAAATGATCCAATCATTTATTTCTCTCTAAAATAAATTTAATCCAATTAAATTTATTCGCTCCTTCTAGAGCTAATTCTAAATTAATTCCGCCAAATCCAAAGTGATTTGTGTGTGACTCATTAGGTTTGCCCTCAGCTAGACTTGGGCTTGTGTCCAACACAGTTGGTCAATTAAATCCAATTTAATTAACTATTTTTCAATTAACCATTAATCGAAAAAATGCCTGTCACCATGGGGGATTTTTTTGATATTTTTTCATATCACATGGGGTCAAAATGAATTTAACCATATATATATATATGTAGTATGTATTAGTATATATTCCATATGGCAAAAAGATGAGTTAGGTGGTCCCTTGGAATGCCCACGTGTCACCACCAATTTGATCCTCATCCTTGTTTTATCATTTTCTTTTTTTAATTTTTTTTTACTTTCATTTAATTAAAGTTTGGCTCCTGACTTTTTTAAATTATATAATTTAACCCAAAATATTTTATAAAGTTTTAGTTTTGTCCCTTGACTTTTAATATATTCAAATTTTAACCTACAATTTATTTATCACTCAATTTAGATTTCTTTAACCACGATTTGGTACAAAAATTTGTGGATGTTATAATAACATTAGGATTAATATAGTTCTTTTTGTGATTTTATGCTTGCACAAGTGTCTACCACCCTTAGTAACCAAGTTGAGCCTTAGCCTAATTTCGCTCTCATTACAGCCAAGATACAAGCTTTTATTAACTATCTTTTTTACTAGTTTGAACCCCATTTTTAAAGAATCAGAATGACCACTTGTGAAATGCTTCCCTTATCAGCAAATGATTCAAGCGCACAATATCAAATCCCTGAAAAAAAAAAAAAAAAGAAATAGAGAGGTTGCAGGAGAAAGTTGATGAAAAAAGAAATGGAAAAAATCAGTGATGCAATGTAAATGAGGAAGAAAACAAACAAAAAAAAATGACAAAAAAAAGACGAAAAGAGGGACTATGCAGTCAATACGGAACATTTAAACCAAGAAAAATACGTAGCGTGGAAGATTATGCAAGTGATGTCGTCTAATTTCCCCAACCCAAAGAACCCTTTTGTTTTTATTTCTTCCAGCCTTTACCGAAAGCCCCATTACAAACCGAAAAAGACCCTTTGATTTGTGCACCTAATTCACTTCTGAGCAGTGGAGATATGATATAAGAGCAAACCTATGGTAAAATCTTATCAGGTCATGACTTGAGAAGTGTTGTGCACCCACAAACACTTCAAGCGTACTAAGTGAATTTTAAGCGAGGGTTTTAACTCACTTTATATTTTCATTTCGAAATGATTGTTGAGATAATTGTTCTATCTTGTGCCTTGTGTGAATTTGTACTGTAAAGTCTATTCTTACTTGCACCTTGACAATGAATTCAATTTGAAATGTTAACTTGAGTTAAAATGGGGTGGAATGAAAAGGAAGGGGATGGATGTTGGAATGGGGTGATAACATTGAATTGTTATATGCTTGAGACTAGCGTGGTTAAGCGCGGGGGGAATTTGATTAGGCGTATGGTTTATTTCCTATAGATTTTTCCATATTTCGTAGACTGAAGCTTGTTCTTGGTAATATTTGTGGCATTTTATGTTTTTCTTGGAGGAAGAAAATTTTGCATGAAAAGAGCTCAAGTGAGAAAAAAAAATGAAGAAATTTAGTGGACCGCATTAACCCGTGCCCACTGGTTACTAGAAATACGTTAGCCAGAAGCATATTGAGTCTAACCTGTGACCTGTGTTATCAGATATGCAATCGAACAAAAATTGAGAATTCTCCAGCTTATTTGGTGTTGTAAAATGTTATGTAGGCCACCTTGTTTCCTTGTAATTAATTTAGAAGTGTGGTAGGAAGAGAGAGAGAGAGAGAGAGAGAGAGAGAGAGAGAGAGAGAGAGAGAGAGAGAGAGAGAGAGAGAGAGAGAGAGAGAGAGAGAGAGAGAGAGAGAGAGAGAGTTCAATTATATGAGGATTTTTTTCCTCTCCTATCATAATTAGGAACTAGTATAAAAGAAGAGGAAAGAGGAAGCATGGGGTTGGCTAATTTTCTGGAGAAAACATAAAATACACGTTGAAGCAAGGGAGAGAAGAACGAGGTGACAAGTGGAGAAGACAATCTGACACCAGAATGACAACCATCTAGCCCGATGATCTACTCCATGAGTTTTTCTAAATTTTCTTTCTTTGTTTAAATTTAGTTAGTATGAACTAATTTAGTTTTTGCTAAGACTTTCGGAAGCCTAATTGAGACATATTTTGAATATTTTTTTGAACTAATCTACAACTTAATTTATTTTCATACATCCATGAATTATTATGTTTATTATTATAATTTGAGAGCTTGATCACCTTTTTGATTAAATCAATTATGTTGCTGAGCTACATGGGGACTCTACATAGTGGACATGATAATTCATTGAATGGTATGTAGGCATACATAGGTGCAATGCAAAAACCCACATGGTAAGTTTCATGTGCAATGCAAAAACTCACATGGTAAGTAATTAGTGATTCAAAGTGGACCTAACTATAATGACATATTTGTGTCTCATTGTAAACGAACAAGCATGCTCACACAAATTTTAAGTCAGTGAAAAAGAATAATGAGATTAAAAAAATATGAATAAAATAGTTTATTATAAATTTAAATAAAAAAAATTACAATATCTGAAATGACAATTGTCCTTAATTTTTCTCTCCAAATTGCGTTGGCCGAAGTTTGTTATTTTCCAAATTCTAAACAGTGCCACAGATTGAAGATTAATGTGTAATTTGGCACTAGTTATCCGCATTTTCACTTGCTCAATAACTTCGTGCGCCGTGACCTGTGGCGAAACACTTTGATGCTGAAAGCGCTTGCAATTCCGGGCTCTCCATATGTGGTATACCAATGAAGCCAAGGTGGCTCGGTTTCCCGCATTCTAGAGTTGTCGACCTCTCCAACGCGTACTCATACGCTGCACTCCATCGTGCCAGCTAGTTGTTGGCCATTGGAATCGGATCTCCCTCCGCAGCACGACCAAACACCTATGTGCAAAGGGACACTGGAAAAAGAGGTGGTCGTGCGTCTCTAAGCTCTGTGAATCACATAGAACACATATTCCTTCGCCTCTCCTTGAATCCAAATCTTATCCCCCGTAGAAAGTTTTTGAAGTATAGGCAACCAAAGAATGAAGATATTACGAGGTATCTTGAAGGGGCCTCGGAGCAATGCCGTCCATCCAACTTTAACCCTTCGCGAATGAAATACATCATACACTACCGCGGACATAACGAACCATGCTTCCCTTTCCAAATCACCGTGTCTGCACCACCCAGAATTGGTGGCAGCACCATGGTTCCATGAGATTCCTCAGGCCAACGCCATTCCCCGTCGAATATAACTGTTGCGACGTTCGATCTAACGGGATCCTTGACTGCAGATGCGCTAATGACTGATAGTGGATCAGCGGTCGTTTCTCAAGCCAAGGGTCATGCCATAGCCATATCCGTTCCCCATCCCCAATGCGATAATCAACATACGGCAACAGTGTCTCACGTAAATGTACGAGCTTCCGCTAACCCCACGAGCCTGCTGTCCCACTAGTCGTCCAGATGGATTTATTCGGGAGACGGTATTGTAAGATCCATTGCACCCAAATGGAGGCACTATCCAATTTGGCGACCTCCCAAAAGTGTTTACTCATAAGGGCTAAGTTTGTCGCCATAACGCTCCGAATGCCCCACCCCCCTTCATCCTTACTAAGGCATATTTGGTGCCAAGAAACTTTAGCCATACCGGTAGAAGAGTTTCCTTGCCATAAAAATTTCCGCAAGCACTGTTCAATCTCCTTGATAATTCCTTTCAGAAGGAAAAGGCCACACACCCAATAAATATGGAGAGATGCCAACACTGACTTGATCACCTGTATGCGGCCCGCATACAATAGACTCACTGTCCCCCAACCATTAATTTTCTGATCTAGCCGTTGTAGGAGATGGGAACACGCTGCTTTAGTCAACCGCGATGAGGTTAACGAGACTCCAAAATAACAAATAGGAAGTGAACCTTCAGCGAACCCAACACTTGTAGTATCCTGGCCTTAACCGTGGAGGCAGATTTTGAGAAAATAACCCGACTCTTCCACGAGTTAGCCTGCAAACCTGAATACTCCGAGAATTCGACGAGGACACTTCGTAGAAGGCTAGCCGAGGCTTCATGGGCTATACTGAATAGCAAAAGGTCATCCGCAAAGCATAACATGACCAATTGAAGCTCTTTACATCTCTTATGGTACTGAAAATCTGGCGTAGAGCTTACTCTCGCTTGCACGGAAAAATTAAGGACTTCCATGACGAGCACAAATAGGTATGGGGATAAAGGGTCGCCCTGCCGTAACCCCCTAGCCCCCACAAAAAAAAACCATGTGGCACTCCATTAATATTCACCGAAAACGTCGTCGTAGTGACACACTCCATAATCCAACCGATGTACACGTTCGGGAAATGAAATAGTTTCATCATTTCTCGAAGCAAATCCCATTCGACGGAATCATAGGCTTTGCGTAAGTCCACTTTAATAACACACCGTTGTGGCAAGTGGCTCTGATTGTACCCATGAAGAAGTTCTTGCGCTAGCAGAATATTATCACTATACGACGACCCGGCACAAATGTATTATGTGTTGCATCAATAAGGTGATCCAAGCACGGCTTCATGCGCTGTAGAAGAATCTTAGAAATAGCTTTGTATAGGACGTTACAGCATGATAGTGGCCTATAGTCCGCCACTGTCTTGGGTAATTGAACTTTAGGAATCAATGATAATAGCATGGCGTTCACCTGTTTCAATAATCGGCCTGCTCGGAAAAACTCTTGAATCGCTGCGGTAATTTCATCTCCAATTATAAGCCAAGCTGCTTTATAGAAAGCCGCCGAATATCCATCAGGCCCCGGCGCTTTGTCATCATCGATTTCAAAGAATGCGTCCTTCACCTCTTGACAAAGCACCGGACCAATTAATCGAGTAGCTTCCGTTTGAGTTATTACCACCTTTGTCCACAGCTGTAGATGAGCCAACGAAACACTTCTTTGTCGACATTGCTATCGCCCAAGCAGCCGCCGAAAGTAATTTACCAATTCGTGTCTCACGTGAGTCGGCTCAGTAAGATGATTCCCTTGCGCATCATGGATTTGATAGATTTTTTGCTTGGCGTGCCGCACCAAGAGTTTTCGGAAGAATATTTTAGTACATTGGTCCCCCTCCTTTAACCATGGCATTTTCGCCCGTTGTTGAAGAATGTGTTGATGTTGTTTAATTGCCTTCATATAGATTACTCGACACCAGCTTTCAATCTCAAAATAGCAACTCATTTTCCCTATATTAACTGCGCAGCTCTTGAACAATGGCGACAAACCATGCCGCTTGTGCCTCATTTTTAGCCAGATTACCCTTTCTTTTCCGACACTCTCTAAACACCGGCTTTAGCAACTTAAGTTTCTGTACAACAATATACATTTTCGTCCCGAAAATTTGGTGTTGCCATGTCTCTTGAACACTTTGAAGAAATCCCGCTGACTTCGCCAAGTAGTTATCGAACCGAAACATAAGTGCACCTCTACTCGTATCCCCTCCTTTATACACAATCAACGGACAATGATCGGACGTGCGAGGCATCGTACATTGGTTGTAACTATTCGGCCACATAGTAAGCCACGCCTCATTTACCATCGATCTATCCAATTGTTTCCATAATCCACGCGCTCCCAGACTATAGTTAATGCGGCAGTGTGCAGAGCCTCGAATCAACCACGCACTCCTGAAATTCCTCATGGCTCCTGAAAATTCTACCGAGCGACCACTTACTTGGCTAAGGTCAGAACCACGTTGAAGTCACCGAACAACAGCCATGGAACGTCATCCAGTGTTGGGGCCAGTTTTCGTAGCGTTTGCCACAATGCACGCTGCGGTCCCGCATCATTCGCACCATAGATAAATGAGATCACACAAGTACTTTTATCACGGCGCATTACGGTCTTACAGTGAACAATTTGATCGTCCACTTCAAGAATCTCTAGCTCAATCTCCGCCGCATCCCATAACACCCGGGCTATTGTAATCAACAAACCATGACCACCTCCGCTGAATAGCTAATGGAACCCCATGAACATTATTCCTCGCCACTCGTGTTTCACCCAACCCTAATAAAGATAATTTGAATTCCGATATAAGTGTCGAAGCAGCACTTTGAGGGTCCCATTTATTGAGACCCCGCACATTCCAACAGACCAAATTATTCATGGAAATCCTCCAAAGGGGTGCTGCTGTTAGGGCCCTGTGTGATGATTGCGCTCTCTTCATTTATATCCGTGAGTACCTCAAATGGATTGTAAACTACAATTTCTTTCCCTTTGGTAACCTCTTCCGTCCCTTTATCTGAAGTCTGCCCAGCCTCAGCTTGCCTACTTGTCGACGGATATGTACGTTCAGGCACAGTCCAATTTGGAGTATCCTCTCGGCCTCTGTTACCAACGTCCCTAGCAACCTTTGGTATATAGACACTCACAGGTGGTGGCTGCGGTTTTTCGTCTTCTTTCGTGCATGGCACTGTTCCGCCGTATGTCCGAGTGCACGACATGTGGGACAGCGACTCGGCAGCCATTCGTATTCGACATCAATCTTGCAGGGGCCCGCACGAGTCCCACCCAAATCAGGAAGCATAACGACTAGATGTTTCGGTAAAACTGATGCATAATCCAGTAACACACAGACACGAGCATAATCTAGTCGTGCACAGGATTTTGTTACGGCATCCTGGTACAACGACTTTCCCACCTCACTAGCTACCACACTGAGTCCATCCTCCGTCCAGTATTCAATAGGCAAATGATGTAACCGAATCCACACCGGCACCTCCGTTAGCGCCTGTTTCCAGAGCATCATACCAGGTACCCATTTTTGCAAAATAATCGGTTGACCTTGAAATAGCCAAGGCCCCCCTTCAATAACCTCCTCCATCGCAGCGGCGTTATTGAAGCATATGAAATAGAAGCCATTCGTGGTATAATGACTTCCTGTACCCCTTACCAAATCGATCGAACGTACTCGTTAAAGTGATGAAAGTAGGGTTTCTTCCCAAGGAAGAATCCTACCGCAATAAAAGTCCACTTTCTCGCCCCTTTCTCCGCTATTTCCACCAATGGTCGTACCACAATTTTCCCGTTCTGCAATTCCAAAGGAACATAATGTAAAGTTTTACGCGTGGAGTTATGAAACCCTTCTACCAGACGATCTGCATGCATGGGTGCACCGTCTATACGTAACTTGACGCCACCCACGTAAATATCAGGCCCCATATTCCCATGACAATCGCTATTCTCTTTAGGCGTTGATTGGGGTTGTAGAGTCCTCCTTGCCATCATCGGCTTCGGTGCAGGCAAGGGAATAATCTGCCCAGTGTGTATGGTGTCGTCCCTATCCGATGGATGAGTCATAGGGGGAGTAATAGAGGCCTCTCCATACTTTGAATTCCACCGTAGTTGGAGGGTTTTGAGAGCCTTCATGGACTTAGTATCCCCCTTGCCCAGAACCCTCTCAGCTAGTTTCATAAAGTCATCGAATCGAAATTCTCGTGCAATCCTCTCCCCTTCCTCCAGATCAGGTCCCTCCGTCGTCAAGCCACCGTCCCCGCCACCGCTAGGGTTTCGTGAAGGGAGAGACGTGTAGAGAGCATATTTGTGAAAATTTGCTAATTGATCCTATTAAAGCATTTTTGATAAGTAGTATTGTTTTTAAAAAAAAATTTATTCCTTTTAATTTGAAGAGGTAATAACCCTCATTTTTCTCACTATTTTCTTGTGTTAACTAAAATTTATTCTTTTAGGTATTTATATCAATATAAATAAAAACTAATTATATAATTATATATTAATAATAATTATATATAATATAGTTTAAATCATATTTTAATAAATTATATTAAATTAAAATACTAAAAAAATATTTAAATTAAAATGGTCATTGTATGAATTTTCACCACATTTTAATTATTTTTATGAATATGAATATTAATAAATTACAATATTTTATATATTATTAACTAATTTAAATTAAATATATTCAAATAAATGGTAGTATTAAATATTTTTAAATTTTAATTTTTATATGAATATAAAAAAATTTCTATAATTTTGTAAAAAATGAATTTATTAAAAAAAATTTTTAAAAAAATCTGGACGACGTCGACGGTTTTGCCGTCACCATCGCCCAGACCACCTAGGGGCGACCGTCGTCACGGTCGCCCAGGCAGGGGGCGATGCACCGTCGCCCCCTCCGCGCAGCTTGGGTGGGGGGAAAGGGTTGGGGGAGGGGGGGATGGGTGGGTTGGGGTTGGGGGGGGGGGGTTTAAAATATATATTTTATAAAAAAATAATTTATTTTTATAATTTTAAATATAATAACAAAATAAATTAAATCTAGACCTTTGATTTTTATAAATTTAAGATCTAACGATTGATATGGATTGATTAGATCCTACGATTTTAATTTAATTAAAAAAGATCCAACGATTGATAAAAAAAAAAAAGAAATAATATAAATGTATAGCAACATAATGGTCTTTTAGCAAAACAATTAACACCATTAGCCTTAGTTAACGGTGAGGGGCGAGTGTGCATGATTTTACAAAACACAGGAATTTTTTTGCATATTTTCATAACACGGGGATTTTTAGCAAAATTTTAAAAACACAGGAGGATAATATACAATTTATCCTTTTGATTTTGTTGAATGTATCTTGTAGTGTCAGTTGTATGTGGTGGAAATCCTTTTTTTATAGGCCTGAGCAAAGACTTAGGTAGCATCTTCTATCGAGTTTGAACACCATGAGCTTTGATATGAATGCATTTCCTAACAACACGTACTTGAACATGTTTTGCCTAATTAGCCATCCAAAAATTAAAAAAGAAAATCATATTATCTTATCGATCCATCAAGATGCATAAAGTATTAAATCTAATATGAGCTCATTGTGAATTTATTATCCTGAACATACGTGAAGTCCAAATTTATTATGAACTTTAATTCGAAATTCAATTATTAGTCGATTTATTTAAGCTTTTAATTGATAATTTCTTCCAAAATATTTTGATGTCAACAAAGCATCAGATTATCAAAAATAGACATTTTCTATTGCCAAATAATGTTTCAAACAAGAGTTCATACTGCATATCCAGAGTTTGAGCTGTGTCCATATTCCAAAACCATAAACAGAAAATAAAGAAAGAAAATGACAAAAAGGAAGAGAAGTAGAAGGGATCAATTCTTGCCTTCATCAGGAGAACAGTTACAAACATCGACAGTGATGCAATTTCCGCATGTTATGCTTTCTGATCCCGCTTCTAAACCGAGAGCTTCCAGAACTTTGTGCTTCAATGGAGCTGGCTAATTGTGGTGTGCTCCGTTCGAGTTCTTTTTGTTTCAGGTACAGTGCTACCTGTGCCTGGACTGAATCATCAAACACCACCATACAAAGAGATTGAGTTATATGTCACATAGTTCCACGACCAAATAGTCTAATACTTTTATTACAATTATATTTCTAAAATGATTTCAATGCAACAAAAGCTATGTTAAGAATACTAATCTTATTAGTATACTTCAAAGTTGTTAAAACTATACATGTATATATATAATACATAGTGGTCAATAATGTACAACGCAATATGGATGTGCATTCCAATCTAGTTTCATCAGATCCAAAATGAAACAATAAATCAAGTACTTCTAGCAAGCGCAGATAATGCTGCCAACCTCAAGAATTCAACTATTCAAGTTCTAGGATTTTGAAAATTTACACTTCCACCGTTTCAGTTTTATACCCGTGTGCTGGTAAAGGAATGAAGATAGAGGCAGAGATGATACTATTCATGCAACTCAAAATATCTGCCCACTTAAAGAGGACAAAACAAATATGTACATGACCACTCTCCATGCCTCGTACTAAACAAGCCATATTGCATATGTGTAATACTGTCACCAAAAAGAATCTCCAATAATTAGCAAACTAAGGTTTTGTAAAATCCTATACTTGTACTATTTTGCATTTGAAGTACCTGCTCGTCTCAAATTTGCTGAACTACAAGTCAAAACTGAATGGCTGTAGTTTGCAACATCTATAAGTGATTTATGAAGATAAATGAATGAGACAAAGATCATGTGTAATGCAGCTTGTGACACCCAATCTTGACAAAGTCTCTGGAACTTGCTTTTAGAGTTGTCTGAATATTCAATGTCTAAATGCATCAAACTCACAAAACGAAATATTAAAAAGTTTTGCCGGCTATAGGCAAACAGCAGAATTACTGCAGCATATTCATTACTGTCATTCATTTCAAGTCCATTGCAATAATGTCCTTTGTAATTATTTCCTTCATAAAATTCAGCAACTCAATTATTTGTTAAGAAGCCTTATAGATGTTCGGTTCAAAAGCCATCATTGGGACCACAACCAGATATCATATGACTTTAAACACAGATATATGCACGACGATCAGATCCTCAGACTGGCCAGCACAAATTGTACTCGTCAAGGCAAACCAGTACTAGCTTCCATGTTCGCTCTTGTACTTTTACCAAGAACATACATCAAGTCCCTTGCAATTAATGAACTTAAAAATCAACAAAGAAATTGTGACCTCAAAGCACGTACCAGATTGTGAAGAAATTGTAAATAGAGCCACATCCTTCACTCTTTTGATTTTCTTGAGAGCATGCATATCATTGTAGACATCATCCATTTTGGGGTTAGCCACATGATTTGCCTTAGAGCACATGAGTGCCTTTTCACATGCCTTCAACAACAAAGAAATAGCAGAAAACCTAAAATTACTAACTTTCAGACTCTATTCTATAACTTCCACATGAACATCAACTCAATAAAACAGGAGAAAAGGATATAGGAACTCTCAAGACAATTACTAATGGAAACAAAACTTAAAAGTATGTTTCCCATGTTCTGTAAATGGTAACTGCACAAAGTTATATGGACCGGTGTGCATGGAGGGAAAGCTGAGATTGAATAGACCAGGTTTAATAACTATGTTTGCTCAAGTAGATAATATTTCAGACTGATCATGATTCATGAGCATAGTCCTAATATCAGTGATAGTTTCTCATTTTGCTTCAAATGAATAACATAGGAACCAAAAAGATGGGAACAAAATCAGGAGAAACGAAAAGACTGATGGCCTTCTAGCTAAAAGCATAAGTAAAATTCAGAACAATTTGCCAAATTTTTTGACATGTATCATTCTTACACAGCAAAGTTGATCTTCAGTTCGTTTCAACAGATATATAGATGATCATGAATGAATAATAGTTTACATAAGAACCTCAAGTACAATTCAACAAGTACAGTCAATAATGATCTTTTAGCATTTTTCTGAAATCCGAAATGCATAGGAATAGAACAAGAGACCAATAAGTATGATGACCAAACAAGTAAGGAAGAGAAATAAATAGTAGGCAGTGGAGCTAAAAATGTCCCTCCAAAGGAACTTAAATAACAGATGCAATCCTCATCTTAATAATTAATATCCAGTTCGGTAGGCATGTGAAGCTCAAAGATTGTGGAACGTTTTCCTAGATCCTTAATTACAAAACATCTATCTCAGTTGTGAATATACTTGTGCACCTCAAGTCAGCAACACAAGAGCTAGAACATAATCCTAATATTTGATTATTTCTAATAAGCCTTTCTGGACAGTAGACAGAGATCAATTTGAAAGGAGGAAATGTTCTAACCCAAACCTGCTCTGGAATATGACAATCACGTTACCCTACATTCCTACTCCATGCAGAAGAGATTGTCATGAGTACATTGCATATTTCCAGACAGATATATAAGGGCATGAGATGTAATTCCTGGGATATTGCAGGCAGAAGCATATCCAAACATTTTATGTTATTAACCATTTTGCATATTTGATAGCTCAGAAATCATGAAATTATGTATATAATTGCACAAGGTGACTATTTTGTCATATCCACATCAGCCTAAGAGACCCTACACATATGGTAGATCCATTATTTGGTATCCATATATATGATGAATTTTTGAAACAAAGTGAATAAAGTAAATCACACATCAATAGAGTTCACTATTTACCTGGTTTGCAATGGAATGGAATCCATTTTCAGCGGAATGCTCAGCAAAGGTTAACCATTCTTTACAAGCAACTTGAAGCTCAGGGTAAGTGGTCGCCTTCTGTTCTCGCAGGGTTAATGCTTCATATCTCAAGGTCAAGCAACTCTGTCAAAAATCCAATTGCAGAATTCCAAGTGCAGGAATTCAGAAACTGGTCCAAGCATCCATCACAAATGGCATTTTATCAAAAACAATCTATCACCAATGACTTTAAAACAAATGGACAATGAGAATAAAACGTAAGCACATACTTCTCTCTTTGGAGTAAAAGATGTAGACAACTCAAATACAAACGAAGCCGACAATTTTCAAATTATAGAAGCATTACCAAATACATCAATAACACTTGAAAGTAAGCGACACAGTAACATTTATAACGACCACACGTGTCAAATTTTCCATAGAAAATGTTTGATCAATATGAATTCACAATTCAATAATTGTGGTTTCAACCAAAAAATGATCGGCGGATTCTCAAAGCAATCGATTTTTAAATGAAAACATATTGCAACTAAAATGACTATGAGACGCTATTCAAACAATAGAAACAACGAATAGGAACTAGTACCTCAACATCACCAATTATAGCAAAAATATGAATCAGAAAATCAGCACACAGAAGCTTAATCTCAACAGGTTCTACGCTAATTTCTCGAACAATAAGAAGAGATTCATCTCTCATGAAGTGTGTCAAGGCCGATCTGACTCCAATCAACGACTGCACATCCCTGGAGACCAAAATCGTTTCCAGAACTCGAACAGTTACATCATCAAAGCTGACACAAACGAAAGAAGAAAAATCGAATTTCAAATGGTCGTTTCTAATAGATTTAAGGATAATGAGATTGAATTACGCAGGAGAATGAAAAAAATCACATGGAATTTCAGACCTCCGGCTTTGAATTCGGGAGCGGAAGAGGGAAATTTGTTGCGGGAGTGCAGTTGAGTTCGACATTTCAGAAAGAGGCGGCAGTTTGAAGATTTAAAGCGAAAGAGGGAAATTTGTTTGGTGTTTCACCGAGCCAATATCACCATACATACCCCACCGAGAATAGTGAAAAATGCAATTATCCCCACTTTGCTACGTAAAATGTGCAAAAAAAATTTCTATAAAAAAATAAATAACAATTTATCCCTTGTATTTTAAAAAATAAAGTAAAAAATCCCTTAAAAAAGGAACAAAAAACTCCTGTGAGGGGGTTGTTTGCTGCATTTTGAATAACACAGGGGAATAAATTGCTAGTTATTTTTTCACAGGGGGTAATTGCTCTTTTTGGTTAACACAAGGGGCAAATTGCAATTAACCCACCGAGAATATATACTAGTGTTCACACAAAATTTCGTGTCTGCAAAAATAATTACAAGACAAGAAAAATATGGACAAATAAATTTTATTGATTTAAAAGAAAAGTGGATACAATCTCTATAGTGAATGTAATCTCCTGATTCTTCTCTCCGAATTTCAATCCAAGGGCTGACGCTTGTTCTTGGACTTTGATGTGTAATCTCCTCCGGATTTGTGGAGCAAACTACGTGACACCTTGAAATTTAGTATCAAGGCCTTGAAGGATTTGATGCTGATGAAGACTTGGAACCTTCGCGGTCGTGGTCTTCGTCGTGGTAGAGAACTTTTGGACTTGGGTCCCTTTGGATTTCTTGTGTTGTATGGAGTGGCTTCTTGTCTTGTGCTCCAATGCTCTGTGGAATCCTCACTTGAGTGGTGGAGGCCCCTTATTTATAGGCATGAGTAGGGCTACAGTAGCTTGGGCTCATGTCTGTTGGGCTTGATCACCGTGGACTTCGACATGGACTAGTCTTCTGACGGACTACATTTTGAACATATAGCTGGCCCAATTTCGCCAATCCAAAAAATAATAATTTTATATTTTGGATCGACTCATAAAATTACATAAGACCCAAATTTAATATGGACTTATGAATTTAATTTCTTACGACAAGCTCAAATTTATTATGGACTTTTATTTTGGAACCCAATTATTAGCCGATTTATTTGGGCTTTAATTGGTAATTTTTTTCAAAATATTTTGATGTCAACAGATGCCCCCACTTAAAGGCTCGGCGAAGAACATGCCAATAGTGTCGGAGGCGGGACTTGAAGTATTTGATTCATCAAATTTCTCTCCTTTCTCTTTCTTCTTCTTCTTTTTTTTTTTTTTTTTAATATGAATGTAAGCCTATTGACGTGTGGTCTATGTGGACCAAAAACATCCTTCTTTTGTTCATTTTCCAACCGAGAAGCAACCTTGAAATAACATATATTGCACCTTCCTTCTTACCAAGCTGCTGAAGGTTGGAAATTACTTATTATATTGGCCAAGAGAATGGAAACTTACTAACTTATGTTTGAATCCACATCTATATAACCATGGCAAAAACTTTTTCTTATTTGTTCATTCCTCAAAGAAATACACGTCTATGAAGATTCGTGCATGGTGCCGAAATGCTTGCTTCAGACATGTACATAATGTGCTTGTCGTGACGTGGAGGTGATGGCGTCGTTTATTTGCTACTTTTGCCATGATTTTGAATGGGCTTCTCCACTTTCTCATACAAGTGTTTGTGGATGTTTTCGCTCGCCATTTTGGAGTTTGTCGTTGAGAAGAATTCATTGTTTTCTGAATATTTTCAGCACACACATGCACATTCGTGTGTTTACACCGTCTTGATTTCTCATTTTCTTATGTTCATTTGTTTCTTTGATAGAGATGGGCTTTGAAGATTTCGACTGACCGTTCCCACGCACCATTGCTTGAAGTGGTAATAAAGTCGTCAAGCTTAAAGGCATCACCTTATGTGTTCACGAGTCGTTCCTACGTACCATCATTTGAAGTGGCAACCTCGAGTCGAAGGCGTCACCTTGTACGTCCATGGTCGGCCGACATCGTTCCACCATCCAAGGTTTAGTCTTTCCACAAGTCATGCACACTCACCGGTGGTTCGAAGAGACGGCGAGAGAGACGTTGACTCCCGCTCCATCACTCCTTCTCAATCCAAGGTCTTGGTGGACAAACCTTCTCCTCGTGACGTGAATCCTATGTTGAGTTTTGCACTTCCAAACCATCACCTCATCATCGACGGAGCTCATGAAGAATTCCACCGTCCAAGTTCTGCAAGACATCCCTTTTCTCGGAAGACGCGCTAGATCAACATACAAGCAAGTAGTTTTCACGAAGCCGAGAATCATGCCGTCGTTCACACATTTGCATCCGCAATAAGATCCTCACCATAGAAGAAGAGCAAGGCCATTGTCCCAGCGTCCTTCACAAAGTCGAGATCCATGTCGCCGTTCGCGCGTTTCTCTTCATGTGAATCCGCGACAAGATTTTCACCATAGAAAAAGAGCGAGACCATCATCCAAGTGTCCTTCATGAAGTCAAGATCCATGCCGCCGTGGCACATCCCTTTTAACCTACATCACTACAAGGACATCCTTCGAGTTTTCCTCGATCTATGGTGCCTTCTGCGGCGTCTTGCCTTCCACCGTCAAAGAAGTTGTTGGACGAAGTTGAATCTTTATGGCCACTTGTACTTGGGGATTTCAACGACGAGGTTGTCTTTTCTTCCAAGGAGTTTCTAGGTGATGATGCTTGTGAGCCCCCATGCCATGAAGTTGTGAGCGTTTACTTAGTGCACCACCGAATTTCCACGGGTTCAGACAATGCGCTCACTTTCGACCTGGTCAGCCTTCGGTTCATGCAACGTCTTCTTTACGTATTTCTTGAACGAAAGTCGTCTTTCGATGCTTGAAGACCTTGACCATTTCCATTTGTCGATGTTGATATCTGCCCCCAAGCCGTGAAGTATTTGATGAGAAGCCTTTTCTACTTGAGCGAGAAGACTCTTGCCAAGAAGCCGAAGAGAGCTTGTCCAACCTCGAGGGACATGGTCGCCAAGAGAGACCAGACCCCATTGCTAAGACACTTCATATTTGTTCGAAGAATCCAACCAAGGGAGTTGAAAAAGATAGATGTGCTTCTTGAAGACTCAAGATGAGCTTTGACAACTTTCAACTTGTCCACATGAGCATAGCATTTAGCGCTACTTCCGCATTTTTTTTTTCCGATGTAAATGGATCTTTGATGCAATAAAAGTATTTCTTTCGCGAAACTTTCATTGCGTATCATTTGAGCATTTCTTTTTGTTGATCTTAATCGTATACGAACAATTGCAACACGCATTTCCGATAAATCGGAATTTCAAGACTTATTTAACTTGGAGACGAGATCGACCAACCTTTGCATTGCCTTCTACCTTCTCATTTTTTTTTTTTTAACATGGCAAGACAATGTATCGTAGATAACAACAAAGAGTTTTTTTGAAGATATGACTGAACTTGAGCGAATATACCCAAGCTACCTACGTGTTAGAATAGGTGACCAGAAAGCCAATAGGTTTGGCGATTTGTAACCTATCTGACAACTTGATGTAAATGTAATATTATTATGTGATGAATAAGATGAGTATTCGTCACCAATGGTAACTTCTTTGTTGCGCTCATCTTACATTTGTTAAAATGGTGTTTAACTTATATCGCAACAAAGCCCATAGACCATGGATAACAACTCAAGCAGTTGGGCCACGCATTGGATGGTGGTCATGAAACTAACTGATTAGGAGTTGGGTCTGAAACGTTCCAAGTCGAGGACCTCGAGACAGGGCATCGAGAGTCCTATTGAGACTTGCGTCAAGAGTCGTGTTCATTGGATTTTTTCGTGTTTTATCGGCGACAGGCGTGGGACGCCTACACGATCTTGATGGGTTGGTCGACTGGGTCGAGCCGACTGGACTGACTCGCGGGGATCATCATATGGAAGCCTTGGAGGTTTGGTCGGTATGATTGGTTTTCCCCGGTTCCGATAGTACGAGAGTAATCCTCAGACTTGAGGGATCATGGCAGTCGCGTGCACATGACGGCTGTATCTTGGATCTGGCGAGAGGTAATCATTCTGTAAGATGATTATCATAAGCCTTGTCCAGTGCAGTCGGAATGTGTAGCGAGGACGGTGGATTCCAAGAAGAGGTTCCGTCCCCTGTCAGTATGTGACAGAGGTATCTCCTATGCACTCGGAGACACATTCATGCTGTTTAAAGCTATGGCCACAGTGGTTGGTCGAACAGGGAATGGTTTCCTGTGTCGACGCAATGAAGCATACGTGGTCTCGAGTATTAAGCATAGATGCCTAGTCATGGATGGGAACCGACGCCCAATTCCATACCCTAGACTAAGGCCGGGAGACGGTAGACGGAAGGATCGTACCCGTACGGAATCAGCGCCTAAATGTTCACGCCAATTCACCTAGTCTCTAGTGCCATGGACTGTTGCTAGACGGCCACCCATGGTAACGGGCCCTTGTGGGACACGGGCCCAAGTCTAGCTGAGGGAGAACCTAAAGGGTCACACACAAATCACCGAGGAGGTTGAGAGATTGACTTGGAGTCAATCTCGAAGGATAAAATAAGTAATTGGATTACGTAAGGGAAAGTCCCTTGGATGGACGGGCCGATATTGTATCGGGCTTTCGTTTAATCGGTAATTGGATTTTCAATTAAATATGGAAAGTTGAGACGTTGGATCTTTTAATTGGATTAAAAAATCAACGGGAATAATTTAAATGGACATTAAATTGGATTTAATGATGGATTCGTCATAATTGGATTACGATAAAACCCGGTCCGTTAAATTATACCCGAGAGGAGAAATAATTCCTATTTTGGAATAGGAAGAAGTTGGACTTCTTCCCTTAATTAAACATGGCCGACATGCTCCCTTGGAGGAAGCAAAATCAGCCATGTTTCATGCTAGGTGGTATGTTGACTTATCTCTTTTGGAAAGAGACAAATCAACTCCAATCAAGCTCTTCCCTTTTGGTATGATTTGATCATACCATAAATTTTGGTAGGCTTGATTGAAGAATTGATGGTGATTGATTGGAATGAATCTAGACATCCTTGGATGAACCTAGACACATTCCAATAATCACATTAATTATGTATATATATTAGAATATACAACACCAAGCACAAGTGATTCATTCTTCATCTTTTTCTAGGAAAAAAAGAAGACAAAAAATCCTCTCCTCTCTCTCAAACTCTCGGCCTCTCTCCCTCTCTTACACTTGTGTTCTTCACTTGATTTGAATCAAGAAGAAGAACAAAGTAAGTTTAAGAGAACACTAATTCATAGTGTTCTTCTCTTAAACCGATTCCTTCTTAAACCCGTTCTTTTCTAGCAAGAAGAACGTGTGTTTCTTCCGGTGTGGTGTGGATCACCTTTGGAGAATCCATACGTTTGGATTTCGTGAGCATTCTGGAGAAGGAACAACGCAAGTAGCCGGGAGCATACGCTAAATAATCAAAGGTAACGGTTTATTACGCTTTGATTGATTTAATATACATCTATGCCCTATGTGTTTAAATATATGTTTCTAATATCTACACATCCTACATCGAACGCCCGGTTGAGCACCCAAGGGTACACCCCATGGGATTCGCATATTTAAATTAGATTTAAATTTGTGCACAATTTCTCGCTTCCTCGCTTCTGCTCGCGCTCCCGGGCGGATCCGCTTGTCCTTCAAGTGGTATCAGAGCCCGGTTCGATGTAAGGGGCTTCGGCCAGCGCGCGCGTGCCCCGCAGCTAGCCGCTGCTGGCCGAGGCCAGCACAGCGGCTGGGCCGTTTTGTGCCGTTTTTCGACTTTTTCCGGAAAATTTGATTTTCTGTCTTTTCTGCACAATATTCTGAAAATATGTTAATTTTGCATTTTTGATTTTGAAATAATTGGATTATTCCTTGAATTAAATTTGCTTAATTAATTTGGGATTTATACATGCATTGGATGCATTGTTTAAAATGTCCATTAAATTTGAAATTTGAATTTCGCATATTATTTGTATGTTTATATTTTTGTGATGTTGGACATCACTTGGGTATTTGGAATATCCATTGGTTATTTATGCATATTATTTGGAATAATTATGTTATGTGTGTTGATGGAATCAACATGGGATGATCACAAGAGCCCTAGACCTTATGTATGGATGAATGTATGATCATTTATTTTTCTGTTGGGTAGGTCCTGCGTGTCTCTTGTTTTTGGGACTATCATCTCCCGTATCATCAGCCTCATGATGTTAAGGCTTGTTTTCTTTATTACCAATGTATTACTTTCAGTTGTAATGAGAGTAGATAGGATTGATGAGGTTTTACTTTTAACAAGCAATTGGAGTCAGAGACCCCAAGGAGGAGCATCAAGGCGTGAAACAAGAAGCACTTCAAGGCCCATTGGAATAACAATGGTATATTATTATTGTAATAATTTAGGACCACCCTAGATAGACCATAGACTCACTGCGGGCTCAGTGGGTCGCATAGGTTGGGCTTGTGATCATCCTAACAGGGGTATGCTATGTTTTATGCACGCGGCGTTTTATTTATCGCTTTAAATATTGGATATTTTATGCATGCTAAAACACCATAATGTGATGAGGTCTCGGTCACACTCAAAACTCTCATTTGGTTGGACCAAATTAAATATTAGGCCCAGAACGGACTTGGATAAAAATGGTATTTTGGTCTGTCCGAGCCTTCCATCCACAGCAATGTGGTGAGGAAGCTACCACTACCCAAGTGTGGTCTCACGAGTCGTGGCACACTTGGAATAGGGGAAAGCTGCATCATTGTTGTGAACAAAAATACTGCGCTCGCTGTTTTCCTGTCTCACGAGTCGTGGGGGGCGACAGTTTGAGGTATGATTTGGTTGATGGGTCGGGCCTAACACTGAGTAACATGGTTCGCTTGGAGTCCTCGGAACCATGCGAATAGGTGAGGCAAAATATCTTGGGAATCTCATTGGATGAGAATGATATTAGATATCTCCCACGAGGTCTTCTTCATGTGAATCGTAAAAGCGGGGCATGAAGATTACGCTTGTGGATCCCAAGCCCACTAGGAAATAGTTTCCCGAAACTCCTCTTGAGAGTGGCGGACTTTCGTATAAATAGTGGGAGGGTTAAAGACTAAAAGACCAAGTCTTCAACTCGAACAATAATATTACCATCATCTGCTAATTTCTGCTTTACATTTTCATTAATGTAGATATGTCTAAGAACCCGTTAACCATGATTCTTGAGACTAACAAATTCAACGGAACGAACTACTCGGACTGGCTGAGAAACCTGAGGATTGTCCTTGGTTTCGAGAACCAAGGCTACGTCTTGGACGAGCCGCCACCGAGCGACTTACCGGAGGGGTCCACGCCTGAAGAACGTTTGATGTTCGAGAAATGGCATGAGGACAATCAGAAAGTACGCAGTATCATACTGGCTTCGATGTCTAACGACATCCAGAAGCAGTATGAGAGGCTGGACAACGTATCCGCCATAATGCTCCGCATGAACGAGGTTTATGCGGTTCCGGATAGGCATATTAGATATGCCGCCACAAAAGCATTCTTTGGCACCAAGCTCGCTGAAAGAGCGTCTGTACAGAGTCATGGGGTCAAGATGCTCTCCCTAGTGGAGAAACTTGAGGACCTTAAAGCTGGGCTTAACAATGACACGTACATTGACGTGATCCTCCAGTCGCTTCCTCCATCCTATGACCCGTTTGTTGTAAACTACAAACATGAACGGACTTGATAAGTCTATTCATGAGTTGATCAACATGCTGGTCCAATACGAGGCAACGACACGCTGGAAGAGGAAGAAGGGCAAAGGGAAGATGGTTGTGGCCCCTACTCACGCTCCGGGCGTCCCTGTTGCTCCGGTTGGACCGAGCAAAGGGAAAGGCAAGGCCCGTGGTTCTCAGCGGTCCAAGGAAAATGATATTTGCATGCATTGCCAAGGGAAAGGGCATTGGAAGAGGGAGTGCCCACAACTCCTCTCCAACCTAGGTGTGTTTGTGGTTGAAGTTAATATGATTACTAATTCTGCTTCATGAGTATTGGATACCGAGTGTGGTGCTCACATCTGCAATGATTTGCAGGCACTGCAAAGAAGCAGAAGGCTAACCAAGGATGAGATGATCCTGAGGCTAGGCGATGGCAAGGCCGTTGCTGCGGAGGCCGTAGGATCACTAGAGTTAGCCATTAGTAGTCATGTTAGGATTGTACTGAACGACTGTTTCTATGTACCTAGCATGATTAAAAATATTGTTTCCA
Organism: Sesamum alatum; assembly: GCA_034509735.1. Lineage (NCBI taxonomy): Eukaryota > Viridiplantae > Streptophyta > Magnoliopsida > Lamiales > Pedaliaceae > Sesamum > Sesamum alatum. The sequence goes on from JACGWO010000013.1 coordinate 7,945,206, forward strand.
TCCCGGTCCTTGATAAGGAGGGATATGAATTTACCATCAATAAAAACAGTTTTTTCATTATCAAAGATGGTATTTCTCATTTGCTTGGTACATTGGTCAACGGTCTGTACATACTTCAACAGTCTAATTGGATTATGACTGCAGATTACAAACAAAATGTGATGATCATAATAACGCACAGATATGGCATGCGAGGTTATGTCATATCTCTAAAGATAGGATAAGAAGGTTGGTGGACTCAAAGAGTCTAGAAATAGACGATTTGGACAACCTACCGACCTGCGAATCCTGTCTAAAGGGAAAGATGACCAAGAAACCCTTTGTTGGACAAAGTACGCTAGCCAGTGGTTTATTGGATTTGATCCATACAGATGTCTGTGGTCCAGTAAATACTCAGGCTAGAGGTGGGTACTCGTACTTCATAACCTTTACCGATGATCACTCACGGTATGGTTATGTTTACCTAATGAGGTACAAGTCTGAAGCCTTTGGAAGGTTTAAGGAATACAGACTTGAAGTAGAGAACCAAACCGGTCGAAAGATCAAAGCCCTTCGGTCGGACCGAGGTGGAGAGTATTTGAGTGGTGAGTTTACTGATTATCTAAAAGAGAATGGGATTCTCTTTCAGTGGACCCCTCCTGGAACACCGCAGCTTAATGGTGTATCTGAAAGGAGGAATCGGACCTTGTTGGACATGGTCCGATCCATGATGAGTTTTACTGAACTCCCGCTTTCCTTCTGGGGATACGCTCTTGAGACGGCGGCCAAAGTTTTGAACTTGGCGCCATCTAAAAAGGTATCCCAGACGTCATATGAGATATGGCATGGCAAGCCTGCCTCCGACAAATACTTGAAAGTGTGGGGTTTCCCCGCATATGTCAAGAGATTAGTGGGAGATAAACTGGACTCGAGGTCTAGTTTATGCAGGTTCATCGGCTATCCAAAAGAAACTGCGGGGTATTATTTCTATGATCCCTCCGAGCAAAAGGTTTTTGTCTCGCGAAACGCAGTGTTCTTGGAAAACGGTTTTCCATCGGATAGTCGACGTGATGAGGTGCTCCTTGAGGAATCAAGTGAGGCACCCCAAGAGGCGGCAGTGACATCTGAGCCAGAATTTCCCACTGATATTATTCCAGTCCTCCGTAGGTCGGCCAGAGTATCCCATGCACCTGATAGGTATGGATTTCTGGGCCTGACCGATCAGTTGGATAATGATCCGAAGACGTACGGACAAGTGATGTCGGACATCGATTCGGACAAGTGGCTTGAGGCCATGAAATTCGAGATGGACTCGATGGGTACAAACAAGGTTTGGACCCTAGTAGATCCACCTAAAGGGGTTAAACCCGTAGGGTGTAAATGGGTCTACAAACGTAAGCTTGGAGCTGACGGGGAGGTTACAACCTTCAAAGCCAGGCTTGTGGCGAAAGGTTACACTCAACGACCCGGGGTCGATTTTGAGGAAACCTACTCGCCCGTAGTAATAGCGAAGTCCATTCGGATACTGCTTGCCATAACAGCATGGTATGACTATGAAATATGGCAGATGGACGTGAAAACGGCTTTCCTCAACGGTTTTGTAGAGGAAGAGATCTATACGGATCAGCGGGAAGGTTTCACAACTGTTGGAGAAGAGCAGAAGGTCTGCTGTCTCCAAAGGTCCATCTATGGCCTCAAACAAGCTTACCAAAGCTGGAACATATGTTTTGATGAAGTCATACGGGGATATGATTTCATCAAGAACGAGTCCGATCCTTGTGTATACAAGAAGATCAGTGGGAGCTCAGTTGCGTTTCTGGTGCTTTACGTGGATGACATCTTGCTCATTGGGAATGATGCTAAGATGTTGGGTACCACTAAAGCTTGGTTGTCAACGCAATTTTCCATGAAGGATATGGGCGAGGCATCCTACATCCTTGGCATCAAGATCTACAGGGATAGATCTAAAAGGATGTTAGGAATGGCCCAGTCCTCGTACATTGAGAAAGTCTTGAAGAGATTCAAGATGGAGAACTCAAAATGAGGATTCCTTCCTATGAGGCATGGAATTAAGTTATCCAAGAAGTAGTCTCCTAAGACTGATGAGGAGCTTAAAAGGATGTTGGACATCCCCTATGCTTCAGCCGTAGGCAGCATACAGTATGTTGTTCAGTGCACTAGACCTGATGTGGCTTTCGCTTTGAGCGTAACTAGCCGATATCAGTCGTGTGCCGGGGAGGCACACTGGAGTGCAGTCAAGACTATCCTAAAGTACCTGAAAAGGACTAAGGACATGTTCTTGATCTATGGCGGTGGAGAGTTGATACTGGAAGGCTATAACGACACTAGCTTCCAGTCGGATGACGATGATGCCAAGTCTCAGTCTGGTTATGTGTTCAGACTTAATGGTGGCGTGGTCGCTTCGAAGAGTTCCAAGCAGGCTACCACGGCGGACTCCACCATAGAGTCTGAATACATAGCAGTTTCGGAAGCCGCTAAGGAGTGTTTGGTTGATGAGCTACATCCAAGGGTTGGATGTAGTACCTAGCATTGCTATGCCTGTAATTATCTTTATGATAACAACGAGGCGATAGCGCTAGCAAAGGAACCGAGATCTCATCACGATCCAAACGTATTCTTAGACGCTACCATCTACTTAGAGAGATAGATAGCAGGAGTGACGTTCGGTTGGACCGAGTCAGCTCCACAGAAAACATAGCAGATCCACTTGCTAAGCCCATGTTGCAAGTTGCCCATACTCACCATCTGAATAAGAGGTTTGAGGCCAATGGGTGATTGGCTTTAGGTCAAGTGGGAGATTGTTAGAAATAGGTGACCAGAAAGCTAATAGGTTTGGCGATTTGTAACCTATCTGACAACTTGATGTAAATGTAATATTATTATGTGATGAATAAGATGCGTATTCGTCACCAATGGTACCTTCTTTGTTGCGCTCATCTTCCATTTGTTAAAACGGTGTTTAACTTATATCGCAACAAAGCCCACAGACCATGGTTAACAACTCATGCAGTTGGGCCACGCATTGGATGGTGGTCATGAAACCAACTTATTAAGAGTTGGGTCTGAAACGTTCCAAGTCGAGGACCTCGAGACAGGGCATCGAGAGTCACCTCAGTCTTCCATATGACGGTTCCCGCAAGTCACCTCAGTCAGCTGCCACCTAGCTGGCTGACCCACTAACACTGCATGGACGAGCCTCGTCACTTGTCGATGAAACACGACAACAGATGCTTAGTGCAAGTCTCAAATGGATTCTCAATGCCCTGTCTCGAGATTACTTGACTTGGAGAATTTCAGATTGATCTGGTGAAACTGATTTCATGAACCTACCATACAATGCGTAGTTCCAATTTCCCGGAATGTGATTTCAGTCTGTGGGCTTTGTTTGTGTAGTGAATAGTTATAATAAAGCAGTAAAGTGAACACAGACAAAGTAAAAGCCAAATGAATATCACTTTCTTATTCATTACAATTTATTAAAACTCTGAAATTGTTCAGACATAGGTTACATTAGCCTAATCAGATTGGCTTCATCATCACCTATTTTAACATGTTATTGAATACACAGGACTAGAAGGGGTTCACAAGTCTATGAACCTTTGTTAGGTGTTGGAATAGGTGACCAGAAAGCCAATGGGTTTGGCAATTTGTAACCTATCCGACAACTTGATGTGGATGTAATATTATTATGTGATGAATAAGATGAGTATTCGTCACCAATGGTACCTTCTTTGTTGCGCTCATCTTACATTTGTTAAAACGGTCTTTAACTTATATCGCAACAAAGCCCACAGACCATGGATAACAACTCATGCAGTTGGGCCACGCATTGGATGGTGGTCATGAAACCAACTGATTAAGAGTTGGGTCTGAAACGTTCCAAGTCGAGGACCTCGAGACAGGGCATCGAGAGTCCTATTGAGACTTGCGTCAAGAGTCGTGTTCATTGGATGAGTGCCGTGTTTCATCGGCGACAGGCGTGGGACGCCTACACGATCTTGATGGGTTGGTCGACTTGGTTCGAGCCGACTGGACTGACTCGCGGGGATCATCATATGGAAGCCTTGGAGGCTTGGTCGGTATGATTGGCTTTTCCCGGTTCCGATAGTACGGGAGTAATCCTTAGACTTGAGGGATCATGGCAGTCGCGTGCACATGACGGCTGTATCTTAGATCTGGCGAGAGGTAATCATTCTGTAAGATGATTATCATAAGCCTTGTCCAGTGCAGTCGGAATTTGTAGCGAGGATGGTGGATTCCAAGAAGAGGATCCGTCTGAAGGACAAGCGGATCCGCCCGGGAGCGCAAGCAGAAGCGAGAAAGCGCGAAAAAGTGCGTAAATTTAAATCAAATTCAAAATACGCGAAATTCCAAGGGGTGTACCCTTGGGTGCTCAACCGGGCGTTCGATGTAGGATGTGTAAATATTGAAAACATATATTTAAACACATAGGGCATAGATATATAAATGAAATCAATCAAAGCGTAATAAACCGTTACCTTTGACTGTTTAGCGTATGCTCCCGGCTACTAGCGTTGTTCCTTCTCCGGAATGCTCACGAAATCCAAATGTATGGATTCTCCAAAGGTGATCCACACCAAACCGGAAGAAACACACGTTCTTCTTGCTAGAAAAGAACGGGTTTAGGAAGGAATCGGTTTAATAGAAGAACACTATGAATTAGTGTTCTCTTAAACTTACTTTGTTCTTCTTCTTGATTCAAAATCAAGTGAAGAACACAAGTGTAAGAGAGGGAGAGAGCACGAAAATTGAGAGAGAGGAGAGGATTTTTGTCTTCTCTTTTTCCTAGAAAAAGATGAATAATGAATCACTTATTCTAATATATATACATAATTAATGTGATTATTGGAATGTGTCTAGGTTCATCCAAGGATGTCTAGATTCATTCCAATCAAATCACCATCAATTCTTCAATCAAGCCTACCAAAATTTTATGGTATGATCAAATCATACCAAAAGGGAAGAGCTTGATTGGAGTTGATTTGTCTCTTTCCAAAAGAGATAAGTCAACATACCACCTAGCATGAAACATGGCTGATTTTGCTTCCTCCAAGGGAGCGTGTCGGCCATGTTTGATTAAGGAAAGAAGTCCAACTTCTTCCCATTCCAAATTAGAAATTATTTCTCCTCTCGGGTATAATTTAACGGACCGGGTTTTGTCGTAATCCAAATACGACGAACCCAATATTAAATCCAATTTAATGTCCACTTAAATTATTCCTGTTGATCTTTTAATCCAATTAAAGATCCAACGTCTCAACATCTCAACTTTCCATATTTAATCGAAAATCCAATTTACCGATTAAATGAAAGCCCGATACAATATCGGCCCGTCCATCCAATGGACTTTCCCTTAAGTAATCCAATTACTTATTTTATCCTTCGAGATTGACTCCAAGTCGATCTCTCAACCTCCTCGGTGATTTGTGTGTGACCCTTTAGGTTCACCCTCAGCTAGACTTGGGCCCGTGTCCCACAAGGGCCCGTTACCATGGGTGGCCGTCTAGCAACGGTCCATGGCACTAGAGACTAGGTGAATTGGCGTGAACATTTAGGCGCCGATTCCGTATGGATACGATCCTTCCGTCTACCGTCTCCCGGCCTTAGTCTAGGGTATGAAATTGGGCGTCGGTTCCCATCCTTGACTAGGCATCTATGCTTAATACTCGAGACCACGTTGCTTCATTGCGTGGACACAGGAAACCATTCCCTGTTCGACCAACCACTGTGGCCACAGCTTCAAACAGCATGAACGTGTCTCCGAGTGCATAGGAGATACCTCTATCACATACTGACAGGGGACGGATCCTCTTCTTGGAATCTATCGTCCTCGCTACACATTCTGACTGCACTGGACAAGGCTTATGATAATCATCTTATAGAATGATTACCTCTCGCCAGATCCAAGATACAGCCGTCCTGTGCACGCGATTGCCATGATCCCTCAAGTCTGAGGATTACTCCCGTACTATCGGAACCGGGGAAAACCAATCATACCGACCGAGCCTCCAAGGCTTCCATACGATGATCCCCGCGAGTCAGTCCAGTCGGCTCGACCCCAGTCGACCAACCCATCAAGATCGTGTAGGCGTCCCACGCCTGTCGCCGATGAAACACGACACTCATCCAATGAACACGACTCTTGACGCAAGTCTCAATAGGACTCTCGATGCCCTGTCTCGAGGTCCTCGACTTGGAACGTTTCAGACCCAACTCTTAATCAGTTGGTTTCATGACCACTATCCAATGCGTGGCCCAACTGCATGAGCTGTTATCCATGGTCTGTGGGCTTTGTTGCGATATAAGTTACACACCGTTTTAACAAATGTAAGATGAGCGCAACAAAGAAGGTACCATTGGTGACGAACACTCATCTTATTCATCACATAATAATATTACATTCACATCAAGTTGTCGGATAGGTTACAAATTGTCAAACCTATTGGCTTTCTGGTCACCTTTTCCAACACCGTGCCCTGTCAGTATGTGACAGAGGTATCTCCTATGCACTCGGATACACGTTCATGCTATTTAAAGCTATGGTCACAGTGGTTGGTCGAACAGGGAATGGTTTCCTGTGTCGACGCAATGAAGCATACGTGCTCTCGAGTATTAAGCATAGATGCCTAGTCAAGGTTGAGAGATTGACCTGGAGTCAATCTCGAAGGATAAAATAAGTAATTGGATTACTTAAGGGAAAGTCCATTGGATGGACGGGCCGATATTATATCGGGCTTTCGTTAATCGGTAAATTGGATTTTCGATTAAATATGGAAAGTTGAGACGTTGGATCTTTTAATTGGATTAAAGGATCAACAGGAATAATTTAAATGGACATTAAATTGGATTTAATGTTGGATTCGTCGTAATTGGATTACGATAAAACCCGGTCCGTTAAATTATACCCGAGAGGAGAAATAATTCCTATTTTGGAATAGGAAGAAGTTGGACTTCTTCCCTTAATTAAACATGGCCGACATGCTCCCTTGGAGGAAGCAAAATCAGCCATGTTTCGTGCTAGGTGGTATGTTGACTTATCTCTTTTGGAAAGAGACAAATCAACTCCAATCAAGCTCTTCCCTTTTGATATGATTTGATCATACCATAAATTTTGGTAGGATTGATTGAAGAATTGATGGTGATTGATTGGAGTGAATCTAGACATCCTTGGATGAACCTAGACACATTCCAATAATCACATTAATTATGTACATATATTAGAATATACAACACCAAGCACAAGTGATTCCATTATTCATCTTTTTCTCGGAAAAAGAGAAGACAAAAATCCTCTCCTCTCTCTCAAACGCTCGGCCTCTCTCCCTCTCTTACACTTGTGTTCTTCACTTGATTTTGAATCAAGAAGAAGAACAAAGTAAGTTTTAGAGAACACTAATTCATAGTGTTCTTCTCTTAAACCGATTCCTTCCTAAACCCGTTCCTTCTAGCAAGAAGAACGTGTGTTTCTTCCGGTGTGGTGTGGATCACCTTTGGAGAATCCATACGTTTGGATTTCGTGAGCATTCCGGAGAAGGAACAACGCAAGTAGCCGGGAGCATACACTAAATAATCAAAGGTAACGGTTTATTGCGCTTTGTTGATTTAATATACATCTATGCCCTATGTGTTTAAATATATGTTTCTAATATCTACACATCCTAACATCGAACGCCCGGTTGAGCACCCAAGGGTACACCCTTGGGATTCGCATATTTAATAGATTTAAATTTGTGCACAATTTCTCGCTTCCTCGCTTCCGCTCGCGCTCCCGGCGGATCCGCTTGTCCTTCACTTCGTACCCCGTGAAGGGATCAAGTCAAAACGTAGTTCAAAGAAACTTGAATTTTCTTTTTTCCTCTTTTTTGTTTAACAGGAGGGATGCCGTACACAGTTTATACTCATGCGGGCCAGGACTAACATGAAGTTTAGGCTCGTGCGTTGTGGAGCAACTTCTTCATGAAATTTTCATTTGTAAAGGCCGAGGTCGTATCTTTGATTTGAGATGGTGGAGGTTTCATGTTCTCCACCTTCAAGTTGTGCTTGGGAGCGTCGTGAATCTCATTTTTTAAGATCTTCAAGTCAGAGTCTTCATCAATAGTGACATGATTGGATGGACGTAGCTTGATGCTTTCTTCGTCCTCTTTGTCTGAGTGCTTTCTTGGTCATGCAATCGTTTGGCGATGCGTCGCTTCACCTTGATTGACTTGTTTGAAAAGGGTGAGCAGGAATAACGTTTTACTTCCCCAAGGCCGAGATAGATGAAGTACTTGACTTTCACGTTTTTCTATCGACTTGTTTGTTGGGTCACGTTGACTTATTTTCTTCAGGTGTCGCGCAGAACCATCTTCGAGGCGATTATGCACAAGTCCATTGGGAGTGAAGCCTAAGCTAGTGCGTGGTTGGTTGACACGGAAGCCTTTTCTTCTCAACTCATGTTGTGCTTCAGTTAATCCATGGATCTTTTCACCAATCAATTCGGGATTTAACTAGCTCAATCGAGATAGGGCAGAAAAGTCGTACCCTGCTTTCGCCAAGAGGTGGTAAGCTTTCGAGCTGAATGCCCCCGGCATTTCTTCAGGTTGATTCTTCAGCAGAAGTAGTTTACTTGAGACTAATGCTTGTAGACTGGTAATGGGCTCGATTAGTTCAGCTTTGACACCTTGAGGGTCGTTGAATTTCACCCTACTTGATTGCTTGATTCCTTTGGATAGTGGAGAAGCATGGTCTTGTGACGAGCTTTGTTTGTATTGGTCGTCGAATCGAACCACATAGGGGAATACTTGCGAGTAAGGTGGCCTCTTTGACTTATGACTCCTGCTTGTCGGCACTTCACCGATGGTCAATTTGTGGAACTCTTCATCACTACTTCCTGATGCAGTGAAGTTGGAGTGTATCTCCTTGACGAATTGACCGACTGGAATCTTTGAAGGCGTTACTTCTTGCATCCCATCAAAGTCAAGGTGGGGCTTGGCATCTACAGCGTATTCCACCTTGGTGAAGGACTTCATGTTAGTGTTAGAGGCCTCCATCTGTACAGGCTCAAGACTGTCCAATCGAAGTTTCGGAGGCCCTGCCGGTAGAGATGGTAGAGCTTCTTCTTCGCTTTTCAAAACATGCAAGTTATTTGTTGGAGTAACGCTGGCGACGTTCGTGCTCGCTGTGTCTTCGTCATCCAAAGTAAGCCAACCTTTGTAACATGTCGTTTCATGGTTTTGAGGCCCTACACTCATTCTCGCGCTTGGAAGAAATTTGACATGAGTTGTTTTGATGGCCACTGGCTCTTTGACGTTATGTACGACGAAGTCTTCGTCCTCTTTTGACTCCTTCTTTTGGTAGTCAATTGGAAACTTAGATTTGTGATTGGCGATGCTTATCTCCATGTTATGCGCGTGGGTAGCCAACTCCTCAAAGCTTCTTGGCTTGATCCCCTGCAAGATGTAAACAAGACCCCAATGCATACCTTGGATGCACATTTCTATCGCCGAGGCCTCCGAAAGTTTGTCTTGCAACTCAGACTTAGACCGCGCCAACGGTTGATGTAGTCGATGACTGGCTCGTCCTTCCACTGTCATGCGTTGGTAAGTTCATACATGCTCACCATCTGGCGGGCGCTGTAGAAGCGGTTTAGGAATTGTCTCTCCATCTCGTCCCAACTGTCAATTGACTCGGGTTGTAGATCGACATACCATTCAAAAGCGTTCCCTTTAAGCGATTGAACGAACTGCTTCACCAAAAGGTCACTGTCAGTGCCGGCGTCATTGCATGTCTCGATGAAGTGGATGATGTGTTGTTTTGGGTTACCTCTTCCATCGAAATGTCACAGTTCCGGCGGTAGGTATCCCATTGGCATCCTCAAGGTGTCGATGCGCTTGGTATAATGTTTTGAATACGCGGCCGAGCTTTGGGTCGTTCCGCCGTATTGGGCTTTGATGGTGTTGGTGATCATCTCTTGCAATTGTTGAATAGACCATGTAGTAATAGATGTTTCAAAATGCGTAGACTTTTGCATGAAGTCATGCGTCGGTGGTGCTTTATCCACTTGCTTCTCACTTTCAACATGGTTTGAGAAGGAGGCATGCTTGTTGCTGTCATTGGTTCCTTCAACGTTCGTATGCTCTTGGTTGCTCATCAATTGGGCGATTTGGAGGTCTTTTTCCTCGATGATCTTTTGGAGGTTAGCGATGGCTTCGGCCATTTATGCTAGTTGTCCCTTTATTGCAGTTGCGTCGACCATCTTGGCAAGGACGATAGCGAAATCCGTGGACTTGGAGTTGATCTCGGTAGGACTTGCCGAGCTTGAATCGTTTGAAAGGGTCGGGTCAACAATCTTGCCCCCAGTTCGGTGGTAGTGGCGTTGACGGTGACTTGATCTTTCTTGGGCGCCATTGAGCATTTGGATGTGATGACTTGAACTTCGACGTAGGAGGAAGAAATGAGGGGCAAAGATTGTCCCACTGGGCGTGCCAGAAATTTGTTCACACAAAACTTTGTGTCTGCAAAAATAATTGCAAGACAAGAAAAATATGGACAAATAAATTTTATTGATTTAAAAGAAAAGTGGATACAATCTCTATAGTGAATGTAATCCCCTGATTTTTCTCTCCGAATTTCAATCCAAGGGCTGATGCTTGTTCTTGGACGTTGATGTGTAATCTCCTCCGGATTTTTGGAGCAAACTACGTGGCACCTTGAAATTTGGTATCAAGGCCTTGAAGGATTTGATGCCGATGAAGACTTGGAACTTTCGCGGTCATGAATCTTCGTCGTGGCAGAGAACTTTTGGACTTGGGTCCCTTTGGATTTCTTGTGTTGTATGAAGTGGCTTCTTATCTTGTGCTCCAATGTTCCGTGGAATCCTCATTTGAGTGGTGGAGGCCCCTTATTTATAGGCATGAGTAGGATTACGGTAGCTTGGGCTCATGTCTGTTGGGCTTGATCACCGTGGACATCGACATGGACTAGTCTTCTGACGGACTATATTTTGAACATGTAGCTGGTCCAATTTCGCCAATCCAAAAAATAATAATTTTATATTTTGGATCGACTCATAAAATTACATAAGACCCAAATTTAATATGGGCTTATAAATTTAATTTCTTACGACAAGCCCAAATTTATTATGGACTTTTATTTTGGAACCCAATTATTAGCCGATTTATTTGGGCTTTAATTGGTAATTTATTCCAAAATATTTTGATGTCAACAACTAATAACTGAAATAGATTCGACGCGCTTGCATAAATTAAATTTTTATTATGTCAATTTAATAAATAAAACAAGAGAAAAATAATATGAGTAATTATTCAAAATTGATAAAATGAATTAATTTTAAATACACGTGAATAAAAAATTAACTTTAAAGTTATTATGAAATTGATAAAGCCCAAGTTGCAGTTGGGCTTAGAGGGCAAGAAGAGAGTACTAGCCCAAATGTTAGGATGTCCAAATTAAATTGACTTATGGACTATTATCACTAATTAAAGGGCAGATGTCATATTTAGTCCCTTAAGTTTGCATTTAGAATTACTTTAATCACTTAAGATCATTTTTTGACTTTAGCCTCCTTAAAGTTTAATTTTTATTTCAGATTGGTCCCTCAGACCATTTTCCGGCAAAAATATGGCCAGATTCAGACTTTTTGAAGTGTAAAATTGTCAATTTAAGTTTTACTTTCTCACTTTAGTCCCTTAAATTTATAAAAGTTTCAAATTAATCCTTTTTTAGTGTCCACATGTTGGAGTTATCATCACATAATAAAATTTTCCATGTTCTTCACTCCACACGTTAATTCTTTGCACTTTTATGACATAACTTGAACGTTTTCTTGTTTGTTTGTTGGCTTGTTGGAATTATTCAGTAATAAATACAATATTACATCAATTGTTCAACATGACCTAACATAACACAAACTTCTCAACACAATCCAACATAATACATAATCAAAACAAACACTCAAGATACAAAAACCTGTTCATAAAGTGCCAACCATCAAAACGGTTCAGGGAATTGCAACAACCACATTGGATTGAGAGGAAACTGTTGTTTGTCAAAAGAACTAGGTGATAAAATGAGAACAAAATACATGCAGTATATGGCAAAAAGGTGCACTCCCTGGTGCAACTTTAATGGAATGATATCTGGGTTAGGAATAAAATGTGTTTACCATAGTTAGCCTAAAACAAACCAACAAACAAATTAAAAGAGAACCACTTTTGCTTGCAGAGAATTGAAATTCAGATCAAATACTACTACCATGTCAATTAGAAAAGAGTCCAAAATACATAACCATGTCAATACATAACCATCAAACACTGAGAATAGTTCAAAATATTCAAACTAATCCAAATAATTTCAAAAGATCACGATTGAAACTAGATAAAAGTACTGATGACAAGAGAAAACTACATCAACAAAGAGGTCTCAAGTCACTCTCCTCTTGAAATGGCATTACTTGATTGTTGAGTGGATTATGTAAAGGATCCGGCATCACCAACGTAGTCAAACCTTTTGACCCTTGGCCTTGTTACAGCTTGGAGGGAGGTCAACGTTAGGAGTGTATGCGGTGCGGGTTGGGCCAATTTAGGTAATTTTCAGCCCAACCCGATGTTTGCTGTTTTTAAAAAGTTTAGCCCAAGCCCAGCCCGACAATCATCGAAACCGCAGTTTGCGGCCTAATTGGGTTGGGGCGGGTTGGGGCGATTTTTGCGGTCTTTAGTATAGAGTCAATCACATATACAATAAAAAAAGGGTAAAGTTCAACAATTCTAAATACATAAATTTGTAATTTCAATATATATATTTTAAAGTCATAAATAAAATCTACATACACAATAAATTAACATTCATTCTACGATTCTCTCTCAACTTTCAAATAACATTTTACAAATTAAAAGCCGCACCGCATTGAAGAATTTGAACTTTGAAGACTCTTTCCCTATGTTTGGTTTTATTTTTAAAATGTTTGATTTGTTTCGTGGAGATAGAGAGAGAAAATAAAGATAAATAAGCGTGTGTTAGAGATAAGGTGTATGCTTGGGTTTGTTTTTGGAGTTAATTTTAAATAGTGTAAAAAATATATTCTATATATTGTGTTGTATATTGGAGACAAGAAACACTGTTTCTTGTTAAATCATATCTCTTTAATTATATATTTATATATGAAGGACAAGCGGATCCGGCCGGGAGCGCGAGTGGAAGCGAGAAAGCGAGAAATGGTGCGTAAATTTAAATCTAATTTAAATAAACGAATCCCAAGGGGTGTACCCTTGGGTGCTCAACCCGGCGGTCGATGTAGGATGTGTAAATATTAGAAACGTGTATTACACACATAGGGCATAGATATATATTAAATCAATCAAAGCGTAATAAAACCGTTACCTTTGATTGTTTAGCGTGTGCTCTCGGCTACTTGCGTTGTTCTTTTTTTGGAATGCTCACGAAATCCAAACGTATGGATTCTCCAAAGGTGATCCACACCACACCGGAAGAAACACACGTTCTACTTGCTAGAAGAAAACGGGTTTAATGAAGGATTCGGTTTAAGAGATGAACACTATCAATTAGTGTTCTCTTAAACCTACCTTGTTCTTCTTCTTGATTCAAAACCAAGTGAAGAATACAAGTAGAAGTGGGGAGGAGAAAACCAAGAGTTAGAGGGAGAGGAGAGGGCCGAAAATCTCTTCTTCTTTTTTCCTAGAAAAAGATGAATTATAATTCACTTATGCTTGGTGTTGTATATTTTAATATATATACATAATTAATGTGATTATTGGAATGTGTCTAGGTTCATCCAAGGATGTCTAGATACATTCCAATCAATCACCATTAATTCTTCAATCAAGCCTACCAAAATTTATGGTATGATCAAATCATACCAAAAGGGAAGAGCTTAATTGGAGTTGGTTTGTCTCTTTCCAAAAGAGATAAGTCAACATACCACCTAGCATGAAACATGGCTGATTTTGCTTCCTCCAAGGGAGCATTTTGGCCATGTCTATCTAAGGGAAGAAGTCCAACTTCTTCGTATTCCAAACTAGGAATTATTTCTCCTCTCGGGTTAAATTTAACGGACCGGGTTTTATCGTAATCCAATTGCAACGAACCCAGCATTAAATCCAATTTAATGTCCATTTAAATTATTTCCATTGATCTTTTAATCCAATTAAAAGATCCAACGTCTCAACGTCTCAACATTCCATATTTAATTAAAAACCCAATTTATCGATTAAACGAAGGCCCGATACAATATCGGCCCGTCCATCCAATGAACCTTCCCTTAAGTAATCCAATTACTTATTTATCCTTCGATATTAACTCCAAGTCAATCTCTCAACCTCCTCGGTGATTTGTGTGTGACCCTTTAGGTTCACCCTCAGCTAGACTTGGGCCCGTTCCCACAAGGGCCCGTTACCATGGGTGGCCGTCTAGCAACGGTCCATGGTACTAGAGACTAGGTGAATTGGCGTGAACATTTAGGCGCCGATTCCATACGGGTATGATCCTTCCATCTACCGTCTCCCGGCCTTAGTCTAGGGTATGGAGTTGGGCGTCGGCTCCCATCCATGACTAGGCATCTATGCTTAATACTCGAGACCACGTATGCTTCATTGCGTCGACAGAGGAAACCATTCCCTGTTCGACCAACCACTGTGGCCACCGCTTCAAACAACATGAATGTGTCTCCGAGTGCATAGGAGATACTTCTGTCACATACTGACAGGGGACGGATCCTCTTCTTGGAATACAACGTCCTCGCTACACATTCTGACTGCACTGGACAAGGCTTATGATAATCATCTTACAGAATGATCACCTCTCGCCAGATCCAAGATACAACCGTCCATTGCACGTGACTGCCATGATCCCTCAATTCTGAGGATTACTCCCATACTATCAAAACCGGGGAAAACGAATCATACCGACCAAGCCTCTAAGGCTTCCATATGATGATCCCCCCGAGTTAGTCCAGTCGGCTCGACTCTAATCGACCAATCCATCAAGATCGTGCAGACGTCCCACGCCTGTCGCCGATGAAACACGACACTCATCCAATGAACACGACTCTTGACGCAAGTCTCAATAGGACTCTCGATGCCCTGTCTCGAGGTCCTCGACTTGAATCGTTTCAGACCCAACTCTTAATCAGTTGGTTTAATGACCACCATCCAATGCGTGGTCCAACTGCACGAGTTGTTATGCATGGTCTATGGGCTTTGTTGCGATATAAGTTAAACACCGTTTTAACAAATGTAAAATGAGCGCAACAAAGTAAGCACCAGAAGTGACGAATACTCATTTTATTCATCACATAATAAAATTACATTCACACCGAGTTGTATAATAGGTTACAAATCACCAAACCTATTGGCTTTCTGGTCACCTATTCTAACAATCTCCTACTTGACCTAAAACCAATCACCCATTGACCTCGAACCTCCTATCCAGATGGTGAGTATGGGCAACTTGCGACATGGGCTTAGCAAGTGAATCTGCTATGTTTTTTCCGGAGCTGACTCGGTCCAATCGTACATCACTCGTGCTATCCATCTCTCTAAGCAGATGGTAGCATCTAAGAATATGCTTGGATCGTGATGAGATCTCAGTTCCTTTGCTAGCGCTATCGCCCCGTTTGTTATCATAAAATATAATTATAGGCTTAGCAATGCTAGGTACTACATCCAACCGTTGGATGTAGCTCATCAACCAAACCACTCCTTAGCAGCTTCCAAAGCCGCTATTTATTCAAAACTCTATGGTGGAATCCGCCGTGGTAGCCTGCTTGGAACCCTTCCAAGTAATCACGCCACCATTTAGTCTAAATACAAAATCATACTGAGACTTGGCATCATCGTCATCCGACTGGAAGCTAGCGTCGCTATAGCCTTCTAGTATCAACTCTCCACCGTCGTAGATCAAGAACATGTCCTTAGTCCTTTTCAGGTACTTTAGGATAGTCTTGACTGCACTCCGGTGTGCCTCCCTGGCACACGACTGATATCGACTAGTTACGCTCAAAGCGAAAGCCACATCAGGTCTAGTGCACTGAACAACATATTGTATGCTGCCTACGGCTGAAGCATAGGGGATGTCCAACATCCGTTTAGGCTCATCATCAGTCTTAGGAGAATGCTTCTTGGATAACATAATTCCATGCCTCACAGGAAGGAATCCTCGTTTTGAGTTCTCCATCTTGAATCTCTTCAAGACTTTCTCAATATATGAGGACTGGGCCATTCCTAACATCCTTCTAGATCTATCCCTGTAGATCTTGATGCCAAGGATGTAGGATACCTCGCCCATATCCTTCATGGAGAATTGCGTTGACAACCAAGCTTTAGTGGTATCCAACATCTTAGCATCATTCCCAATGAGCAAGATGTCATCCACGTAAAGCACCAGAAGCGCAACTGAGCTCCCACTGATCTTCTTGTATACACAAGGATCGGACTCGTTCTTGATGAAATCATATCCCCGTATGACTTCATCAAAACGTATGTTCCAGCTTCGGGAAGCTTGTTTGAGGCCATAGATGGACCTTTGGAGACGGCAGACCTTCTGCTCTTCTTCAACTGTTGTGAAACCTTCCGGCTAATCCATATAGATCTCTTCCTCTACAAAACCGTTGAGGAAGGCCGTTTTCATGTCCATCTTCCATATTTCATAGTCATACCATGCTGCTATGGCAAGCAGTATCCGAATGGACTTGGCCATTGCTACGGGCGAGTAGGTTTCCTCAAAATCGACCCCAGGTTGTTGAGTGTAACCTTTCGCTAGAAGCCTGGCTTTGAAGCTTGTAACCTCCCCGTCAACTCCAAGCTTACGTTTGTAGACCCATTTAAACCCCACGGGTTTTACCCCTTTGAAAAGAATCGAGTACGGCCCGAGAACGCAACGGAAGCGTAAAAAACGTTAATTAAAGCATAATATTAAACGGGTTCAAAGGGGTGTTCCCTTTGAAGTTCCCGGGCGTTCGGTGTATGTCAAAGCATAAATAAAAGGGTAGAAGAATGCTGGACATGTGGCTAAAACGATATGAACAAAAATTACTTGAAAACATAAAGAAAACCTACCTTTTTGTTTACTACACGTATAACAGGTACGTGCGTTGTTTCCTTTCCGTTTCTCCTTCCGTTCACTTGAGAATTCAACGTAGAACTCCTCTAATTTGTCCACACCACTCTATAGAATAGATCTCTAATCTATTGCAAGATAGAAGTAGAGAAAAGAAGAAGAAACACTTCCAAAACAACATTATTGTTTAGTGCCTTTTGGAATGTTTTAGTTCAATCTTCCCAAAAGGTATAACACAAAAAAGAGAGTTTTTCGGAGATTTTTGGAGACTTTTTGAGGGAAAAATTCGTGCAATCTAGTACCATACAAGTTATGTGAATGGTTTTGTGTATGTAGAGTTGTTGAATTCAAAATTCAACTTCTGTGGTTAACTTCCAAAGCAACATACATACACTCACCACTCTCTACATAAACATGCAACATTATAGCAAATAAAACTACCCACCAAACCATATAAAGGCTGGTCACATGTGCCTCACATGTGGAAGATTTTAATTCTTCCTTCACTTGCTATAAATTGAATTTTTCCATGGACTAGGACTACTAGTCTTGGACTTTTATTTAATCTAATTAAATTAAGTCCAAACAAAGTCCATTGGGCATTAATTAATCTAATTAATCTCAATCCAGTTGAAGCCCATAAGTTTATTTAATCCAATTAAATAAACATAAGTCCGAACTCTAATTAATTGATCCAATCAATTAATTAATCCAAACTCGATAAATTAATCCAATTAATTTAAAGGTTCTAAGTCCAAAAATTAACTAATCCAATTAACTAATTCTTGGACCATCCATCAAATGGAATTCCCAATAAATGATCCAATCATTTATTTTTCTCATTGAATTAATTTAATCCAATTAAATTAATTCGCTTCTTCTAGAATTAATTCCAAATTAATTCTACCAATTCTATAGTGATTTGTGTGTGACTCTTTAGGTTCACCCTCAGCTAGACTTGGGCTTGTGTCCAACATAATTGGTTAATTAAATCCAATTTAATTAACTCCAATTAACCATTAATTGGAAAACGCCCATCACCATGAGTGGCCGTCTAGCAACGGTCCATGACACTAGAGACTAGGTGAATGTTAGCGTGAACGTTTAGGCTCCCGAGTTCCATACGAGTATGGTCCTTCCATCATCCATCTCCCGATCTAAGTCTAGGGCATGGGATTGGGCGTCGGTTCCCATCCTGGACTAGACAACTGTGCTTAATAACTCGAGACACGTTTTCTCTATTGATCAACGTAGGAAACCATTCCCTACTCGACCAATCGTTGTGGCCACAGACTTAAAGAGCTTAAACCATCTCAAAGCGCATAGGAGACTCGATTGTCATATTCTGACAGGTGACGGATCCTATCTTGGAATCTACCGTCCTCAATACATATTCCGACTATACTGGATAAGGCTTATGATAAACGTATCCTAGATACGGACATCTCGTGCCAGACCCTATATACAGCCTTCATATGCATGTGACTGCCATGATTCCTCAAGTCCGAGGACTAATCTCGTACTATCGGAGTCGATAATTCCAGTCATACCGACCAAGCCTCCTAGGCTTCCATATAACGATTCCTGCGAGCCAGTTCAGTCAGCTGACACCCTTGTTAACTAACCCACTAATATTGCATAGACATCCAACTTCTATCGCCCATGAAACACGACACTCATCCAATGAATGCAATCCTTAGTGCAAGTCTCTATAGGACCCTCGATGCCCTGTCTCGAGGTCCTCGACTTGGAACGTTTCAGAACAACCCTCAGAAGTTGGTTTCATAGCTGCCATCCAATGCGCAGCCCAACTACATGGGTTATACAATTAGTCTGTGGGCATTTGTTGTGACGTTAAAACACCGTTTAACGTAATTAGTAAGCACAACAAACACATACTGCCAAGGATGAATACTTAATATATTCATCGAGTTAATATTACTTTAATAAAGATTGCTAAATAGAACCTAAAACTGCCAATCCAATTGGCTTTCTGGTCACCTATTCTAACACCCTTTGGGTGGGTCCACTGGGGTCCAAACCTGGTTTGTATCCATTGAATCCATCTCGGATTTCATGGCCTCAAGCCACTTATCCGAATCGATGTCCGACATCGCTTCTCCGTACGTCTTTGGATCATGATCCAATTGACTGGTCAGGCCCAGGAATCCATACCTATAGGTGCATGGGATACTCTGGCCGACCTACGGAGGACTGGAACAATATCAGTGGGAACTACTGGCTCAGATGTCACTGTCGCCTCATGGGGTACCTCACTTGATTCCTCAAGGAGTACCTCATCGCGTCGACTATCCGAGGGAAAACCCTTTTCCAAGAACAATGCGTTTCGCGAGACAAAAAACCTTTTGCTCTGAGGGATCATAGAAATAATACCCCACAGTTTCTTTTGGATAGCCGATGAACCTGCATAAACTAGACCTCGAGTCCAGTTTATCTCCCACTAATCTCTTGACATATGCGGGGCAATCCCACACTTTCAAGTATTTTAGGAGGCAGGCTTGCCATGCCATATCTCATATGGCGTTTGGGATACCTTCTTAGATGGCGTCAAGTTCAAAACTTTGGCCGCCGTTTCAAGAGCGTATCCCAGAAGGAAAGGAGGAGTTCGGTAAAACTCACCATGGATCGGACCATGTGCAACAAGGTCTCGAGGTCCTCGACTTGGAACGTTTCAGAACAACCCTCAGAAGTTGGTTTCATAGCTGCCATCCAATGCGTAGCCCAACTATATGGGTTATACAAGTGGTCATTTATTGTGACGTTAAAACACCGTTTAACGTAATTAGTAAGCACAACAAACACATACTGCCAAGGATGAATACTTAATATATTCATCGAGTCAATATTACTTTAATAAAGATTGCTAAATAGAACCCAAAACCGCCAATCCAATTGGCTTTCTGGTCACCTATTCTAACAATCTCCCACTTGACCTAAAGCCAATCACCCATGTCGCTCAGACTTATCTGAGGATGAGTAATCTGCGATATCCGGCTCGGTCTCATGGGTCTACCTTATTTTTGCCAAGATGATGCGGTCCAACCACACCTCTTCATACCATTACTCCAAGCATATGGTATTGTCTAAGAATTTTCTTGGATTCGTGATGAGATCTCGATCCTATAGCTTGCGCTACAGCGATGTTGTTATCCTCCAAGGTAACTACTGGCTAGCCCGTGCTAGGCACCACACGCAACCATTGGATGTGGTTTTTTCATCCAAACCACTCTCCGGAGCAACTTCTAAAGTCGCCATACATTCAACTTTCATTGTCCGTCGTGGTGTCCCGCTTGAAACCTTTCCAAGCCACCACCTTACCATTAAGCCTGAATATATGTTCATACTGAGACTAGATATTATTCACATGATCCTGGAAGCTAGTATCGCTATAGCCTTCCAGAATCAACTCTCCATAGAACTTGCATCAAGAACACTTCTATAATCCTTATTCAGGTATTAAAGACTGTTCTCAGCAGCAGTCTACTGTCTTCTCGGTACACACCCAATTTCTGTCGTTATGCTCAAAGCATACACAACATCAGGTCCAATGCACCAAACAACATACCCATGTTGCCTACGGCAAAGACGTAGGGGATGTCAAACATCTAAGCTTCCTCCTCAGCCAACCCTGACTGAGTCTTGGACAGCTTAACCCTATATATAGGAATCCAATTCCTTTCATGGAAAATTGCGTGAACAACGTTCGTGTTTCAGTGTTTCCTAACTTCTTAAATTTATTCCAAATGAATAAGACGTTACACACTTAAACACTAGGAACAGAACTAAACTCCCACTGACCCTCAAAGCTCGTTAGTGATTGAGTCATACCCCGCATGAACTCATCAAAACGAATATTCCAGTTACATAGAGTTTCAAACCTAGTTTGAATTCCATGTCGAATTACATGGCTCCAAGCCATTTATTCAATCCAGTGTCCAACATTGCTTCACCTTATGTCTTTTGGATTATAATCCAATTGACCGGACTGACCCAGAAACCTGTAGCTCTCAGGTATCTAGGATATTCTGGTCATCCTTAGGAGAACTGGAACATAGTCAGTGAGCAAACTTGATTTCAAATGATGTTTGCAATATCATACTGAGGTGTCGCTCTACTTGATTCCTCAAAGGAGCTACTCCTCACACCGGTTATCCTCTGAAATCCAATTTCCCTTAGGACAACACATAAACCTATGTAAACCTAGTTTGCCTCCCACTAGTCCTTTGACGTATGCAAGACCATCCTACATACTCAAGTACTTTGTAGGATACAGGCTTGCCATGCCATATCCAATATGGTATTTAGGCCACGATCTTTAGAAAGTGCCATGTTTTACAACTTGGCTACTATATTAAGAACACGCCTAGATGGGCCAAGGTAGTTCAGTGAAAACACCGATTGAACCATGTCCAACAAGATTCAATTCCTCCTTTATCAGAGATGTCGTTCAATTGTGGCGTTCCAGGAAGAATTCCACTGAGTGAGAATTCCATTCCCATTTAGATACATCAAGATCTCCTACTAAATACATATCACTCGATCCAATCGAAGGTTAATTTTGCAACCAATTTGGTTCCCACTTCAAATCTAAATCCCTGAGCCTTCCAAAGGCCCTTAGACTTGTGAACCCTCTTCTGGTCTTGTGTATTCAGTGACCCACAGATGTCTGATTGGATCCAATCCTCAGACCACTAGCAAGCATACTTTGTCCTACAAAGAGCTTCTTGGCCATGTTCATGCTCAGGAAGGACTTGCAAGCTAGTAGGCTCAAATTGTCTATTTCTAGACTCCTTGAATCTACTAACCTCCTTATCCTATTTAGAGGATGTGACCTAGCTTTGCATGCCCAATCTGTGAGTTTATCTTGATTATCCATTTCATTATTTGTTTGAGCATTCATAATCTAATTATCAGATAGTATTGAAATAATTATGCAAATAACCTAGCAGACAAGAATAATCATTCTTTGTCAAATAAAAGAAGCTTTTATTGATCAAAAAGATGTAATCCTCATTGTCCAACAATAGAAAAACATAAGTTTGATCATGCTAGGTTACATAATTGTGACCTATCAACTCTATCCGAACATGATCACTGATAGCTAAGCCTTACTAGTCCTATAGCTTCTATGGCAATAGCCCAACCATTGCCTAGCTTTAGAACCATCTCCGTCTTAGCCTTCTACTCTTTTCCATCACCTGCAAACCATTTGCAGATATGAGCTCTACAGCTGGTATCCAATACCCAAGAGTAGAATAATAATCATGTTAAAGCTCAAATTAAATGTACCTTGGTTGAAGAGGAGTTTAGGACACTCCCTATTCCAATGCCCCTTATCACGACAATATATGCAAACATCTTTTGCAATCCTTGACTGCCGAACCGCCTTCCTCTTTCCTTTGCCCATGCCCAGCATGGCAACAGGAGCGATCTGTGTGCTTGCAGCGGCTGATTCTGTCTTACCCTTCTTCCTCCTCCAGCGTCCGGCCCCTTTGCCTTTCGCTCTTGAGGTCGAAGCCTCCCCCACCAATACCGACGGCACAGACTTTTTAATCGTTGCCTCGTATTGGACCAACATGTTCATCAACTCATGAAGGTCTTTTTCAAGCTCATTCATGTTATAGTTAACGATAAAACAGGTCAAAAGAGGGAGGAAGAGACTGAAGGATCACGTCGATGTACGTTTCTTTTTCAAGATCAGCTCGGAGGTCTTTGAGCTTCTCCACTAGGGATAGCATCATCACTCCATGCTGGTGTACAGACAACCCTTCTATCATCTTAGCTCCGGAAATGCCTTCGTCTCAGCATATCTAATATGCCGGTCCGGTACCGCATAAAACGTCTTTCATGCGGAGCATTATCGAGCTGACATCATCCAGCCGATCAAACTGTTTCTGGATCTCATT
The DNA here is from genome assembly GCA_034509735.1 of Sesamum alatum. NCBI lineage: Eukaryota > Viridiplantae > Streptophyta > Magnoliopsida > Lamiales > Pedaliaceae > Sesamum > Sesamum alatum. Next base: position 7,968,224 of record JACGWO010000013.1, read on the forward strand.
AGTCATGTATGCTAGTATGACGCTGCGAACCTTGTGGTCCTCCTGCCATTCATTGAACGTCAAACGCTCTTCTGAAGAGGATCCCTCCGGCAAGATCCGAGGAAGAGGCTTATCCAGAACGTAAGCCTGGTTTTCAAAATCGAGGACAATCCTCAGATTTCGCAGCCAATCGTTATAGTTTGTTCCGTCAAATTTATAGTCTCAAGAATAACAACGAGTGGATTCTTAGACATCTACATTCATAATGTAAAGCAGAAATTTAGTAGATTATTATAATATTGAATTCAAGTTAAGACTTGGTCTTTAGTCATTAACCCCTCCCACTATTTTCTTCAAAAAACCCACCACTCTCGAGTGGGGTTTTCGGGAAACCATTTCCTAGTGGGCTTGGAGTCCACAAATGCAATTCTCCATGCCCCCCTTTTACGATTCACATGGGAAAGGCTTTGTGGGAGGTATCCAATACCATTCTCATCCAATGAGATCCCCAAGATATTTTGCCTCGCCTCTTCACATGATCCCAAGGACTCCAAGCGAATCATGTTACTTAGCTTAGGCCCGACCCATCAACCAAATGAATATCTCAACTATCGCCCCCCACGACTCGTGAGACAGGGAAATAGGAGTATATTCCATTCGTTCACAACAACAGTGCAACTTTCTTCCATTCCAAACGTGCCACGACTCGTGAGACCACGAATGGGTGAAAGTTGCTTGGAATAATCAAACCATTTGATTTTAATTCCATTTTAGGCCTAATATTTACTTGGACCATCCAAGTGAGAGTTATAGTTTATTAAGACCGAGACCTCATCATTATTAGTATTTTGCATCCTCAAGTTTTAAACATTTACTGTAAATAGATGCATTCCAAACACATCATACATGAAAGCATTAAAACATTAAACACATGCAAAAGAAGCCTAGCACGCCCCTGTTAGGATGATCAAAAGCCCGTTCCTAAGTGATCCACTGAGCCCGCAGTGGATCTATGGTCAATCTAGAGTAAGCCTACACTATTAAAATTTTTACATCCCATTATCATTCTAATGGGGCCTTGTAAATCCTTCTTTGTTCTTCATGGACCTTCCGTCGTGGGCTCTGTCCAACGGACCTCTTATGGGCCTTCATCTCTTTGGAAGCTTATATTTATTAAAATAAATCCTCACAACCTAATCTACTCTCATTACAACTTAAAAGAAACCCCAATCAGAAGTTGGGGGGAGTACATTAATAGAGAGGAAGCAAGCCTTATTATTCCAAGGCTAAAAACGAAAGAATGAATAAAAACAAAGAGGCATGCAGGCCTTACCCAACAATAAATTAAATCATACATAGGCCAAAAAGGGCTAGTGACATCCTTATTATTTATCAAATAAACAACAAAAAAAACACATTTATATCAAATATAAACATGCTAAGCATATAAATACATCCCACGCATTTATAAATAGATGTCCAATATCTAAAACAATGAACATAATAAAAGGCAGAAAATAACATATTAATAATGCAATTAAAAATATGGACATCAACTATACATCCAATGTAGAAATATTTTTTTTTCTTTGTTTGGAAACTATTTCCAAAATAATCTAAGGCATAAAAAATAATTTTAGAAAAATTAAATTTAACTAAAATTAAAATATGCCAAAATTAATAATTTCAGAAAACTAGCAGAAATCAGGAAAATCCAATTTTTTGGAAAAAACGGCAAAAACTGCACAAAACAGTGCTGCCGGCCGGCGTCCCAGACGGCCGTGCGCGCGCGCGCCCACGGCCCCTGCCGGGCGGCCAGCACCGTTTTGCACTATTTTTTTTTTTTTTTAAATCTGCTATAAAACTGAAACATAAACATGCATTTATAGAAAATCCAATTCTCAAAAATGCATGGATATCCATAATTTCAAAAGTAAAATTAACACATATTTTCTACATCTGTTATCATGCTTTAAAGCTATAACAGCTCTGATACCACTGAAAAGAATCGGGTACGGCCCGGGAACGCAATGGAAGCGTAAAAAATGTTAATTAAAGCATAATATTAAACGGGTTCAAAGGGGTGTTCCCTTTGAAGTTCCCGGGCGTTCGGCGTATGTCGAAGCATAAATGAAAGGGTAGAAGAATGCTGGACATGTGGCTAAAAGGATATGAACAAAAATTACATGAAAACATAAAGAAAACCTACCTTTTTATTTACTACACGTATAACCGGTATGTGCGTTGTTTCTTTCCGTTTCTCCTTCCGTTCACTTGAGAATTCAACGTAGAACTCCTCTAATTTGTCCACACCATACTATAGAATAGATCTCTAATCTATTGCTAGATAGAAATAGAGAAAAGAAGAAGAAACACTTCCAAAACAACACTATTGTTTAGTGCCTCTTAGAATGTTTTAGTTCAATCCTTTCCAAAAGGTATGAACACAAAAAGGAGAGTTTTTCAGAGATTTTTGGAGAGTTTTTGAGGGAAAAATTCGTGCAATCTAGTACCGTACAAGTTATGTGAATGGTTTTGTGTATGTAGAGTTGTTGAATTCAAAATTCAACTTCTATGGTTAACTTCCAAAGCAACTTACATACACTCACCACTCTCTACATAAACATGCAACATTATACCAAATAAAACCACCACCAAACCATATAAAGGCTAGTCACATGTGCCTCACATGTGGAAGATTTTAATTCTTCCTTCACTTGCTATAAATTGAATTTTTCCATGGACTAGGACTACTAGTCTTGGACTTTTATTTAATCCAATTAAATTAAGTCCAAACAAAGTCCATTGGGCATTAATTAATCCAATTAATCTCAATCCAATTGAAGCGGCATAAGTTTTTTTAATCCAATTAAATAAACATAAGTCCAAACTCTAATTAATTGATCCAATCAATTAATTAATCCAAACCCGATAAATTAATCCAATTAATTTAAAGGTTCTAAGTCTAAAAATTAACTAATCCAATTAACTAATTCTTTGACCATCCATCAAATGGAATTTCCAATAAATGATCCAATCATTTATTATTCTCATTGAATTAATTTAATCCAATTAAAATTAATTCGTTGTGGATTAAATTAATTCGCTTCTTCTAGAATTAATTCCATATTAATTCTACTAATTCCATAATGATTTGTGTGTGACTCTTTAGGTTCACCCTCAGCTAGACTTGGGCTTGTGTCCAACACAATTGGTCAATTAAATCCAATTTAATTAACTCCAATTAACCATTAATCAAAAAACGCCTGTCACCATGGGTGACCGTCTAGTAACGGTCCATGGCACTAGAGACTAGGTGAATATTGGCGTGAACGTTTGGCTCTCGAGTTCCATACGAGTACGGTCTTTCCATCATCCGTCTCCCGGTCTAAGTCTAGGGCATGGAATTGGGCGTCGGTTCCCATCCTGGACTAGACAACCATGCTTAATAACTCGAGCCCTGTTTTCTCTATTGATCAACGTAGGAAACCATTCCCTACTCGACCAATCGTTGTGGCCACAGACTTAAAGAGCTTAAACCGTCTCACAGCGCATAGGAGACTCGATTGTCATATTTTGACAGGTGACGGATCCTATCTTGGAATCTACCGTCCTCAATACATATTCCGACTATACTGGATAAGGCTTATGATAAACGTATCCCAGATACGGACATCTCTTGCCAGACCCTAGATACAGCCTTCATATGCATGCGACTGCCATGATTCCTCAAGTCCAAGGACTAATCTCGTACTATCGGAGCCGAGAATTCCAGTCATACCGACCAAGCCTTCAAGGCTTCCATATGACGATTCCCGCAGTCAGTTCAGTCAGCTGACACCCTTGTCAACTAACCCACTAATATTGCATAGACATCCAACGTCTATCGCCATGAAACAGAACACTCATCCAATGAATGCAATCCTTAGTGCAAGTCTCTAGAGGACCCTCGATGCCCTGTCTGGAGGTCCTCGACTTGGAACGTTTCAGAACAACCCTCAGAAGTTAGTTTCATAGCTGCCATCCAATACGCAGCCCAACTACATGGGTTATACAATTAGTCTGTGGGCATTTGTTGTGACGTTAAAACACCATTTAACGTAATTAGTAAGCACAACAAACACATACTGCCAAGGATGAATACTTAATATATTCATCGAGTCAATATTACTTTAATAAAGATTGTTAAATAGAACCCAAAATCGTCAATCCAATTGGCTTTCTGGTCACCTATTCTAACACCCTTTGGGTGGGTCCACTAGGGTCCAAACCTGGTTTGTACCCATTGAGTCCATCTCAGATTTCATGGCCTCAAGCCACTTATCCGAATCGATGTCCAACATTGCTTCTCCGTACGTCTTTGGATCATGATCCAATTGACTGGTCAGGCCCAGGAATCTATACCTATCAGGTGCATGGGATACTCTGGCCGACCTACGGAGGACTGGAACAATATCAGTGGGAACTACTGGCTCAGATGTCACTGTCGCCTCATGGGGTACCTCACTTGATTCCTCAAGGAGTACCTCATCGCGTCGACTATCCGATGGAAAACCCTTTTCCAAGAACACTGCGTTTCACGAGACAAAAAACCTTTTGCTCGGAGGGATCATAGAAATAATACCCCGCAGTTTCTTTTGAATAGCCGATGAACCTGCATAAACTAGACCTCGAGTCCAGTTTATCTCCCACTAATCTCTTGACATATGCGGGGCAACCCCACACTTTCAAGTATTTGTAGGAGGCAGGCTTGCCATGCCATATCTCATATAGCGTCTGGGATACCTTCTTAGATGGCGCCAAGTTCAAAATTTTTGCCGCCGTTTCAAGAGCGTATCCCCAGAAGGAAAGGAGGAGTTCGGTAAAACTCATCATGGATCGGACCATGTCCAACAAGGTCCGATTCCTCCTTCCAGACACACCATTAAGCTGTGTTGTTCCAGGAGGGGTCCACTGAGAAAGAATCCCATTCTCTTTTAGATAATCAGTAAACTCACCACTCAAATACTCTCCACCTCGGTCCGAACAAAGGGCTTTGATCTTTCGACCAGTTTGGTTCTCTACTTCAAGTTTGTATTCCTTAAACCTTCCAAAGGATTCAGACTTGTACCTCATTAGGTAAACATAACCATACCGTGAGTGATCATCGGTAAAGGTTATGAAGTACGAGTACCCACCTCTAGCCTGAGTATTTAGTGGGCCACAGACATCCGTATGGATCAAATCCAACAGACCACTGGCTAGCGTACTTTGTCCAACAAAGGTTTCTTGGTCATCTTTCCCTTCAAACAGGATTCGCAGGTCCGTAGGTTGTCCAAATCGTCTATTTCTAGACTCTTTGAGTCCACCAACCTTCTTATCCTATCTTTAGAGATATGACCTAACCTCGCATGCCATATCTGTGCGTTATTATGATCATCGCGTTTTCGTTTGTGTTCTGCAGTCATAATCCAATTAGACTGTTGAACACAAACATACCTGGGTTGGAGAGGAGTTGTAAGCACTCCCTCTTCCAATGCCCCTTCCTTGGCAATGCATGCAGACATCATTTGCCTTAGACAGCTGAGAACCATGGGCCTTCCCTTTCCCTTTGCTCAGTCCAATCGGAGCAACAGGGACGCCCGGAGCGCGAGCAGGGGCCGCAACCGTCTTCCCTTTGCCCTTCTTCCTCTTCTAGCGTCCGACCCTCTTGCCATTCGCCTTGGAGGTTGAAGCCTCTCCTATCAATACCGCCGGCGCCGACTTGTGGGTCGTTGCCTCGTATTGGACCAACATGTTGATCAACTCATGAATAGACTTCTCAAATCCGTTCATGTTGTAGTTTACAACAAACGGGTCATAGGATGGAGGAAGCAACTGGAGGATCACGTCAATATACGTGTCATTGTTAAGCCCAACTTTAAGGTCCTCGAGTTTCTCCACTAGGGAAAACATCTTGACCCCATGACTTTGTACAGATGCTCCTTTAGCAAGCTTGGTGCCAAAGAATGCTTTTGTGGCGACATATCTAATATGCCTATCCGGAACCGCATAAACCTCGTTCATGCAGAGCATTATGGCGGAGACATTGTCCAACCTCTCATACTGCTTCTGGATGTCATTAGACATCGAAGCCAGTATGATACTGCGTACTTTCCGGTTGTCCTCATGCCATTTCTCGAACGTTAAATGTTCTTCAGGCGTGGACCCCTCCGGTAAGTCACTCGGTGGCGGCTCGTCCAAGACGTAGCCTTGGTTCTCGAAACCCAGGACAATCCTCAAGTTTCTCAGCCAGTCCGAGTAGTTCGTTCCGTTGAATTTGTTAGTCTCGAGTATCATGGTTAATGGGTTCTTAGACATATCTACATTAATGAAAATGTAAAGCAGAAATTAGCAGATGATGGTAATATTATTGTTCAAGTTGAAGACTTGGTCTTTTAGTCTTTAACCCTCCCACTATTTATACGAAAGTCCGCCACTGTCAAATGGAGTTTCGGGAAACCATTTCCTAGTGGACTTGGGATCCAGAAGCGTAATCTCCATGCCCCGCTTTTACGATTCACATGAAGAAGACCTCGTGGGAGATATCCGATATCATTCTCATCCAATGAGATTCCCAAGATACTTTGCCTCACCTTTTCACATGGTTCCGAGGACTCCAAGCGAACTATGTTACTCATTGTTGGGCCCGACCCATCAACCAAATCATGCCTCAAACTGTCGCCCCCCCACGACTCGTGAGATAGGAAGACAGCGAGCGCAGTCCTTTTGTTCACAACAATGGTGCAGCTTTCCCCTAGTCCAAGTGTGCCACGACTCGTGAGACCACACTTGGGTAGTGGTAGCTTCCTCACGACATTGCTGTGGATGGAAGGCTCAGACAGATCAAAATACCATTTTGATCCAAGTCCGTTCTGGGCCCAATATTTAATTTGGTCCAATCAAATCAGAGTTTGTGTGTGACCGAGACCTCATCACATTATTGTGTTTTAGCATGCATAAATATCAAATATTTAAAGCGATAAATAAATACGACGTATGCAGAAAACATAGCATACCCATATTAAGATGATCACAAGCCCAACCTATGCTACCCACTGAGCCCGCAGTGAGTCTATGGTCTGTCTAGGGTGGTCCTAAATAATTACAATAACAATATACCCATTGTCATTTCAATGGGCCTTGTAATGCTTCTTGTTTCACGCCTTGATGCTCCTCCTTGGGGTCTCCGACTCCAAATGCTTGTTAAAATTAAAACCTCACCAATCCTATCTACTCTCATTATAACTGAAAGTAATACATTGGTAACAATGAAAACAAGCCTTAACATCATGAGGCTGAAAATACGGGAGATGATAGTCCCAAAAACAAGAGGCACGTAGGCCCCACTCAACAGAAAATAAATGATCATACATTCATCAATACATAAGGTCTAGGGCTCTTGTGATCATCCCATGTTGATTCCATCAACTCACATAACACAATTATTCCAAATAATCATGCATAAAATCCTCGGTCACCATCAGTAGTGTGGTCACCATCTCTGTTACCAGTGCCTCTACCCCTACCTCTGCCTCTGCTTCTCTCAACTCCTCGGCCACTGCTCCCAATACTGCTTTGACTTTGGGTCTCTCTGGACGCACTTCCACCTAAACTCGTGGTCTGACTGGGACAATCCCTAGATATGTGTCCTCTACCTCCGCAGTTATAATAAATCCTGGGTATAGCATCTGGTCCCCAACACTGTCCTGAATGTCGCCTCCCACAAGTAGAACAACTAGAAGTGAAAGCTGACCCCCTGCTGTAACTCTGTCCAGCTCCCCTACCTGATCCAATAGAAGGCAAAGTAAACGAACTGCGCTCGATTGAACCTCTATTGAAACCCGTTGGTCCACTGAACCTCGGTCCACTACTTCCTCGGAAAGTAGGTCCACCACGCGAAAAGTTCCCTCCTCCTGCAGAAAATGATCGACCCGTTCCCCTCTTGGTCAACCTACTCGACTCCCCCACCGCATATGTTGATTTTATCTTTTCTTCCATGTTCTTCTTCTCTTCGGTTACAGCCTCTTCCATTCGAACCGCTGACTCGACAAGAGTTTTGAAATAAGTAATTCTAACTGCCAAACCTTTTTTTTATCTTCGGTCGTAGCCCCTGCTCAAAACGGTAACAACGATCCTCTTGTGTCGCTATTGCTTCTGGTGCATACTTGGCTAATGCAGCAAAACAAAGTTCATATTCTGCCATTGTCTGATCATCTCCTTGCACTAAGTTTAGAAATTCCATCCTCTTCTTATCTCGGTACATCTTGGGTCCGTATTTATCATCGAACTCGCTCTGAAACTCAGCCCAAGTTATCTCTCTTGGCTCATATGCCCTCTTTACGGACCTCCACCAAATCAAGGCATTCCCCACGAACAATAAAACAACATACTTAAGTCGATTCTCCGGAGTACAGTTCACTAAGTTCAGCACGTCTTCGACCTTTTCCCACCATCTCTCAGCAATCTCAGGATCTAAGGTACCCTCAAATTCAGCAGCTCCCATCTTTCTGATTCTTTCATAATTACAATCAATTGTAGTAACTGCTAGTGCTGGCGCTGGAGCTGGTGCATGTGCCTGTGCAAGAAATTGTGCTTGGGCTTGTGCTTGGGCCTGGAGGGCCATCTGAAGAATCTGTGCAAATTCTGGTGGTAACCCCACCGCTGGAGCACCACTGGGAGGAATAGGAGCATCACTACCAACACCCTCTCGACCTATCTCCACCCCACCTGCACTCGCAGGTGCAATCGAGCCCTCTTCGGACTCCCCTGACGCTTCCCTACCAGCTACTGGGTCAGCACGTGCACCTTGAGAAGCCATCCTATATTAGACAATTCAGTCATTAGACACATCTCATAGCCAACCAATCACCCTAGAAACGTAGACCTGCTCTGATACCACCTAATGTAACACCCCTACTTTACTAGACCTAGTTACCATTAATTAATCTTCCATTTTCTTAATCTCAGCTTATCTTATAACGTAATATAAATTTTATCTATCAATATAACAAATATATATACGACATGAGATAATAAACATAGCCAAAAACCTTATATTTACTTCCCACCACTATACATAACCTAAGAAAAAGATAACCAACGTCCAACTGTCCAAAGTCTTACAACAAGCTCTACCATACTAAGATATTTTAATTATATAACCCAAAAACTTCCACCTTCGATGTCACGGCTGACCCACCTATTCAGTGTCATGGCACGGCTCAAGATCCACTAGTATTAGTCCGAGACCTATGTCCTGAAACGTATGTGGCAAGGAATGAGCTGCCAACTCAATATGTATAGCCTTTCGGTCTATATATAAGTATACGAGCAACCAATCAAGTATAAAGTAAATATACCAACATAATCCCACATGCGACATACATTACAGCAGATAAGAAACCACATAGCTACAATAAGATATCAACTCAAGACATAATAGAGGCAATTTAGTTGTTTCCTTAGGGCCCTGCTTAACCAACCTGGAGTGCATCACTCAATGAGCTTAGCCGGCTATCACTATCATCATCATCACAATCACAATACTCTCTTTTTTTCTTTTCCACTCTCTTTTTTTTTTCTGATACCACACAACACAAACTCGTGCGTATCTCATCCTTACGGATACCACACAGCACACAGCTCGTGTGTATCCCATCCTCACTGATATCACACAGCACACAGCTTGTGTGTATCCAATCCTCACTGATATCACACAACTCACAGCTCGTGTGTATCCCATCATCTCCATTGATCAATGACAGCACACAGCTCGTCATCGATCGTATTATTCTAAGCCATTGAGTATGCTCCCCAGTTAGTTAAGTTATCGTTTCATTTAATAATCATTCACTCGTCAATACCATTCCTATTTGACTTCATATCACAATCGATTATACAACCCCACAATCATTCAACCAACATCCGTGCAGCACAATCACACTTTAGCACATAATAGCAATTCCTCAGATATAACGATCATCTTAATCACAATCGACACCCATAATCAAGTATATAAACAATCCATATTCATATCCTCATAATTATATATATATATATATATATCCAAAATTCAATATCAAGTTCTCACATAAACATATAAATATATTTATATCCAACAATGTATATATCTCACATAAGCATATAAATATATATTTATATCCAACAATTTATATTTATATACATATAAATAAATATATATATATATAATAACCAATTAGCTATACTTACCTCAAATCTCAAAATTGGTCTGTCAACACGAAGGGCTGCTCAACCTTCCACTTTATCGTCACGTCCTATAATAAAATATAATTTATACGATCAATTTACATAGAAATTCAACCCCGCCGTTCTATTTTATCTTAAATAACTTAACTTTCTACACTTTTTAGGTATACTATTAATTTATCAACTAACTCATACAATTCCATTATATAAAACCCTCATACCATTATAACTACCGGTGTTAATAATATTTCTAACTTAAATTATTATAAAAATATTATATTTTCTTAAATAACTTTTCAATAATATTTCTATTAATTCCTATCAATTCCTCGCTATTATATAATATGATTAAACACCAATATATATATATATATAATTAAGTATTTAGTCAATACACCCGATGAAATTGAATACATTAACTACAATAGTGATTAAATCTAGCAAATCTAGTAATTTAGTTACCCAATTATAGCAATCTTATATCAAATCTGATATTTAATAGGGTTAATTACATTTAGACCCCCTCTGAAAATGCATAATTACACTTTCCCCCAAAGAAGTTTTGAAATTACATTTACACCCTTCTGAAAATTCTTTGTTTACACCTGACCTCCATTCGTTAAAGTTTTAGCGGAAAATGTTCATTTCAACAAAAATAATTACATAAATTTTTAATTTTACCTCTCATTTAACATTCTCGTGCAATAATTTTGTACTTATAAGAAAAAAATATAATAATATTGGCCTCACTCCATACATATACGTTACACTTGTCCTCTTATAAGTACAAAAATATACATGAGAATGTTAAATGATGGGAAAAATTAAAAATTTGTGTAATTAATTTTGTTGACGTGAACATTTTTCATCCAAACTCTAACGGATGGGGGTCAGGTGTAAACAGAGAATTTTCGAAGAAGGTGTAACTGTAATTTAAAAACTTTTTTGGGGAAAAGTGTAATTATACATTCTCAGAGGGGGTGTAAGTGTAATTAACCCTATTTAATATAACACTAGTTTAACTAGCCAAACTCATAAAATTTTCCGATTAAATAGTAAATCGATCAATATAAACTACATTTAGTAAATGGACTAATTATATAATTTAATTATATAAATTAATAAAATTAAAACTAAAAATTCCATACCTGTTTTTGTCTTCCTGGACAGAAACTGAAAGTGAAAATGTTGATGAAATTTGGTGTGTTTGAAATGTTTTTCTTTGTATTTGACACACACATACATATATGTATTTATTATATAAAAATGATGAGGTGGTGGTGGGGTGACTCCCACCCCACTTTCTCTCTATATATATTATATTATATTATTGTTATATATATATCTTTTATTATTATTATTATTATTATTATTATTATTATTATTATATATTTATAATTAATATAATTCGCTCCCAAATATTATAATGAGTTCCAATTTATTCCGTTCAAGTTTTATCATATTCCAATTTCAACTTATAATTTATTTATAATTAAAAAAAAATTCTTAATAATTACTAATTAATCCTCAATTATTTATAAAATCCTACGAACGTCACAATTCTCCCCTTCTTATAAAAATTTCGTCCCCGAAATTTAACTAATTTACCTGTTCACTTGAATAAATAAGGATATTTGTCTCTCATATGCTCCTCTACTTCCCAAGTTGCCTCTCTCGGAGAATGATGGCTCCAGTTCACTTTCACCATTGGTATCTCCTTATTTCTCAATTTTCTTACACTTCTGTCTAGAATCTCCGTTGGCTCTTCCACATATGTCAACTCCTTAGAAATCTCTATCTCTGGTTCACGGATGACGTGAGTAGGATCAGATTGATATCGTCGTAGCATCGAAACAAGGAAAACATCATGTATCCATGCCAACTCTGGTGGCAATACTAGTCGATACGCTAATGGCCCAATTCTTTCAATAATTTCATACGGCCCAATATATCTCAGACTCAACTTCCTTGCTTGCCAAATCTTAAGATCCCCTTCCATGGAGCAACCTTCAGAAAAACCTTATCACCTATTTCATATTCCATCTCCCTTCAGTGTTTATCTGTATAATTTTTCTGTCGATCTTGAGCTGCTTTCAGGCACTTTTTCACTATCTGCATCTTTTTCACCGTTTCTTGCACCAATTCCGGACCTTCCAGCTGTCGTGATCCCTCCATATCCCAACATACTGGACTGCGACATCTCCTTCCATATAATGCTTCGTACGGGACCATACCGATACTAGAATGAAAACTATTGTTATACGTAAACTCCATCAAAGGTAGATGATCCTCCCAGTTACCCTTAAACTCTATTGTACAAGCCCTCATCATATCTTCCAGGGTCTGAATTGTTCTTTCTGACTGCCCATCTGTCTGAGGATGAAATGCAGTACTGAAATGTAAATTTGTGCCCATTGCCCTTTGTAAACTTCTCCAAAAATGTGAGGTAAATCGAGGATCTCTGTCTGACACAATAGATACAGGCACACCATGTAATCTCACGATCTCGGAAACATACAACTCGGCTAAACTTATCCAGCGAATCCCCTAGTCGTATCGGCAAGAAATGTGCTGATTTCATCAGTTTATCTACAATTACCCAAATAGCATCATGCTTCCTGAGTGTACGTGGCAACCCTACGACAAAATCCATAGTAATCTTTTCCCACTTCCATTTTGGTATGGATAAAGGCCGAAGTTTACCTGCTGGCGCCTGATGTTCTGCTTTTACCTGCTGACACGTCATACATTTGGCCACAAACTCTGCCACATCCTTCTTCATTGTTTGCCACCAGTAGTACGGTCTTAAATTCTGATACATCTTTGTAATACCAGGATGCATGGAATATGGTGCATTATGAGCTTCTTGCAAGATCTCTCCTCGTAACCTATCTACGTCAGGTACACAAATGCTCTCCCCGTTCACTATTACTCCATCAGCTCTTATTGAAAAATTTGACTTCTTACCGTGTTTCATTCTCTCCAGCATCCGTAATAAGAAAAGATGCCGAGTCTGTGCTTCTTTGATTTGATCCACAAAGTCTGGCTTAAGTTGCAAGGCTGCCAACAATCCCGCCATGTGATCAACTTCCAATTTTGCATTCATAGATCTCATTTCTAGCAACAATGTCAGATCGTGACTCCCCAAACTGGCTAATATACTTGAGCTTTTTCTACTCAAAGTATCTGCTACCACGTTTGCCTTCCCTGGATGATAATCAATAGTGCAGTCATAATCCTTCAACAGTTCTATCTATCTCCTTTGTCTCAAATTCAGTTCCTTTAAAGTCAAAATATACTTCAAACTCTTGTGATCAGTGAAAATCTGAAATTTTTCTCCATACAAATAATGTCTCCATATCTTTAATGCATGCACTATCGCGGCCAACTCCAAATCATGTGTGGGATAATTCAACTCATGAGTCCTCAGCTGACGAGATGCATAGACAATTACTTTTCCGTTCTGTATTAATACACAACCCAAACCCTGCTTTGAAGCATCCGTGTACTCTACATATCCACCACTACCAGATGGTAAAACCAAAATCGGAGTTGAGGTCAGTCTTTTCTTCAACTCATCAAAGCTTCGTTGGCACTGTTCAATTCACTGAAATACTACTCCCTTCCTCAGTAACTTTGTCAAAGGACCGGCAATTATGGAGAAGCCCTCGACGAATCTCCTATAATACCCTGCTAACCCTAAGAAACTTCGAACTTCAGTCGCATTCTTCGGTACTCTTCATTCCATGATAGCTTTCACTTTTGAAGGATTGGGCATAACCCTATCACCCGATATCACATGCCCGAGGAAAACCACCTGATCTATCCAGAATTCACATTTGCTTAGTTTAGCATACAACTCTTTCTCCTTCAAGATCTGTAACACTATCCTCAAATGTTGTTCATGCTCCTCCCGGCTTCTCGAGTACACCAAAATTTCATCTATAAAAACAATAACAAACTGATCCAGGTACTCATGGAATGTACGATTCATCAATGCCATAAACGCTGCCGGTGCATTTGTTAACCCAGATGGCATTACCAAGAACTCATAGTGACATAACGTGTGCGAAAAGCTGTTTTTGGTATGTTATTTTCTGCTATCCTCAACTGCCAATACCCAGACCTCAAATCGATCTTTGAAAATGTTGTAGCCCCCTTCAATTGATCCAGTAAGTCATCAATCCTTGGCAAAGGATATTTATTCTTCACTATCACTCTATTCAACTGGCGGTAGTCGACACACAATCTCATACTGCCATCCTTCTTCTTCACAAATAGCACTGGTGCCCCCCACGGTGAAGTACTCGGTCTGATAAATCCTTTCTCCAACAATTCTTCTATTTGTTTCTTAAGTTCTTGCAATTCCACTGGGCCATTCTATACGGTGCAATAGAAATCGGGCAACTCCTGGAAGAGTTTCTATCATAAAGTCCACTTCCCTATGTGGTGGCAAACCTGGTAAGTCATCAGGGAACACTTCAGGAAAATCTCTCACTATAGGAATTTCCTCCAACGTGAGATTAACCTTCTCTGCATCTATCACATGAGCTAGATATGCCTCACATCCTTCTAGCATTAATCGTCTTGCCTCCATGGTTGATATTACACAAATGGCACTACCTGTCGCTCCCCCACGAATACTACTTTTGGCTGGCCGAAAGATTCAATCGTCACTTCTTTTTTATAACAATCAGCCACTGCTTTATGTTATGCTAGCCAATCCATCCCCAAAATTACATCAAACTCCTTTCAAATTCATCACTACGAGATCCACAGGCAAATTTACATCTCCAATCCTCACCAAACTCCTCCTAACACTATTCACTACTACACCCCCTCCCACAGGTAGATAAACCATCAAATGAATATCCCAAAAGACTATTCTCACCTGGTATTTTTGATGCAAATTCTGATGATATATATGAATGCGTAGAGCTAGGATCAATCAAAACATAAGCCTCAAAGTCAAATAACAAGATCGTACCTGATATCACGTCATTCGAAGCTGGAGCTTCTTCTCTGGTCATGTTATATATTCTTGCTTGGGTTTGTCTCTGAGTGACTTGTGCTCCGGACCCCCTCGCACCCCCATCAGTAGTGTGGTCACCATCTCTGTTACCAGTGCCTCTACCCCTACCTCTGCCTCTGCCTCTCTCAAATCCTCGGCCACTGCTCCCAATACTGCTTGACTTTGGGTCTCTCTGGACGCACTTCCACCTAAACTCGTGGTCTGACTGGGACAATCCCTAGATATGTGTCCTCTACTCCGCAGTTATAAACAAATCCTGGGTTATAGCATCTGGTCCCCAACACTGTCCTGAATATCGCCTCCCACAAGTAGAACAACTAGAAGTGAAAGTTGACCCCCTGCTGTAACTCTATCCAGCTCCCCTACCTGATCCAATAGAAGGCATATTAAACGAACTACGCTCGATCGAACCTCTTATTTTGAAACCCGTTGGTCCACTGAACCTTGGTCCACTACTTCCCCGGAAAGTAGGTCCACCACGCGAAAAGTTCCCTCCTCCGGCAGAAAATGATCGACCCGTTCCCCTCTTGGTCAACCTACTCGACTCCCCCACCGCATATGTTGATTTTCTCTTTTCTTCCATGTTCTTCTTCTCTTCGGTTACAGCTTCTTCCATTCGAACCGCTGACTCGACAAGAGTTTTGAAATTCGTAATTCTAACTGCCAAACCTTTTTTTTATCTCCGATCGTACCCCCTACTCAAAACGGTAACAACGATCCTCCTGTTGTCGCTATTGCTTTCTGGTGCATACTTGGCTAATGCAACTAAACGAAGTTCATATTCTGCCACTGTCTGATCATCTTCCTTGCACTAAGTTTTTAGAAATTCCATTCCTCTCTTCTTATCTCGGTAGTACATCTTGGGTCTATATTTATCATCAAACTCGCTCTGAAACTCAGCC